>CP092868.1:36334052-36437183 GCA_030710605.1 Cordylochernes scorpioides | reverse complement strand
ATCACACACAAACACAAAAACCTTTATTAAGACACACAGGTCTTACAAAGGATTCTCTTTGGGGTTACAAGACGGAAAAACCTATGAAAGTGGGAAATATACAAAGGGGTAAAAATGGAGAAAGATTATATACACATGTGGTAAATATATACAGATTATTATTTGAATAATCCTATGGAAAATAAGAATATGGATTTGGAAAAAAAAAATTTTTGGAAATATGTATAGGAGAAGTGGAGAACGAAAAGAAGAAAGAAAACAGGTATTTACATATGGAACATACATATAATGGAACAAGTCAATTTAAGCTCTTCTGCTCACACAGCATAGGTGAACCATGGCTTTTTTCAAGAAATCTTTAAGAGATTTTCCAGGAAAATCCGAATGTTCAGAGTTGTAAGGTAAACACCGTTTTATCGGTGTGGGGGTTATATTTTCATATCAATTGATTCAAAGCTCTTGTGTATAAATTTGAAAATGCAACAGATCTCTGGAGATAAGCTTCTTTTCATTTTTAATAACGCAATATCGAGCTTGCGGGAATCTCTTCCCTTCTACATAAAAGCGGAAAAAAACGATGTTAGATTCTAATTAATTATATATATATATTGTCTCAGAGTATTTATTATTTTATTAACAGAGTATCATTTTTTGATGTTTATACACCTATCCCCCGATTACACGGTAGATACGTTCCTGAGAAAACCGTGTAAATCGGGGGATAGGTGTACACAAAAATAAAAATAAAATGCATTGACAGGTTAAAATATGTAGTCAGCACATAAGTTCGGGATTCCTCGTGAGATGTGTACACAGCGCATGTGTTCAATCACAGTAGCATTTAGTATAGTGCGATAAAAACAAAAACAAAAAACGTATTTGGAAAACCGTGTAAAAGCAAAAACGTGTAAAACAAGTACCGTGTAAATCGGGGGATAGGTGTACTTTGATACTCTGTAAGCTTCCCTCTTTGTTTTTTTTTTTTTGTTCATCATTCATAGTTTGTTCTTGTCCGAAATAAATTGCTGTCCCATTCGAAGTTGGTCTTCTCCTAATTTTCCACGTGGCAATATCATTTTATCTACTGGCTGTGCAAAATAATTCTCAATTTTTTTACTTGAAATATATTTACATTAAAAATGTTCCATTGTGGTTATTCCCAATTTATCTGATACACCCAGTAAGATATACATTGCAAAACTCCAAAATATTTTATTCATAAAATATTCCATTTTTGGAAAATCAAAATAAGAATAGACAAATATTTTTATCTTCAAATGTATAATGTGGGCCAATCAATTCTTTTATTATAATACGTTATATAATTGAAATTTTAAATATCTGCATAATGTATTCTTTTTTTAAATGGATTAGAATAAAAAAGACACTCATAAAGCAAAGAATGCTCTTTTTATTGGTTATATAGGGGAAAATAAGAAAAAAAAAAGAGTTCAAATCGTCCTCTTCAGGGAAGATCATAATCACCAAGAAGGTGATTTGCCAACTTTAAAAGTCCTTTGGCGAATGAGTCCATTTTTGTGGTGGTGGCGGTCTTAGTTCTTCTGATCGCCGGTTCTTCTTTTGCGAGTTGGAAAGTCAGCTCCGACAAGCTGTGCACTTTTTTTCGTTCTTTAAAATACAAGACCTCTGAATTTGGGGGCTTTATGATCTTTTCTTCTTCAGAGGTGAAGCAATATTCGAAACCTTTTTCGATTGGAATTCGAGGCTTCAGCTCTTCCCTTGGTACCGAATTCTCAACGTTTCTAATTACAGGAACGCTTGCAGCATCTAGTTTGAAAGCTAAACTTTCAACTTCGTCTTTTTGAGCGTTTTCAGTATCGGTTTGATAAAATTTGGAATGATTAGTTTCGACTGATGTTCCAAAATGGCCCATTTGGTTTATGCAAGTTTTTTGATCATCATTATTTTCTTTAACTGATTCTTCTTTCAGTTTTACTTGTTCATGATGAGGCCGCTTTGTGATGATTGATGGACAATTTTCTGCATTTGGTTCATTAACCAAACTTTTGACTCCTTCTAGCTGAAGATTCATATTAGCTTTTGATTCAATTTTAAAATCAATAGCATCATTTGAAGCTGTATTTTGGCCCATATTCTTCAAGCATGTTTTAATATCATTGTCTTCAACGGAAGCTTCTTCCAGCTCTACTTGTTCAAGCAGCGGCTGAGCTTTGACGACCAATGGCATATTTTCTGAATTTGGAGCATCATTCAAGCTTACAATCTCCTCAACGTTGGGCGTTCTAGTAGAGCAACTTTCAATTTCGCATTCAATTGCCTTTTTTGAAGGTGCTGATGGAGACACGTTGGTTGTGCAGGCTTCAGCGTCTTTTGGCTTAACTTGTTTAAGCCGCGACAGGTTATGGACGACATGGCCAAAATTAATTTTCAATTCTGTGATGGAGTTTGACATCATCGTTAGAATAGACATTAGCAAACTGTTTGCAGAGCTTGTCTTGATAATATAGGCCTTTTGCCTCATCATGATCTGCTTCGCTTTCACAGTAAGGACTGAAAGAGCTCGCTTGAGCCGGCCGTTCTGTAGAACCAATTGTTCATTGGCCCGTCTTTCATATCGGAACTTGAGTTTGAAATAGTCACGTTCAGATGTTAGGTTGGTGATTTTCAGAAAGAGTATCGCCTTCTGCGCATTGAGACGCGTGATTTCCTCACGCGCCTCCGCGCCCTCGCTGTAATAGCGGAAACCTCTTTCTTTCTGCTCCTGGAGCAGCTGGGTCATTGTGCCCAGGGTAATTTTTAAAGCCGTTAAACGGCCAAGGCTTTTTTTAAGTAGCGTGGCTACTAAGGCTAGCAATGCTAGCAGGATAAATATTAGTGTGATGGTTATTATGGACATTTTAAAATGTTTTTAAAAACATTAGAGTTTCACCTCGTAAAACTGCTTATAACAAAATATAAATTTATTTATAATATAAAAATAACAATTACAATAATTACTTTTGATAAATCTTTTATACAATGATATAACTTTTGAAAGTACTTTTGGTGAAAGAGAGAGAGTACAAACCAAAAGAGTGAAAACTTGATTTTGATATAATTTATATAGCTATTAATTTATTCAGAATAATAATGTTTTTTCCTGATATTTAGCATTATATGAATTTTTATAGTGTTCAGGGTTCATATATAGTTGAATCTTTAGATAATGAAAAAGGCATATGTTGGATTTAATAAAAGATTTATTTTGCCAATATTTCGGTTGGTTGAACGCCAAACCTTTAACGAGGCATTACATTTTTGTATACACAAACTCAGCGCCGCTGATAATAAATTTGTGTATACAAAAATGTAATGCCTCGATAAAGGTTTGGCGTTCAGCCAACCGAAATATTGGCAAAATAAATCTTTTTTGAATACAACATATGCCTTTTTTTATTATCTAAAGAATTAAATATGGATTGCTCTATTTTCAAAAAAGTTAAATCTGTTCGAAATTTTGCGGGTATCTCAACCTTACTTTTATCATTTTTTTAATAGATAAAGGGCAAAATTTTTGGATGATAGATTTTCCATTAAAAAAGAGCAGGAAATTCGGAAAAGTGATTTTTTTTTATTTAGATAAAATTATTTGAAACAATAGTCTGTATATAATAAAAACATCATGAAGAAGAGTATTTGTATATAAACACACATATATATATTTTAAAATATATACTTCTTCTTTCTTATCTCCACTCAAGCTTGTAAAGCTTGAGACTTTTGATGATGTCTGCTTGGGATGAGTAGAGCTTATCAATGGAGTCAATATAGTTAATAATGTGTTTTGGGGTTGCAGGTTGACACTTAGTACATAGTGGGAAATCCTTGCAACCATTCTGGGAAATCATTTATGTAGGTGACCAGACTTAATTCTGGAAATCAAAGATTTTTATTCTCTTGGGAGGACAGAACCGATGCTTGTCCCTCTTGCTCTGTACCAGTCATATGCAGCATTAGATTTCCATTCCTGAAGGCATTGGGCTTTTATGGTACGGAGGAGGTATCTATCGTCTAGTTGGGCAAATAAGTCAAGCGAATAAGTTTCATAAATATTTAAACACCATTCATATTAGTATTTATTGATAAGACACACGTCATTATTTGAAAAAGTAAAAATAAAATCAGGTAAAAAGTTTCATTATATATCCCTATATATATAAAAGTCAGTGTATGTATGTGTGTTTGTTCCTATGTCGGCTATACACGTCTACAATACGTAACTAATCTGACTGAAATTTTAACAGTATATAGAGTAGAATCTGGAAAAACTTCTTTCAGGTCTCTATCCCGAATATTCTTCGAGTTATTTGCAAATTGCGTTGCAAATTTGCCTTTTCGCTCGCAAGCAGCGCCTCTAGCGGTGAAGATGGGAAGTAATATCAGCTGACCTAATGTACATGTAAAACGTGTTTTGATAGGACATATAGAAAAATCTGGAAAAGATATTTTTCGCATTTTTAGCCAAGAAAATTTGAAATTGACAGGTTCTGGGCAAAAATAGCTGTTTTTTTAGTCAGAAAATGATGATGACAATATTGCCGTATCATGTTTGATTATCAGATACAAAATTATATCGGGAAAAATTCCAAAAAGCTGAGACCACGGGTGAAGCCAGTTCATTTTTAGTGTGCAGGAACAAAATTCTAACAGAAAAACATTCATTCGAGCAGAAGACACAAAGCCAGATCATCTCTTTATAAAATATCGCTTCTCTGACACAAAGTTTGGAGCGGGACGTTTCACAAGAGTGACATCCACGGCGCCAATTTATAATTGTAACGAATAGTATTTGAATAAAAACATTTAATCGGGTAAAACCTGGGCGTTGCCCGGGTCATTCAGCTAGTTATTAATATTGTTACGTGTAAGGCCTCCAAACGATTACAACCTCCACCAATAGATGGCGCTTTCGCCTGATTCCCTTGCTGGCTGATGTGGGAATCGCCGACTGCTGTGGTCCCGTTTCCTGGGGAGATTAACTGTAAATACGCTTTTGTGTTGGCCCCAGGATGTAAAATAATGTTTATAAGATCCACGTTTCCTCCAAGATACAGTATCAGCCGGCGCGAGCCGCACGCAGTCCCGAGGTGTTCCGAAGAGAGAAAACAAGCCTCAACAGCGGGTTGAAGCCTGGCCGAACATCCTGCCGAACGTCTTTGGGTGGCCTGCGGGGAAAAGCTGCAGGGAAGAGCAACGGGAGCCTAAGTGGGTGAACCACGAAGGGAAGAAGCGCATCGTCGCAAAGAACCGGTAGGGTAAACACGCGACAATATATAAGATTTTTAACCAGAAGAAATCGACGAAATAAAAAAAAAAATTATTATTATATTTTAAAAAGTGTTAAAAAGGTACAAAATATTCTAAAGACAAGCAAAGACCTGGGTCTCAAGTTTTTGGCCCTTCAGAAAAGTCAGTTGTTGACTGAGAATAAGAAGGATGACAGAAAAGGAAAGGCTGCTGCCCTCATCAACAACCTGAAACATGACTCTTGTGACATGCTGAGGTTCTTCTCTGATGAAAAGAACTTTGACGTTGACCAAGAGGTTAATCTAAGGAATGATCGCTGTAAAGACCCCTCAAAGTAACCTGTTGTGATGCACACGAAATTTCCTTCCTCAGTGATGGTTCTTAACATTATTAGCAGTAAGGGGTGATGTCATGCCTCCCCGTTTCTTTGTCAATGGCCTTAAGATGAACGTTGACACCTACACTAAGGTCCCGAGGACCGTTGTGAAGCCTTGTATAGACATGGTGGCCACAAGAAGAAAGTACGTCTTCCAGCAGGACTCAGCTCCTGGCAGGAAAAAAAAAACACAATCGTGGTTGACACTTAACGTCTTCAAACACAGGATTCCTGATAATTGGTCTCCTGAATCTTCAGAATGCAACTCCCTCGATATTATGTATTGGTTGTTGTTGAAAGAGATAAGTTTTTTTTTTTCATCACAAACACTCTGGCTCTGGCACATTTTAAAGTGCAAAGTCGAAATGCTTTTCACATGTGTACATGTGTAGGCATGTAGTGCACTTACGCTCTGGGTCTTGATCGCCTGATCTCGATCCCTGAAATGAACTCTTAACTATTTTTGAAGCCTGCGGCGCCTGAGTTGTGCTTGGTGCTGCCTTGGTTCCCTCAAAACGGCGCGCACTAGCCCTCTTCTCCCCCGGGGTGCTCACGGCCTCGCCGTCGCCTCTCCAGCCTTCTCCTTGGCCCTCCTCTGCGGCGGGCGCTCGGAGACACCTAACTATGAGTGATGCCTTAAAATGCTTACCGAAGCATGTAGAAGGCAAAACAATAGTATATATGTAGTGCACTCTCTCTCTCTCTCTTACAGTAAAATCAGTCTCAAACTTGATTATCACGGTACTACCACGTGTACTCGGGATTAAAAAAAAACTACTCATTTCCAGTCTTTGTTATATTAGATAAATATTTTCTAGCAATTCCGTCATATCAAAACGAAAGACTAAGTAAAGCTAAGCAACGATTTGAAGGCTTGGATTTTAAAAATAAAAATACAGTATCAACATCAACCTTGAATATCAAGATTCAGACAATAACTCTGAAAGGATTTTGATACACAGTGACCTTTTAGAAAGAAGGAATCATATATCGCCGCAACTCTTTTTTATTATTAACGCGATTAAAAGCTTTCGGGCAAGCCCTTCTTCAGCTAATAATAGTGTACAAACAAGGAGAGATTATATATCGTATTTAAAATAAAATAAAAGAAAAGAAAATTACCACGCCCCTATCGCCCTCGTTTCAATAGCACCGCGTGGCCACGTCATGTCTGATCCTAACTTCAAATATAATATGGTACAAAAATATTTTAAAAGAAATTTACGTAATTGAATAAATATAAAGAATCAATTATAAACAGTTCAAAGGATTTAGTGAAGTCTTTTGAAGATTTTTAGGATAGAAGGGGAACGTACTGTGATGGCAACTGTATTCTTTTGTTTAATGGTTTAGGGTGCTTCATGGTTTCTATTGACCTTTATTGAAGACACACGAGATAACAAAGTGTAAACAAAATTGCCTCTGTCTCTTTGAAAAAAAAAAAACAGGACTGGTGGCATATAATATAAAACTTCCTTAAGTTTTGTTCATGAGGGTAAATATCAATTTAATTATTTGGAAAGATTCATAAAATAGTAGTTCTTTAGAGTCAACCTATTTCAACCTGAATATATCAGGGTGATCCCATTGCTCAATCTGATTTAATCAATAATTAAACCTAAATCATATACAGTTAAGCCTGTCTATAGCGCCCCCTCTAAATAGCGCCCGATTTTAAATACGTAGTACGATGCGATTTGCATTAAAAGTGACCTATCTATAGCACCCCCTCTCTATAGCACCTATTTTGGTGAGTACCAAGAGGGAGCGTTATAGAGAGGTTTAACTGTATTATTAAATCTATATTGAGATAATAAAATACATATTTTTATTTATATAAAATCAATACAAAGTATTTTCAGATATACATTACAAAAATTAAAATATTCACAAATATTTTCCATTATTGTGATATAAAGAATAGGATAGAATAATATTATAATCTTTAATATGTGTGTGAGCCAATCTATTCATTTAAAGAAGTTATCTTTTAACTATATTCCTTGAAACTTCAATCTTCATTTAATGATTTCTTCGTTTTAATAGATGCAAATAAAGACACTAATCAAGCAGAATGCTTTATTTAGTGGCTAAATAAGGAAAATAAAAAAAAGAAGTTTGAATCCTCCTCTTCAGGAAAGATCATAATCACCAAGAAGGTGATTTGCCAACTTTAAAAGTCTTTTGGCGAATAAGTCCATTTTTGTGGTGGGGGCGGTCTTAGTTCTTTTGATCGCTGGCTCGTCTTCTACATGTTGCCAAGTCAGCTCCGATTGGCTGTGCACTTTGTTTCGTTCTTCAGAAGTCAAGACCTCCGAGATCTCAATATTTGGTGCACTTGGGAGCTTTATGATCGTGTCTTCTTCAGAGGTGAAGCAATTTTCGCAAACCTTTTCGATTGGAATTCGAGGCTTCAGCTCTTCCTTTGTTTCAGGATTCTCTGATTTTTCAATACATAAAGCCTTTGGGAGTTTTTTAATCGTTTCTTCTTCTTCTGAAGTGAAGTAGTATTCGCATGGTTCTTCGATTAGAGTTCGAGGCGTCAGCTCTTCCTTTGTTTCCGTATTCGCAATGTTTCCAATAAATGGAATAATAACAGCATCTAGTTCGGAAACTGAATTTACAACTTCTTCTTTTTGAAGGGTAGTCAAATCGGCCTGATCAAATTTGGATTCGCTGACTTTGATCGACGCTCTTAATAGACTCATTTTGCCTGCGCATGTTTCGCTATCATCTTCATTCTTCTGAACTGATGCTTCTTCTTCAAGTTCTACTTGGTCAACCAGAGGAACCCTTCTGACAATTGATGGCCAAATTTCCGTATTCGGTTCTTCAACCAAACTTTCAATTTCTTCTAGACGAATATTCATACATGCGGTTCGTTCAATTTTAAATTCACTAGCATCGAATGAAGCTGTAGTTTTGCCCATATTTATGCAAGTTTCAAGACCATTGTCTTCACCGGAAGCTTCTTCCTGCTTTAATTGTTCAAGCAGCGGTTGAGCTTCTGCGACCATTGGTATATTTTCTGGATTTGTTTCATCATCCAAGTCTAGAATTTCTTCAATGTGAGTTCTTGAAGAAGAGCAACATTCAATTTTGAATTCATTCACTTTATCTGAAGCTGTAGATGAAGCCACCTCGGTTGTACAGATTGCAACATCGGTTTCATCTAGCTGTACTTGTTCAAGCCGCAATAAGCCATTGGCGACGTCACCAAGTTTAATTCTAAACTCTGAGATTGAGTTTGTCATAATGGATACGATGGCCATCAGCAAATTGTTTGCAGCGCTTGTCTTAATAATATAGGCTTTTTGCTGCATGATGATCCACTTTGACTTCACAATGAGATCTGAAAGGACTCTTTTGAGTTGGCCGTTCTGGAGAACAAATCGTTCTTTGGCCCTTCTTTCATCTCTAAACTTGATTTTGAAAAAATCTCGTTCAGCAGTTAGGCTCGTTATTTTCAGGAGGAGGTGTGATTTCTGCGCATTGAGGCGCGTGTTTGCTTCACACGCCTCCGCGCCCTTGCTATAATAGATATAGCCTCTTTCCTTTTGCTCCTGGAGCAACTGGGTCATTGTGCCCAGGGTGATTTTTAATGCCGTTATACGGCCAAGGCTTTTTTTTAGTAGCGTAGCTACTAAAGCTAGCAATGCTAGCAGGACAAATATAAATATGGTGGTTATTAAGGACATTTTAAAATGTTAATTAAAACATTAGTTTCACTTTGTAAAACTACATATAACAAAATATAAATTTATTTATAATATAAATAATAACAATTACAATAATTGCTTTTGATAAATCTTTTATACAATGATGTATCTTTTGAAAGTACTTTTGGTGAAAGAGTACAAACCAAAAGAGTGAAAACTCGAATTTGATTTAATTTATATAGCTATATATAACGGTTTAATTTGGCTTAACAGTAGCTCAAGACAGAGATGGCTGGCGTTGCATCGTGTTTAGAATGTAATACATATTATGGGCCACAACGTTCGATCGCCAATAAAATGGTATTACTACTATATAGCTATTAATTTATTCCGAATAGTAATGTTTTATTTCCTGAAATTTAGCATTATATGAATTTATATAGTCTTCAGGGTTCATATATAGTTAAATCTATTAGCAATTTTGCGATTATCTAAACCTTACTTTTATCATTTCTTTTTTTTTTTTTTTTTAGATAAAGGGCAAACTTTTTGGATGATAGATTTTCCATTAAAAAAGAGCAGGAAATTCGGAAAAGTGATTTTTTTTTTATTTAGATAAAATTATTTGAAACAATAGTAATGTCTGTATATAATAAAAAACATTATGAAGAAGAGTATGTGTATATAAACACACATATATTTTTAAAAATATATACTTCTTTCTTATCTCCACTCAATCATATTAGGGCACCAAGCTTGTAAAGCTTGAGACTTTTGATGATGTCTGCTGGGGATGAGTAGGGCTTATCAATGGATGAGTCAATACAGTTAATAATGTGTTTTGGGGTTACAGGTTGAGAATTGCACTTAGTACATAGTGGGAAATCCTTGCAACCATTCTGGGAAATCATTTATGTAGGTGACAAGACTCAATTCTGGAAATCAAAGATTTTTATTATCTTGGGAGGACAGAACCGGAGCTTGTCCCTCCTGCTCTGTACCAGTCATATGCAGCATAAGATTTTCATTCCTGCAGGCATTGGGCTTTTATGGTACGGAGGAGGTATCTTTCGTCTAGTTGGGCGAATAAGTCAAGCGAATAAGTTTAATAAATATTTAAACACCATTCATATTAGTATTTATTGATAAGACACGTCATTATATATTATTAATATATAAGATTTTTAATAAAATTACTTGAAAACTTTCTCCATAGATTGTATAAACGATAAGGAAGAGTAAGGAGAAAAGATTTTTATTCAATTAAACTTGTGACAAGCTTTCGGGCAGTCACGCCCTTCAACAGGTAATAAAAAGAACAATTGACTATTAAAATAGGAAACAAACTGAGCTTTAAACAAAAATGATACAACTGCAGCCTGGCCGCGAGAAAACGTGAATTCGGGAAAGTAATGTGAGGTGGGGGGGGGGGGGGGGGTTTATCCGGTTTTTAAGTTAATACATATATCATGATATTGGTTAGGTAAATCTATATGTCGATTAATACTGTCATTAGAAATGGATAAAATGGCCTCTATGATTAATCTCTGGTGTTTACTGGGAATGTTATTGTACAAGGTGGTGGGAGAATCTAAATTGAAAGAATGGCCAGTATTATGGGTGTGGTTGTATATGAAGGATCTGCCGTCTTTATTATTGATGCACCTACCATGTTCGATCATCCTGATGGCCACGGACCTACCTGTCTCACCTATGTAGGTTGCACTACAATCGTTACATGAGACTGAATAGACCGAGCCACCAGAAGATCGAACAGTGGTAGGTCTCTGTATGCGGGTAATGGGATGTCTAAGAATGGTGGCCAGACTTCTATTATTTTTAAAATAAATATTGATACCGTGGGATTTAAGCATGCGGGATATGGTAGCGGATTGTGATGAAAAAGGCAAAATACAGGTATTTCTATGGGCTGTAAGGGGTTTCAACTTAGCAGAGTTGTATTGGTATTTGTGTATGAAATGGAGAGGGTATTGTGAGAGGGCAAGCTGTTTTTTGAAGTTGGAGAATTCTATTGACCTAAATATGGGCAGGGAGCAATGTGTGACCAATCTTTTGGTAAGTGTTCTGACTGTATTAATTTTATGGGATAAGGGACAGGAAGAATTGAAATTGGTATAGAAAGTTGGGTTATTGATTTTATGAAATACTGTTGTGTGGTAGTGTGATGGGGTACGAATAAGGAGTATGTCGAGAAAAGGTAAAACACCATTAACTTCTGATTCATAACTGAAAGAAATGTCAGGGTGAAAGGAGTTAAGAACAGATAAAATGCCAACCTCACTATCAGAATCACATATACAAAGGATATCATCAATATACCTCCTCCACATGTGAATGCCCGGTGTGTATTGGCGTTGGATCCAGTCGTCAAGGGTAGACATGACTATTTCAGCTAAGGGTGATTACCTGTTGAAGGGCGTGACTGCCCGAAAGCTTGTCACAAGTTTAATTGAATAAAAATCTTTTCTCCTTACTCTTCCTTATCGTTTATAAGTTTTTAACTAGAAGAAATCGGCGAAATTAAAATATATTAAAAATTCTATTTTAAAAAGTGTTAAAAAGGTACAAAATATTCTAAAGACCTGTGTCTCAAGTTCTAGGCCCTTCAGAAAAGTCAGTTGTTGACTGAGAATAAGAAGGATGACAGAAAAGGAAAGGCTGCTGCCCTCATCAACAACCTGAAACATGACTCTTGTGATATGCTGAGGTTCTTCTCTGATGAAAAGAATTTTGACGTGGACCAAGAGGTGAATCTAAGGAATGATCGCTGTAAAGACTACTCAAAGGAACCTGTTGTGATGCACACGAAATTCCTTCATTTGTAAAGGTCCTTGGAGTTATCAGCAGTAAGCATGATGTCACGCCTCCCCATTTCTTTGTGAATGGCTTTAAGATGAACTTTGACACCTGCACTAAGGTCCCGAGGACCGTTGTGAAGCCTTGTATAGACATGGTGGCCACAAGAAGAAAGTACGTCTTCCAGCAGGACTCAGCTCCTGGCAGGAAAAAAAAACACGATCATGGTTGACACTTAACGTCCCCAGTCACAGGAATCCTGATATTTGGTCTCCTGAATCTTCAGAATGAAACCCCCTCGATATTATGTATTGGGTGTTGTTGAAAGAGAAGTTTTTTTTTTCATCACAAACACTATACAGTTTTCAGTAAAAATATAAGGCTCTAAGGGGAAATTATATTTTTAAAAACCTTTTTAATCTCTAGCTTTCGGGCACGGACACCTTTCTAAAGGAGAAAACATCGTATAAGACCGTTCGTGCCTGAAAGCTAGAGATTAAAAAGGTTTTTGAAAAGATACTTCTCCCTGGAGGCCTGGTATTTTTGCACAATATTGATAAAAGGGGTTATTTTATTGAACTATCCAGTCTGTCAAGAAAACAGTTCACACGGTGTTGACTCAAATGGACAAGGTCATCGTCGCCAAGGCCCGTGCTTCATTCTTCACTCGCCTCAAGATTATGGTAGCTAACAATGGAATCTACACTGAATAAATCAAACTGTATTGTCGTCAAGTATGTATTATTCTATTAACAGAGTATCATTTTTGATGTTTATACTTTGATACTCTGCAAAACGCCACTTGAAGTTACACCACATGAGTTTCTTTTCAATGAAAAATCAAAATTTTATTTCAAGGTGAAATATTGACTATTTCTGACCTTTTTGGATGAGATATGAAAGGGTGAATTATGAAGAGTAATGATGAACGGAAAAATAAAATAAAATAAAAATTTTTGATTTTTCATTGAAAAGAAACTCATGCTGTGTAACTTCAAGTGGCGTTTTGCAATCACAGGCCGCAGTGTATTATATTACCTTGATACTCTGTAAATTTCCCTCTTTGCTTTTCTATTGTTTATCATGCTTAGTTTGTTCTTGCCCGAAATAAATTGCTGTCCCATTCGAAATTGGTCTTCCCTAATTTTCCGTGTGGCAATATACATAGTTATGTTAGCATCTAAAGGCGTTTTATTTGTTTTTATGTACTCCTTCAGAAGGGAAGATATGCTCAAAATCTAGAGATTGTATTAATAAAAATGGAAAGAAACTCATATCCAGAAACCTGTTGTATTATTTAATGGATTTATTTTACCTAAAAATACTTGCGGCAAGTAATTTATTTATTTTTCTGACAACATAATTATATCCCATATTTAGACCACTTCTGTATTATAATTTCATTATACTAAATGATTTATTTAGGAACGGCCTCAAACTACAGGCAAAGTCAGACTTTCACCAAAGTGTGCCTAGATCATGGTGCCATGATCAACGAAAGCTGCACTTCTACACCCCATTCCATGAGATCAGATGTTGATTTGCACTTTGGGAGAGGCCGCTGCTTATCATAAAACAGCTCGAGGAGCATGAACTCATGGAATTAGTGTAATCTTTACACAAGGGGATAAGAAACAACAACAACAAATGATTTTCTTAAAGAATGTCTACAAGCTTCTATGTAGACGTGTTTAAAACCCCTTTTTATATACGAGTTTGATAAAGAAATTAAGAAAAGAGGTGAAATCAATTCGGAAGGAGTTAAGAAGGAAGATAAATGAGGTAGCAGAAATCAAATAAAGATATTCCACAAGACTGAGAGCCTGAGGGTCTTACAGAAATGGCTAGCTCCTCCAAAGAATGTCTACAAGCTTCTATGTAGACGTGTTTAAACCCCCTTTTTATATACGAGTTTGATAAAGAAATTAAGAAAAGAGGTGAAATCAATTCGGAAGGAGTTAAGAAGGAAGATAAATGAGGTAGCAGAAATCAAATAAAGATATTCTATAAGATAAGACAGAGAGCCTGAGGGTCTTACAGAAATGGCTAGCTCCTCCAAAGAATGTCTACAAGCTTCTATGTAGACGTGTTTAAACCCCCTTTTTATATATACGAGTTTGATAAAGAAATTAAGAAAAGAGGTGAAATCAATTTGGAAGGAGTTAAGAAGGAAGATAAATGAGGTAGCAGAAATCAAATAAAGATATTCTATAAGATAAGACAGAGAGCCTGAGGGTCTTACAGAAATGGCTTGATCCTCAGCAGTTAACAAGGTCGTGATGATGAAAAAGTCTTAATCACCTTTTTATAAATGGGGTTATAAATAGAAGAGAACGCGCGATGAAGGTAAAGATAGTTAAATTCACCTTTTTTTTTTCTAAATCTAGAATCTTTTTTACGTAAACTTCGTGTTGTAATCGCTCACGAGACTTCATAAATCAGTTGGAAGCTAATTGTATAGTCACGAGATCCGGTGGTTAGTTGGCTAGAACTTTAAAGATGGTTGATGGAATCCTTGGTGAAACTTAAACTGAAGAGGTGATTGCTTGTAACCTTGGAAAACTTGAAAGTTCTCTTCAGAAAGTAAACTTCAGAATTATTTGCTAGAATATATTGAGAACACTTAGAGTTATATGCTAAACTTCAAACATGATTGCTAGAATCCTTGGGGTACTTTCGAAGTTATATATAGTAAACTTCAAATTTAGTTATTGGAATCCTTGGAGAAGTTTCGAACATATATGGTGAACTTCAGAGTTAGTTAATGGAATCTTTGGAAAACTTTCGAAGTTGTATGGTAAACTTCAGAGTAAGTTATTGGAATTCTTGGCGAACTTTGGAATTTATATGGTAAACTTCAGAATTTTCTACTCGAACCCTTTGAGAACTTTCGAAGTGTTATCTGGTAAACCTCAGAATTAGTTACTATAATCTTTGGAGAACTTTCGAAGTTACATGGTAAACTTCAGAATTTTCTACTGGAACCCTTTGAGAACTTTCGAAGTTATATGGTAAACTTCAGAATTTTCTACTGGAACCCTTTGAGAACTTTCGAAGTTATATGGTAAACTTCAGAATTAGTAACTGGAACCCTTTGGAGAACTTTCGAAGTTATATGGTGAAATTCAGAATTAGTTACTATAATCTTTGGAGAACTTTCGAAATTATATGGTAAACTTCAGAATTAGCTACTGGAACCCTTTGAGAACTTTCAAAGTTATATGGTAAACTTCAGAATTAGTTACTATAATCTTTGGAGAAATTTTGAAGTCATATGAGTAAGTTATTGGAATTCTTGGAGAACTTTCGAAGCTATATGTTAAACTTCAAAATTAGTTGTTGGAATCTTTGGAGAACTTTCAAAGTTATATGTTAAAATTCAAAATTAGTTGTTAGAATCCTTGGAGAATTTTCGAAGTTATATGGTAAACTTCACAAAAGGTTGCTGGAATCCTTGGAGAAGTTTCGAAGATATATGGTCAACTTTTCATAGTTTTATTCATTGGAATCCTTTGAAACTTTCGAATTTAAACGGTAAACTTCAGAATTAGTTGCTGGAATCCTTTGAGAAGTTTCTAAGTGTTATGGTAAACTTTAGAATAAGTTTCTGGAATCCATGGTGAAATTTCGAAGAGATATATGGTAAACTTCATAATTAGTTGCTGGAATCCTTGAAGAAGTTTCGTAGATCATGGTAAACTTCAGAGTTTTAGTTATTGGAATCCTTTGAGAATTTTCGAAGATATTTAGTAAACTTCAGAATTAGTTGTTGGAATCTTTGGAGAAGTTTCGAATTTATATGGCAAACTTCAGAATTAGTTGTTGGAATCTTTGGAGAAGTTTCGAATTTATATGGTAAACTTCAGAATTAGTTGTTGGAATCTTTGGAGAAGTTTCGAATTTATATGGCAAACTTCAGAATTAGTTGTTGGAATCTTTGGAGAAGTTTCGAATTTATATGGTAAACTTCAGAATTAGTTGTTGGAATCCTTGGAGAAGTTTCGAATTTATATGGTAAACTTCAGAATTAGTTGTTGGAATCTTTGGAGAAGTTTCGAATTTATATGGCAAACTTCAGAATTAGTTGTTGGAATCTTTGGAGAAGTTTCGAATTTATATGGTAAACTTCAGAATTAGTTGTTGGAATCTTTGGAGAACTTTCGAATTTATATGGCAAACTTCAGAATTAGTTGTTGGAATCTTTGGAGAAGTTTCGAATTTATATGGTAAACTTCAGAATTAGTTGTTGGAATCCTTGGAGAAGTTTCGAATTTATATGGTAAACTTCAGAATTAGTTGTTGGAATCTTTGGAGAAGTTTCGAATTTATATGGCAAACTTCAGAATTAGTTGTTGGAATCTTTGGAGAAGTTTCGAATTTATATGGTAAACTTCAGAATTAGTTGTTGGAATCTTTGGAGAAGTTTCGAATTTATATGGTAAACTTCAGAATTAGTTGTTGGAATCCTTTGAGAATTTTCGAAGATATTTAGTAAACTTCAGAATTAGTTGTTGGAATCTTTGGAGAAGTTTCGAATTTATATGGCAAACTTCAGAATTAGTTGTTGGAATCTTTGGAGAACTTTCGAATTTATATGGTAAACTTCAGAATTAGTTGCTGGAATTCTTGGAGAACTTTCGAAGTTATATGGTAAACTTCAGAATTAGTTGTTGGAATCTTTGGAGAACTATCGAATTTATATGGTAAACTTCAGAATTAGTTGCTGGAATCCTTGGAGAACTTTCCAAATTATATGGTAAACTTCAGAATTAGTTGCTGGAATCCTTGGAGAACTTTCGAAGATATAAGGTAAACTTCAGAATTAGTTGCTGGAACCCTTGGAGAACTTTCGAAGTTATATGGTAAACTTCAGAATTAGTTGTTGGAATCTTTGGAGAACTATCGAATTTATATGGTAAACTTCAGAATTAGTTGCTGGAATCCTTGGAGAACTTTCCAAATTATAAGGTAAACTTCAGGATTAGTTGCTGGATCTCTTGGAGAACTTTCGAAGATATAAGGTAAACTTCAGAATTAGTTGCTGGAACCCTTAGAGAACTTTCCATGTTATATGGTAAACTTCAGAATTAGTTGCTGGAACCCTTGGATAACTTTCGATGTTATATGGCAAACTTCAGAATTAGTTACTATAATCTTTGGAGAACTTTTGAAGTCATATGAGTAATTTATTGGAATCCTTGGAGAACTTTCGAAGATATATGGTAAACTTCAGAAAAAGTTTCTGGAATCCTTGGAGAAGTTTCGAAGATATATGGTTAACTTTTCATAGTTTTATTCATAGGAATACTTTGGAACTTTCGAATTTATAGGGTAAACTTCAGAATTAGTTGCTGGAATCCTTTGAGAAGTTTCTAAGTGTTATGGTAAACTTTAGAATAAGTTTCTGAAATCCATGGTCAACTTTCGAAGAGATATATGGTGAACTTCATAATTAGTTGCTGGAACCCTTGAAGAAGTTTTGAAGATTATGGTAAACTTTAGAGTAAGGTATTGGAATCATTGGAGAAGTTTCGAAATTATATTGTAAAATTCATATTTTTAGTTATTGGAATCCTTGGAGAACTTTCGAAGTTATATAGTAAACTTCAGAATTAGTTTCTGGAAAGGTTTAAAATATTTCGATATTAAACATCAGAGTTAGTTAATGGAATCCTTGAAGAATTTTCGAAGTTGTACGGATGGTGAACCTTATAAATATTTGCTAGAAACTTTTGAGAATTTTGGTAATCAGCTATGCACTATCTTGGTGAAGAAAAAACATAACAACTAATGCATTTCTTCCAGTCACTTTTTTTCGCTATTTTCAGATTTTTTGCTGAACTTGAGAACTAATGATACAAGTAGACAACTTCTCAACGTACAATGAGTCAGAGAAATGATTGTACGTCTTGCAATATTGATGGTGGGTTGAAACATGTCATTTTTAGTTTTACATGAGCGGCCTCAAATTGGAGGTGATTGCTAATAAGATGATTCGCTTATATGAGATTTAACTAGAAAATGATAATTTTTATTAATAGTTAAAAAGTATACCAGGACTCTGAAATACTAAGTAATGAAGATGTCCTAAAAATGCCGAGGAAGGATATGACCTACTGGAGTCGATTAAGAGGAGAATCAGTATATTTGGGTATTTTATCTGTCAATCCCCTCCTTTTTGTGTCTGGATGCTATATTTATGGCGAACTAAATAACTTAGTCCCTATTTCTGCTTCGCGCTTATGGAATTGAAGACTTGAGGCGATGGCGTCAAACTTTCATATTAAATCTTAATTTGCCTTATTACTAATAATTGTATATAGTTGCGGAACTACTGGTTTCCTGTGCTGCTCTTTTCCTGTTATTGCACCTTGTACGGAGAATCTGTATAAGACTAACGTCTTAATAAAGGCTTTGTGTGTGTGTATGTATCTGTCAATCAGAAGATAGAGGTATCACTGAAAAGATATATGGAAAGAAATTCAGGAAGAGAAAGGCTATGAATGGAATTCATAGATAATTTCGGCAGTAGATCCTACAGTATCATCAAAAGACTAACCATCCAAGGAAGTTCTGAATGGATAGGAATACAGCTTCAATTGATTTTAATCTCCTGGACATTAATTAAACAATTAAAAAAGTTTCCGGATATGAAGTTTCTTTTTATTTTAAACCATCTCAAGCTTTCAGACATATCTGTCCTTCTACAGGAGAACTTATAATAAAAAGAAACTCATCTCCAGAAACATTTTTAATTGGTTAATTAAGGAATACTGATTATCAACCTAATTGGAGCTTTATAGAAAAAAATGAAATTTATAAATATTATATTCCTAGATAGCGCTCTGCCATTTAAAATGCTCATGGGAACGGTCAGGTTCGACCGTTATTGTTTTTATATTCTTACTAGCCGAATGACCCGGGCAACGCCCGTGTTTTACCCGATTGAATGTTTTGATTCAAATACTATTTGTTACAATTATAAATTGGCGCCTTAAATAAATGCATATGTTAGTTAATAACTATAGCCTATGTGCTATCTGTTGGCTTCCGTAGGCGTCTCTTACTGGGAAAAGAAAGAGAGGATTCCATTTGGTTATTAACTAATATGTGCATTTATTTAAGGAGCGACCCGCTCCAACACAATAGTTACAAAAACGAAAAAGCGAGTGAGGGGGGCATGATGGGGGGGGGGGAGGGGGGCAAAGGTGGCGTGATCGTAGCCAACCAATATTAGAGCGCCATTCAAAAAAAAAAAAAGCAAACGGTGACAGAGATGAATACTGAAGAATTGATTAAGAACGCATGACGCTCGTAACTGTATATAGAATTTCAACAACAACAAGGCTTTTATTAGGGCCCATTGCCCTGTATGTATTCGCCATACAACAACAAAAAGCTTTTATTAGGGCCCATTGCCCTGTGTGGATTCGCCATACAACAACAAAAAGCTTTTATTAGGGCCCATTGCCCTGTGTGGATTCGCCATACAACAACAAAAAGCTTTTATTAGGGCCCATTGCCCTGTGTGGATTCGCCATACAACAACAACAAAAAGGCTTTTATTAGGGCCCATTGCCTTGTATGGATTCGCCATACAACAACAAAAAGGCTTTTATTAGGGCCCATTGCCCTGTATGGATTCGCCATACAACAACAAAAAGGCTTTTATTAGGGCCCATTGCCCTGTGTGGATTCGCCATACAACAACAAAAAGCTTTTATTAGGGCCCATTGCCCTGTGTGGATTCGCCATACAACAACAAAAAGCTTTTATTAGGGCCCATTGCCCTGTGTGGATTCGCCATACAACAACAACAAAAAGGCTTTTATTAGGGCCCATTGCCTTGTATGGATTCGCCATACAACAACAAAAAGGCTTTTATTAGGGCCCATTGCCCTGTATGGATTCGCCATACAACAACAAAAAGGCTTTTATTAGGGCCCATTGCCCTGTTTGGATTCGCCTTACAACAACAAAAAGGCTTTTATTAGGGCCCATTGCCCTGTATGGATTCGCCATACAACAACAAAAAGACTTTTATTAGGGCCATTGCCCTGTATTGATTCGCCATACAACAACAAAAAGGCTTTTATTAGGGCCCATTGCCCTCTATGAATTCGCCTTACAACAACAAAAAGGCTTTTATTAGGGCCCATTGCCCTGTATGGATTCGCCATACAACAACAAAAAGGCTTTTATTAGGGCCCATTGCCCTGTATGGATTCGCCATACAACAACAAAAAGGCTTTTATTAGGGCCCATTGCCCTGTATGGATTTGCCTTACAACAACAAAAAGGCTTTTATTAGGGCCCATTGCCCTGTATGGATTCGCCATACAACAACAAAATAATACAGTATTTTTCTCCCTTTCCCCATGTGCACGTGAGCCTTTGTTTAAAAAGGTATTTATTTACACATTTGTTCTAAAACTTTCCTCACTACCTCTTTTGTGTATGAATCTATTTACAATTGATCTGTAGAAATATTCTTATTTCAATATTTTATCTCAGTATTCAGATTTGAATTAGGATTTTTCTTCTTTTGAACGGATTGTCTTGGATACCTAAATTATCAATTTATATATCACAAAGAAGTAACAATGAGTAAATTTATATTTAATATTTATAATGTGTGGTAAATAAATTTTCCTCAATGCTTAGAGGAAATAGGAATTATTTTAATGATTTATAAAATGTAATTTCTTGTAAACTCAAGGAAAATCAAGATCAATCTCAATGAAATTAAATATATTCTATAATGAAAAATTATCAGCAAATTAGAAAAATTCGATTAAAATTTTCTACAAATCAATGAAAAGCAAATGTCATTCTGAATTCTGATATATTTCTCATGATAATATTTGATACAATGTAATTTTATTATGATTATAATTGTTCTCCCCCTGATGGAGAAATGGGTAAGAGAAATTGCCTTATACCTCTAATTTCTTTTTTGTTTTGATGAATAGTCCAAACTATATATGATATATTATAGCGACTTATTTTATTAACTACAACAACAACAACAAAAGCCTTTATTGAGGACCTCTCGTCCTATATAGGATTCGCCAGTTTACAAAGTAATTGAAGGGAAGATAACTAAGAATACAGAGAGAAACCTATAAGTAGTAGGTATAGTATAGTATTTTCTACACTGTGACTATATACAACAGCAGCAACAAGCCTTTCACTGGAATCAAAGTCCCATACAGGATTCGTCATTCTAATCCTGACAAAGATTATTTGCATATAATTATTTACATCAATTAGATTATGTATATTGCCTCCCCTTCTCTTCAGCCGTCTTCCAAAATTTGAACAACGCAAAAGCTCCAGCTCTGTTTCTCACCACCTCCTTCAACAGGAGCTCCAAAGAGAGTCCCTCAAGGTCTATTTCACTGAGAAGCACTTCTCGTTCGTCTTTCAGCCCCATACATGAGAGTATATGGTGATGTATTTTATTAACTTATTATCAATTTTGTTGTTTATATTTTTCTGCTCTGTTAAATTCCCTTATTTCTTATATTTTTTATCAATTATAATTTGTTCTTACCTTCTTTGGGCTCGAAATTCGTACACCTTGGTTAGTAACCCGTAAAACCATATTCTTTCTCTTCTTGCCTTGAATAAATTGCTGTGACATCTTGAAGTCTGTCTTTCCTAATTTTTCACGTGGCAATATTTTATTGCAGATTAAAGAAATCAAGTTAAATCCTCCATCTCTTCTCTCTTTTTGTTGTTGTTTTCGTGTCCAAAGAAGAGCCTCAGTTGTCTTCAAGCATCTCTATCACAGCAGCAGCAATGTCCACTATATTGGGTGTGTATACTGTATTGTTGTTGTTGTCGTGTCCAATGAAGAGCCTCAGATGTCTCCAAGCATCTCTATCACAGCAGTTACAATGTACACTATCTTGGGTGTGTATATTGCATTGTTGTTGTTGTCGTGTCCAATGAAGAGCCTCAGATGTCTCCATGCATCTCTATCACAGCAGCAGCAATGTCCACTATCTTGGGCGTGTATACTGTATTGTTGCTGTTGCCGTGTCCAATGAAGACCCTCAGATGTCTCCGTACATCTCTATCACAGCAGCAGCAATGTCCTCTATCTTGGGTGTGTATACTGTATTGTTGTTGTTGTGGTGTCCAATGAAGAACCTCAGATGTCTCCATGCATCTCTATCACAGCAATGTCCACTATCTTGGGTGTGTATACTGTATTGTTGTTGTTGTTGTGTCCAATGAAGAGCCTCAGATGTCTCCAAGCGTCTCTATCACAGCAGTAGCAATGTCCACTATCTTGGGTGTGTATACTGTATTGTTGTTGTTGTCGTGTCCAATGAAGAGCCTCAGATGTCTCCATGCATCTCTATCACAGAAATGTCCACTATCTTGGGTGTGTATACTGTATTGTTGTTCTTGTCGTGTCCAATGAAGAGCCTCAGATGTCTCCAAGCGTCTCTATCACAGCAGTAGCAATGTCCACTATCTTGGGTGTGTATACTGTATTGTTGTTGTTGTCGTGTCCAATGAAGAACCTCAGATGTCTCCATGCATCTCTATCACAGAAATGTCCACTATCTTGGGTGTGTATAGTGTATTGTTGTTCTTGTCGTGTCCAATGAAGAGCCTCATATGTCTCCAAGCATCTCTATCACAGCAGCAGCCTTGTCCTCTATCTTGGGTCTCTTTTCTCTTGTTTGATGATAATAATCCTGTGATTAATTAAATAGTTTTATATTTTAAAATACTTTCATTAATATCTGTATAAATACTTGCTTACTTAAATCTAAATAGAAAAAAGAGTCAAAATTTTAAACATTTCGAAAGATTACTCTCAGATTCTTTATATATCGTTCATTTATTTTTTCTATGAATTTTGAAAAGTTTATTTTTATAGAGGAATATAGATATAAATATGATAATTATATTATTCGATTTGCCCTAAATTGATATTTTATAATGTTCTTGTATATTATTTCTATATTTAACATTCCACAAAAAACTTTAATAAACAAATTATAATCGTTTAAAAAATGTTAACGATGTCTTTATACGGGAGTATTCTCTCTCAAAAATGTATCATTATGTTATAAACAATATATTTTTTTCTTTAAGAATCTAATCTAAACTTTTGCCCTCTTCTTAGAGATTCAAATTAAGCAAAACTTGTTATAAACGCAATTGATATTTTACACTCATGGACAAAACTTAAGGCAGTAGAAGACAGAGGTTGTTCACACTTGGTTATTCTGTGTGTCTTCAATAAAGGTCACTGTGTATCAAATATCTTTTAGAGTGAATCCCGATATACATGCTAAAAGGTATAACTTCCTTAGTTTTGTCTATGAGTGTATCTTTCAGAGTTATTGTCTGAATTCCGATATACATGCTAAAAGGTACAACTTCCTTAGTTTTGTCTATGAGTGTATCTTTCAGAGTTATTGTCTTAATCCCGATATACATGCTAAAAGGTACAACTTCCTTAATTTTGTCTATGAGTGTATCTTTCAGAGTTATAGTCTGAATCCCGATATACATGCTAAAAGGTACAACTTCCTTAAGTTTTGTCTATGAGTGTATCTTTCAGAGTTATTGTCTGAATCCCGATATACATGCTAAAAGGTACAACTTCCTTAAGTTTTGTCTATGAGTGTTAAGTGTTAAATTGTGTACATGAAAAAAAAAATCTATAGTAATATTTGTTCTTCTTGAGTACTAAGTACTACCTGTCAATCCTTTCCACTCAAAACCTCGTTGAGATTTGAGTGCATTTTGGAGTGGTTGTTACATGACAGGGTCGAGTGCTAATAATTATTGGATGTCCCTCTTTGTAGCAACGATTGTGTTCTCAAACCTATATATATACAATGAAGTAGGAAATATAAGATAGATATTCAAAAATACTGATTTATATAATACAGTTAAATCATTGAAAAAAAAACTATGGATTATTGGTAAATGATAATTCTCTATTGAGGTTATGTGATTACAATAAATAACAAATTGGGAAGCCGGAAATTATTGTTTAGGTAGAATGTTCCGGAATTATACTATGGTATATGTCGGGAAAATCTATGGATCTATTGATTCCTTTGAATCAATAATCAATTTATATAAATAAAATAGGAAAAAAAAGGAAGGTATATATTCGCCTGTATATAGAGAGATTTAACATGAGTAAATTTTGACCTCTATATGAACCGAAAAAGCAGATGTTAATAATAAACTATTAGAAGCTATAAAGGAGAAGAATAGAGATGGGGAAAGACGTGAAGAAATTCACCAGTAGCATGAGTTTGACTTCTGTTGAACAGGTGGTAGTAATGAAATCCCTGAAAAACCCCGTCGATAAAGCTGAAAGATGGAAATTGCCTTCTTTCATCATTTCGCTAAAGGGAATTATAGGTCATTATGCAAAATAAGAGGTTCCTCTCAGATGGAAGTAAATTAATGAGCGAGAGGGGTTGCGTAAATGTCCGAATTGCTGTCAAATCTCTTTTTTGACATTCATTCGATGTGTTGAGCAGCTGTAAGCCCAACCTTTGTTTCGGTTACTTACGCAACCATTTCCCTTCATTTATCTCGAGACTTCATTCGAATATCATACTTTACATAATGGCTCTTTGGGATTTTATCCTGTCAAAATTACCAACACTTATTGTGTCAAATTGATTATTACCTTTTTCAGAATAAAATTTTTGTGGTAATTGTGAAGGCGTGTATGAAAAATCAGTTTAAATGAAAAATTAAATGTAATTTGTGATTTAAAAGCTTTTTAAATAAATTTTGATATCGTCATTTGTATTTATAATTTTTTTACATTTCTACATGGATTTGATTATGTAGTTTTTATTTATATGTGTTTCTGTGTAAATTAATTCAACATGATATATTTGTGTGTTTATATATAAATGATTAATTAATTTATATTCTTTTTTTATTTAGATTTGAATTAATTAACATCCAAAATTTTGAATGTATATTTTTAAAACAAATTATTTAGCTTGTAAAAGTTTTCTAATTATATATTTGAATGTTTTTTTTCTATTGATTTTTTTAAAATATTATTTATAAATGATATCATTTTTTAAAATCCAGATTTTAAATTTTTGAACTTCAGTTAAATCAGAATCGGATAATATTGGGATAATAAGGGACTCCATGTCTCAGTTGCTTATTTGTATATATATTATATATAAATATATATATATATATATTTATAAATTACTTTATAAATTTATATCTATTTATTCCTATATTTATCATTATATAATCATACTTATTCATATTTATATTTATTCTGTATTTAACCTTATATAATCTTATATGGACTTTGAAATAAAGTAGTTTCAATCTCAATCTTTCTCTCTCTCTCTCTCTCTCTCTCCTCCTATAAATGAAAACTTTCAATTTTCCCCACAACCTCAGTTGCTAATTGAGGATGTTGGAGTAATACGCATGTATTAAAACAAGCAAATAATTTTATATTTCGGCAAAATTTATCATAACACACATTTTTATGGAAATTTTTTGGCGTCTAATTTTGACGTTTAATTTGACTGGAGAGGCGCCCTGTTCTTATATATATATTGTATCGTAGAAATCAAGTCTTTGTATATCTTAAGATATGAAAGTATTTATTGATGACGTCAGTACGACTAGTCGACAATTATCAACCAAACTATCTACAGCTAGAGAATCTTGAACAAGCAAGCAAAGAAATATTTTTAAGATGATTTTACAAATACAGAGTAATATATTAAAAATAAAGAAGGCATCTCCTGACCACGAGCACATGTGCTTTTTAGATGGCAGAGCGCCATCTAGTGGAGCAAAAATAAACTAAACGTTTATTTAGCTTGCTCCGTGATATTTGGCTAAACCAATTTCTTGATAAATCAAGAAAAACTATCCACGAAAGCATTTCGCGCTGTTGGCGCTTTCATAATCTGTTGAATATTTTCATTGAATAATATTAAATTAAATAATAAAATATTTCTTCGTCACAATATATATGAGCAGTAATAGAGAGATATTCAAGTTTTATTATATTTTATTTAGACTTAGATCGCTATATCCTCCTATGGACACTTGCACTTTAAAGGTAAACTAAACATAAAAAGAAAATAAACAAAGATCATTTGAAATATGTAAAAGAATTAGTATGCAATTTAGTAAGATGCAAAGAGAAAAAAAAATCAACACAATTGAAATATATACAAAGAGTTGGTATTCAAATTTAGTTAAATGAAATCAAATTGTAAATTATTGTGTGTATTCAAGGAAAACAATTTACAGATTGAAGAAAATTTTATGGAATATTTTAGAATTTATATTGTTGCATCAATTCTAATGCGCCCTACATTTATTCAAAATATTATATGATATTTAATATTTATTTAAAACAGATTATTTAGATTATCATCATCACCCCTTTTTATAGTTTCATTCCTTTTGTAATATTTTATTGTACATATATCTTGATTGGTTATTGAAGCGAAAGAGGACCTGAACGAAGACTACGGATCACGACCTACGAGGAAGACAACTAATAAATAAACACAATAACTTTAAAAGGTAATTTATTTTTATTTACTTTTATATATTTGCTTTGAGTATGGAAACCCGCTCGGGAAACGTTTATAACACCAAGAAGGAAGAAGCCAAGGTCGACGACCCTGAAAAGCTGCAATTTGATGCAACAATATAGTTATAAGAAGTTAATTATATACAACAAACGTCACAGATGTTATAAGCGAAACACCACCAGAGAAAATCGGCCAGAATCTGGCACAGGAGTCAGTTGGTGGTAGCCAGAGCATTGGTAATCACAACCGATCCATCAACGCAATGTCACCAGATTATTTCAGCCGTGGTCCTCTCCATCATGGCGACCAAAATAAAGCCGTCAGACGACAATACGGACCTGATGGATCGGGCCATTTTTTGCCGGAGCCGAGACAAAGTGCCATTGTTATGGTGATCTGAGGACAGGCATCAGCTGTGCGAACGGAGTTTACACGCCCAATCTGCTGGCCAAGGGCCGTGAAACTGATCGCCGATCATCCACAAACTTGAACTTCTCAACTTTTCTGAAAGAAATCAAGAAACAAAGGCTTAGTAAGGGAAATCTCAGCTTTCTTTACTTTAATAACTTCTCATCGCCATATAGGCTTATCTCCGATTTAGATGTCGGTCACCATGGAATACCATTCCATTCTCAAGTAAAACCACATTATATGATATCAATTAAGGATTGATATTCTCTAAGAAACCAAGACATACAGATTTCTTATCGAAGTTGTCTCTTTTAGATGAATTGCTAATCAAGGCTAAGCAGAATTCCATCTGAGTTCATGGTTTGAAATTAAAGTTTTCCTTTAATATAAAGTAGAGCTTATAAATTTGCGTCTCTTACCCATGCGTCATGCTAATCTATGTATCCTTCCTATTATAATATGTGTCTTTCCGAACAAGCGTTCACATAAACATATGGAATGCTTCACAATTTCGAATCATCCTTACAAAAAAGAGAGATCGTTCAAGATTCAAACCCGAGAACTTTAGAAGGTCAACCAATTATTCTAGTTATTCGAATAAAAAACGGCACATCTTATATCGAAAAATAAACTGCGCATATTGCATGCTTTAAAAAAAAACGAAGGTTTTGATCGTTGAAATATCATGTAATAAACGCAGTTTAGTTTTCTATCCAATATATGCTTTTTTTTTATTTGAATGTTGATTTTTATGGATTGAGATATTTTTAGAAATTGTAGATATTGTATTGAATTCCTTTATATCCAGACATATCAAAGTACGTTGATTGTGTTATTTCAACAGATAGCGCAAGCCATCAGCATCTTTCAGTAGCACAATTAGGATTTGCTTTTTTTCGTAATTTATCAACCTGATATCAGTAAAATGTTACTTTTTTGATATTTTATATAATTATTTGTTTATTGAAATTATATTAATTATAATGAGAAGTGAAAATTTTGGAAGAAGAATTTGCAAAGATATCCTGTAATATTTGATGGAAATACGCAAATCAGTTGCGTTATGAAAGGTTATTTTTAGGATCACTATTATACTAATTCTTTTCCATTTTAGCATACAACTGGATTTCGAATTCTTTAAATTTCTTTACAAAAATACACTGCTCTACCGATAATGGTGAAATGTAGAGAAGACGAAAGGATCGAAAGAGGTTGTTGTTTGTGTATTGTGTGAGTCAACGTTTATTTATCTTTCCCAGACAGCTGCAACTTCGGAGAGTTGTTTTTATCTCACCATTCTTAGTTGCATATATTTTTGCTCCAAGTTGCAGTTTTGCAGGGTCGTCGACCTTGGTTTTTTTCCTTCTTGGTGTTATACACGTTTCCCGAGCGGGTTTCCATACTTGAATCAAATAAGTAAAAGTAAATAAATAAAATTAAATAAAAATAAATTACCTTTTAAAGTTATTGCGTTTATTTATTCGTTGTCTTCCTCGTAGACCGCGATCCGCAGTCTTGGTCTAGGTCTTCTCTCGCTCCAATAACCAATCAAGATATATGTACAACTAGCGGACGTACCCGGCTTCGCCCGGGTTTTACCCGAGTAAAAGTTTGTCTAACGAATCTCTCGATAAAGTGAACATTTTTTCCCGGTCCCTTGAAAAATACTCGATAAGTTGAATAAAATCAATATTAATTGGTTCCCTCGGTAATTGGAAGTTAAAGGAATAGTATCTTGCCTTGGAATTGTATCATTATTCTTGTATGGATGTACCCGGCTTCGCCCGGGTTTTACCCGAGTAAAGGTTTGTTTAACGAATCTCTCGATAAAGTGAACATTTTTTCCCGGTCCCTTGAAAAATACTCGATAAGTTGAATAAAATCAATATTAATTGGTTCCCTCGGTAATTGGAAGTTAAAGGAATAGTATCTTGCCTTTGAATTGTATCATTATTCTTGTCTCAAATAAATTGCCGTGTCATCCTGAATTTTGTCTTTCCTAATTTTCTACATTACAAAATCATCGTATCATCATGATAATATTTAGAGCAGATTGTTGAATTATAACAGATAAATTAGAATATTTATCTTGATTATTTCTAGACGAAAAGTTATTTCAAAAATTTTATTTGCCAGAAACCTTCCCAGTACTATACTAAATAACTTCCCAAAGTTTCATGGCGATCCAATGAGTGGTTTGGTCAGGCATAAAGGACAAACAAACAGACACACATACATTCATTTTTATATATATAGATAGATAACAATATTACAAAAGGAATGAAACTATTAAAAGTAATGATGATATTCTGAATAATATGTTTCAAATATATATTAAATATCATAGAATATTTTGAATAAATGTAGGGCGCATTAAAATTTATGCAACAATATACACATGTATGCTTTATTGGTCTAAAACAGAAATACATTCTGAAAGTAGAGTTCGTTTTTCTTTATATTGTTGCATCATGGATAATGAACCTATTTTATTTTAATTTGTAATATTATTTTTCATATATTTTAAATTCAAAATTATCTATATATATAAAATTGAATGTCTGTCTGTCTGTTTGTCTGTACTCTATAGATTCAAAAACCATACATCCAATCGCCGTGAAATTTTGGGATATTATTAGGTATATCACCGGGAAGGTTTTTGAAAAATAATTTCATTAATATCTTGAATATCCTTAGAGTTATTTGCAGATTTGTAGATTTAACTCGCAAGCAGCGCCCCCATTGTGACGATGATAACAAGTTTTCTTATCACTAAGTTTGTTATCTTAAATATTATTTATCAAAAGTAAGATTATCTCAGGATGACACGGCAATTTATTTGAGACAAGAATAATGATACAATTCCAAGGCGAAGATACTATTCCTTTAACTTCCAATTACCGAGGGAACCAATTAATATTGAATTTATTCAACTTATCGAGTATTTTTCAAGGGACCGGGAAAAAATGTTCACTAGATAAAGCTATGGAAAGACAAAATTCAGGATGACACGGCACACAGGGACCGGGAAAAAATGTTCACTTTATCGAGAGATTCAAATTTACGAGTTTCAAATTATCAATATATATATATATATATTTTTTTAGTTTTTAGAGAATTGTTTTAATAAATGTTCGCTAGACAAACCTTTACTCGGATAAAACCTCGGGCGAAGCCGGGTACGTCCGCTAGTATTTTATATTTATTCATTTTATTAAACAGAATATATGTATTATAAACAGAATATATGTATTATAGAATCATCATTTGTATTTAGATACACGTGTGACATCACTGCTCTCTTTGATGTGAGAAATAAATAAATTATTCTGGAGGCTACTTAAAGTAGAGTTATCTCATTATTCGCTTATATAAATTTGTAGGATGGTTGAAACACGCTCTGGTAAGATGCAAGACCCAGCACAGGAGAGGACCAAGTTTGAAGAGTCTGTCAAGCCGCAACCTGGTGCAACAATATCTACCTCGTTATATCTTATTTTCAAATAAGCAAAAATTAGAGCAAATAATTTCTTTATTTTGAGGTGTTACAAGATTTCGAGCAAAGCCTGCTCTTTTCAACGGGCAAATGGGGAATCTAACCCTTTTACATAGTATGATATATGCATATATATATATATATATATATATATATATATAATTTTTTTTTCAAATAGTGCAGACTGTGCACTTTGCATGTATTGACAAGATCGATAAAATTATTTTAATTGTCAATTGTCTAACCCTTTTTTTGAACAACCTTGATGGCGTGCAGTACCTTGGTACTTTGCTATAGTGCATTGCGGTTTGTCTACTTGCTAAATCCATTTTTGGGCTCGAAAAACATACACTTTGGTTAGTAATACGTAAAACCATATTCTCTCAAAGGACAAATCCAAAAACAAACGAAGAGAAATGTTATGGATGGAATGGATTGTTAGCACGTTTTCTTTGAAGTTTCTTCTAGAAAGAACGAGCTGACTCAATTCGATTCAATTCGATTTATTTCACACAACAAAAGAGAATTACACTACGATTTAATGCGATTTATTTGTATTTATAACACAAAAGAAAACAGAAGAAGAAGAAAAACAACAAAAAAAATGATGATAAGTAACAATAAAATTCTATGAATATGAATTATAATTAATTAATAAAATACAATAATAATAATAATAAATAAACCTAACATATAGATTACTATAATAATGATAATAAAAAAACCTAACATGGATATTCCGCGAGGATATGACGGGATTTTAGAACAGCGACCCTTTAAATTGCTACTTCTGAAATGCTGGCATCCAAGACAATTTGGTCCATTATCTATTCCACTGCCCATTCCTACAGGAAAAGAGAGTGGAAATTCGCAAAATTACGGGACTAACTCACTATAATGAATAACATGTATATAAAATTTTACTACTCTCCTGTTGGATAAAACATTTGTTTATAGATATTTTAATTTTTTGAAGGCGATTGATAAAATAAGAGAAGAAGTGCTCAACTCCACAGACAACGGCTTATTGCTCCCCCTCCTCTCTAAATTGCTTTTCCTCCTCACTCATGTACATATATAATATTTTAGGGAAATCCCCTTGTAAGACAATAGTGTCTTAATAAAGGTTTTTGTTGTTGTATTACAGTCTTATCCACGTCTGATAACATCACACTTCATTTGTTTTTGTATTTGCCCGTTGAGAGAATATAGTTTTACGGGTTACTAACAAAAGTGTATGATTTTCGAGCCCAAAAATGGATGTAGCAAACATACAAACCGCAATGCACTATAGCAAAGTACCAAGGTGCTGTACGCCACCAAGGCTGTTCAAAAAAAGGATTAGATCCCCAATTTGCCCGTTGAAGAACAGTTTTTGCTTAGAATCTTGCAACACCTCAAAATAAAGAAATTCTTTGCTCTAATTTTTGCTTATTCGAATATTTCTGGGTAACTATTGCTCATAAATCTTATTTTGTTTTATGTAGAAATAAATGCAATGGTGAAATTATTGCCATTCAAAATATTTTATCTGACAAATATAACACAATGTCCTAAAATATATATAGATTTATATTATGATGCATTAGCAAGCCATCTGTTATGTAAATTCGAAACTATTATAGACACGTATGATTTTTTTTTAATTAAACAATTTCTACTGCCCTTACTGCAATGGAAAAATGTATTGTAGATTAAACTGGCTAAATCGCTGGGAGGGTGATGATACAGGGTTCCGTGATACGCTAACCTATGCATGGTGGATTCTGTGGTCACTGGACATATGTCGTACCTGGAGACAGTTGGGTTCTGTGCTGCCTGGAGTATAGGAGTTCCATCTATGCTTCTTTCCTGTGGTGAATCTGTATAAGACCGGTGGTCTTAATAAATCTCTATGTTAGATCTCTTCTCAAAGCACATCTTTGATTTCGCCATCACTGATAGGATTTCATCTGAAAGCATCTTTACTAGAGAGTCAATATTTGGGTTCAAAGGAAGAGGTGTATTGGTCAGATATAGAAGCTTTGTGTGTGATATTATAACGTAAAAAAAATTAGGAAAGACAAACTTCAGGATGACACAGAAATTTATGCAAAGTCCAAGCACAAACTAAAATTGATAAAATAAAAATGAAACAATGAGAGAATTTTACGCAGAGTAATAAAGAGTATATAAACATCAAGAATGAAAAAACAATAATAATAATCTGGAATAAAATAATAATAATAAATACTTTTCTATATTATATTAAAAGAAAATCTTTACTCTAATGTCTTAGCAATCGTTTATTGAATCTAAAGATTTCCTTAAATCTTGAACATCTATATCCTTTTTCTTCAAATAAATGACACTTTGGCCAGTGAATCTTTTTATTGTCTCGACGTTTCGACAAAAATCTTTTGTCCTCGTCAGGAGCGAACAAAAATTAAAACATTTGGCAAAGCGTTAGAAATTATTCTAAGGCTGCAAGGGCGTTCTCACGCGGTATCCTTCATACATAGTCCGAACATATTACAAAAACTAGCTCCTTTGTAAAGCTGTTTTCACTATCCAACAATCAACACTGTTCTTCTTCTTTTTTTTTTTTTGAAATCCCACTTAAGGAAAATTTGTCACCAATGTCGAAGCTACTCGACACCTATTCATCCAAAAGATCCATTTAATAGGTAAGGGCGATTTTCCTTCGCTTTTATTAGCAGCTTTATGCTACTAATAAGAGGAATCATTCCTATAAGGGCTTTCCATTCATTGACATCTTTTGTAATCTCATATTTCCAGGCTGGGAGTATGCTCGTCATCTTTTCAAGGAGAAAAAGGTCCACTCCATTTAGCTGGATGTCATCAATGGGGCAATTGAGAGAGAGAGATGGGGGAATAGAAGGAGGGGCATTTCCTGTCCTTCGTGACACGCGGTAGGTGACCACCTTGAAGGCCTCTACCACAGAGCCTTTTGTTAATTGGACAGAATTGATGTCTTGAGCTGAGGCAACCAACCATTCGCTCTGAGTCGCCAAGAATTTAGCACCTGCTATAAGCCTGATGCAGCAATTTTTTGAGTCAATCAACTTCTCTTGGTCTTTCAACTTCAAGATGGTTTTTCTTTGTTGATGATTGTTTTTTTGCAATTTCGCTGGCCTTGGATTTACTGAATAAACCTTTTTGTGTGTGTCAATGCTTTGTTCGTTTTCATTTAATTTTTTTTTGTTTGAGGGAATTTTGGAGATATCATACTCCCTACTCTATTTTGATCATCCTACGATATTGAAAGAATTAAATAGATAGTTAGTTCAATTGTTTCTCACTTAATCTTTTATTTATTTATTTTTTGTGCAAATTCGGTGGCCCTGGACAAACTGAATAAACCTTTTTGTATGTCAATTCTTTGTTCTCTTTTAATTTTTTTGAGGGATTTGGGCGATATCATACCCCATCATGATCATCTTGAGATAGTGAAATAATCAAATATTTCAATTGTTTCTCACTTAATCATTTGTATTTTTATTTTTGACTAATTGAAAATCGAAAGGATTTATTTTTTTTTTATTCTCTTATATTTAAACATTATCAGAAAATAATTCTCTACAAACTCTAAGATATAAAAAGGACTAATTTGTCTCTATCTCTCTTTCAAAAAAAAAAATCTTAAAATCTCTTCTAGAATATAGATGGAAATTTTGCCGAGAGGATATTGATCTAAAGAGACAATTTTGACGGGAGTGGCTACCTTTGTCTCTTTAGATCTCTTCTAGAAGTTTATCCATTTACAAGAAATGAACCTATTTTATCGCGATTTTTTAATCGTTTTTTATTAATAAAACATTATTTTACTGTCCATATTGCAAAGGAAAATATTAGGAAGTCTTGGCTCATCAGCGGTTTCGCCAATCTATTCATCATATGTTTGCGGAAGTGAAAACATGTCAATAGATTCATTAAATCCTTTCACTATAAATTCATTTCTAGTGCCGGATATAAAGCAGAATAGCTCATAATCATATTAGATGCATGCATGCAATAACAGAGCGGTCTGGTGGAATAAATTGGCGAAACCTCTGTGAAGATTCGCTTTTGATGAGCCAAGACCCTTCCAATATATTTTTTCCATTGCAGTAAGAATAGAAAGAGAGAGAAGATATTTTATTATTAAAATTTGCTCTAAAATGGTTTAATTTCTTATACATAGATGGCATACTAATAATTCTAAGTTTCCCTTTTTCCTTAAAAGTATTGCCACGTGGAAAATTAGGAAAGACAAACTTCGATTCTTTTCTTCCGGGCTAATTGGCCATTTCAGGCAAGGTCTTCTAGCCCCCATCATGGCAGAACGCGACTTCCAGTGACAAGAGATCCTAAGATCTGACAGTAGAGATGTCTGCAGGGGTGGAGGAAACGTGGAGATGGCAGGGAACAGCGCCTGGGAGCAGTGAGAGGCAGGAGTCAAAAGACAAACTTCAGGATGACACAGGAATTTATTTAAGGCAAGAATAAACTATGAATGATAAACAAAAGATAAGCAACGAGGAGAGTTTACAGAGTAGCAAAATATAAACATAACAAATGATACTCTGTTAATAAAATAATAAAAACTTTGCTACAGTATTATAAAAACGAGATAACCTATTGCTGTCTGGAAGATAAATTAGTGAAACCGCTGGATGGTCTCGACACTGATAAACCAGGCCCTCTCAATACTTTTACTTATTCTCTAGAGATGATAGAATTAGACGAAAAACATGATGAAGGAAGACGAGTTTCTTTTATTGATGCATAGGTGCAAGCTTTCGGGTAAAAACCCTTCAACAGGCGAACAATGAAGCGCGACTTATAATTATTATGGTACAAATGGTATATATATATATATATATAAAGAAATTTTAAAAACTTTCTTTTTATATATATATACCATTTGTACCATAAAACTTATAAGTCGCGCTTCATTGTTCGCCTGTTGAAGGGTTTTTACCCGAAAGCTTGCACCTATGCATCAATAAAATAAACTAGTCTTCCTTCATCATGTTTTTCATCTAATTTCAAATCAGGAAGAATTCTCTATCTATATAGATGATAGAATATTTATCTTTATTTTTTAAAATCGTCACTTTGCTCATCGTAAAGTCCTCTGTCCAGTAACAAGAAATAGATGCTCGATTACTTCCATATACATACTATGTTGGAAAGGATAAAGCATGGTGTATACACTTGATCTGGGTGGCTTTAGTATACTTCTCATATACCTCTTTATAAAACTCTTGTATACTTTTAAATAATTATTTTGATATAATATATGTGATATCTTGGGACCTCTGGGACCAGTGTTACCTGATGCTAGACGAACCTCGATGTCAACTCTACCGTGCAGTCGTGGTGGAAGGCGACACAGCTGGGCCAAAGGTGAAATAAACAAACAGAGATTCCACTAAAAGCGTCTGACGTCAAGAAGGAATGGGATGAGGAGAGAGGGAGAGATCTTAAGAGCAAGTGTTACCGTTGGAATCCAAGCGTAGACTGACAATTCTAGGGCCTCGATTTAACACCACGACCTTGCTGCTTTCTAATTGGCTGACCTATTTAGGTGATTCTTTCCTAATTGGTGGGACTTTTTCACGTGGTAGTGGGCTATTGGTTGACCTACTTAGGTATTGTCTTCTGATTGGGCCTGGCTTATCTCTTTGACGGAAGAATACGTCCGGTCTTGTTCCGGAAATTCGGGGCGTTACTCTTAGCTTTTATGGTTTCCGCGATATCAGATACGCCCTGTCCTGTCAGGAAGTATTGACTTGTAAATTATTTATAGTTGGGCTGGTTTTAAGCCTCTTTTGCTAGGCCTTGCTTCGACTTCTGTCCTAAACCTGATTTGTTTTAACCTTAACTTTCTCCTGTCTCTCTCCATTCCTTCTATCTGTACAGTTGCAATACTTTATTAGAGTCTTACGCGGTACAGATTGATGTTAGTTGAGGCTTTCTATGTGCAGTACATAAGAAGTTATATACAGTCATGGGGTGGAACATGTGGTAGTGGATATTTAGACTATTTACAACAATTCCATGGTCTTAAATCATCACATATATATATATAATTATAATTTGTATCTTTATTCTTTTCCTCGGATTTTTTCTTTCAAATCTGTTTATGAGCTCAATTGTCTTAATTACAATGAAAAAATTTCATTATCTCAATATTGATTGTGATTAGCTTTAGCTTTTTTATCTTCATTTACGGTGAATCCGCGGTAAATCCATGTATAATAAATTTCTTTCCCGCCATTTACCCAGACTAATCTATTAGCTTGATTGTCTTTATATAATTTGTCCTGTATATAAATATCATATTGCCGTTAAGATACTATTACTGTTTTTCCTGCATGTATCCTACATTTCTGCTTGGAGAATCTGTATAAGACTAAAAGATCTTAATAAAGCTTTTTGTTGTTGTTATTGTAATATAATTATAAATATAGCTCTATATATGTACATATATTTGCCATATAACTTTGTAAATTTGAATTTCTTTCTCCCTATTTTTTTTTTCATTTCCTTTTTGTATATCTCAGGAGAATATGTATATATTAATATAAAGGTCATCTTCTTCTTAATAAAAAAAAACCTTCTCAATAAAATATTCACAACAAGTAACTTTTTATAAGGAGAACAAGGTGATCTTTCGAGAAAAGTCGCTTTTCTACTGGCTTATCAACGATGAAGATGCTGAAGAGGATTAGGTCAAGCTGGTCTTAGCAGAAGGGGAAGATTTTTGATTGAATCCAAATTTTCCAAGGTTTCCGTATATATCCGGGAACTCTGAAGGATAAGACGAAAGTATGTTTCTTTTTACTAAAAAATATATTTATTCTCTCGGTATTTTTTTAATAAATTTTTCAAATAAAACTTTAACAGTTTTTATACCTAAAATTATAGTTCATTTACGATGGATACAAGTCCAACCCCTTCTCTACGTGGCGACAGGGAGAAGCAGAACAAGTAAAGGACTGCCCTGTAGGGCGAAGTACGGTGTCGTGAGCCCCGAGCCGCTACGATAACCGTGAACAGGGAACTCTGAAATGACGCTGACAAACGGGGAAACGGCACCCCTCCTTTCCATGGAGTCATGGAACCACCGCCACGATTGATATTAAACAACCTATTATTGTAAAAAGATTATATATTAGAGCACGGTGTAGAAATGAGAATGATTCAATCATACCTGATATGGTGATTGTGTTACTGAATTCTCTAATTAGTAGATTGGCGGTCGTCGAGGCAACAATCAAGTTATCACCTATAAAACGACGGCGGATGTTGCAGCGCCGAAGGTAAGTTACGTAGATCAGCTACTGGAAGTCAGCTGGATGGAGGGGTGAATGACTCACCTCCCTGTCGTCAGCTGGTGATTTGTTCGCTTGGATTCTGCTGCTGGCACTCTTATTGTGAATATGTTGTCGTTGTGTAATAGTTTCTTTTATAAATGTTCTCGTTGTGAGCTATTCTGGTCAATGTATACTCTTGTTGTAGACTAATTTGGTGAACGTGTTCTTGCTGTGGACTGTTCTTGTGAACGTGTTCTTGTTGTGGACTGTATTTGTGAACGTGTTCTTGTTGCGGACTTTTCTTGTGAACGTGTTCTGATTGTGAAAAGTTCTTGTGAACGTGTTCTTGTTGTGGAAAGTTCTTGTGAACGTGTTCTGATTGTGGGACAGTTCTTGTGAACGTGTTCTTGTTGTGGACTTTTCTTGTGAACGTGTTCTTGTTGTGGACTGTTCTTATGAACGTGTTCTTGTTGTGGACTGTTCTTTTTAACGTGTTCTCGTTGTAAACAGTTCTTGTGAACGTGTTCTTGTTGTGGACTGTTCTTGTGAACGTGTTCTTGTTGTGGACTGTTCTTGTGAACGTGTTCTTGTTGTGGACTGTTCTTGTGAACGTGTTCTTGTTGTGGACTGTTCTTGTGAACGTGTTCTTGTTGTGGACTGTTTTTTTAACGTGTTCTCGTTGTAAACAGTTCTTGTGAACGTGTTCTTGTTGTGGACTGTTCTTGTGAACGTGTTCTTGTTGTGGACTGTTTTTTTAACGTGTTCTCGTTGTAAACAGTTCTTGTGAACGTGTTCTTGTTGTGGACTGTTCTTGTGAACGTGTTCTTGTTGTGGACTGTTCTTGTGAACGTGTTCTTGTTTTGGACTGTTCTTGTGAACGTGTTCTTGTTGTGGACAGTTCTTGTGAACGTGTTCTTGTTGTGGACAGTTCTTATAAACGTGTTCTTGTTGTGGACAGTTCTTATAAACGTGTCCTTGTTGTGGACAGTTCTTGTGTTAACGTTGTTCTTGTCTCAATTTTAGTAATATATAATTCAACAATTTAATTTCCTGAGAAAGAGGATAGTGACTATTTCGGTAAAAACAAGTCTCTCACAACAGATTATAAATATCTATATTCTTTCTAACAAATTCCCAACCAGTAAATGATATATACAATCTGAGGAGAGAATTGATAACTTAGTAATTCGAAGTTGGCGTATGTCGTTGTAGCGTTAGTCAGAATGGAATTGTATTCTGTTCTACAAATTAAGAAGTTTTGTTGTGTGACATCACATGGAATAAAAAATAAAGTTGCGGTGTCACTAAAAAAGAAAGTTGTCGGGAAGATATTTCTGGGAGCTACACCCTCTGTCTGTCATTGCCAAATATTTTTAGATTTTATGCCGCCAACTTTCTCTTGAATATATGAAAACTTCCTCAGAACTATTGACTTCTTTCTTTACATATATATGCAACTTCCAAATGCATCCTTTAGTAGATTATTAATTAGTAGTAATTTAGTAGTAATTAAACAAAAAAAGCATCGTTTGATCGTGTAACTGAAGTTGCAGATGGCTTGTGCTATATGTCAGAATAAACAGCAACTATGCTTGAAATTTTAAATATTCAAAAATACTAACCAAATATCTTTTTTTTATAATACAATATAATATAATGCGGCTTGTGTTTGTAAAACGACATTCGAAAATTATACCGCATATGTTTCTTTTCAACGAAAAATCCAAATTTATTTTAAGGAGAAATAATGAATATTTCTAACCTTAGAGATGAGGTATGAAAGGAATAATTGTGAAGAGTAATGATAAACGGAAAAATAAAAGTGTCCAGGGATGGGAATCGAACTCACAGTGTTCCGCTTATCGGGCAAATGCCATGTCCACTAGGCTACCCTGGATATATTTTTCCGTTCGTAAATAATATATAAATCTTTTTTTAATATATAAATCAAGAAAGAGCAGCAGCGATTCAGGCTGTTGACCCTCTCCAGCGTGGTGGAGTCTGTACTCAACGACCACCAAAAAAAGAAAAGTGGCCCTAGAGGCTTCTTAAAAATCAAAGAATGGGTATATACAATCATAATTGTCTGAAAACGCAAAACTATATGAAAACATAATACAAAATTGAAATTGTACAGGGTTCAAGTGAATAAATTAAGAAAAAAAAAAAACATCTGATTGATTAAATAGTTTTTTTTTTTTTTCAAGAAAACTCAAAGACCAGCTTTTTGGTCGTAGAGGTAATTTTGTGAAAACGCAAAACTATATGAAAACATAGTAAAAAAGTGGAAATGCACTGGGAAAAGTGGATAAATTAAGAAAAGAAAAAACAACATCACCAACTTTACCTAATACAAACAAGTTGCTTGCAATAGGGACCAATACATTAGGTTTAATAGATTCTGCAGGCTGTATATTTTAAGGCGAAAGTGTTGACTGTACATATTTCAAGCTACTACACCAATACCTCGCTTTGCGCCGTTTCGTTTTGCGTTTTTTTCGAAGTTGCGTCGCTGCTTAATTTTGACTGATTTTCACTGTGCGTCGTTAGATTTTCGAAGTTGCGTTGTTTTGGATTCGAGTCTTTAATTTTTTTTTCCTAAAATTGGAAACACCTTTGTTTTTGATTGCGCCTTCACATATTTTCACTTTGCGTCGTTTCAATTTGCGTCGTGTTTTTTTGGAACGTAACCCCGACGCAAAGCGAGGTATGGGTGTATTTCTAATTACTATATGCAAAATTTGACATCGAACGTTTAATATTTTCATGCTTCCCAATGTTCAATTATGTTAATTGTATATAATATAAGATATACACGCAATTATCCTAATTGTGGATATGGCGTGTCTCTTCCAACGGTTAAGTAAATAAATGATTGGTTAACTAGTTTTAATTTTTTTTTTCAGGAAGCCTCAAAGACCAACTTTTGGTCATTGAAATACAGCTTGCACTCCACGCTGACGAGAACAACAGCCTGTATACGTGATTGGAATTTCTTGATTTATTAAGAAAGGGTATTTTGGCCACAATAAATTTTGTCATACAATTTTTCAACAATAAGAAATGCTAATTGCATTGTTCTTATATAAATTTGTAGACGAATAAAAAAGATACTTCTCTGAATTTATTCCATGAATCCCTATATATATAAAAGTCAGTGTATGTATGTATGTATGTATGTGTGTTTGTTCCTATGTCGGCTATACACGTCCACAATACGTTACTAATCTGACTGAAATTTTAACAGTATATAGAGTAGAATCTGAAAAAAAATGTATTGAAAGGGATAGAAAAAATATATTACATTCTTGGTATATTAATAACAAAATTTTGAAAATATACATGCATAGTGGATGATACGTGCTGGTTGAATGATATCTCGAGATTTGTAGTCCGAAATCTTGAAAATAAAAAGTTGAACAAGAAACTTAGCCCTGGAAGCTTTATATATTTTATAATATTATAAATCAGGGAAGAACGTTTATTTCTAATAAAGAGTTAAATCGTAATGAAAGAGGTTACCTGGCCAGCATTCATATTTATATGAAAAATAGACACTTCTGCCAGTTGGAGTTTTCTATTTTTCTCAACGTTTCGACAAAAATCTTTTGTCTTCGTCAGGAGAAGTAAATAAAAATAAAGCATTTGGCAATTTTTCTGAGAACAATTTTTAACGCCAAATGATTTATTTTTATTTACTTCTCCTGACGAAGACAAAAGATTTTGGTCGAAACGTTGAGAAAAATAAAAAACTCTAACTGGGCGAAGTGTCTATTTTTCATATAAATAAGAGTTACATGCAATCTATGTTTGTTAAATGGGATCAGCTATCGTGTCTCACCAAGGAGTTCCAGATTACCGGGGTGAGGGGGTGATCCCGCTACTGCTGGAATTCCAACATTCCAGGGGCATGATTCCCCGCCTACCATCTGTTCTCTGACTCATGTCCTGCTCAGACATGTCGTGACACTGACCCTTGTCACCTAACTCTAAGGTCCTTTCATTCCCTTCCACCTGTTATTTGGCAGTTTATATCTGATACACACACAAAAGACATATAGACTTTTGGGTTATATAAAAGGGCGTACCTGGATCTGTAAAGAAAAAAAAAGTTTTATTTTTTTTTTTGCACTGTGCAATAAATTGATAAAGAGGGAGCAATCTCTCGAAATATTTTAAGAAAAAAATTATTTTGTTCTTTTCTTTACAGATCCAGGTACGCCCTTTTATATAATCTTAATTAATGGATCGGCTTTTGATTCAAAATATAAACTTTTGTTCTTAAAAAAATGAGCAATCCATATTTAAATATTTAGATAATAAAAAGGTATATTAATTCTATTGACATGTGTGTGTATGTGGCGCTGAGTTTGTTGTTGACAGACATTAAAATGTTATAATACCTTTATAAAGATTGGTGTTCAGCCAACTGAAATATTGGTAAAATAAATGATATTTTGACCTAATATATGTATTTTTATTTAAAAAAAGGTATGAATTGGATTGAATAGAAATATTTATTTGCCAATATTTCGGCATGTGACCGGCTTGTCATTCCTTTGTCACATTCAACAGTCTATATACAAGTCTATATATCTTGTACACTCAAGACCGCTGGTCTTATTAAAGCTTTGTGTGTTTGCATATATCTTGTACACTCATGAACAAAACTTAAGGACGTTGTATCTTTCAGCATGTATATCGGGATTCGGACAATAACTCTGAAAGATACACTCATGGACAAAACTTAAGGATGTTGTATCTTTCAGCATGTATATCGGGATTCGGACAATAACTCTGAAAGATACACTCATGAACAAAACTTAAGGACGTTGTATCTTTCAGCATGTTTATCGGGATTCGGACAATAACTCTGAAAGATACACTCATGAACAAAACTTAAGGACGTTGTATCTTTCAGCATGTATATCGGGATTCAGACAATAACTCTGAAAGATACACTCATGGACAAAACTTTAGGAAGTTGTATCTTTCAGCATGTATATCGGGATTCAGACAATAACCTTGAAAGATATTACAGTGACCTTTATTCAAGAAACGAGATAACCAAGTGTAAGCAAAATTTCCTCTATCTACTTAAAAAATAAAAATAGTCGACTAAAGACATCAAAGACATTTAACTTCCTTAAGTTTTGTCACAATCTATTTATGTTATCTATCCATCGATATGAAGTTAATTCTAGATTTCTATCACAGTCCTGCTCTAACTTTCATACACAAATATTATTATAAACTTAAAACAATGAGAACATTTGCCACTCTCTCTCTTTTTTTATCAAGAACGTCCTTGTTTGGGGTCAATTGGACTAATAACAACATTTACTCCAATGCCCAGAATACATCGATACCACAAGACAACGATGTTGGAAAAAAAGAAGAATAGTATATCAATGATCTTGAAATACTTTTAAACTGACAACACTGTAATATAAAAACGAGAACAAAGGAGTGTTTTTGTTTTGTTTTACAAAATTAGTAATTGATAAGGCACAATTTGGATTATAGATTACATATAAACACAAGGTAATAAGACCAAATCCAAATAAAAAAATTAGTGTGTGACGTTTCGGTAACAGCGTTGTTACCATCTTCAGACAAAAGTACTGAATCAAGTATTTGTAGTACTACAGATTCAGTACTTTTGTCCGAAGATGGTAACAACGCTGTTACCGAAACGTCACACACTATTTTTTTATTTGGATTTGGTCTTATTACCTTGTGTTTAAAATTAGTAATTGTAATGTAAATTGTTAAATGTTCTTTTCTCTCTCTCTCTCTCTTTGAAAATAATAAATTTAAAATACTTTTTTAAAAGGTAAAATTGCCTAATTCTTTAAAACCACTTCAGCTGTAAGTAAACTTGTTATTTGTTGTTTCATTGTCTGAAACATAAGAGATTCCCAACAGACGATCCTATGGAAACTGATCTAAATGTAAACGTGAAGATATTCTTCATATCTTAAGAAAGAATACCATGTTATTCTCAGCAGTTTTCTCATTCCTTAGAATAAATTGATATTGTAGCGAAGTATTTATAATTTTATTAACAGAGTATCATTTTTGATGTTTATATTTTGCTACTCTGTAAATTTCCCTCATTGCTTATCTTTTTTATCATTCATAGTTTTCGTAAAGATAGAGGCTGCCTGGCCGGCATTCATATTTCTTGAAAATAAAGATATTTCGGCCAGTAAATCTTTGTTAAACGTCTAAGTAATAAAAAGATTTACTGGCCGAGGTATCTTCATCTTCAAGAAAAATCATAGTTTTGTCCTTACCTTATATAAATTGCTGAGCCATCCCGAAGTTTGTCTTTCCTAATTTTCCACGTGGCAATATTCTAGTCACCCTTGTCATAAAAAACTGTAAATAATCCTGGAATGGAACATTGTAGGCACATTATGTTCAAGAGAGTAATAAATAGTATAGGATTCCAATTATTTTATTTCCAAAGCGCTATATCCCGCAAGGGATACTTGCGCCAAACAAGGAGAGAAGTTTATTTATATAAGTTATTTACATTATTCAACGCATGAAAACATTAGAGATCCAGATTTTGTAGAAAGTTTAGAGTGTATTTACAAAATGAATTGATCTTTAAATATGATTTTTATCGGAAATCAAATCGTTAAATTCACAAACAACTAGTTCATTATTCATTCTATAATCTTGAAATGCTGGGTAATCGATCAGTAGATGTCTTGAGGTTTGTTCCTCAATACCACAAAAGTAACTTGAATCCTCCACTGCTTTTATTTTATTTAAAAACCTTTGAAATTTCCGTGGTTTGTAACAAATTGAGTATTATAAAAATTTGGACGAAAGTATTTAGGGATTTTTTGGGGAAAAAAGCTTATGAAGTATTAATTGCTTCGTTTAGGATTGATATAAAAACTACATTGTTTTTTTTTTTTTCTTATAAAAAATACCAAAGGGACGTCACCTGTATCATAGAACTATGAATTATCATGTGTGTAGTAAGAGAATCTCTATGGTAGGAAATGATGTCATTGGTTTGATGTACATTCCACATTCTTCAATCGTCTTCCTGGAGCGCGAAGAGCACAACTATGTTGCTTGTCCAAAAGTTATATATACACTCATGGACAAAACTTAAGGAAGTGGAAAGTCTTTTGAAGGAGACAGAGGCGATTTTGTTCACACTTGGTTATCTCGTGTGTCTTCAATAAAGGTCACTGTGTATCAAATATCTTTCAGAGTTACAACAACAACAAAAAGCTTTATTAGACCTTTTAGTCTTATACAGATTCTCCGACCATGAATTTAGGGGTCATGCAGGAAAAACAGTAATAATACCAGTAATAAGCATTGTTATTATTATATATCCTTCAGAGTTATTGTCTCAATCCCGATATACATGCTGAAAGGTACAACTCCCTTAAGTTTTGTCCATGAGTGGATATTGGTTATCTCGTGTGTCTTCAATAAAGGTCATTGTGTATCAAATACCTTTCTGAGTTATTGTCTGAATCCCGATATACATGCTGAAAGGTACAACTTCCTTAAGTTTTGTCCATGAGTGGATATTGGTTATCTCGTGTGTCTACAATAAAGGTCATTATGTATCAAATATCTTTCAGATTTATTGTCTGAATCCCGATATACATACTGAAAGGTACAACTACCTTTAAGTTTTGTCTATGAGTGGATATATCCAAGATCGATGTATGTGTGGAACATGAATACTGTCGAATGACATACCATGGAACTGAAGTCAACTCCACACAGTCTACATGGGACAAAGCGACCACCCACTTCACATGTCATACAGAAATAAAGCCTAGTCATCTGATGACGTCATATCCTCCCGGCATTCTTTTGATCTACAATCATCAAAAGGTACCGACAGAAATAAAACTACCTGCTTATCTTTTTGTATTCCTATTGTAAATACAGTTTATATTGGTGTCACGAATATGCTGATTGGAAAAAAGGGTTCTAAATAAACTGACCGTATCAGATAACCCTTTTTTAAATATATATTTTTGACTTTTAAATATTAAAAAGACATATCAAAATACGAAACTATTTTAGACTAGACGCGTATGATTCTTCCAAAAATAAAACAATTTCTACTGCCCTTACTGCAATGGAAAAATTAATGTGAGGGCCATTGCAGTAAGGGCAGTAGAAATAGTTTTATTTTTAAAAGATTCATACGTGTCTAAAATAGTTTCGTATTTTGATAACAGATGACGCGCTAATGCATCATAATAAAAATACATATATTGGATCAAAAGTAATTTATCTACTAATAGTTCAGTTGGCTGAACGCCAACCTTTTTCAAGGTATAACAACATATTGATTGGCTAATTCTGTATACATGACGAGTTTTATTGTATTGAAAATATGCTTTTATATATAAAAAATATATCATAATTATTTTAAAATATTATAATTCTTAAAACCAGTTCTCTTTCCTCTTAAAGATTGGTAGGGATTAGTTTGAGTCATTTGACCGTTGATGACTTTTTAGTCAACTAGATATCTTGCCTATACGACAATTAGGCTGAATGGTTAAGTATGATTTGTTCAAGAATTCATTGTGAATACTTAGATTTTTGAAAAAGCAATGGTAAATAATATTGCTGAAGAATGGACGCTACAAGATGATAAATATCACATATGAGGGCTTAAAAACTTATTTTTGCAAACAGGAAGAGTTATATGTGACCTGCTGGATTGTTTTTATAAACAATGTGGGAGTTATCTAGATAGATTTATCACTTTCCGAAGAGATATATGGAATTTTCATTTGAGATAAAAAATAAATCAATCCAGAGAAGAGTGTCTTGCAAAAAATAAATTTAAATTACTCGAACTTTCGTGCCTTGTACCCCTTCTACAGGAGTAAGAAGTAAGAGAACGGCGTTAAATTTAGCCTTACTTCTGTAGAAGAAATCCAAGGCTCAGAAGTTCGAATCAATTTAATTATATTTTTTGCAATAAACTCTTCCCTGGATGGAATTTTTTCTTTCTCAAAAGATAAACCACTTTGTACATTGCTCTTTTCGAATTCTTTAAACCTTTAACGTGGGCGTTGTACGGTTATGATCAAAGTTAAAGGTTATAAATATTGGGGTGTACTTACCTAAAAATATCTTTGCTTTCTTCTGAGAGTTCTAATTTCCTCTTAAAGATGGGGGTGACGCCAAGGTGTTTGCATTCATCTTCGAAATCTAAATAGAGAATAAAGATTTTCTTTTGAATGAAAAATTCAATGATCTACTTTTATAATTCTAAAATTCTCGTGTTTGTATTCTTAAGTCATTTCAGAATATAAATTGAGCATATTTGATTTTTTCTCATAATTATATTTTAGAGTTTTGTTGTTTTCTTCCTCTAAAAAAAGTTTTTTGAACCATATTCGTTTTCATCTATAAGTTTGATCCAGGTATTTGATTTTAAATGTTGAAATAATAATTCCTTTACTAAACTTTAAGAACGAAATACTTGATGAGGAAAGAGTTTCTTTATTAATAAAGAAACTCTTTCCTCATCAAGTATTTCGTTCTTAAAGATTTTAAATGTCTTCAAATGCCAATAGCTCTCTTCTCTCTCTCGAGTAGGGCAATATTTTGCAATATAGTTGGCAATTTTGAACAATTTGGAAATTCTTCTGTGTTTCGTCTTTATTACTGGTTCAGATTAATTATTTTTTCTCTCTCTGATTATCTTAATTAATAAATAATAAATATTTTGATTTTTGAAATAGGCCTTGAGGGACTCTCTTTGGAGCTCCTGTTGAATGAGGTGGTGAGAAACAGAGCTGGAGCGTTTGCGTTGTTCAAATTTTGGAAGACGGCTGAAGAGAAGGGGAAGCTATATACATAATCTAATTGATGTAAATAATTATATGTAAATAATCTTTGTCAGGATTAGAATGACGAATCCTGTATGGGACTTTGATTCCAGTAAAAGGCTTGTTGCTGCTGTTGTATATAGTCACAGTGTAGAAAATACTATACTATACCTACTACATATAGGTTTCTCTCTGTATTCTTAGTTCTCTTGTCTTCAATTACTCTGTAAACTGGCGAATCCTTTATAGGACGAGGGGCCATCAATAAAGGTTTTTGTTGTTGTTTGTTTTATATTTTGATTTTTCATATATAAATGTATTATTATATGAATAGTTGAGATATGATATCTTAAGAAAATTTTGAACATTATGGAAAGTCTTCAGTTTTGCTTTTTTTTTCTGGTACAGACGGAAAATTAATGATTTCTTGAAAGAAACCTTTCTACAGAAGTTCAAATTCAAATACCAATGTCTTCTAATGCACAAAAAAAATGTTGCGTTAAAAAATAGTAATAATTTTCATCGAAAAGGCGAGTCAAATTTGTAATTATTATACTTTGTTTCATATAAGAATAAAATAACATTATAGATTTTTGTGAGAGAAAGCAGATGCATGAGAAAAAAAAAAGAGAAGTCCTTCAGATTTTGATATTAGAAACATTTAACCACTCACATTCAATAATTTTGAAAATAGAGCAATCCATAAATAAATCTTTAATTAAAAAGGCATATCATTTATTTTGCCAATATTTTGATCCAATATATGCATTTTTAATTAAACAATCAATAATGTCACTTTTTTTTTTTTACTTTTTTAAAGGAAAATTGTCGATTTTGGACATTTTAGAAAATCTTCAGTTTTTTTCTTTTTTCCTGGTACAGATGAAAAATCAATGGTTTCTTGGGATTAACCTTTATATAGAAGTTCAAAATTTCAAATACCAATGTCTTCTTATGCCTTCTCTTATAATTCTTTACTTCATATTAGGTAAAATAATATTTTGGCTTTTTTCACGAAAACAGATGCTTGATATGAAAGAGCGTTATTGACTTCGTTTATCACATTGTTGTTAATCTTATTTTTATAGATGTTATAAATAAGAGAAAATTTGCTGAGGTAAGAGATATTATAGATGTTCTTCTGAATTTGATATTTAAAAAAAAATTCAACCACTCACCACCAGTAACGTCACTTTTATCATTTTCTAAGAAAAATTATCGATTTTTGGTGCTTCTAGGTGTTCATTCTTTCATGGGAATTAAAGTTTTAAACAGGAGCATTCTTTTATGTGATGATTTCTTGATGTTTCTACTAAATTTTTGATAGGAAAAGTTGACGTTGATTGAGATAATCGTAAATTTTATTCTGAAAAGACTCCAATGGCAACAATGTGCATTCTTGTTTAAAATTTGTTTGATTCAGATTAATGAAGAAGTTCTTTTATCAGCAAAATCTCTTCGGCAGATTCGGTCAAATTCATAACTCATTCTGTAGGATGTTGCGAATTCGAAGATGATTCTGTACGGATGAGGGTTAAAACCCGAACCTCGTTTAGAGTTTAGTTTTTGTTTGAATTTGCCTATACAGGTTGGTTTTTGTTTGAATTTGTCTAAAAAGTGGTATTTAAATGCAATGTATGTGTGAATCTATGAATTGTTCGTTGAGGTAATAAGTTAGGAAACAGCTGGAAGATTATATCTCGAGATGATAATAGGAACAAAGAAAGATGTCAAATGAAGAACTCCGCGTAAAGAAACATCCGTTCTAAGAAACAGCTATCAAATTCCTAACGGATGTCGCAATTGAGAGATTTGATTTCTAGCGATTCTCTCTCCTGGAACTATACACATTGGGAACAGGTGATTGATTTTCGTATAGATACTGGCGTTAGTAGAACATTCTCTTAGACTTCTTGAGTGTTAGGTTCCCTTTTCTATTCGAAAAACAATGCTATTTTTAGTTATTTTTATATTAATGAACGAAAAAGACATATTTCTCTCCCGTTTTAAAATTATTCAAAACTGCATTTTGAGCTTCACACACGCATAAATATTTATTAAAACTTTTAGTTTTATATATATGGATTCAAGTTGTTGTTGTCGTGTCCAATGAAGAGTCTCAGATGTCTCCATGCATCTCTATCACAGCAATGTTCTCTATCTTGCGTGTGTATACTGTATTGTTGTTGTTGTCGTGTCCAATGAAGAGTCTCAGATGTCTCCATGCATCTCTATCACAGCAATGTTCTCTATCTTGGGTGTGTATACTGTATTGTTGTTGTTGTCGTGTCCAATGAAAAGCCTCAGATGTCTCCATGCATCTCTATCACAGCGGTCGCGATGTCCATTATCTTGGGTGTGTAAAGCTGCTGCTTTGGGCTATATCAATTTTCTGCAAGGCTGCGGCCATTGCTGGGCATGATAATATGTGGGTAGGTGTTAGTTTCACATCAGGACAGTTGTTGCATGTCCTATAGTTTCTTGTGCCATTTTCCAATGAAGAGCAAAACCGATGGATTCAAGTCAACAAGATTATAGAGAAAGAAAAAAGATGTAAAAACTACACTTTTTAAAAAGTTTACATTTAATAATAATAAAAATGCAGATAATTTATAAACAGAGACTAATTAAGACATTTAGTCTTATGCGTGAATTTATATTATGAGAATAAATTAAAAGAAATAAAAAATAAACAAAAATAAACAAGTATTTACAAATGGTACATGCATACGTCAACCTTTATTAAGACTTTTCGTCTTTTACACGATCCTCCATATTGGGTATCAAGAAGTTGAAATTTGAAACTATGTATTAATTATATGCAATATATATTTCTAAGAAGGAATAAAATATAACGGCGTCGAAATTCTTTATAATTTTTTTTAACTTAAATTTTAAATAGGTTTGGAATCGTCTGTTTCAGCGGAAAGAGTCAATTGGTCCACAGGTCAGAGGTATCCGGGGCAGGTTGATCGTAAAATTGTCACATTAGGGAAACCTTCTGCCCCAGGCAACAGCCTCCTTTCTCTGATTCACAAGTCTTCTTACTCTTTTTCTTCACTTTCATTGTCGCACCGGTTCTATCCTCCCAAGAGAACAATAGTCTTTAATTTCCAGACTTAAGTTTAGTCATCTACGGACAATGACTTTCCAGAATGGTTGCAGGATTTTCCCACTATGTAATAAGTGCAATTCTCAACCTGCAATCCCAAAACACATTATTGACTGTATTGAGTCATCCATTGATAAGCTCTACTCTTCCCCGGTAGACATCATCAAAAATCTCAAGCTTTACAAGCTTGATACCTTAATATTATTGAGTGGAGATAAGAAAGAAGAAGACTTTCATTGTCTACTTTCATACTACGTGAGTCCTTCTTATTGTTTCAAATTATATAAACTTCATTTAGGGGTGCATGACATTAATCAGAAAAAGAATGTTCTGAAAATAATTGAGAAGGTTTCACACTATAATTTTTCCACTCATTTTCTATATAGCTCAGAATAATATTGCCACGTGGAAAATTAGGGAAGACAAAAACTTCAGAAGGAGACAACAATTTATTTCAGACAAAGGACAAACTATGAATGGTAAACAAAAGATAAACCATGAGGGAAATTTACAGAGTAGCAAAATATGAACATAGAGAAAAGACCACTCTGTTAATAAAAATAATAAAATTAATAATAGTATTTATTATACTTTGTTACAATATACACTCATAGACAAAACTTACGCTAGTTGTACCTTTTAGAATGAATATCAGATGTCGGTGGAAGGGTGGTCTAAACCGTTGGTTTTCGACCGCTACGACCCGGGATCGAATCTTGCATTGGGTACTTCTTTTTTTTTCTAAATAAAAAAATGCTCCAATGGTCCCCGATTCTTGCAAAAGTCCAACCCCACCAGCGAGTGCAAGTAACCAAAATGGGGTTCTGACACAATTGTAAGTGCAAAAGTCGAACTGCTTTTCACGTGTGTAGACAAATTGACAAATTAAACAATTTTATTGATTCTTACAATCAAATTTTACAAAGGAGAAAATATAAAAGAGTAAATGGGCATATAAAGTGTAGGGGAATATATATACAAATATCTTCAGCAAGGAGGGCTTCCCCACCTTGAGAGGGCTTCCCCACCTTCACGTGTGTAGATATGTGGTGCACTTACAGTAAAAGCAGTCGCCAAATTCTTACTCACCGTGATTATCATGGCTTGTACCACATGTACTAGGGATAATAGAAAGAATATGTTTATCGGGATTCAGACAATAACACTGAAAGATACACTCATGGACAAAACTTAAGGAAGTTTTACCTTCTAGCATGTATATCGGGATTCAGACAATAACTCTGAAAGATATACTCATGGACAAAACTTAGGGAAGTTTTACCTTCTAGCATGTATATCGGGACTCAGACAATAATTCTGAAAGATAGTTGATACACAGTGACCTTTATTGAAGACATACGAGATAAGCAAATGTGAAATATAAATATTATCAAATAATACATGTACAGACCTCATACTGCAATAAATTAAAGTTATTAAATGAGGCTTATTTAATAACTTTCGTCATTTCAATAAGGTCTGTAGAGATATTATTTGATAATATTTATCATGAAAAACGTATTGTCAAAAAAAATATATATATATATCATTACAAAATTTATCGACAGATTGCCATTAAATTTATAATCTTAAAAAAAAATTTAACGCAATTTTATTTTTATTCATTAAGAATTTCAAGTACAGTCGAATTTAGATAATTTGAAGCCTAAGAAACAAAAAAAATCGAATTATTCAAAAATTCGAATAATAAACGTCTTGAATAAAAGGCTTAAAAAAGTTTGTTGTTGTTTCTTATCCCCTTGTGTAAAGATTACACGAATTCCATGAGTTCATGCTCCTCGTGCTCTGCCTCACGGAATGGGGTCTTAAAAGTCTATGGACCAAGATAAATATTCGAATTGAAGACTTTTTTGAATTAAAAACGTTCAAATTATCCAATTTCTACTGTATTTTTAAACTCCACCATTGTCCGTCCCAAGCTCGTATGACAGAAAAAAAAAATAGAAGAAGAAGAAGAGGAGGAGCAGTAACAAGCTAACTAAAAGCTGACCTGGGTGATAGTACCTTGAAATGGCTTCAAATCCAGAACTACGGGAAATAAATCGATCAAATGGAGAAGCCTGATTGATGAGACCCACCCGTCTTAGAATCAATTCACCTATAATTCCATCTAAATAGCATTCATTCTCTCAGCCAATTTTGAGGGAATGTGGGTGGAGTCAGGGAGGTTGACGGAAATGATGGGGCATGTCACCAGAGTGTCGCCAAGCTGTCAACTCCCAGCGGTGTCTGGCTCCCTCTCTGTCACCAGCAAATCTTCCCTAAAATCACAACATGCCTTCTCTCTCTCTTATCAATGATCGAAAATACATCTGAAATATTTTGGAATGCTTTTAAAAGTATTTTCTTTTTTTTTTTTAATTATTATTATCCCACATTGTATAATTATACAAGGTCATGAAAATTATATTCATAGATCAAATTCACAATCTTGGTGATCACAATCCTATCTTACAGTCTCAAAGTGGCGGGAGGGTGGAAACGGGTAACACAGGACGTCGGGAGTTTAACTCCTGGTAGGGCCACCCTGTTCTACATACCCGGCTAATGTAAGAATCTATTTGGTAGCGTCTGTTCTCCATTGGAGCGGCTACACTCCATGTCAGGAGACCAAAAGAAGCAAAGTCACACTGAGTGGTACTTCCAGGTCTTCAGACCAACAGCACCCCTCTTTCCTTTTCCCCAGGACTATAATGTAGAAAGGTATCAATTGGTAGCGTCTGTTCTCCATAGGAGTGGCTACACTCCATGTCAGGAGAACAAAAGAAACAAAGTCACACTGAGTGGTACTTCCAGGTCTTCAGACCAACAGCACCCCTCTTTCTTTTTCCCCAGGACTATAATGTAGAAAGGTATCAATTGGTAGCGTCTGTTCTCCATTGGAGCGGCTACACTCCATGTCAGGAGAACAAAAGAAACAAAGTCACACTGAGTGGTACTTCCAGGTCTTCAGACCAACAGCACCCCTCTTTCCTTTTCCCCAGGACTATAATGTAGAAAGGTATCAATTGGTAGCGTCTGTTCTCCATTGGAGCGGCTACACTCCATGTCAGGAGAACAAAAGAAACAAAGTCACACTGAGTGGTACTTCTAGGTCTTCAGACCAACAGCACCCCTCTTTCCTTTTCCCCAGGACTATAATGTAGAAAGGTATCAATTGGTAGCGTCTGTTCTCCATAGGAGTGGCTACACTCCATGTCAGGAGAACAAAAGAAACAAAGTCACACTGAGTGGTACTTCCAGGTCTTCAGACCAACAGCACCCCTCTTTCCTTTTCCCCAGGACTATAATGTAGAAAGGTATCAATTGGTAGCGTCTGTTCTCCATTGGAGCGGCTACACTCCATGTCAGGAGAACAAAAGAAACAAAGTCACACTGAGTGGTACTTCCAGGTCTTCAGACCAACAGCACCCCTCTTTCCTTTTCCCCAGGACTATAATGTAGAAAGGTATCAATTGGTAGCGTCTGTTCTCCATAGGAGTGGCTACACTCCATGTCAGGAGAACAAAAGAAACAAAGTCACACTGAGTGGTACTTCCAGGTCTTCAGACCAACAGCACCCCTCTTTCCTTTTCCCCAGGACTATAATGTAGAAAGGTATCAATTGGTAGCGTCTGTTCTCCATTGGAGCGGCTACACTCCATGTCAGGAGAACAAAAGAAACAAAGTCACACTGAGTGGTACTTCCAGGTCTTCAGACCAACAGCACCCCTCTTTCCTTTTCCCCAGGACTATAATGTAGAAAGGTATCAATTGGTAGCGTCTGTTCTCCATTGGAGCGGCTACACTCCATGTCAGGAGAACAAAAGAAACAAAGTCACACTGAGTGGTACTTCCAGGTCTTCAGACCAACAGCACCCCTCTTTCCTTTTCCCCAGGACTATAATGTAGAAAGGTATCAATTGGTAGCGTCTGTTCTCCATTGGAGCGGCTACACTCCATGTCAGGAGAACAAAAGAAACAAAGTCACACTGAGTGGTACTTCCAGGTCTTCAGACCAACAGCACCCCTCTTTCCTTTTCCCCAGGACTATAATGTAGAAAGGTATCAATTGGTAGCGTCTGTTCTCCATTGGAGCGGCTACACTCCATGTCAGGAGAACAAAAGAAACAAAGTCACACTGAGTGGTACTTCCAGGTCTTCAGACCAACAGCACCCCTCTTTCCTTTTCCCCAGGACTATAATGTAGAAAGGTATCAATTGGTAGCGTCTGTTCTCCATTGGAGCGGCTACACTCCATGTCAGGAGAACAAAAGAAACAAAGTCACACTGAGTGGTACTTCCAGGTCTTCAGACCAACAGCACCCCTCTTTCCTTTTCCCCAGGACTATAATGTAGAAAGGTATCAATTGGTAGCGTCTGTTCTCCATTGGAGCGGCTACACTCCATGTCAGGAGAACAAAAGAAACAAAGTCACACTGAGTGGTACTTCCAGGTCTTTAGACCAACAGCACCCCTCTTTCCTTTTCCCCAGGACTATAATGTAGAAAGGTATCAATTGGTAGCGTCTGTTCTCCATAGGAGTGGCTACACTCCATGTCAGGAGAACAAAAGAAACAAAGTCACACTGAGTGGTACTTCCAGGTCTTCAGACCAACAGAAGGTGTACCCTTCTTTCCTTCTGATTGAGCACCAACACAATCTTGGTAGGGTTGGAATTGTGGAAGACAAAGTCTGATTGTCATGCGGTGGATAGCCTACCAACAAAAGCAGCTCTTTTTACCTATCATAGACACTTATAGACGTTACAAGAGAAGGAATCGTCTGACATCATTTGAAGAAGAAACAAAAGTTTACGGCGACATGTTTCTTTTATTACAGTTGTAAATTCGGCAAGCTTTCGGACTCTGACGTCCTTCAACAGGAAACTTTTCAAGAAACTGAAAGATAATGTTTATATACAGGTAAATATTTACATAATTAGAACTTTTCTTCGCGAATTTTTGATTTTTTATACAAAATTTATTTCCTCTTTATCTATGTAAACAAATTTTTGTTCTAAGAAAAAGGATGACTACCTTAGGATGCTAGGAAAAGGCACAAAACCATCTTTTGTAATATATCAATAGTTATACATACAACTTTATAATTATTTGGAAAAGATAATGTTTTTAATTTTAGAAAAGAGTAATTTATTTAATAAGAATCCCAAATTATAGAAGAGTGTTTGTGAAAATTAAGTACATAATAAAAGGCTTAAAAACTAAAATATGAGGATCATGTACCTGAGCATTTGTATTGGCAAATCTACTCATGTTTTGAACTTTAGATCTGACAAAAGTTACTTAGTACGGGTTAACACAAAATGCAATAAACTAGGACCTACAATAAGAGTAACTTAAACACAGAAAAAAACGTACACTCAAGAGTACAACACAAATAAAAGTAGATAATAACTCACAATTTGTTAAATAAAATTTTAAAAAGAATAAAAAAAAACAGTACTTATCTTTATTGTTGCGTTGGTAGGAATCGGGGTTACACAGGTATGCGAAGAGATCACCAAACACGGATAAAGCACGCAGAGAACACTTTAAGCGTCTCCACACGATAATCCACCACACTCCTCCTCGACTCACTTCGCCATACCATAGCCCCCTTATATATACAAACATTGCCACATTTGTCCAATATAGACATTGGTTCACTATCAAATGATAACCAAATCTGAGATAAGATTTAAAAAAATGAAAATATTTGTCAATATAAATTGACAGATCAACCAGATCAACATTGAACTAAGAGGGATTCAAATTGATCCTGTCCATGTCTGGAGGAGGACAAGATGGAGGAGCCTCCCTTCCTGAGTACAGATTTTTTATATTTAATCATCAAATTGTAAAAATTATCATTTTCTTTGTTTGATTTAATTTCTGTTACCATTGATTAAGAGCGTCAATAAAAGCGGTAAGCGGAACACTGTGGGTTCGATTCCCATCCCTGGACACTTTTATTTTTCTGTTTATCATTACTCTTCACAATTCATCCATTTATACCTCATCCCTAAGGTTAGAAATAATCGTTATTTCTCCTTGGAATAAGTTTTGATTTTTTCTTTGAAAAGAATCTCATGCGAGATAAATTTCAAATGTCGTTTTACAATCACAAGCCGCATTATATTATATTGTAAAATATTTTGAATTGTCAATTGTCAACCCCATTAGGTATAACCTGAGTTTCCTGAACCCCAAATATCAACTATCCGAAAACAAATAAATTATATAAAGCAACAACAAAAACCTTTCAGTCTTATACAGATTATCCGAGTACAGTAGGAATGTAAGGTACATGCAGGAGTAACAATGACCAGTAATAAACATTGTTATTATTTTTATAAACTATATAAATCATTTTATAATACAATATAATATAATGCGGCTTGTGATAGTAAAACGACATTTAAAAATTTTCCCACATGAGTTTCATTACTCTTCACAATTTACCCTTTCATACATCATCTTTAAGGTTAGAAATAATCGTTATTTCTCCTTTAAATAAATTTTGATTTTTCATTGAAAAGAAATTCATGCGGGATAATTTTTAAATGTTTTATAAATCATTTTATTTAATATGAATATTTTATACTACACCTATCCCCCGATTTACACGTTTTCGCTTTTACACGTTTTTCCAAATAAGTTTTTTTTTTTTTATCGCACTATACTAAATGCTACTGTGATTGAACACATGCGCTGTGTACACATCTCACGAGGAATCCCGAGCTTATGTGCTGACTACATATTTTAACCTGTCAATGCATTTTATTTTTATTTCTGTGTACACCTATCCCCCGATTTACACGTTTTCTCAGGAAGGTATCTACCGTGTAAATCGGGGGATAGGTGTATTTGTTTTTATAAAAAATCAACTGAGAATATATAGCAAATTATTTACGTCTTTTCTTTTCAAATTGCATCAAAATATCTGTAACAAAAGAGGCATATCTACCTTTAACTATACATTAGAACAATTCAGTCTGAAACCATGATAAACAGGTTTGTCTATATTTGTCAAAAATGGTGTTGTGGATCATTTATTATGATCACTAGCAAAGGTTTTTTACCAGGATGATAAATATAATGAATCATTTTGATGCATAATTAAAAAGAGAGAGGTGCTTCTTCTTTTTTTCGGTACATGAATATCATCCTCTTGCAACTTTATCTTGCATCAAAATATATTTTTTATTTTGAAAACTTCAATTTAAATATATATTTAAATTGAAAATATTAAAATTAAAATTGAAAAAATTAAAAAACTATTAAATTCTATTGGAAAGCTTTTATTTAGAAATTAATTCTCTTTAGTATTGTTTTAATTGAATAATTCTCTAATATCTAGCATATTTTAATTCAAAAATATTCCTTAAAACTTTTTTTTTAATCTGTAAATTGCTTTTCTCGAATACACACAATACTTTACAATTTGATTTCATCTAACTAACTTGCATACTAATTCTGTACACATTTAAATATCTTTCTTTATTTTCTTTCAAAATTTTTGTTTATGTTTAAAGTGCAAGTGTCCCTAGGGGGACATAGCGCTCTAAGTCGAAATAAAGAAATAAAGAAACTAGAAAAAAGTTTTGTATTTTTACTTTGATTTTGGTAAGAATGGTAAAACGATGTTTTATTTCCTATGTGAAGGTTGTTGATGTTAGAGAGCCTTATGAATTTTTATCAAAATATATAATTATGAACAGGATAATTTGTATAAAATAAAAGGACTTAAAAGCGCGAATGTTTCTTTTATACATAAAAATATATTGGGAGGGCTTGGGTCATCAGTGGTGAACCCTCCCAGCGGTTTCGCCAATTTAATCCACCAGACCGCTTCTCGGAGCTCTAATACTGTATTGGATCATTCTGCTTATATATGCTACACTGAAGGATGGAATCTTAGAAATGGTTTTCAAGTAAACTATGGACATAAGCTTATAGGACAGTAGAATTACATTCAAATATAATTATTTCAAGTTAGGAATAAATTAACACAAAGCAATAACGCGCCATCTATACATATAAAATAAAAGGACTTAAAAGCGCGAATGTTTCTTTTATACATAAAACGAACTTCTACTGTCCTTACTGCGATGAAAAAATATATTGGGAGGGCTTGGATCATCAGTGGTGAACCCTCCCAGCGGTTTCGCCAATTTAATCCACCAGACCGCTTCTCAGAGCTCTAATACTGTATAAACAGAATGATCCAATACAGTATTAGAGCTCCGAGAAGCGGTCTGGTGGATTAAATTGGCGAAACCGCTGGGAGGGTTCACCACTGATGAGCCAAGCCCTCCCAATATATTTTTTTCATCGCAGTAAGGACAGTAGAAGTTCGTTTTATGTATAAAAGAAAAATTCACGCTTTTAAGTCCTTTTATTTTATATGTATTGATGGCGCGTTATTGCTTTGTGTTAATTTATTCCTAACTGGCCTTGTCTTTATAGTTTGCTGAAGAGCATTGCTCGAAGCAAATATTTGAATGTAATTCTACTGTCCTATAAGCTTATGTCCATAGTTTACTTGAAAACCATTTCTAAGATTCCATCCTTCAGTGTAGCATATATAAGCAGAATGATCCAATACAGTATTAGAGCTCCGAGAAGCGGTCTGGTGGATTAAATTGGCGAAACCGCTGGGAGGGTTCACCACTGATGAGCCAAGCCCTCCCAATATATTTTTTTCATCGCAGTAAGGACAGTAGAAGTTCGTTTTATGTATAAAAGAAACATTCGCGCTTTTAAGTCCTTTTATTTTATATGTATAGATGGCGCGTTATTGCTTTGTGTTAAGGATAATTTGTATTATAAATTTCCAAACTTTATTTCTTAAGAATAAATATCTATTCCTTAAATTATATTTGAAAATAATTAATATATTTTTATATTCAATTTTTTAAATATAAATTTTGATTTTGGTATGATGTAGCGTTGTATTGGATAAGTAATAAGAATAATTTGATGGCATTTCACATGTCTCGCCTAGATATCGAAAAAAATACGATATTTATATCAAGGTATTATCAATTTTTTGTGGTTTTATAGAGTTACGATTGAAAATAACATATTAATATACACTAAAGTCAAATCCTGTGTCAGTTTATATATACTCATGGACAAAACTTAAGGAAGTTGTACCTTTTAGCATATATTTCGAGATTCAGACAATAAATCTGAAATATATTTTAATACACAGTGACCTTTATTGAAGACACACGAGATAACCAAGTGGGAAAAAAAATTGCTTCTGTTTCCTTAAAAAAAATCAAAGACATCAAAGACTTTCTACTTTCTTAAGTTTTGTCCATGAGTGTATATGATGCTCGAAAATCTCCATCGCAGATAATGATGATTAATTATAATGATAAGTTATAATTCAAGATTTACTTATCCTATACAGTTTCGGTTTTGAACTCTGCCTTTGCCGGTCCCAAGCCCGGATGAAAAAGGTGGAGGAGAGGGAGCAGTAACAAGCTCTCTAAAAATCTGGGCTCAGCTGGTCCGGCTGATAGTACCCTGTAAGGGCTCCTGATTTAGGGATTCAGGATGAGTAGCGTTTGTACTCCATGTTAGGAGCGGCTGCACATGGCATCTGTTTCTCATGTCAGAGGCAGTCATTTCATATTGGAGCTAAGTTGGCCTGCTATTGAGTAGTGCTCGCGGTCTTAATGACAAAGATAGACACATTCTACTTCACCCAATCATTATGGAGGCTTGATACTCTAATATGATTGAGTGGAGATAAGAAAGAAGAAGATTCGGTTTTGACTAGAGAATAGCAAAAATGTATATAGGTTGAATATAAGATTCAGATTGTGTCATCTGAGAAATGTAAAGGAAAGTTTCAATAATTCTATCCAGCTGTTGACAAGACGTCTATACCCAGCTGCGGCCATTTGCAAGTCTGGAAGCTGTTGGCCTCAGGTGGAACCAAACATCATAAAGATATTTTCTCTTGTCATCCAGAGTAATGTCTTCTTTAATGACTTTTTTGCTTGTTTTTGTTATTGTAGTTAATTAAGTCTTCCTGACTCTCTTTTCCTTATGGAAACTACTTCATTCTCGAATATAACTTTTGTGAAACAAATCAAGAAATTTTGCAGGATGCAGCAAAGACAATGGTATTGAGATATGCATCACGCTGATGAGGACCAACAGCCTGAAATACACACATAGTTAACTTTTCCTTATAAATAAAGAAAGGGTATTTGACCAATTCTTAAATTTAAAAATACCTTGATAAAGGTTGGCGTTCAGTCAACTGAAATATTGGTAAAAATAAATGATATTTTGATCTAATATATATGCCTTTTTATTTAAATATTTATTCATGGGTTGCTCTATTTTGAAAAAAAATCAAGAAATTTTGCAGGATGCAGCAAAGACAAGCTTTTATGGTTGTTTTTTCTTTATTAATAAAGAAAGGGTATATTTGACCAATTCTGAAATTTAAAAATACCTTGATAAAGGTTGGCGTTCAGCCAACTGAAATATTGGTAAAAATAAATGTTATTTTAATCCAATATATGCCTTTTTATTTAAATATTTATTTATGGATTGATCTATTTTGAAAAAAAAAAATTTAAGAAATTTTGCAGGATGCAGCAAAGACAAGCTTTTATGGTCGTTGAGGTATGCACCACGCTGATGAGGGTTAACTGCGTGAAACACGTACATGATTAGCTTTTCTTGATTAATAAAGAAAGGGTATTTGGCCAATTCTGAAATAAATAAATAAAAATCAACGATTAGTTGATAATTATTCCGACAGATGGCGCAAGCCCTTTTTTTTTTTTTTTCTTAAATTGAGAGTTGACAAAATAGCAAACACATCACTTTTATCACACACCTAATAACGAATCTTTTCTAGTGCCTATATTGTATCGAGATTTTTGCAAAATTATTTATGCCAACTGTTCAAAACCTCTTTTTGTGTGTGTTTAGTTTTTAGTTTTTTTAATATAAATAACAATGTATAAAAAAAATAGCACCGTATTTTAAAGCGATAAAAATGTAAAAAGGAAATACACCTATCCCCCGATTTACACGGTACTTGTTTTACACGTTTTCGCTTTTACACGGTTTTCCAAATACGTTTTTTTTTTTTTTTTTTTTTATCGCACTATACTAAATGCTACTGTGATTGAACACATGCGCTGTGTACACATCTCACGAGGAATCCCGAGCTTATGTGCTGACTACATATTTTAACCTGTCAATGCATTTTATTTTTATTTCTGTGTACACCTATCCCCCGATTTACACGTTTTTCTCAGGAACGTATCTACCGTGTAAATAGAGAGAGGGGGATAGGTGTATATAATTATTTTCTACATAAATGACAACTCTATTCTTAAATGAATTCACATATAAAAATTGAATGAATAAATAAATCTTCCAGTGAATTGAAATGGCCTCACACTTCTGCTTAATGTATTTGTAATCATTGATGGAAATAGATTTTGGCTAAGGAACTTTGGTCGCTAAAGAAGATTTTGATCGTTAATATGTAATTTTACTGCTATAAGGATGTTCTTTTTTTTCTAACAGCATTTAGTACATTTCCATTCATCTTAATCTTCATTATTTTTATGTCTAAAATGTTAATCTTAAATTAAAATGATGATGTATATTCTTATCCTTACAAAAATAAACAAAAAAGAAATTTAGTTATAGAGATAGAATAAAAGAAAGAAAAAATTCCAAATGAAATATCCTGGATTATCATTCTTAATCAAGTCGAAGCTAATGTAACGAAGATAAACGTGGGTGGTAAAGGAAGGCCAGTATTAAAAGATGGATTAGATTAGGATATAGCTATTATTTTACAAAGGTAATAGTTTAAAAATAAATATGGCAAGACGATGAAGATCAAAAGGTCATTCTTTTGACTTCTCTTTCTTAAATATTCAGAAGACGTCTATGAGATAGTTACGTATGCTTCAGTTAATTGTTGCATAAATCAGACTCTTCTTTATCTTTCTTTAAGATGTCTTATACAAACGTTTAACTTAATTGTTATATCAATCAGACGACCATACTCTTCCATCTTTTTCTTCTGAAGCAAAGATTCTTTATACAAGCGTTTAATTTACTTGAAGATAATTTCCGCAATGGATATTCTTTTGGGGAGATTTGAGGCGTTTTATTTTTACAATGAATATTAAATTCTACGTTTAAATATTGTAACAAAGTATTTATTATTTTATTAGCAGAGTATTATTTTTTATGTTTATATTTTGCTATACTCTGTACACTTCCCTCTTTTGCTTATCTTTTGTTTATCATTCATAGTTTTGTTCTTGCCTGAAATAAATTGTTGTCTGATCCTGAAGTTTTTGTCTTCCATAATTTTCCAAGTGGCAATATATATTACGATATATTTTGAATTATATTTAGCTTCAAGAGAGGTTGCTATATTTGTAATTTTTTTGTAGAATTTTAGCGTTGAAAATTTGACAGAATTAAATAGAGAATTTTTAAATGATATACTACGAGAGATTGAGATTGAAACTACTTTATTTCAAAGCTCATATAAGATTATATATAAGGTTAAATACAGAATAAATATAAATATGAATAAATAAGATTATAACTCTTAAAAACACCTTCTGGAGACTTAGCAACCCACTGAAGACGCTGAGAACTATTTCAGAAAAGAAAAATATAGCAATAGACCTCTATAATTTCTACAGATCAATTGTAAATAGATTCATACACAAAAGAGTAAGTGAGGAAAGTTTTAGAACAGATGTGTAAATAAATCCCTTTTCAAACAAAGACTCACGTGCACATGGGGAAAGTGAGAAAAAAATTACTGTATTATTTTGTTGTTGTGTGGCGAATCCATACGGGTAATGGGCCCTAATAAAAGCCTTTTTGTTGTTGTTGAATAAATAATATTATATATTGATAAATATGAGATAGAGCTTTAATATGAAAGAAAGTTCAATTTAAAATATGTTATGCATATTTTACATTTTAACTTTGAAATCTTTTATATATGCTTTGTCCATATTTGTACATAGGTGAACAGTATGTACAATTAACATTACAATCATAAGATTATATGAAAATTTAACATATAAATGCTATTTATAAATTCAATTGCCATCTATCGATAAAATATGTAATAAATAAATTTACTGGCAATGTGTGTGTTTCTTTTCAATAATATCATCAAATATTATCTCTATAGACCTTTCTGTAATGATATAAGTTATTGAATCCAATCCCCCCCATTCAATAACTTATATCATTGCAGTAAGGTAGGTCTGTAGAGATAATATTTTATGGTATTATTGAAAAAAAAAACACATTGACAGTAAATTTATTTGTTACAAATATAAATGCTATGTACACACTGATAAAATGGGACTCACCGATGAAGTCAAAATAACAAAATGCCATAGGCTATCCCGAGCTGAGAATTCACCGGTACTGGCGGTAATACCGGACCATGAAGAAAGGGCAAGAGTGCTTTCTAATGCAATTAAACTCAAAGGATCAAAAATATTTATCAGTAAAGACTATAGCCTCAAAGTAAGGGACCAAAGAAGAATTCTAATTGCGAAGAGAAAGGAGGAAAATGCTATGTACAGTGAATATTTACAAGGTAACTTTCTTCGATGCAGAGTATAATGGAATATATGTAGGTCTTTAAAAATCCTGTTAATTAAGATGGTATTATCATTTATAATTTTATGAATCATCCCGCATTTCTATCCTCTCTCTTTTTACTTACTTATACTTATCTTCAATTATTCTCCACAATTCTTCTATAAACAACGAATTCTTAACAATAGGTAGTAAATTTATAGCAATTGAACTGACTTAGTTAATCTCTCTTTCACATAAGAAAAATCCAATCATCTTCAAGAAGAAAAGTCATTTATCTAAAGGTCGTTTTAAGTGTAGAGCAAATTATTCCATTGTGTGGACTGCATTGATATTCTTCCGTATATTTTATTTAGCTACTTTTTTATGGTTTAGAATTTGCTCTATTCATAATTTATATCAATTCTGTTCTTCCAAGGAAGAAGTAGTTCTTGATTTCGAGACTTAAGTATGATCATTTACGAACTATGACCTTCCAGAATGGTTGCAAGGTTTTCTCACTATGTACTAAGTACATTTCTCAACCTTAAACCTGATATCATATATATCAGTATGAGCTGCACTACCTGGAGTACAGGAGCTCCATCTATGCTTCCTTTCTTCCTGTGGTGAATCTGTATAAGACCGGGTGTTAATAAAACTGTGTATATATATGTTATATTAAAATATTATTTTATTTGGAATTATATTTAATAGATACAAATATTCTGTTAAATCGACCGCCAGAGGTCACGCTTTGCATATAAAAACTCGTTGTTTTTCCCCGTTGGCTGGCTCAAAACTTTTGTACATTATGTAAATAATCTTTTGTTTTTCTTATTCTACTCGCCTTAAGCCAGGCATTACTTTTGGCAAATTATGTTTCATATATATTTCTTAGGTCAAATAAAGAAATCTCTGATCAAAACTATTTTATTATTATAGTTTCAAGATTTTAACCACGACTGCATTACCATACCATAATCCTCAACAATCAAGATACAACAGAAAATCTCATTTTTTATAATATACTGTATATATATATACTGTATATATATATATGAGAAAAATAAGAAAAAATATAAAAAAAAGGTCAGGTGTTGATATTAAAAACGAAAACGACTTGGGGTTACTTAATCTTGAATTAGCTTGCACTCATTGAATTTTTTTTTTAAACGAAAAAGGCATGTCCTGACCGCTTACATGAGCATTCTAGATGATAGAGCGCCATCTAGTGGAATAAAAATCAACTAAACGTTGATTTAGGCTTGTTCCATTACATTCAGGCTGTTGGGCTTCGTTAGTGTGGCACAGGCTGTACCTCAACGACCAAAATTTGGTCCAAGAGGCTTCCTGAGAAATCAAGCTCTTCCATCTAAAATATTTATGTAAACGGTCAGAATATATGTCTTTTTGTTTTAAATATATTTATGAAAAAAAAAACGATAGAAAAAATAATAAGTGGGTCAAGTGTTGATATTAAAAATAAAGAAGGCATTTCCTGACCAAAAGCACATATGCTTTTTAGATGGAAGAGCGCAATCTAGTGGAGCAAAAATGAACTAAACGTTTATTTAACTTGCTCCGTGATACTTGGCCAACCCAATTTCTTGATAAATCACACACACACACACACACACACACTCGGCCGTGCGGCACACATTTGTCGAGCTCCGCCTTTTTCCCACCCTGGCGGGTGTATGGCTACCGGCGGTACGCCGAGTTTAGCACGGGCTGAAAGCCCATTAAAAGCTGATCAGATGCCTGGAAGGCACGGCTTGAAAGCACACCTCTGTGCAGAGAAATCTGCAATTTTCGATTCGCAGAGCAATTACTCTAATAATCAAGAAGCATTTGATAAATATGCAAATTTGCCCGCCGGCGGTAAAGATGTAAATCTGGCCGCGCCGTTCAACTTGGCGGCTAATCCATCTTCCAATGCCGTAGCCCAAGCTCAAAGAAACTGGGCAGACATGACAGAGGATATAAATCCTGAAATTGAGGACAACTTTACTCTTGTCCAGAGAAGGAAGAGACGCCGCGGCTCGGGGAATTCGCCTACATCGAATGCACCATCCTCCAATGTCGGAGGTTCTAGGACCGATCGCCGACCGCGATCATCCACGGGATGGGCGCCGCGGGCGGAGGAGATTAGGACCACCAGGGCGCATATCGCGGAGGCCAGGGCGCAGCAGGCATCCTCCTCTGAGGAGTACTGCGTGTATATCGAACGCAGCCCCGACCTAGAGCCCTTCCATTACCTAAGGGCACTGGACAGAATGGTCGGAGGAACCAGCGGAGTCGTCCAGGTTTCCAAGGTCAACGGACTCTACCTGCTGGGACTAACCAACAGAGGCCTGGTCGAGCGCCTCATAAGCGAGGGCCTCGAGGTTGAGGGCACACTCCTGAAAGCATTCCCTTTCCGCAAAAGAGCGGAGAGGATAACAGTTGGAAACCTGCCCTTCTTCGTGGCGGACTGTGTCATCATCAACGCCCTCTCGACATTTGGGCGTGTTACATCCATCGCGCCCAAACTGATGAAGGCTGGCCCTTACATCTACAATGATGGCCGCCGAGAGGCGTTCATTGCCCTCCACGAAGGAGTGACTATCGAAAGGCTTCCTACCCGCCTCGAGATCAAAATAAAAGGCGAGACCTGGCCCGCATACCTGACCTCTGGAATCAGGTGTTCCAGGTGCCACGGTCAAGGACACCGTAGGGCCATCTGCCCCCTGCTTGCAGGGCTGGCCAACAACACCAGAATGGCCCCACCAACCACTCCTGCCGGCGTCCCACCACCGACCACCCCTGCACCGCCTCAGCGATCAGCAGCCCAGCCTCCTGCACCGGCATCCTCCGACCCAGCCTCGGAGACTCCCGGCGCTCCTCCTGAGGCCCGAGCTGTAACTACATCTACAGCACCTCGGCCATCTCCACCAGTGGCCCCGGCCGTATCTATGGAGAAGGCGCCTTCTGCCCCTCCACCTGTGACCCCTGCTCCGTCCCTGCAGGCGCCTGAGGGTCCCGTGGGCCCTCGCCCGGCCAATTCACAACATCCAGAGCCGCCTCCCGCTCGGCCGGACTTCGGTGCCCCGCGTGGCCCTCTGCCCGCCCAGAAGACCCTCGGGCCTGCGGCCCCAACACCGGACGTGGAAATGTCCACCACTGAGGAGCCCTCTGCTCCCTCACCAGCCGCAGTTTCAGTACCCCCACTGCCTGCGCCTCAGCCTGCTGGGCCGACACCATCTGCTCCCCACAAAGAGGATCCGACACCGGCTATGACACCTCCGTCCCTACCACCTACCCCGATGGAGGAAGACCTGCCGCCGAACCTGGGTGATTGCATCGATGAAATTTTGAGAGAGATCATTATGTCCAAAATCAACCCTGGACCCTTGGTCGATGATGAAACCTCCTGGACCGACGCCATTGATGCCATCCTACATCCCCATTCTAGGGCGCCTTTCCTTGCGAGACTCTCGCCTATTTTGAAGAAAAACTACGCTGTCTTTTTCGAGGCGGCCATCGAGCGCGCTCGGGATTCCCATCCCAGGATCCTCAGCGGGTTGTCCGAGCTCAGGAGGGCCTTGGCTCCCAAGACTAGACGTCACCGCGGCAAGCGCTAACCTAATGTATATACCCCTCTCTTCTCTCTTTCTCTTTGAGATGTAACATTGTCTAGAAGACAATAAACTATTTTCAATTGTCAAAAAAAAAAAAATTGTCACACACACACACACACACACACAAAAGCCTTTATTAAGACACACAGGTCTTACAGAGGATTCTCCTTGGGGTTACAAAACGGAGAAAGTGGGAAATAAAAATGGTGAAAGAATATATACATATGGTAAATACATACAGATTATAAGAAAGAATAAAGAAATAAGAAGAATTTTAAAAAATAAATTTAAAAAAAAATTGGAAATATGGATGGGAGAAGTGGAGAGCGAAGAGAGGAAAGAAAGCAGGTATTTACATATGGAACAAGTCAATTTAAGTTCTTCTGCAGTGGACCATGGCTTTTTCAAGAAATCTTCAAGAGATTTTCCAGGAAAATCCGAGTGTTCAGGGTTGTAAGGTAAACACCGTTTTATCAGTGTGGGGGTTAACTTATCGTATCTGCCTAAACAAATAATTGGATGTTGGTTCTGTCCTTCTCATCAAATAGAATTTTTTGGTATGTTTGGATGTTCGGATAAGTCTTTCTTTTTTTCAGCATTTTTATGGAAGTTATATAGATTCAGAGCTACTGAACTATTGTCTATAAAGTTGGATAATAAAGAATATAATGTGAAGTGTGTATGGCCTATCTTTAAAAAGAGTATTTTTCTTTCCGTGTCAAGAGGCTTGCATTCAAATATATAATGTTCTAATTCATTTTAGGTTCTATTTTTGCATAGTTGGCAATACAAGTCTTCTGTCCTTAGATATTTTATATGGTCTTCTCGATATAAAACAAATAGAATTCTCAATTGCGCAATGAGGCGTTTAGTCGGCAGTGGGAGTTCACTTAGTAGATAGTTCTCTGCTGCGAATGTTTTATGTAAATATTTGTAGTGTGTGTGTAGCTTCGAATTGGTTATTCTTGATTGATCGGTTTGGATAGACTGTTCTATAGTGATTCTGATAATTTGAGGTATTGCTTTCTGTAGAATATTGGGATTTGAACAATTCTTTAACCACATGAATCCAGTTGAGTTTAGGATATTCATTAAATTTTCTGTGAAACCTATAAAGGTATTCGTTAGAGTGGATGTTTCCCATAATTGGGCTAGACAGATTGCGGGCAATCTGGATTTTTCCATTTTTAATATTCTTAACCAGAACTTTAGAATTAGTTTGGTTGCTGTGACTCCTAGTGAGAAGCGTCCGGTTTCCATGCGTAGTATGTAGCCTGGTGTGTTACTCGGCAAGTTCAATAGTCGTCGGAGATAGTTATTCTGAATTTGGTCCAAGATTTTGTACTTTTCGTTTGCCCAAATTGGAGCAGAATACAGCAGAGTTGACAGGATAATCGAGTCTAATAGTTTCATTGATGAACCAAATGGATTCAACCTGGATTTCTCCATAATTTTCCATACTTCGCCGGTAGCTGCAAGCGCTTTGCCTTTAAAGTATGAAGCCACTTGACTAAACGAGATTGTTGTTGTGAGGGGATAGCCAAGATAGAGATATTTCGATGTCACTGTCAACAGTTGGTCTCCCCAGAACCATTTGTCCGATTTTGCAGGGCGGCCACCATTTCGGAAAACCATTATCTTGGATTTTGATTCGTTCAGGGTTAGATGATTTGTTTCGAAGTATTTTTTCAACATGTTGAATTTTATTTGTAGATTGATTTTTGATTCTCCTATGAGAATTATGTCGTCGGCATACATCAAAAGGTGGACCGTTCCAAAATTAGGGAGGTATATGCCTGGTAGAGTAGAGTCATTAAAAATGTTGATTAAATCAGTTACAAAGAGTATAAATAGATAGGGTGATAAGGGTTCTCCTTGTAACACTCCCGATCGGATTTTGATGGGTTCAGTAAATAGTCCATTCCATCTCACCGTCGTTGTCATTTTTTCGAAGTAGTTCTTAATAAGGTTAACAAAGCGGAAATAATTTCTTGATAAAAATCAAGAAAAGCCATCCACGAACGCGTTTCGCGCTGTTGGCGCTCGTCATCGTGAAGTAAGCTGTAACCACTGCGACCAAAAAGATTTTTGGTCCCAGTAGCTTCTAGAGAAATCAAATAAATATATTTATGTACCAAAAGAGGCACATCTCACACACTCATACTTTAAATAATGTTTATTACCCTAGTACAGAAATTTACTAGTGGTGATAAGAAATGAGCTACAAGTTTTGGAAAATTAGGACAAAAACCCAACCTGCATACAATTAAAAAGATAGGTACCTTTTGTTTTATATATATTAATTAATTGTTACCACAGAGTGTGTGTAAGCTCACAGGAAAATAGGCGCTAACCGAAAGAGAAAAATGTTCCTTTGTTCAATATTAGTTTCCCTTTTATATTTTGTTCTCTCTCTTGTAAATCAATAAATATAATGTTTAATTAATAATTATTGGAATCAGTTTCATTAAATATTCTAAGCAAAGTCAACACTTTTTAATACATAAATATCATCCTCTTGCAACTTTATGATATATTTATAGGTTATAATAAATTATTTTCCTCCAATTTACACAGACTAACCTATTAGATTGATTGTCTTTATGGTATTTATATATAGAAAAAATTATATAAAGACTGACAAAAAGTTACTATTTACGGGTTAACACACACAAAGTTGCAAATTACTAGGGCCTAGAGAAATAGTAACTAAACACACAAAAAATCGTACACTCAAAAGTATAACACCAAAAAAAAAAAAAAAAGGGTAAATAATAATTCACAATTTGTTAAAAAAAAAAAAACACAGTACTTATCTTTATTTCTGCTTAGGTAGGGATCGGACCGGGGTTACACAGGGAATGCGAAGAGATCACCAGACACGGATAAAATACGAAGAGAACACTATAAGCGTCTCTACACAAAACTTTATACAACACTGGCCTCACGCATTCCCTTAAACCCCCTTTATATACAAACATGGCCACATTCGTCCAATTAGAATGCTTGAGAGATCGGTTTACTTATCTGATAAAAACAACGTTCTTCGCACTAAAGAAATAGGATAAGATAAGCGTGCAAATATTTGTCAATATAATTTGACAAGACAATCAAGCTAATAGAATAGTTTCTGTATATAAATATCATATTACCATTAAAGTACTATTACTTGGAGAATCTGTATAAGATTAAAAGGTCTTAATAAAGCTTTTTGTTGTTGTTGATATATATAGGTTATTTTTTTTATAAAAAAATCCCTTGCATAAATATTGAGTAAAATCAATCATTCACAGACACTTTTCCCTGGAGGAATGATTGATTTTACTCAATATATAGGTTAAATTGGCTGTCGTTTCAGACCCGTTCTTAGAACGGTTCAATGTTTTAGACTCTATAATTGTATATTTCAATTGTCTTATATCTAATTTGACAAAAGATCACCAAGAAAGATATAAATGGTGAATCCCAGGTGGTACAGGTTACTGACATCCGGGTAAAATCAAGAATGAGGTCACAACATCGGCTGGGAAAGTTTGCTCAATCAGACATGTCCGGTTGGCATGTTGCCACTGAAGGGAATTCCATCTCGTTGGAGGATTACCTGCAAATTTGTGGCTTATTTGGCGAAATATCAACTAGGGGTATGTTGGTTCTTACTTTACATTACATAGTATACTTGTATATATATTTAACACGCGCGGGCCCTTCTACAGGGGTGTCCTTATAACCCTTTTCACATTGTGTCGCGGTCTCATACAATTCTGGCCTTAACTACCCGTTTCATGATTTTTCAGGATGTCTGAATGACCAGTATTTTGGTCGTTGAGGTACAGCTTGCACCACGCTGATGAGGGCCAACAGCCCGAAGCGCATCCATGGTTAGCTTTTCTTGATTAATCAAGAATGGGTAATTGGCCATTTCTGATATAATTAGAAATCAACGAGAATAGTTGATATTTATTCCGATAGATGACGCAACCATCAGCAAATTTGAGTTGCATGATAAGGAGATGCCTTTTTCTTAATATAACCTTATAGTTAAGATGATTTGTTGGCTGAATGAAATAGGCATTCCTACCTAAATATTTATAGATTATTTTATAATGCTCTCTATCAATATCTACGAAAAATATAAATATATAAAAGCTAATAGCGACGAGTTTATAAATAAAGAACCTCATGAACCTTAATAGCAATGATATCAGGAGATTCCTGCTGTTGTAATATAAATATATATGCAAATTTCGACGGAAGCCTAGATGCATACAGCCTTTCGTGGTCGTACATATTCCATTCCAAAGACCTAGTTCTGGAGGTCAAGGATAATTACAAGAACTCTGAGAAATAATGTTCAAAGGGAAGAAATTTCCCTTCATGCTTCATTCAACTGACATATCCTATGATTATTTCTCGTTCTTCAGCTTATATCCTAATTATAAATACATCCATTTTATTTAAGAAATAAACTAATTATAGAAATCTGTTCTTCTTAATAGGAATGTGCCAATTGTCTTCTTAAAGTGAAAACATCCGGCATCTGTAGATGAGTTTCTTTTAAAATATTTTATATAACTCTTTTGTTTTCGTGCCTTAAAAGCCCTCTATTCTGCACTGTAGATCAAGATAAAATAAATTTCTAATAGAATACCTTTATAATATGTGTGTGTTTATAAATTGTACATAACACTTTATATAAACGACATTTGAGAATTATCCCGAATATGTTTCTTTTGAACGAAAAATCAAAATTTATTTCAAGGAGAAATAACGATTATTTCTAACCTTAGGTATGAAGTATGAAAGGATGAATTGTGAAGAGTAATGATGAATGGAAAAATAAGTGTCCAGGGATGGGAACTAAGTTAGAAATGATCGTTATTTCTCCTTGAAATAAATTTTTATTTTTCGTTCAAAAGAAACACATGCGGGATAATTTTCAAATTTCGTTTTACAATCACAAGCCGCATTATATTATAATTTATATAAACGTTTTACAAAATGAATTTTCACAATTCGTGTTCTATGGGTGATTTACTTTATTTTTGCTTGCTCTCCTGAAGAAGGGCTTTCAAGCCCAATATCAAGATTTTATATTTTCAAAAATTTCCACGACTGCATACCAATACCATTTAGTACCAATGTACTAAATAGAACCAGCAGATATCATAATATTCAAGTATCAAGGAAATGATCAATTAGTCTATATGTTGCAATATAATATCCTAAAGTGAACAGAACTTTTTTTAAATAATATATATATTATATAATCTAGAAATTCGAATATTTCTATATTTCAAAAATATATATTTTATTTTATTCATTAATAATTTTACTTTTGTTAACATCGTTTTTCGAAAGACTTTCAGTTTTGTTGTATAGTTTTGTTGTAAATATGCATAGTTAACATATCTATCCTTTTAAATCCCTAATATAGGATTAACTTTATAAATTCTATATAATGTGAAATAACTAATGTGTAATATTTCCTCAAGTAATTGAAAATAAAAGCTACTTGACGGTAAATAATTATCTTTTTCTTATCACGACTGCACCTCAACCCTTTATCTTATCGATCCTTTGTCTTATCAACCCTTTATCTAACAACAATAACAAAATATGCATAACATATATATAGTTTAAGTATAAAATATAATATTCTATAAATATATTCATATATTATAATATACACCTTCGAGATGTACTTTTATATAAGAGTACTTAAGATTCCATGTTCAGGTACTATGAGAGACGATTAGGTCCTTGGTCATATAGGAATAGAGTCAGCTTGTGAAGTTCAAAAAGCAGAGGAAACTGATATTAGCTGTATACGGTGTTTACCTTACAACTCTGAACACTCGGATTTTCCTGGAAATTCTCTTAAAGATTTCTTGAAAAAAGCCATGGTCCACCTGTGCTGTGTGAGCAGAATAGCTTAAATTGACTTGTTCCATTATATGTATGTTCCATATATAAATACCTGTTTTCTTTCCTCTTTCGCTCTCCACTTCTTCCATCCATATTTCCTTTTTTTTTTTTCCAAATCCATATTCTTATTTTCCATAGGATGATTCAAATAATAATCTGTATATATTTATCACGTGTATATAATCTTTCTCCATTTTTACCCCTTTGTATATTTCCCACTTTCATAGGTTTCTCCGTCTTGTAACCCCAAGGAGAATCCTCTGTAAGACCTGTGTGTCTTAATAAAGGTTTTTGTGTGTGTGTGTGATATTTTATGTATATCTGATGTATTAATAAATTTTAAAATATCTCCTGAACATGAATTAAACAATAACACAGGCTTCCATATGCAAATTTCAACTGAAGCGTATATTTATACAGCTTTTCGTGGTCGTACATATTCCATTCCAAAGACCTAGTTCTGGAGGTCAAGGACAATTACAAGATCTCTGAGAAATAATGTTCAAAAGGAAGAAATTTCCCTTCATACTTCATTCAACTGACATATCCTATGATTATTTCTCGTTCTTCAACTTATATCCTAATTATAAATATATCCATTTTATTGAAGAAATAATTATAGAAATCTGTTCTTCTGAATTTTCATTCCATTAACGTAGTCTCAAGTTTTCGGGAATCTCTACTTTTCTACAGGAGAACTATAGCAAGCTCGATATCAAGATATTATTAATATGAGGGGTGAAGACCTTAAATGCACTTTCTGTGGATCAGGAATAACAATGGAGATGTTGCACTACTTATTTGATTGTGCTGCTCTGTCTGAGGAAAGAAGAAAACTAAATGATAAAACGGGGCAACTTTGTCCATCATTTCCGGCACTAATTAATGAAAAATCACAGAATAGGTATATAGCTGTGGCGATATTTGAATTCCACAGGATTATATCCCGGAAAAAAGGCCACACAGTGTTCTCCCCATCCCTTGTGAACTGGCGAATCCTGTATAGGGCGAGAGGCCCTAAATAATGTTTGTTGTTGTTGTTGTTGTTGATATTATTAATATGATATTTTAAAAAGAATCCCATATTTTTAACGTCTAATGTTTCACCTTGATTTGATAAAGCGAATTTTTTATTCATTTTTCTTCTAGTTATGAGAGAGAGTCAAAATGTATAGAATTATGTCTGTAGGTGATACATCACTTCTAAACATCAATTTGAGAAACAATTATTGATGTTAAAAATAAAGAAGGCATTTCCTGACCACGAGCACATGTGTTTTTTAGATGGCAGAGCGCCATATAGTGGAACAAAAATAAACTAAACGTTAATTTAACTTGCTCCGTGATATTTGGCCAACCTAATTTCTTGATAAATCAAGAAAAGCCATCCACGAACGCGTTTCGCGCTATTGGCGCTCGTCAGCGTGGAGTAGGCTGTAACCACTGCGATCAAAAAGATTTTTGGTCCCAGTGGCTTCCCGAAAAACCAAGAAATGGGTATTTAAGGCAAAATTCGCGTAAATACGCTTAACACATGAAAAAACAATAGAAAAAAAAGAGTGGGTCAGGTGTTGATATTAAAAATAAAAAGGCATCTCCTGAACACGAGCACATGTGCTTTTAGATGGCAGAGCGCCATCTAGTGTGAAATACAAAAAAAAAAAAAAATTAAGAAGCATGTATAAAGCTTTATTATTTTGCTACTGGTAAGAGGTAAGTTGAGGTGGTGTCATTGTGGCCTACAGAGATAGACAACACTTCTGAGAAATCATGTTCTCTTATTTATATAAGAAATTTAATTTCCATATGTTTAGGATATTTATGTGTCAAATTATTTGACAAACATTGCAGTTTCAATCTTCTCAGTAATGCGGGAAGAATGTTGTTTATTTGTTAAGTGAACTGATCTCCCACGTCATTGGACGAACGTGGCCATGTTTGTACATAAAAGAGGGTTGAAACGGAATGCGACGAATCGTGGAGTGGTGTTCGAGTGGAGACGCTTAAAGCGTTCTCTGTGTGCTTGTCTGGTGATTCTCCTCGCATACCTGTGTAACCCCGGTCCGCTCCTTATCAACGCTGCAAATAAAAGTAAAGTACTGTTTTTATTTTATTTAACAAATCGTGTGTTTTTTTTTTATTGACCTCCTTTTTGTTGGTGGTGTTGTACTCTTGAGTGTACGTTTTTCTGTGTATTAAGTTACTCTTACTGTAGGCCCTAGTTTATTGCTTTTGTGTGATAACCCGTAAAAGTAACTTTTGTCATAAGGACAATGTATAGACATGGAATTGACACGTGGATGAAGGACAGTTCTCAACATTGGCCTGATGAAGGAATAACGCATAAAATCTTACCGTTTTATCTAATAAATTATTAAAATAAACACTGTGACTATTCTTATGTACTGTATACGCATATAGTTGTTTCAATTATCCTTTAAAATTTGTGTTTGTTTGTTTATTCATTTCTGGTGTTGGTGTTTGTCTCCAGGGTTAATATCAACATTCATATATAGTCATCAACCTTTTCCTGGCTAAAGATATCTACTTTATTGCTGCAAGTCTTTGGTAACTCTTCGGCAGATACTGATGTATTGTTGGTATTTTCCCTTTGGCTGACTCAGGATGGTATCAAATTCCTTCGGGATTTTTCTGATTTTTTTTTTTCAGGCGACATCTCTTCTCTTTTGACGAAATTGGTTATCCTCTAGTTGGTATCGATGTCTTTTATCTGTTGCATATCCTGTAGATTATCTGGGAGGGTGTCACCTTCAACGAAATCTTTAATTATCCGCCTCTTTCTGGGACGTGCTAGAACAAGTTGGCGACCCTTCTGTTGCTATCGATGTTTGACATCTGAGGTGGCTGTTTGTCTTCCATACATCAAAACAGCCATCACAATAGAATCAAACAGTTTCATTGCAGAGTTTAATGAATTAATTTTTGATTTTGCTAATATTGTGTGTGTGGTTGAAGCATTTATTGACGCAAGTGCTTTTACTTGAAAAAGTTTGCGGCTTGAGTGGTTTTAGTTGTACTGACCAGAGGGTATCCCAAGTAATTATATCTTCTTGTTACCATCAGAGGTTTACCATTCCAGTACCATCTATCTTCTCTTTAGGGTTTACTACCATTGCGAAATACCATAACCTTCGATTTGGACTCGTTCAGTGTCATATAGTTCTCACCAAGATATACTTTCAATATATTAATCGTTTTTTGGAGGTTTATCCTCGACTCCCCTATAATAGCAATATCATCTGCATACATCAGCAGGTGAACGTCACCAAATTCCGGCAGGTATACACTCGTCAGATCTGAGTTGTCATACATTTTAATCAGATCCGTCATGAATAATATAAAAAGTAATAAAATAAAAGGATTTAAAAGCGCGAATGTTTATTTTATACATAAAACGAACTTCTACTGTCCTTACTGCGATGAAAACATATATTGGGAGGGTTTGGCTCATCAGTGGTGAACCCTCCCAGCGGTTTCGCCAATTTAATCCACCAGACCGCTTCTCAGAGCTCTAATACTGTATTGGATCATTCTGCTTTTATATGCTACACTGAAGGATGGAATCTTAGAAATGGTTTTCAAGTAAACTATGGACATAAGCTTATAGGACAGTAGAATTACATTGCTGAAGAGCATTGCTCGAAGCAAATATTTGAATGTAATTCTACTGTCCTATAAGCTTATGTCCATAGTTTACTTGAAAACCATTTCTAAGATTCCATCCTTCAGTGTAGCATATAAAAGCAGAATGATCCAATACAGTATTAGAGCTCTGAGAAGCGGTCTGGTGGATTAAATTGGCGAAACCGCTGGGAGGGTTCACCACTGATGAGCCAAGCCCTCCCAATATATGTTTTCATCGCAGTAAGGACAGTAGAAGTTCGTTTTATGTATAAAAAAACATTCGCGCTTTTGAATCCTTTTATTTTATATGTATAGATGACGCGTTATTGCTTTGTGTTAATAAAAAGTAATGGCCATAGTGGCTCTCCTTGTAAAACGCCCGAATGTATCTTGATATTTTCTGTAATTGATCCCCTCCATCTGACTGCCACAGTCGCCTGTTCGTAGTAATTTCTAATTGCGTGTATAAATTGATAGCTTACGCCCAGATTGGTTAATTTCTTCCAAAGTAATGAGCGAGGAACTGTATCAAATGATTTTCTCAAATCAACAAAAAATACATATAATTTTCCTCTCTTTTTCCTCAGTGATAGTTGTATTAGAGTGGTCAATGTGAATATCAGATCCACACACGATCGGCCCCTTCGGGAACCCGCCTGATTTTCTGGAATGACGTTACTTCTTTCTACCCATTCATTCAGTCTTGATCTTAGTATTGTCGTAAAAAGTTTCGATAAATTGCTTATCAGTGCTATACCACGATAATTTGAAGGGGTGTCTTTGTCACCGCTTTTAAAGATTGGATGTATGAATATCCTGTAGATCATCTGGGAGGAGGTCAACCTTCAACGAAATCTTTAATTATCCGCCTCTTTCTGGGACGTGCTAGAACAAGTTGGCGACCCTTCTGTTGCTATCGATGTTTGACATCTGAGGTGACTGTTTGTCTTCCATCCCTCGGGGATATGTCAATTCTCTACGGGGTCTTTCCACACGTGGCTGTTTGCGTCGTTGTGGCGCCTGCTCCACCCATTCGGTCCAAGTCGGCAACCCCCCCTCTTTTATCGACTTCTTACTGGCGACGACGGCACCCCGCCCTTTGGCCAAGGGTAAACAACCCATCAGTATTCCCTAAGGAATCTATCAGGGGCTTCTATTTTTGAATGTTATTTGTTCATCTAATCTTTTCTTTCATGGCTCTTTTCTTTGACAGTTACTCGTTATCCATCTAGATAGAATTGCCGTCTGAGTGAATGGCCAACTATAGACCTAGGCATTCAAGGATCAATGATTTTTTTTTTTGACAATTAGAATACTTTTATTGACTTCTTAGTCAATATTTACAATAAAAAGATCAAGAGAACTATATACAATCAGCCTGGTCCCCACCGTGATAATGTCCTCCTCCAGGTGATGACATCGATGGTCTGGCCCAGTCCGACCTGGATGAAGTATCGGTTGATTCTTGATTTCGCCGATGCGAGGATGGCCAGATCGTCATCTATAAGGCCTTTCCCGAAGGATCAATTATTGCTCAGCTATACATTGTGCAAATGTTTTGTCACCTGTTCTGTTACCATTTATTGAGCAGACTAATAATGCCAACAAGATAATGTCCGACCTTATACAACCAACATCTCACAAGTCTTTCTTCAAAATGTTGATATTGTTCTCCTGGCCCGCATGTTCCCCAGATATTTCCCCAATTTAGCATGTATGGGTCATGAAAATGAGTTTCTTTTTTAAATATTTTATATAACTCTCTAGTTTTCGGGTCTTCTACAGTGCAGATAACGACACTAAAACTCCCAATATAATACGCTTTTAAATATGTTTACAAATTATTCCATATAACTTTATATAAGGTTGTCCCAAAGTTCGTGTTTTTCTTTAAAAGTTGTTTTTCTTATTACTTGGCGAATAATATTATTATGGTGGATACATAATAATACATAATGCAATTAATTTATATTTAATTCCGGTTCAAAATCACTTTATTAGGTAACGCTCAACAAGAGCAAACTAGTTTATGATAATTGAAACAGTGAATAATATGTGAAGTTCACATATTAAACAAAATTTTAACGCGGGATTCAATCCCGGTTTATGGACTGTCGGGAATCGAGGGTGTTACACACTCGTCCTTTTGTGATATTTAATTCAAAGACATTATACATAACGGAGAATAATATTGGTTTTCAATTTTTTTGCAAGGGTTTACGAATTTTTGGGGCAGCCTTGTATAACCGTTGTACAAAATTAATTAGATAAGGTCTTAATGACAAAGCCAAGACGCATTCTACTTTACCCAGTATGGAGATAAGAAAGAAGAAGAATTTAGATAAGGTGATTTAGTTTACTTTATCCTGTTCTCCTGAAGAAGAGCTTTCGAGCCTGATATCTAGAGATTTTCAATACGATATATATATATTTTTTAAAGGAACTCATCCTTATTTTAACGTCTAATGTTTCATTTTGATTTGTTCAATTGTCTTCTACTTAAGAGAGGGTTAAAATGTATAGAATTATGTCTGTAGTTGATACATCAGTTCTAAACATCAATTTGAGAAACAATTATTGATGTGTGTATTAAAAAAAAAGACAATTAAGAAGCATGCATAAAACTTTATTATTATTTATTTTGCTGCTAGTAAGAGGTAATAAAGATTCCTCCTTGCTTTTACACTTTGAGAAAATCAATATGAAATATAGGGCTAAGTTTATTCATTTTTATTTTTATTTGACATATCGGACGCGATATCTCAGCTCGGGATACTTGCGCCTAAATACATTTTAGTAGATTATATATAATTCATTTTATACAATTTAATAACCGGACTAAAAACATAATTGAAACTTAAACGATGGTATTTTAAAACAGAAGAGAAAATCTAAAATGGATTATTTTAGAAACCTATATACAATTCATTATATACAACTCAATAACCGACTAAAAACACAATTAAAACTGAAACGATGGTTTTCTCAAACAAAAGAGAAAATCTAAATATCTTCTTTCATAAAATTCCTTATTGATTCTGTCGAATTAAAAGGTAAGTTTAGAAAGTGGTGTCATTGTGTGACCTACAGAGATAGACAACCCCCTCTGAGAAATTACGTTAGTTTATTTCTATAAGAAATTTAAATTCCTATGTTATTAGGATATTTAAGGACAATGACAACTCTGAACACTCGGATTTCCCTGGAAAATCTCTTAAAGATTTCTTGAAAAAAGCCATGGTTCACCTGTGCTGTGTGAGCAGAAGAGCTTAAATTGACTTGTTCCATTATATGTATGTTCCATATGTAAATACCTGTTTTCTTTCCTCTTTTCGTTCTCCACTTCTCCCATCCATATTTCCAAATTTTTTTTCTTTCTTTTTTTTTCCAAATCTATATTCTTATTTTCCATAGGATTATCCAAATAATAATCTGTATATATTTACCATGTGTATATAATATTTCTCCATTTTTACCCCTTTGTATAATTCCACTTTCATAGGTTTCTCCGTCTTGTAACCCCAAGGAGAATCCTCTGTAAGACCTGTGTGTCTTAATAAAGGTTTGTGTGTGTGATATTTAAAGACAATGTATAGACGTGAAGTTGACACGTGGATGAAGGACAGTTCTCAACATTGGTCCTATGAAAGACTAACGCATGAAAGCTTACCGTTTTATCTAATAAATAAAAGAAACCTTTTATAAATCTTCTTATTAACTCTCTCTATAAATTTTCTTGAATTAACCTAGGAATTCTTCTGTTTGTTTATTTATAACATTTCTGGTGTCTGTGCTTGTCCCCGCCCATCATCATCAGCCTTTTTCTAGTGAAAGGTATCTACTTCATTGCTGCAAATCTTTGGTAACTCTTCGGCAGATACTGATGTTTGGGATTTATTGTTGGTATTTTTCCATTTGGTTGAATCGAAATGATATCAAATTCTTACGGTATCTTTCTGATTCTTTTCAGGCGACATATCTTTTGACGAAGTTGGTTATTCTCTGGTTGGAATCGATGTCTTTTATCTGTTGCTTATTCTGTAGATCATCTGGGAGGGTGTCAACCTTCAACGAAATCTTTGATTATCCGCTCTTTCTGGGACGTGCTAGAACAAGTTGGCGACCCTTCTGTTGCTATCGATGTTTGACATCTGAGGTGGCTGTTTGTCTTCCATACATCAAAACAGCCATCACAATAGAATCAAAGTTTCATTGCAGAGTTTAATGAATTAATTTTTGATTTTGCTAATATTGGGGTTGTAGCATTTATTGCCGCAAGTGCTTTTACTTTGAAAAAGTTTGCGGCTTGAGTGGTTTTAGTTGTACTGACCAGAGGGTATCCCAAGTAATTATATCTTCTTGTTACCATCAGAGGTTTACCATTCCAGTACCATCTATCTTCTCTTGAGGGTTTAACACCATTGCGGAATACCATAACCTTCGATTTGGACTTATTCAGTGTCATATAGTTCTCACCAAGATATTCTTTCAATATATTAATCTTTTTTTGGAGGTTTATCCTCGACTCCCCTATAATAGCAATATCATCTGCATACATCAGTAGGTGAACGTCACCAAATTCCGGCAGGTATACACTCGTCAGATCTGTGTTGTCATACATTTTAATCAGATCCGTTATGAATAATATAAAAAGTAATGGCGATAGTGGCTCTCCTTGTAAAACTCCCGAATGTATAAATTGATAGCTCACGCCCAGATTGGTTAATTTCTTCCAAAGTAATGAGTGAGGAACTGTATCAAATGATTTTCTCAAATCAACAAAAAATACATATAATTTTCCTCTCTTTTTCCTCAGTGATAGTTGTATTAGAGGTGGTCAATGTGAATATCAGATCCACACACGATCGACCCCTTCGGAAACCCGCCTGATTTTCTGGAATGACGTTACTTCTTTCTACCCATTCATTCAGTCTTGATCTTAGTATTGTCGTAAAAAGTTTCGATAAATTGCTTATCAGTGCTATACCACGATAATTAGAAGGGTTGTCTTTGTCACCGCTTTTAAAGATTGGATGCATGAATATCCTGTAGATCATCGGGGAGGGTGTCAACCTTCAACGAAATCTTTAATTATCCGCCTCTTTCTGGGACGTGCTAGAACAAGTTGGCGACCCTTCTGTTGCTATCGATGTTTGACATCTGAGGTGGCTGTTTGTCTTCCATCCCTCGGGGATATGTCAATTCTCTACGGGGTCTTTCCACACGTGGCTGTTTACGTCGTTGTGGCGCCTGCTCCACCCATTCGGTCCAAGTCGGCAACCCCCCTCCATAGCTTCTATGGCGTCTGTTACACCCAACTCCCTACATCTGCGGGTGTTTATCGACTTCTCACTGGCGACGACGGTTCCCCGCCCTTTGGCTAAGGGTAAACAGCCTATCAGTATTCCTAAGGAATCTATCAAGGGCTTCCATTTCTGAATGTTATTTGTTCATCTGATATTTTCTTCCAAAGGTTCTTTTCTTTGGCAGTTACTCGTTATCCATCTAGATAGAATAGCCGTCTGAGTGAATGACCAACTATAGACCTAGGCATTCAAGGATCAATGATTTTTTTTTTTTGACAATCAGAACACTTTTATTGACTTCTTAGTCAACAACAACAAACAACAAAACAGCTTTAATAGGGCATCTTGCCCTGTACAGATTCGCCTTTGAATTACTGACAATATTCAACACAAGAGAAAAAGGAGAGATGGAGTATTTACAATTAAAGTATGGCAAATATTTTTATTGTGCCCCTGTTCTTCTCTCTTCCACGAGTGCAATTTTATTTGCAACCGATTTTTGGTAGTTGAACAGTTCTATTGCCCAACTTTTCTATCTGAAACAGTTTTTATTGTCTTTAATGAGTTCAAATGTGGTCTAGGAAGACTTTTCAGGATCTTTTTTCTCTCACCTTCCAGATCTCCAGTCAATATTTACAATAAAAAGATCAAGAGAACTATATACAATCAACCAGGTCCCCACCGTGATAGTGTCCTCCTCCAGGTGATGACATCGATGGTCTGGCCCAGTCCGACCTGGATGAAGTATCGGTTGATTCTTGATTTCGCCGATGCGAGGATGGCCAGATCGTCTTCTAAAAGGCCTGTCCCGAAGGATCAATGATTGCTCAGCTATACATTGCAAATGTTTTGTCCCCTGTTCTGTTACCATTTCTTGAGCAGACTAATAATGCCAACATGATAATGTCCGACCTTATACAGCCAACATCTCACGAGCCTTCTTCAAAATTTTGATATTGTTCTCCTGGCCCGCATGTTCCCCAGATATTTCCCCAATTTAGCATGTATAGGTCATGATGGAGAGGAAAATTTTGGTAATCTCCACAGCCAAATAATCTTCATCAGCTTCGTCAAATATTTGAAATGGCTTGGCCTAGCGGACCACACGAAGCCATAAAAAAAACGATGACAGTATGCCTTACCGTGTAGCTACTTGTATATGTGCCAAAGGAGGACATATAAAATATGGATAAAATCTGTGTACCTCAATAAATTTACATCCTTTTCACATTACTAATATATAGAGCTCACTAATTTTCAGAAAATTTACATATTTCTAGATGTAGTGATTTTTTTTTGTGGCCAGTATATATAACATGGCAGAGTGTCATCTAGTGACACCAAAATTAACTAAACGTTTATTTAACTTGTTCCCTGATACTTGGCCAACCCTTACAGTCTACACCACGCTGACGAGGGCCAACAGCCCGAAACGCGTTCGTGGTTGACTTTTCTTGATTTATCAAGAATTTGGGGTGGGGCAAGTATCACGGAACATGAAGCAAAAAGTTGAATATTCTTTGAGTGTGAAAGCTTGTAAAAATAGGAGCTTACCCTCTATTATCAATTTGTTTATTTTTTTGCTTTGTCGTCTGTTTTGCATAAGTTGAATCTGGTTAGAAAATGTATAAAAATTAGATGAAAAAATCTTTTGTTGCCTTAAATACGAGATAATTAACTCGTTTTTTTTCTCTATATCTAAAAATGTTTAAAGTTTAATAAATTAATTTTATAAATCTGAGAGTTGTCTTCAAAAACGATCCAACAGAAAAAAGTTAAATAAACGTTTAGTTTATTTTTGTTCCACTAGATGGCGCTCTGCTATCTAGAAATGCTCATATGAGTCTGGTCAGGATATTCCTTTTTTTGTTTTTAATATCAACACCTGACACCCTTCACATATATTTATTACTTGGGTCAATAATCCCTTGTATTGTAATATTAAGATGAAAACATCGGATTTCTAGGATAAGTTTCTTTTTTAAAATTTTAATTCAAATCTCCAGCTTTCGGACATGAAAGCCCTTCTACAGAAGAAAATACGTTTCAATAAATTGCCAATAGAACACCAGTTATAACTATATCATATTATAACTTTATTTATTTATTTAACAGTTGGCAGAGACACGCCATATCCACAATTAGGATAATTACGTGTATATCTGAAATTATATACAAATCAAATCATTGTGAAATTAACATAATTGAACATTGGGAAGCATGAAAATTACACATGCGATGTCAAATTTTGCATATAGTAATTAGAAATGGTAGCTTGAAATATGTACTGTCAACACTTTCGCCTTAAAATATACAGCCTGCAGAATCTATTAACACTTTCGACCCGAAGGACGTGCGTCCTTGCCGATTTTGCCTAAAGCCCGAAGAACGCGAATTCGCGTCCTCGATTTCAAAATTAAATATAAAATCGCTGGCGATTGACACGAATTCGCGTCCACCAGGATCTTGTCCCTTCTTGTCTATCTATCAGTGGGTTGGGGGAATGTCAGCTGACCTTATATACATGTTAAACGTCACGTGAGACCACAGCAGCTCTTATTGCCTGCCTATGCAACTGTGGAATCGTCCGTCCTCAAAGTGTTAAACTTGATGTATTGGTCTTTATTGTGTGTGTGTAAACAACTTGTTTTGTATTTGTCAGGTAAAATTGGTTTTCTTCCCTTAGATAAGAAGTTAATGGACAGTTTATCAGAAGGTGTCCAGGGGTTTGTTTTTCATTTCCACAAGTGCATGCAGGTGAACCAATTTTGCCAATTATAAACAAATATGTGTTGAAGTCATCATGTCCAGTAAAAAATTGGACGTTATAAAGTTAGGTTGAACATAGTTAGGAATTCTTGAAGTCTCAAAGAATCCCTTGAAATTATTATTGGCACCTCCATAGTATTCCTCAAATTTCTGGTTCATAAAATTAGATATATTTTTCTTTTAGTTGGATCTGAATTTTTGTATCCAATATTTATTTTTAGTATATTTGTTTCAATAAAATCCGTGAGCTTTGGTGTTCTAGCAACAATATGAGTACAGTTTGAAGATGTTGAATTATAAACCTGTGTACTGTGCTTCAAAATTTTGTACTGCATAGAGTTTAATTTATCTTTGGCTTTTTTGGGTATAAAGTTGTACCAGATCGTGGAACCATAAGTTAGTGAACTTCGAAACAGTGTCTTATAAAGTACTATTCTTCTTTTACTGTCCAGTCCCCATGCTTTCCCCGTTAATCCAATTAGGTATCCACTAACTCTATTTGTTTTAGTAATAATCTCATCAATATGGGGCACAAAATCCAATTTGTTTTTATTTATATGATTTTTAAAAGTTATTCCCATAATCTCTTCAATTTTTCCACCCGATTGGCAGTGATAGTAATCGGAATTTTTGCAGCTATTTTGCTATTAAACAAGTATAAGATTCTCGTTTTCTCTTCAGATACGGTCAACCTATTGTTCCCACACCAGTCTAATATTCTCCCCATGACCTTTCCTTTTGTATTCCGAAGTTCTGTCAAGTTGTTTCCCCAACATATCACAGTTAAATCATCCGCATAAGCAATGATTTCACTGTTTGATTCTGAATAGATATCCAATAAATCGTTAAAATAATGTTTCATATAGTAGGGGATATAGGCCCACCCTGTGGACATCCCTTGCTTAATTTTTTATGGGTTTCATTTGATGAATATCTAAATCTCATTCTTCTATTATTAAAGAAAGACTGTAGTAGTTTTATTATTGAAGCTTGAACGTTGTCCTCATCTAGTCTTTTTAGCACCATCGGCCACCATGCATTGTTAGAAATATTATCAATTCCAGGCGTTTTCTTTGAGTTTAGCTCATCAATTATTCTATTTACTTCATTGGGCGTTATTATTATATTTTCTTTATTGTGAAATCCTAGAGTATAGTTCCTTATGTTTTGAGTATTTAGAGTATTATATGCTGCTTCAATGAGCGTGTTCGAAAGTTCTTTTACGGTGCTATCGACGTCTTTCCTTGTATTTGCTGTATCTAAAAAGTTTTCAATATTATTTTGATCTATTTTATTGAAATTCTGACCAAAATTTTACCAGTTCGCCTTTTCTTCACTGAATTTCCATGTGGAATAATTAGTAGCTGTGGTGAAATTATCAGTTGTATGTACTTCATAGATTATTGCTACATGATCAGAGATCTGCGATATTTGTTTTGTGTGCCAGTCTCTGATAGCTGCTATTGCTTGTTTGTTAGTGAGCGTAAGATCAATCACACTAGCATTTCGACATGTAGTGGATTTATTATTATGTATGGTTAAGTTCGTTTCGTCAATGATGGGGATCAATCTATGCCCGTTGAAATTTTTTGTGGATTCATACCATAATGGCGATCTGGCGTTAAGGTCACCACTTATAATTAGGGGCGTGTTTATAAATGTTTCAGTTAGTGATTTGAAGAATTTTTCGTGCTCCTTTCTCATAGAATTGGGGTGAATATAGATGTTTGATATAGCAATTTTCTTACTTTCTGTTTCTATAGTAATGGTTGTGGCAAAGGAGTTAGTAAATTCTTTTATTAGTTCAATTTGTAAGGCATTGTTTCTAAGAATTATTGCTGTATTTATATTTGGACTGTTCTCCTGATGATATATTATATTGTTTCCTGGAAAAAAATATTTATTCTTTTATTTTACAAGGCTCCTGATTCAGAATTAAGTCTGTTTTTATACATTTTTTGGATGAACATAGTTCACTTATGCAGGTATTGCTTTTCCTAGCATTTTGTTGAATAATTTTAATTCTATCAGTAGCTGTATTTCTTACATTCATATCCATTCAAATGGTGTTTAATTCTTGTTCTCCTCTTCTTGAATTGTTGAATAGTCGGTACGCTGCATCGTGTTTTTTATCTCTCTTTCGTAGATCGGGCAAGCTTGGGTATTTGGTTTATAACCTTAATTTCCGTTCTAAAATATGGGTGCCTGCAGCAATTGCTGCATCTTATTATTTCGAAGCAGTGATGCTGTTCTTCCATTCCACATTTTACACATATTTTTATATTTGGGCAGTTTCTGGTCCGATGTCCAGGGTGGAATAAATAACAGTTTTGCATTGATCAACAAGCACTTTGTCCCTAATATCGCACCGTTGTATATCAGTAAATATTTTGCCAAGTTTTTTTAATAATAGCATAGGCCCCCGGGGAGACCCTCAGAACTACATCTTGCTCAGCCTTTACAGATTTAATAGGAAATAAGACCATGATCTCATTATTTAGCCCAGCAAGTTCTGGGTTCATCTCACAAATTATAACATGCGTGTTATATCGTCTATTTATTATATGGTGTTTCTCCTGTAGAAGGACTTTCAAGTCCTAAAGCTAAATATTTGAATTAAAAAAAAAGAAAATTCTTCGGAAATCTGATGTTTTTATCTTAATTAAGATATTTGAATATTTCGATTTATTCTACACATTAGACTTCAATGCCTCTTTTGTAGTATTTTATGGGTTTTTATTATGTTTTGCATAGAATGTAAATTGTCGTGTCATTCTGTGAGGATTATCTTTCCAAATTTTCTACTTGACACTATAAGAATTTTGTGAGACCTTCTAACACCATTACATAACAGCCTAGTGGACATGGTATCTGCCTGGTAAGCGGAAACACTGTAGGTTCGAATCCCATCCCTGGACATTTTTATTTTTCCGTTTATCATTACTTTTTCAATTCATCCTTTCATACCTCATCTTAAGGTTGGAAATAATCGTTTTATTTCTTCTTAAAAATAATTTCGGTTATTTTGTTTAAAAGAAACACATGCGGGATAATTTTCAAATGTCGTTTTACAATATAAGCCGAATTATATTGTATTATAAATCTTTTGAATATGATTCTCTACTGACAGTAGGTGCTCTATGTGGGGGTTTAACTAATCCCTTCTAGACCTCTCTGATGAAATGAGGATACACTTCTTGGAATATTTGACCCTCCCGACGCCCCTTCTGGCGACAACTCCCACCGTATCTGGCTCGGCCATCTCCCAGGGACGTTTGGGTGGTCAGACTGTAGATATTGTCTTTGTGACGCCACTTATAGTCTACCATATGACTTCTTTCTTTCATTACCGTCTCAATTCGTGTATTTTCACCTTTTTCAATCCTGAACCATTTCCTCTTTATTGTATTGTGATGTTTATTTATTTCAATTAAAGCGCTATATTCCCTTAGGAACACTTGCACTGTCAATTGTGATAGTTTTAGGAAATTTCAACAATTTATGAAGCGTTTTATTCTTTTATAAAAGAACCATACAGTTCATAAATAGTTATAATTTATAATAACAGATGTCGCTCTAATGCAATCTTGCTTATATTTTGATAGTTTATTAGATTCTAATTGACAATCTTCATTATCAACATTGAATCACACACACACACACATTGAATCTTTATATGGATATTTTGTTAGGGAAAAAACTCATTACAAAAAATAATTTTTCGGTGATATTTTCAATTAGTTATAAAGATATAATTTATAATACAATATAATATAATGCGGCTTGTGATTCTAAAACAACATTTGAAATACTATCCTGCATGTGTTTCTTTTTCAACAAAAATTCAAAATTTATTTCAAGGAGAAATAACGATTATTTCTAACCTTTTGGATGAGGTATGAAAGGATGAATTGTGAAGAGTAATGATAAACGGAAAAATAAAAGTGTCCAGGGATGGGAATCGAACCCAAAGTGTTCCGCTTACCCTGGCAGATGCCATGTCCACTAGACTATCCTGGACATGTTTTTCCGTTCGTAAATAATACTTAAAGTAATTTATAATACACAATATAATATAATGCGGCTTGTGATTCTAAAAACGACATTTGAAATACTATCCCGCATTTGTTTCTTTTCAACGAAAATTCAAAATTTATTTCAAGGAGAAATAACGATTATTTCTAACATTTTGGATGAGGTATGAAAGGGTGAATTGTGAAGATTAATGATAAACGGAAAAATAAAAGATATAATTGCAAAAGGTATATGCGTAGTAAATTTACCAAGGAATGTGTGTGTGTCTGCAAATGTAAAGAATAAAAAAGTAAAATCTAATTACATTTAATAGTGATAATGAAATGCATATTCAGGAAAACACATTTTAAGACAATCAAGCTCATGAATAGATTAGTCTGGGTAAATTCAATAGGGAAAATAAAATAAATATAAAATAAAAAAAAGTATAAAAAACATTGATATTTTAACATATGATACATGCATACATAAACCCATGTTTCCCACTTTCATAGGTATCTCCGTCTTGTAACCCCAAGTAGAATCCTCTGTAAGACCTGTGTGTCTTAATGAAGGTTTTGGTGTGTGTGCATACATAAACCCTTGCTAAGATCTTTCGTCTTATTTAAAAATCCCTAGCTAAGAATGAAGGTTATATAAAATTTGAAGCGTTTACAATATTCACAATACTTCACCGCTGGGAGGGTTCACCACTAATGAGCCAAGAGTCCTCCCAATATTTTTCATCGCAGTAAGGACAGTAAAAAAGTGTTTTATTTATGTATAAAAGAAACATTCGTTTTTTAATGTTTTGATTTCCTACATATAAAAGGCGCACTATAGCATTATATTCACTTCTCTATTCTTTCCAGTTGATCTCGAGGACCACGCCATCACCATCTCCTCAGCGGCGAAGTACACAATCTACGTATTCTTCGTAGATCGCGAAATACGTGGTGTCGCTGGAAGACCGCTGGCGATTCTCCACCAAATTCTGCAGCGGTGGCAGAGGAGCCATATTCATTGTACATAGTGATATGTATTAAAATTACAAATATATTCTATAATGAGTATCTTTTTTATTTAAAAACGCTAGCTTTCAAGCGTTTTTTAATAAAAAAAAGATACTCATTGTGAGAATATATTTGTAATTTTAATACTTTTTTTCACAATTTTATCATGAATAGTTGTTGTTGTCGTGTCCAAAGAAGAGTCTCAGATGTCTCCATGCATCTCTATTACAGCAGCGGGGAGAAGATCGACCACACCTCCCTGCGGTCCCCCTGGTCCCTTGGAATATTCGACCAAATTCTGGTTCGTTTCCAAGGTGACCAACGTGGCAACGGCACCCATTTTCCAATGAAGAGCAAAGCCGATCATGAATAGTGATATGTATTTATATAATTATAATTTTAAAATAGTGCAGACTGGGCACTTCTGCATGCATTGAAAAGATGTCAATAAAATTATTTTAATTGTGTCAATTGTCTATTCAATGGTGTTAAAAGATCAGAGTAGTTCTTGTGGCGTTGTTGTCGGAAGGCCGCCGAGCTAAAAGAGGATTCCCCTGTCGACGGCAGATGGTGGCTCCAGGAATAGGGTGGGACAGACAGGACAGTCCGCAACTACTCAGCCACTTATAGACAGAGCCTTCCCACAGTGTTGGTGCTCTCACAGCTTTCTTCTAGAACATATTCATCCTTCTAAAATATCGAAATCCGTGAAATCTAACATCTGCTTTCTTATATCCACTAATCATATTAGGGTATCAAGCTTGTAGAACTTGTTGATGGTGTGGGTGAAGTAGAATGCGTCTGTCTTGTCATTAAGACTGGGAGCACTACTCAGTAGTACTTGGCTCAAAAAGAAATGATCGCCTCTGACATGAGGAACAGACGCCATGTGCAGCTGCTCCTAACATGGAGTACAAAAGTTCCTCACCTGTATCCCTGGATCAGGAGCCCTTACAGAGTACTATCAGCCGGGCCAGCTGAGCCCAGGTTTTTTAGCGAGCTTGTTACTGCTCCCCTCCTCTTTTTTCATCCGGCCTTGGGACCGGCAAAGTCGGAGTTAAAAAATGATGCATCTTGGATATAAAAATAAACATAGCGTTTATTTCATGAGCTATTTCGACGATCAGAACGTTCGTCGAGAGAAGCTTTTGAAAAAGGCAAACAATCGTCGAAATATCTCAAGCAATAAACTCCGTTATTTTTCGATCCAAGATGTGCCGTTTTTTTAATTTTAATAGGCATATATTTTTGCATATAATATACTTTTATCTCCAAATTTTATATTCAAGGAAGATGACGTAGTTAAACAATTAAAGTGTGGAAGTTGGAAAAGTTTAACCCCTAAAGTGGAGGAATCCGGAGAAGTTTAGTGTTTAAAGTGGAGGAATCCGGAGAAGTTTAGTGCTCAAAGTGGAGGAATCGGAGAAGTTTAGTGTTCAAGTGGAGGAATCCGGAGAAGTTTAGTGTTCAAAGTCGAGGAAGCCGGAGAAGTTTAGTGTTCAAAGTGGAGGAGCCGGAGTAGTTTAGTGTTCAAAGTGGAGGAAGCCGGAGAAATAATGTTCAAAGTGAAGGAAGCCGGAGAAGTTTAGTGTTCAAAGTGGAGGAAGCCGGAGAAGTTTAGTGTTCAAAGTGTAGGAAGCCGGAGTAGTTTAGTGTTCAAAGTGGAGGAATCCGGCCAATTTGGCCAATTTTAATGTGGAATAAAAAAATTTGCATATTCTCTCAAAATAATTTTTAAATATTTCTATCCATTTAAATTACATTGTTTCGATATATAATAATAATAAATCTGAAATAGATTTTTAAAAATCACTTTTCAACCTATAGTAGCAAAGATAAAAAAAAAAAAAAAATCAGCACAGAAAAAACTTAACTGCATAATGCCCATCTTTCTTTTGATTTATTCTATTTATCGTTTGAAAAAAAAAATAATATTTTAGATCAATAATGTGTGTAAATGGAAATTTAAATTCAAAGAAAACCTTAAAAAATGAATGATAATAATATTTCCTAATATTATCCTGGGTATTGTTTTTATACGCTAAAAAAAGAATGTTTAAAAATAAGGAGAACAATTTACAAAAGAGGCCATCAAAGCTGTAAAAAAGGCGTGCCTGCCCCAAATAGTACCGTAGAGCTGGATCACAAACAAATTACCCTCCATTATCATGACGTAGGTCACATGATCCTTTAGCCACCTGCTAGTCACTTGCCGTATCGGCGTATCACTCCGCATGATAAAATAGTTCCACATTTTAACCTTTATTTAAACATTTTATGAACATTTTATTCAAATTTTCTTTAAAGATATCAATAATACGCTAAATTTTAATGTCAAAATGTGAAATTTTGTATTGGATTTAATAGATAGCTAAATTGTTAGGGTATGACGTCATTATATTACTACGTCACCAGGTGGTGCTGCGGGCGTAAATATGCCGAATTGTCTGCCAGCCGATCAGTAGTTTCCTTGGAGCCCTACTAAGCGTGTCGTCTGCTCATTTATTCATCTTAACGGAGTCCTAACAGATTGGAATTTTAAGGTAAGTTTATATTTATTCCTATTATAGAATTTCTCAATCATTCAACTTAGTGTATTCTCACATATATAAAATTGTTTATAAATATATTTATTTGAAAACATATTGTTCGCATTGTTATCGCATATTTTCCATTTAAGTTACATATTTTAAATAAATTCTACTGCATTTTTATTAAAAGCTTAAAAATAGTTAGCAAATGCTCTCTTTTTTAATATAAGAGGTTTAGTTATATACAATAAAAAAATGAAAGCATAGTTTCTATAAATAAAGCATTTAGTTTTTTTTTTAATTGCATATACTTACAATATTGTATTACTACCTAATATGATTATATGTCACACTTTTTTTTTTATTCGCACATTATTTGTGTGCATTATTTAAGTTATACTTATCAAATGATAGTAAACATATGTGCATTTGATGTATATCTTACTCATGCATATGAATAAATAGACTCAAAATTAATAACCAAATGCATATTTATATTAAAACGTATAAAATTGCACAAATAAAACAGGGATATGGCATCTTGTCAAAACTCGAATTTCTTTTGCATATGCAGATATGTGATGTACTTATTTACTGTATAGGAGCAGTTTCGTATTTTTATAATCTATCATAACTTTACAATATTGTTGCAATTTGATAATTATCATCATGATAATGATTAATACTATATGTACTTAGGTTAAGTAACATCAAACATGCTCAGTTGTATGTAGGTAAAATGTATTATGCATATCAGTTTTTAGTAATGCCTTAAATTTTTAACTTAGTATTCAATCACTTTTCTACTATATATGTAGATTACATGAGTTTCATTCAGAATGGTTTTTAGCTGTGTAGTTTTATCTTGTTGTTAGTAAATGTATATCATAGTATGATGTATTGATAGGTTTTAGAAGCACCTAATGTGGCTTCAGTAATACGCTGAAGAAAATAGTATAGACATTGCATAGATGTATACGTAATAGATTTGGATGACTGTTATTACTATGTATATGACATAGTAAGTTGTTGATTGGTCTATTCAATCATCTGTTTAGATAGATAGACATTGTTTTAAGAAAGGTTAGTTGACAGCTATGGAATGAGCATATGGCAAGACGTCCAACCCGCTCGAGGTCGCGGGAAATGGGCTCCGATGGGTTTCCCACGAGCTTAGCAGGTGTTGGTACGCCCACGTCGCTCTGTCACCACCTGCCTTACGGGGTTCGGTTACGGTCCCTTGGAAGGCAACGTCTTCCGTTACGGAACTGCTAGACTTAACTCCGACATCAGTCTCCTTCAAAATAATAGTTTAAAGGTTAAGATACTTCTTTTTTTACGTATTATCCTCTATATAGTAGATTTTTCTATGGGTTTATAATTATTTTCTATGTATACGTATGTAAGGCTACTTACAGTATAGAAAGTTGGTCATATCTTGCAAGAAATGGATTTAATATGCTATTCTCTTTTGTTTGATTGGGAAATTGTATCCCTTGACTTGTTTACTTCAGTTAATTTGATTGTTTTAATGCTGTTTCTGAAGTACGTGCCTCGGTTTAGCTGATAATTCTCTGAACATACAGAAAATTCATTATTAGAATGTCTCAATATACAAACGGTCTATTACTCATCAAAGTTGCATTTATAAGAAAGAAAATATGTTGAATATTCACAATATTTTTCTTCTGCCTTACTTACTGTAAGGTAAAGTTTAAGGTTCATGCAATGCAAATACTTAAAAATAGTTTTACAGATAAAATTTACTAATTTTGTAAAATGTACTGTAAAAACTTATATTTGCAAATGTATGTTTTAACGCACAAAAATAGCTAGAAAACGCCTCATTCTTAAAAAAAAAAAAGACTCCTAAAAAAATATGTAATATTCTAAATATATATTGAAAACCTGTTCTGGAACGAATTTGGGAAGCCTTATAATAAACTTCATAGAATATACATTCCATTATTTTGCACTTCAAATTTAAATTTTCACTATTTGCACATCGCATTTGGAAATATTTCTGTATAGATACCTAACTTTAGTTATTGGACGGAACTGGTATTAACATCGGTTCAAATTGCGCCTTTTTTTCAAAGCATTAAAGAATAGCAGAAAATACGAAAGAATTTATATAATCCTATGTAATCGACATTGCAAAAGCACAATAATATAAATAGTTATAGATTAGCTTTTTTTTTGCATTATTACAAATTTGAGAATTTTGGATCATCGACACTTATAATTCTTAGGAAAGATGGTCTGAAAGAAGAGGCCCAAGGGTGCCCTCGTAAAAGTCCGGGCCTCCTCCAAGAGGGTGACAATAGTGACTGGAACCAGATGTCGGTGGCCATATGGAGGATCAGTTACTGTACACTGCCTCTGGAGGTAACGCTGTCTCGCTCTTCACTGCCTCTTCTTTAGCAATACAATAACCACAGTCTTGCTGAGTTCTTTGCAACCATAAAGGTCTTGACATTCCGATAGTCATTCAGGTTAATCAATTTTTTTTGGGAAAATGGCATGTATACTTTTTTCTTCTTCAAACGAATTTGTAACCAACAAAACTAATCAATTATAAAATAATTATTAAAAGATTTGAGTGCTTCTTAAGAAATGTTGATTATGGAACGTCTTTTTTAAATTGACATAGCGATATAAATCTTTTCGACTTTTTTCTCTTTGCGCAACACCAATTCGTTTCTTATTATCAGCTTATTAAACTTTTATTATTATTTAGAAAACTTCAATTGTGAATGAATTCTAGTTTTTCTTTTTAGTTGCATTGTTGAATATCATTCTTTTGAATCTAAATTGTTTAGGCTCTTCTTGAATGGGAAAAACGGAACAAGTTAGACAAAGATTTTTGAGAGAAAGAATATAGTTTTACGGCTACTAGCCAAGACTAAAGAGAACTAACTTGAAAAAAAGAACGCTTTTAAACATAAGGATAATTCTGTATAAAACACATATACAACAGCACAACAATATGGATAAGTATTCCAGAATAGTTGTCTAACAAGAAGTATTGTGTGATCCCAGATGTGTTCTCCACCCTCAGAACCTCCCAAGAGAAACTTGGATCACCATCCCACCCGTAGATCCAGCCTTCACAGACAAGTCCGTCATCGGGAATTCAGGAGGCTTCAGTCTGTGTGTACCTTCCATCGCCCATCGCCCAGACACTCCCAAGGTGACTGTCATCGAAGAAGCTGTCCGATACATCGATCATCTTCACAAAGAACTCCTCGACAGGCTTCGCACCAAAGGACTGCCCCAGAGTCTTCAAGGTACGTCTTTTTTTCTCTTTATGTACCATCTTGATAGTTAGATCAAATTTAAATCCATTCAGGTCACCACTCATTCCCAAATCCATCCAAATATAAATGGAAGAGATACTATTTTCTTATAGAAAATTCATCAGTTAAACAGTTCGACTTTGTACTTCACAAATATAGATCTTAATAAAGACAATTCTCAGCTAAACTCGTTATTTTTTATAACTAACTCCACTATAACCACCGTTTTTAATTGCCTAAAAAATAATATTTTTAATTAAAAGATAATTTATGAATATAATCAATACAAACAAAGTTACATTTTGAATATTAGGTCTTCAGATAAATTCAAAGCTATCTTTTTTTCTCTGCCATTTTTTCTAAGCCTATAAGTATCGGTTCTAAAGAAATAATATTCTATCGGCGATATGCTAAAGAGGGTTTTTATTCATATACAAAGATATAATCCATAATTGTGCTAGCAATTGTAAATGGTCAGGGTAAGCCGGTAAAAATTGTATACAAATCCTGTTGACCTTGGGGTATACTGCCACCTTCTTTGTTGTGTGTACAAATCTATTCGAATCTGTTTTCATAATGATCTCCAAATTCAAACTAGAGAGGCAATTGATATCACGTCTTGAAAGCTTTTCCCCCAAATAGCACAATTAGACTCTACCTTGGTGGGTGAAAGGCGAGGTATTTGTGTAAAGAACAAGGTGGTTAAATCAATTTCTGGACACAAAGCAGGGGCTGAGAGGGCAATCCTTATTGTACTTGGAGGGAAATGTTTGTTGTAAATGGCTTGCTCCATGGCAACAAAGGCAACAAGGAATTCTTTAGAGAGGGGGGGGGGAGGCAGAATTTCTTCTAAAATCTCTTTAAGACCCCCACTCACACCCCTATTTCTTATTTTTCAAGTAACGAGCTGGAGTGTATCCTGTGGAAAGATTGGCGATGACAATGATGTGGCGGTGACAATTGGCCCCTGTTGGCTTGACATTGCTGATTGACTGACCACTTTGTGCCGCTTGCCGCTTCCTGTTGATTGGTTGGTTGGTCCACCCATCCTTTCTTTGGCATCCCCTCTAGGAAGGAGGGATACGATGTGTCCACAGCTGTTCCCTCATCCTCAATCATTCTCCATTAACTTGCTCCTTCGTCCCGTCTTCCACTGGTTAGTCCCGTTTACATTAATCCTCTTTAAAGCTCAGGTTCCAAAAATAAGAGTTACTGAAGCGCGCGGTTGGCCTCTTTTTTTAAAAGTCCAATAGAATCTCTTTCAAATAATGAAATGAAGGGCTATTGGATAGGTTATTCAAACTTTTTTATATATCGTTTAGGTTGTTAGTACATAGATTTTTTTCATCTCTTTTTTCCTTCTATAGATTCTCTGAACATCATAACCGTTTTTGAATAGCAAGTAAATGGCTTTGTGCTAATTTTAAGGATAGCCTAAGGTAATCTTGGGATATAAATGATCAGGAAAAGGTTGTCACTCAAGACATACATCAAGATCAATGTTAGGTCTTCTCTAAGCACTTAACATCGATTGAAAAAGAGTTGTGTATGATAAGTGGTGTGACTGGTGCATCTAGAAAGACGGATGTCTTGATGACAAATGTCAACTAGATTGTATCAGGACAAGGGCCTTAAGTGGACATACCCTACTGGTTTTTGGTCCCCCAACATCCGTCTGACATTTTTATTCCTGCTGTTGACATCTGGCATTTGTCAACGTCTATTTTTCCTTAATTGAAAAAAAATTCAGAAGTTGCCATTGAAAAATGTATGCCTGATTGCAAACGTATGAAATATTTTAAAGAATTTTCCCAATAAAATTGTTTTCGACCAAATTTTAATTTGCAATACACGCTTTAATCTTAAATGTTGATTGTTCTCTTTGCTTGGATTACGACAATTTTTTTTTTTTGCAGGATTATACGTTCCTCTAGCAATATTCTTATATATGATTCCTCGTATATAAAAGATAATTTAATAAAAAGAGAGAGATCAATTAGAAACCGTTTTCATAGAATGGCAACAATATTCCAAGATTCTACCTTTGTAGATGATTTTTATTCATTAAAAGCTAGTTCATCAATTGTATGGAAAGCAAGGGGAAGCACTTTTGGTATTTATTTGGGTTTGATGAATATTGTTTAAATAAAGAATTTTGTCTTTATATATACATTAAATTGCTTGCAACAGATACAAAATAGAGATCTAATTGCGGGAAAGGGCCAAAAATAAGTTTCACTTTAGAATGAAAAAGCAAAAAAGTCACTCAAATGATTGCGATGGTATAAATTGCTTGCAAAAGAATACAAAATAGAGATCTAATTGCAGCAAACGGCAAAAATAAGTTTCACTTTATAATGAGAAAGCAAAAAAAGTCACTCAAATTATACGATTGCGATGGTATAAATTGCTTGCAAAAGAATACAAAATATAAATCTAATTGCAGCAAACGGCAAAAATAAGTCACTTTAGAATGAAAAAGCAAAAAAGTCGCTTATATGATACGATTGCGATGGTTAAAAAAAAAAAGGAAGAATTGATGTCAGGTGGTATAGAGGGGCGTTAGTACGACCGCCCGGGACCATTATTGCATTCCGTACTTTTTCTCCCAGGCTGAGAGAGATGTGGGACTGGCGTGGGCGGCATTGTTTTGATTGTTCCATGTGGAAATTCTTTCTTCAGATCCGGGACCACCACCACTATGCAAATTCCATTCCGGGGACAATGTTGCAACCTTTGCTTCAGTCATCGTTTATTAGATTTTTTTTCCTCTAATTATCTACCTTTTATCATCGCTCTATTTCACCGACAATTTTGTGAATTTAAGAACAGAAACGATATTTTGTCAGCTCTTGCATTCAAACAGAACTAAATTTAAAATGCAACAGCGCAATATGCATTTATAACTCTTTTTTTGCAATGGCATCAATAAATATTTAATATTTTCAATTCATTTTTCCAATTTTATGAAAGAGAGTCATTAGATTTTATTTGTAATAATATTCCTTCCTAAAAGAATTTGTAAAGCGCAATGACTTGGCCAAAAATATTAAATCAAAGACTAAGATAACTATATACCTAAGCAAAAAGGACAATTGCCATTATACCTAATTTTGAAATTCTTTGGAAGACAAAATCTTTGCATTTTTGTAGCTTTTGATTTTAGAATTCAGCCTTAAAATGCGAACTTTGGGTTTTAAGAGATAAAAATAAAAGAATAGTCTTTCGTTGTGAGCTCAATACACGATAGTTTGCATAGATAAATTATTCCCTAAAAGAGAATCCATTTAGTAGCGTCTGCAAAATGGATTTTAAGAAACCGTCCAAAATTGATAATTTCGCGTGAAATTTCGAGATAATCGTTTCTAATGATGCTCGAGGTCGGTAGCATTGTGATAAAACAGGGTCGTCCAGTGGCGTAGAATCCATTTAGCGACCTATTCTACTTTATCCGTGGCCCCTGGTTCCGAGCACGTGCTGTCATCGGAAGGGCTTTGTTGGCTTACGCGTGGGAACGGTCTGGTTCGTGTCAGCACCATATGGTAGCCACCACCACCGCAGCACCATTGTGTCGATGGATCGGATTTATTAAGCCGGGAGTCCTCCTCATTAGATCCGCCGTTCTCACGGATCCTTCCCCCCATCATCTTGACTCCAGCAGCGACGGCATTGTCTTTCGTCGCGTGCAAGCGTGCGTGTGGCTGACCGATTACTGATTTAATTGGCAGCGCGTTAGAAGTAATTAAAGAATCTTAAAACTTGAAATAATTTTTTTCAATCTACACAATTTTTTTCAACAGAATCTTCTATGAAAGACGATCTAAATAAAAACTTGGATAATTTTCTTGATGGATTCATCAGATTTCATATTTGAGATTGGAACACAAAACACTTTTTTTTTAAACGAAGAGTTTGCATGGGAGGATTTTATTGCGTAAATATAAATATTTGAAAGAATATTTTCTCATCATCTATATTCAATATGCAATGATCGTTTGCATGTGTGTGTGTCAACTTCCTCAATTAGCATGCACAACACTATAATTACCTGAGAACGGCAAAAAAGTTTACTTAAACTTTAAAATAACATTAATTTTATATATACAGATTATATGTTAAGCTATCTACATTTAGATTTTAATTTATATGCTATTTTAACGCTAATGATAAATATAAAAAGTACAAAGTCGAACTGTATCTCGAATTTATTAAACAGGACATTTAGAAGAAACTGCGAGTGATGATCAAGTATCAGTAATTCCACGAACATTGATGTAATACAAACAAGGAACTAGGCACCAACAATACAGTATCTAATCAAAGAATGTTATACAGGAACCAACATTGACGTGAAGAGCCTGGATGAGTCCAATCTCCGCAAGATGCTCGGACAGATGTTCTGGAGCCGTACAACAAGCGAGAGGTCACATATTCTCCCAACGTATAAGACCAAGTCCCATCCACCCAGGCCGTGTCCTTGGTAAGTTATCTTTCTGTAGCTTGAACCATTTACCATTCTCTCTGTAGCCAAAACTCTTACTTAAGTACATACTTTGACTATCCTCACTGTATCTTGATGGTACTGAATAATGCATTGGAAAACTCACGCTCTAAGTAATAAAAACGAGAATTTTTCCTCTAAAATTAAAATTCTCAATGAATCAAAATCCATATAGGACCAATAGAGATATAAAAAAAAACATGTTACATAGTAGAGAGCCTCTTTTCTACAATATTTTAGACAAAAATGATCTTGCAAAGTAGATTTTAAAATTGTATTCTTAGCAAAATTCTCTCTTTTTGAAAAAAAATCTCAATAAGTAAACAAAGAAATCATTAATTTCGTCCTTTCATTTCTTCATTTTTCCCTGTCACTTTCCTTTCTTCTTCATTTGCTACTCAACCTTTTTTTTTTTTTTCAAAACCATAAAAGCGAATGCTTCTAATAATTCTACAGAACATTACATTATACTTAGTATTCTAATAAATAAGCACAATAATTCATAATCTACATCTATAACAAATGTGAAAATCTAACATAACAATTATTAGTCAATGTTCTAATTGTTGCATTGTGTTTTTTGCAGAAAGCCTTCGACAGAAAGGAAGAAGACCTTTTACATAGAAGAAGAAAAGTTCGGAGTTATATTTATGTTTCATTTTGTATAAAAAATTCATCTCAAAGTGCAAAAAATAGAGAAATTATAGTGATATTTTGTAATAAAGAGTATTTTTTCTCATATAAGAGAAAGTCAATAAATATCTTTTATATTAATTATGTGTCCATTTCTCATTTTTTTTAAACATATGCATTTATGTATCTACATTATGAACATCTTTTACTAGTTGGAAGTTTGTTTGGAAATGTACAGCTACACCATTCTCCTGAGGAAGGTGAGAGGGAGTCACTGAAACTTGGTGAAAAAAAAAAAGAAAGAGTGGTAGATATAGCTGCATATTTACTGGAAATGTGTTTCTTTTCAATAATATCATTAAATATTATCATACACACACACACAAACCTTTATTAAAACACACAGGTCTTACAGAGGATTCTCCTTGGGGTTACAAGACGGAGAAACCTATGAAAGTGGGAAATATACAAAGGGGTAAAAATGGAGAAAGATTATATCCACATGGTAAATGTATACAGATTATTATTTGAATGATCCTATGGAAAATAAAAATATGGATTTGGAAAAAAAAAAAATGGAAATATGGATGGGAGAAGTGGAGAGCGAAATCATTAAATATTATCTCTATAGACCTTACTGCAATATTTTGGGCTTGACTCATTCAATAATTTATATCATTACAGTAAGGTCTGTAGAGATAGTATTTGATGATATTATTGAAATTAAACATATGGCCAGTTAATTTATTTGTTACAAATTTTATCAATAGATAGCAATTAAATTTAATAGCTTGTATATAACATAAAAGTTGCAAGAGGGTAATCTCATGTACCATAAGAGGCACAATTTATTAATTTAATAACTGTATATAACAATATTGCAGGAAGATGATAATCATGTACCAAAAGAGAGGCGCCTATACCTTTAATTATGCATCAGAGCACACAGCCTGTCGATTAAAAGGTAGTAGTATTTATTTAATCATATATAAAAGAGTTAAAGGCCACCACATGAATTACAGAAGCTTTCGGGTAAGATCTCTTGTATTAACATTACAACCTCTTAAAGGACGTTATTGACCGAAACCTAGCACCTCTTCAATATTCCTGTCATCCGAGAGGTGTTCTCCATCATCGGCCGGACCTGCAGTCCTGAATCTTTCCGGTTGGTCTCGAGGACTAACGGCCATCACCATCTCCTCATCACCCTAGTAAAACACCATACTAGTGATCATGAAGAATGAGTCTCAACACATCAGTTTTGCAAATTCAGACAAAATACCAACCAGTATACCATGGTTACGGGCTTTAACCCTCATAGCTGTATCTACACCTAGTTGGTATCACTGTCCAGGTATGATGGTATGGTGATCC
>CP092868.1:36298218-36324674 GCA_030710605.1 Cordylochernes scorpioides | reverse complement strand
GCAAGGCTGATGCCATTACTGGACATGATAATATGTGGGTAGGTGTTAGTTTCACATCAGGACAGTTGTTGCATGTCCTATAGTTTCTTGTGCCATTTTCCAATGAAGAGCAAAACCGATGGATTCAAGTCAACAAGATTATAGAGAAAGAAAAAAGAAGTAAAAACTACACTTTTTAAAAAGTTTACATTTAATAATAATAAAAATGCAGATAATTTATAAACAAAGACTAATTAAGACATTTAGTCTCATACGTGAATTTATATTATGAGAATAAATTAACAGAAATATAAAATAAACAAAAAATAAACAAGTATTTACTAATGGTACATGCATACGTCAACCTTTATTAAGACTTTTGGTCTTTTACACGTTCCTCCATATGGAGAATTGGGAAGAAAGAAATTGAAATTTGAAACTATGTATTAATTATATGCAATATATATTTCTAAGAAGGAATATATGATAACGGCGTCGAAATTCTTTATAATTTTTTTTAATTAAATTTTAAATAGGTTTGGAATCGTCTGGTTCAGCAGAAAGAGTCAATTGGTCCACAGGTCAGAGGTATCCGGGGCAGGTTGATCGTAAAATTGTCACATTAGGGAAACCTTCTGCCCCAGGCAACAGCCTCCTTTCTCTGATTCACAAGTCTTCTTACTCTTTTTCTTTACTTTCATTAACGCACTGGTTCTGTCCTTCCAAGAGAACAATAGTCTTTGATTTCCAGACTTAAGTCTAGTCATCTACGAACAATGGCTTTCCAGAATGGTTGCAGGGTTTTCCCACTATGTACTATGTGGCAATTTCCAACCTGTAATCCCAAAACACATTATTGACTGTATTGAGTCATCCATTGATGAGCTCTACTCTTCCCCAGCAGACTCAAGCTTTACAAGCTTGATACCTTAATATGATTGAGTGAAGATAAGAAAGAAGAAGACTTTCATTGTCTACTTTCATACTACGTGAGTCCTTCTTATTGTTTCAAATTATATAAACTTCATTTAGGGGTGCATGACATTAATTAGAATAAGAATGTCCTGAAAAAATAATTGAGAAGGTTTCACACTATTATTTTTCCACCCATTTTCTATATATCTCAGAATAATATTGTCACGTGGAAAATTAGGGAAGACAAAAACTTCAGGATGAGACAACAATTTATTTCAGGCAAGGACAAACTATGAATGGTAAACAAAAGATAAACCATGAGGGAAATTTACAGAGTAGCAAAATATGAACATAGAGAGAAATGACCACTCTGTTATTAAAAAATAATAAAATTAATAATAGTATTTATTATACTTTGTTACAATATACACTCATAGACAAAACCTACGGTAGTTGTACCTTTTAGAATGAATATCAGATGTCGGTGGAAGGGTGGTCTAAACCGTTGGTTTTCGACCGCTACGACCCGGGATCGAATCTTGCATTGGGTACCTTTTTATTTTTTATTTTTTCTAAATAAAAAAATGCTCCAATGGCCCTCGATTCTTGCAAAAGTCCAACACCACCAGCGAGTGCAAGTAACCAAAACGGAGCTCTGGGACATTTGTAAGTGTAAAAGTCGAACTGCTTTTCACGTGTGTAGATATGTGGTGAACTTACAGTAAAAGCAGTCGCCAAATTCTTACTCACCGTGATTATCATGGCCTGTACCACGTGTACTAGGGATAATAGAAAATATATGTATATCGAGATTCAGACAATAATATTGAAAGATACACTCATGAACAAAACTTAAGGATGTTGTACCTTATAGCATGTATATCGGGACTCGGACAATAACTCTGAAAGATACATTCATGGGCAAAACTTAAGGAAGTTGTACCTTATAGCATGTATATCGGGATTCAGACAATAACTCTGAAAGATACACTCATGGACAAAACTTAAGGAAGTTTTACCTTCTAGCATGTATATCGGGACTCAGACAATAACTCTGAAAGATACATTCATGGGCAAAACTTAAGGAAGTTGTACCTTATAGCATGTATATCGGGATTCAGACAATAACTCTGAAAGATACACTCATGGACAAAACTTAAGGAAGTTTTACCTTCTAGCATGTATATCGGGACTCAGACAATAATTCTGAAAGATAGTTGATACACCGTGAACTTTATTGAAGGCGTTAACCACGAGATGACCACGAGATAACCAAATGTGAATGATAAATATTATCAAATAATACATGTACAGACCTTATACTGGTACTGTTTAAAGTTATTAAATGAGGCGTATATAATATCTTTCGTCATTCCAATAAGGTCTGTAGAGATATTATTTGAAAATATTTATCATAAAAAGAAACACATTGCCAAAAAAATTAGTATTATAAATTCTTTCGATAGATGATAATTAAATTTAAAATAAAAATAAAAATTTTAAACGCAATTTTATTTTTATTTATTAAGAATTTCAAGTACAGTCGATTTTAGATAATTCGAAGCCTAAGGGATCAAAAAAAAAGTCGAATTATTCAAAATTTAGAATTAAAAACGTTTTGAATAAAAGGCTTAAAAGTCTGTTGTTGTTTCTTATCCTCTTGTGTAAAGATTACACGAATTCCATGAGTTCATGCTCCTCGAGCTCTGATCTTACGGAATGGAGTCTTCGAATATTCGAATTGAAGAGTTTTTCGAATCAGAGACGTTCAATTTATCCAATTTCTACTGTATTTGTAAACTTCGCCATTGTCCGTATCAAGCTCGTATGACAGAAAAAAAAAGAAGAAGAAGAAGAGGGGGAGCAGTAACAAGCTAGCTAAAAGCTGACCTGGGTGATAGTACCCTGTAATGGCTCTAAATCCAGAACTACGGGAAATAAATCGATCAAATGGAGAAGCCTGATTGATGAGACCCACCCGTCTTAGAATCAATTCACCTATAATTCCATCTAAATAGCATTCATTCTCTCAGCCAATTTTGGGGGAATGTGGGTGGAGCCAGGAAGGTTGACGGAAATGATGGGGCATGTCACCAGAGTGTCGCCAAGCTGTCAACTCCCAGCGGTGTCTGGCTCCCTCTCTGTCACCAGCAAATCTTCCCTAAAATCACAACATGCCTTCTCTCTCTCTTATCAATGATCGAAAATACATCTGAAATATTTTGGAATGTTTTTCAAAGTATTTTCTATTTGTTTTTTTTTTTTATTTATTATTATCCCACATTGTATAATTATACAAGGATATGAAGATTCTATTCATAGATCAAATTCACAATCTTGTTGATCATAATCCTATCTTACAGTCTCAAAGTGGTGGGAGGGTGGAAACGGGTAGCACAGGACGTCGGGAGTTTAACTCCTGGTAGGGTCACCCTGTTCTACATACCCGGCTAATGTAAGAATCTATTTGGTAGCGTCTGTTCTCCATAGGAGCGGCTACACTCCATGTCAGGAGACCAAAAGAAACAAAGTCTCACTGAGTGGTACTTCCAGGTCTTCAGACCAACAGCACCCCTCTTTTCTTCTGAATAAGCAACAACACAATCTTGGTAGGGTTTGAATAGTGGAAGACACAAAGTCTGACTGTCATCTGGTGGATAGTCAACCAACAACAGCAGCTCTTTTTACCTATCATAGACACTTATGGACTTTTCTATTTTTGCTTTTGTAATATATCAATAGTTATACATACACATTTTGAAAATAGAGCAATCCATAAATAAATCTTTAATTAAAAAGGCATATTATTTTTTTTTTGTCCATAATATAAATATATATATCTTTTTTTTTCTCCCCATTGAATATAACAAAATATTTTTAAAAGCTTAATGCTGTAGACGTTATGTGGCGCTGAGTTTGTTGTTGACACACTTTAAAATGTTATAACACCTTGATAAAGGTTGGCGTTCAGCCAACTGAAATATTGGTAAAATAAATGATATTTTGATCCATTATATGCCTTTTTAATTAAAAATACGTACAACTTTATAATTATTTGGAAAATATAATGTTTTTAATTTTAGAAAAGAGTAATTTTTTTTATAAGAATCACAAATTATAGAAGAGTGTTTGTGAAAATGAAGTACATAATAAAAGGCTTAAAAACTAAAATATGAGGATCATGTACCTGAGCATTTGTATTGGCAAATCTAATCATGTTTTGAACTTTAGATATGACAAAAGTTACTTAGTACGGGTTAACACAAAATGCAATAAACTAGGACCTACAATAAGAGTAACTTAAACATAGAAAAAAACGTACACTCAAGAGTACAACACAAATAAAAGTAAATAATAACTCACAATTTGTTAAATAAAATTTTAAAAAGAATAAAAAAACAGTACTTATCTTTATTGTTGCGTTGGTAGGGATCGGACCGGGGTTACACAGGTATGCGAGGAGATCACCAAACACGGACATAGCACGCAGAGAACACTTTAAGCGTCTCCACACGATAATCCACCATACTCCTCCTCGACTCACTTCGCCATACCATAGCCCCCTTATATATACAAACATGGCCACATTCGTTCAATGAGAAGGCGGGAGAGATTGGTTCACTATCAAACGATAACCAAATCTGAGATAAGATTAAAAAAATGAAAATATTTGTCAATATAATTTGACTGATCAACCAGATCACCACCCCCCCCCGCCTTCGCGTTGGCTCCCCCGCGTAAACCTCAGAACCTCAGAGGTCCTTGATTCGACGGCAGATTCAGGGAGTACTGGGAACTAAGGGTTCGAGGGCCAAAGGGGGAGGGGGGGGAGTTCTATTGGAACTTTAGGACGGGTTTAACTAAGTCCGAACGAGAGGGCTCGGTCAGCAACCCTGCTATGAACTCTCGGAGACGCCTGTGGGTGAATGGTCAACCCCATTGTAGCCAGACCATAATGGCGGGCGCGAGGGGCCTACCAATGGCCGCTCGGTGCATGGAGAATGCATCATTCCCTTTCTGGCTGTGTGATCGACAGGAGACGCAAGGGCCTTTGATGCCTATATCGTCCCTGGCTCAGTCTTTGAGCCAAATTTCTATTATATTCTGATCAACCAGATCAACATCGAACTGAGAGGGATTCAAATTGATCCTGTCCTTGTCTGGAGGAGGACAAGATGGAAGAGCATCCCTTCCTGAGAACAGTTTTTTAAAATATTGAATCACCAAATTGTAAAAATTATCATTTTCTTTGTTTGATTTAATTTTTGTTACCATTAACTAAGATCGTCAATAAAAGCGGTAAACGGAACACTGTGGGTTCGATTCCCATCCCTGGACACTTTTATTTTTCCGTTTATCATTACTCTTCACAATTCATCCATTTATGCCTCATCCCTAAGGTTAGAAATAATCGTTATTTCTCCCCTTGGAATAAGTTTTGATTTTTTCTTTGAAAAGAATCTCATGCGAGATAATTTTCAAATGTCGTTTTACAATCACATGCCGCATTATATTATATTGTAAAATATTTTGAATTGTCAATTGTCAACCACATTAGGTATAACCTGAGTTCTCTGAACCCAAATATCAACTATTCGAAAACAAATAAATTATATAAAGCAATAACAAAAGACTTAAAACCTTTCAGTCTTATACAGATTATCCGAGTAGAAATGTAGGGTACATGCAGGAATAACACTAACCAGTAATAAGCATTGTTATTATTTTTATAAACTATATAAATCATTTTATAATACAATATAATGCAGCTTGTGATTGTAAAACGACATTTAAAAATTATCCCGCATGAGTTTCATTACTCTTCACAATTCATCCTTTCATACCTCATCCTTAAGGTTAGAAATAATTATTATTTCTCCTTTAAATAAATTTTGATTTTTCATTGAAAAGAAACTCATGCGGGATAATTTTTAAATGTCGTTTTATGAATCATTTTATTTAATATGAATATTTTATACTATTTGTTTTTATAAAAAAATCAACAGAGAATATATATCAAATTATTTACGTCTTTTCTTTTCAAATTGCATCAAAATATTTGTAATAAAAGAGGCATATCTTCCTTTTAACTATACATTAGAACAATGCAGCCTGAAACCATGATAAACAGGTTTGCTTTTTGTCTATATTTGTCAGAACTGGTGTTGTGGATCATTTATTATCATCACTAGCAAAGGTTTTTTTTTACCAGGATGATAAATATAATGCATCATTTTGATCCATAATTAAAAAGAGAGGGGCTTCTTTTTTTTTTTTCGGTACATGAATATCATCTTCTTGTAACTTCATACTGCATCAAAAATATTTTTTATTTTGAAAACTTCAATTGAAATATATATTTAAATTGAAAATATACAACTAAAAAATAGTTTTGTATTTTTACTTTGATTTTTGTAAGAATGGTAAAACGATGTTTTATTTCCTATGATGTATGTTCCATATGTAAATACCTGTTTTCTTTCCTCTTTTCGCTCTCCACTTCTCCCATCCATATTTCCAAAAAAAAAAAAATTTTTTTTCTGAATCCATATTCTTATTTTCCATAGGATTATTCAAATAATAATTTGTATATATTTACTATGTGTATATAATCTTTCTCCATTTTTACCCCATTGTATATTTCCCACTTTCATGGGTTTCTCCGTCTTGTAACCCCAAGGAGAATCCTCTGTAAGACCTGTGTGTCTTAATAAAGGTTTTTGTGTGTGTGTGTGTGTATTTTATTTCCTATGTGAAGGTTGTTGATGTTAGAGAGCCTTTATTCTTTTGAATTTTTATTTTTAAAAATCATATATAATTATAAACAGGATAATTTGTATTATAAGTTTCCAAAATTTATTTCTTAAGAATAAATATGTATTCCTTAAATTATATTTGAAATTAATTAATATTTTTATATATGTATTAGAGATTTTAAATATAAATTTTGATTTTGGTAAGATGTAGCGTTGTATTGGATTAGTAATAAAAATAATTTGATGGCATTTTACATGTCTCTCTTAGATATCGAAAAAATACGATATTTATATCTTGGTATTATCATTGCTTTATGATTTTATAGAGTCACGATGGAAAATAGCATATTTATACAAACTAAAGTCAAATTCTGTGTCAGATTATTTATAATCATGGACAAAACTCAAGAAAGTTGTACCTTTTAGTGTGTATTTCGAGATTCAGACAATAAATCTGAAATATATTTTAATACACAGTGACCTTTATTGAAGACACACGAGATAACCAAGTGGGAAAAAAATTGCTTCTGTTTCCTTAAAAAAAATATATATATCAAAGACTTTCTATTTTCTTAAGTTTTGTCCATGAGTGTATATGATGCTCGTAAATCTCACAATTACAGATAATGATGATTAATTATAATGATAAGTTATATATAATTCAAGATTTACTTGTCCTATACAGTTTCGGTTTTGAACTCTGCCTTTGCCGGTCCCAAGCCCGGATGAAAAAGGTGGAGGAGAGGGAGCAGTAACAAGCTCTCTAAAAACCTGGGCTCAGCTGGTCCGGCTGATAGTACCCTGTAAGGGCTCCTAATCCAGGGATACAGGATGAGCAGCGTTTGTACTCCATGTTAGGAGCGGCTGTAAATGACATCTGTTTCTCATGTCAGAGGCGGCCATTTCTTTTGGAGCTAAGTCGGCCTGCCACTGAGTAGTGCTCCCAGTCCCAGTAATGACAAAGACAGACACATTCTACTTCACCCAATCATTATGGAGGCTTGATACTCTAATATGATTGAGTGTAGATAAGAAAGAAAAAGATTCGGTTTTGACTAGAGAATAGCAAAAATTTATATAGGTTGAATATAAAGATTCAGATTGTCATCTGAGAAATATAAAAGAAAGTTTCAATAATTCTATCCATCTGTTGACAAGACGTCTATACCCAGCTGCGGCCATTTGCAAGTCTGGAAGCTGTTGGCCTCAGGTGGAACTAAATATCATAAAGATAGATTCTCTTGTCATCCAGAGTAATGTCTTCTTTAATGACTTTTTTACTTGTTTTTTTTTTTTTTGTTATTGTAGTTAATTAAGCCTTCCTGGATCTTTTTCCTTATGGAAACTACTTCATTCTCGAATATAACTTTTGTGAAACAAATCAAGAAATTTTGCAGGATGCAGCAAAGACAATGGTATTGAGATATGCATCACGCTGATGAGGACCAACAGCCTGAAATACACACATAGTTAACTTTTCCTTATAAATAAAGAAAGGGTATTTAGCCAATTCAGAAATTTAAAAATACCTTGATAAAGGTTGGCGTTCAGCCAACTGAAATATTGGTTAAAAATAAATGATATTTTGATCCAATATATGCATTTTTATTTGAATATTTATTTATGGATTGCTCAATTTTGAAAAAAAAATTAAATTTTGCAGGATGCAGCAAAGACAAGCTTTTTTTGTTCGTTGAAGTATGCACCATGCTGATGAGGACCAACAGCCTTAAACACATACATAGTTAGCTTTTCTTGATTAATAAAGAAAGGGTATTTGGCCAATTCTGAAATTAAAAAATAAAAAATTAACGATTTGTTGATAATTATTCCGACAGATGGCGCAAGCCGTCCGAAACTTTTAGTTGCATGTTCAAAGAGAGCCCTTTTTTTTCTTAAATTGAGAGTTGTCAAAATGGCAATCACATCACCTTTATCACACACTTAATAACGAATCTTTTCTAGTGCCTATATTGTATCGAGATTTTTGCAAAATTATTTATGCCAACTGTTCAAAACCTCTTTTTGTGTGTGTTTAGTTTTTAGTTTTTTTATTTATATAAATAACAATGTATAAAAAAAATAGCACCGTATTTTAAAACGATAAAAATGTAAAAAGGAAATATACCTATCCCCCGATTTACACGGTACTTGTTTTACACGTTTTCGCTTTTACACGGTTTTCCAAATAAGTTTTTTTTTTGTTGTTTTTATCGCACTATACTAAATGCTACTGTGATTGAACACATGCGCTGTGTACACATCTCACGAGGAATCCCGAGCTTATGTGCTGACTACATATTTTAACCTGTCAATGCATTTTATTTCTGTGTACACCTATCCCCCGATTTACATGTTTTTCTCAGGAACGTATCTACCGTGTAAATCGGGGGATAGGTGTAATTATTTTCTACATAGATGACAACTCTATTCTCAAATGAATTCACATATAAAAATTGAATGAATAAATAAATCTTCCAGTGAATTGAAATGGCCTCACACTTCTGCTTAATGTATTTGTAATCATTGATGGAAATAGATTTTGGCTAAGGAACTTTAGTCGCTAAAGAAGATTTTGATCGTTAATATGTAATTTTACTGTTATAAGGTTGTTCTTTTTTTTCTAACAGCATTTAGTACATTTCCATTCATCTTAATCTTCATTATTTTTATGTCTAAAATGTTAATCTCAAATTAAAATGATGATATATATTCTTATCCTTACAAAAAGAAACAAAAATTATATTCAGTTACAGAGATAGAATAAAAGAAAGAAAAAATCCAAATATCCTGGATTATCATTCTTAATCAAGTCGTAGTTGTTGTAACGAAGATAAACGTGGGTGGTAAAGGAAAGCCAGTATTAAAAGATGGATTAGATTAGGATATAGCTATTAATTTACAAAGGTAATAGTTTAAAAATAAATATGGCAAGACGATGAAGATCAAAAGGTCATTCTTTTGACTTCTCTTTCTTAAATATTCAGAAGACGTCTATGAAATAGTTATGTATGCTTCAGTTAATTGTTGCATAAATCAGACTCTTCTTTATCTTTCTTTAAGATGTCTTATACAAACGTTTAACTTAATTGTTATATCAATCAGAAGACCATACTCTTCCATCTCTTTCTTTCTTTATACAAGCATTTAATTTACTTGAAGATAATTTCCGCAATGGATATTCTTTTGGGGAGATTTGAGGCGTTTTATTTTTACAATGAATATTAAATTCTACGTTTAAATATTGTAACAAAGTATTTATTATTTTATTAGCAGAATATTATTTTTTATTTTTATATTTTGTTATACTCTGTACAATTCCCTCTTTTGCTTATCTTTTGTTTTATCATTCATAGATTTGTTCTTGCTTCAAATAGATTGCTGTCTCATCCTAAAGTTTTTGTCTTCCCTAATTTTGCACGTGGAAATATATATTACGAGATATTTTGAATTATATTTAGCTTCAAGAGAGGTTGCTATATTTGTAATTTTTTAGAATTTTAGCGTTGAAAATTTGACAGAATTAAAGAGAGAATTTTTAAATGATCTACTACAAGAGAGAGAGATTGAGAGATTGAAACTACTTTATTTCAATGTCCATATAAGATTATATAAGGTTAAATACAAAATAAATATAAATATGAATAAATAAGATTATAACTCTTAAAAACACCTTCTGGAGACTTAGCAACCCACTGAAGACGCTGAGAAATATTTCAGAAAAGAAAAATATAGCAATAGAACTCTATAATTTCTACAGATCAATTGTAAATAGATTCATACACAAAAGAGGTAGTGAGGAAAGTTTTAGAACATATGTGTAAATAAATCCCTTTTCAAACAAAGGCTCACGTGCACATGGGGAAAGTGAGAAAAAATTACTGTATTATTTCGTTGTTGTATGGCGAATCCATACAGGGAAATGGGCCCTAATAAAAGCCTTTTTGTTGTTGTATGGCGAATCCATACAGGGAAATGGGCCCTAATAAAAGCCTTTTTGTTGTTGTATGGCGAATCCATACAGGGTAATGGGCCCTAATAAAAGTCTTTTTGTTGTTGTATGGCGAATCCATACAGGGAAATGGGCCCTAATAAAAGCCTTTTTGTTGTTGTTGTTGAATAAATAAGATTATATATTGATAAATATGAGATTGAGCTTAAATATGAAAGAAAGTTAAATTTAAAATACGTTATGCATATTTTACATTTTTACTTTGGAATCTTATATATATGGTTTGTCCATATTTGTACATAGGTGAACAGTATGTAAAATTAACATTACAATCATAAGATTATATGAAAATTTAACATATAAATGCTATTTATAAATTCAATTGCCATCTATCGATAAAATTTATAACAAATAAATTTACTGGCAATATGTGTGTGTTTCTTTTCAATATTACCATAAAATATTATCTCTACAGACCTTACTGCAATGATATAAGTTATTGAATCCAATCCCCCCCATTCAATAACTTATATCATTGCAGTAAGGTAGGTCTGTAGAGATAATATTTTATGGTATTATTGAAAAAAAACACATTGACAGTAAATTTATTTGTTACAAATATAAATGCTATGTACACACTGATAAAATGGGATCCACCGATGAAGTCAAAATAACAAAATGCCATAGGCTATCCCGAGCTGAGAATTCACCGGTACTGGCGGTAATACCGGACCATGAAGAAAGAGCGAGAGTGATTTCTAATGCAATTAAACTCAAAGGGTCAAAAATATTTATCTCAGTAAAGACTATAGCCTCGAAGTAAGGGACCAAAGAAGAATTCTAATTGCGAAGAGAAAGGAGGAAAATGCTATGTACAGTGAATATTTACAAGGTAACTTTCTTCGATGCAGAGTATAATGGAATATATGTAGGTCTTTAAAAAGCCTGTTAATTAAGATGGAATTATCATTTATAATTTTATGGATCATTCCCATTTCTTTCCTCTCTCTTTTTTACTTACTTATACTTATCTTCAATTATTCTCCACAATTCTTCTATAAACAACGAATTATTAACAATGGGTAGTAAATTTATAGCAATTGAACTGACTTAGTTAATCTCTCTTTCACATAAGAAAAATCCAATCATCTTCAAGAAGGAAAGTCATTTATCTAAAGGTCGTTTTAAGTGTAGAGCAAATTGTTTTATTGTGTGGACTGCATTGATATTCTTCTGCATATTTTATTTAGATACTTTCAAGACATCTACTGATCGATTGCCCAGCATTTCAAGATAATAAAATGAAGAATGAACTAGTTGTTTGTGAACTTAGCGATTTGATTTCCGATAAAAAATCATATTTAAAGTTCAATTCATTTTGTAAATACATTCTAAACTTTCTACAAAATCTGGATCTCTAATGTTTTCATGCGTTGAATAATGTAAATAACTTATGTTAATAAACTTTTCTCCTTGTTTGGCGCAAGTATCCCTTGAGGGATATAGCGCTTTGGAAATAAAATAATTGATAATTGATAATGGTTTGGAATTTTCTCTATTCACAATTTATATCAATTCTGTCCTTTCAATTAAGCAGCAGTTCTTGATTTCGAGCCTTAAGTATGATCATCTACGAACAATGACCTTTCAGAATGGTTGCTAGGTTTTCTAACTATGTACTAAGTACATTTCTCAACCTTCAACCTAAAATCATATACAGTGGTACCTCGACATACGAGTTTAATTCGTTCCGCAACCTTGCTCGTATCTTGAATTACTCGTATCTCGAAGTAAATTTCCCCATACAAAACAATTGAACTACCATTAATCCGTTCCAACCTCCAAAATGTCACCCCAGTTATTTTTGTTACGTGGTTTTAAATAATAAAAACGTATTTATAAATATCAAATATTTATTGCACAAAAACAAAAAAGAGAATGTAAAGAAATAAATTAGATATCCTCACTGGTCTTTGCCTTTTTCGCTACATTTTTCTCGCTTCCACCTGTGGGCCGTTTAGAAAAAAACATGTCCAAGGAGGTTTGTTTCTTCCTCCCTCTCAGAATGTTCCGGAAATGAGTTAGGCAAGTGTCATTAAAAAGGTCAGATGCACGACCTGTTGCAACTTTTTCTGGGTGTTTTTTTTTTCCACGAACTGTGAAACTCTCTCCCACATTCCTAAGATCTCCTTTATCTCACTTGTAGAAATAACCTCCTCCTCTGACTCCTCAAAACCAATTACTTGCATAACCTCAGTATGCTGCTGTGACTGTAACTCTTGTATCTCCTCAAAACAAAACAACAACAAAACAAAAGTACTGGTCAAAAAGAAACATTTAAAATCACAGATTAATATCTTCAACACTACCGAACCGAACTCGTATCTCGAATTTCGCTCGTAACTAAAAGCAAAAAATCACTTGCTCGTCGGCTCGTATCTCGAAAAACTCGTATGTTGGGGCGCTCGTATGTCGAGGTACCACTGTATATAAATATGAGCTGCACTGCTTGGAGTACAGTACAGGAGCTCCATCTATGATTCCTTTCTTCCTGTGGTGAATCTGTATAAGACCGGTGGTCTTAATAAAACTGTGTGTATATGCAGTTAAACCTGTCTATAGCGCCCCCTCTTGGGACTCACCAAAATAGGATGCTATAGAGAGGAGGTGCTATAGACAGGTCACTTTTAATGTAAATCGCATCGTACTACGTATTTAAAATAGGGCGATATAGAGAGGGAGGCACTATTTAGAGGGGGCGCTATAGACAGGTTTAACTGTATATATATATATAAATATGAGAAAAATAAGAAAAAATACAAAAAAGGTCAGGTGTTGATATTAAAAATGAAAACGACGGAGGGTTACTTAATCTTGAATTAGCTTGCACTCATTGATTATTTTTTTTTAACGAAAAAGGCATGTCCTGACCGCTCACATGAGCATTTTAGATGATAGAGCGCCATCTAGTGGAATAAAAAATCAACTAAACGTTGATTTAGGCTTGTTCCATTACATTCAGGCTGTTGGCCTTCTTCAGTGTAGCGCAGGCTATACCTCAACGACCAAAAATTTGGTCCAAGAGGCTTCCTAAGAAATCAAACTTTGCCATCTAAAATATTTATGTTAACGGTCAGAATATATGCCTTTTTGTTTTAAATATATTTATGAAAAAAAACAATAGAAAAAAAAAGTGGGCCAAGTGTTGATATTAAAAATAAAGAAGGCATTTCCTGACCAAAAGCACATGTGCTTTTTAGATGACAGAGCTCAATCTAGTGGAGCAAAAATAAACTAAACGTTTTTTTTACTTGCTCCGTGATATTTGGCCAACCCAATTTCTTAATAAATCAAGAAAAGCTATCCACGAACGCGTTTCGCGCTGTTGGCGCTCGTCATCGTGAAGTAAGCTGTAACCACTGCGACCAAAAATATTTTTGGTCCCAGTGGCTTCTTGAGAAATAAAATAATTGTATTTATGTATCAAAAGAGGAACATCTCACACACTCATACTTTAAATATGAATTAAGTTTATCCCCCTAGTACAGAAATTTACTAGTGGTGATAAGAAATGAGCTACAAGTTTTGGAAAATTAGGACAAAAATCCAACCTGTATACAAATAAAAAGATAGGTACATTTTTGTTGTATATACATATATGCGGTATTTTCTACACCCTTTGGACCTGATGGCAACGGCCTGCCAAATTCCTCTTTAGGGTTGATTTCTATCTCGATCTCTTGCTTAGCTCAGCTCATAATCTATTAGTTATAATAGTTTTATTTATTCATCCTCGGTTTGTACAAAGTACATTACATATGGTGATGCAATGACACATGTCAATCATGCGTATAATTATTTATAGATGTGTTTCTATATACAACATGACAATCTTGTTATAAGTATTATACAATATAGGGTTGTTGGTTTAAATTACCATATATATTAATTAATTGTTACCACAGAGTGTGTGTAAGCTCATAGGAAAATAGGCGCTAACCGAAAGAGAAAAAAAGTTCCTTTGTTCAATATTAGTTTCCCTTTTATATTTTGTTCTCTCTCTTGTAAATCAATAAATATAATGTTTAATTAATAATTATTGGAATCAGTTTCATTAAATATTCTAAGCAAAGTCAACACTTTTTAATACATAAATATCATCCTCCTGCAACTATATGATATATATATATAGGTTATAATGAATTTATTTTCCTCCAATTTACACAGACTAATCTATTAGATTGATTGTCTTTATGATATTTATATATAGGAAAAATTATATAAAGACTGACAAAAAGTTACTATTTACGGGTTAACACACACAAAGTTGCAAACTACTAGGGCCTAGAGAAATAGTAACTAAACACACAAAAATCGTACACTCAAAAGTATAACACCAAAAAATATATATATAGGTAAATAATAATTCACAATTTGTTAAATAAAATTTTAAAAAACACACACAGTACTTATCTTTATTTCTGCTTAGGTAGGGATCGGACCGGGGTTACACAGGGAATGCGAAGAGATCGCCAGACACGGATAAAATACGAAGAGAATACTATAAGCGTCTCTACACAAAAATTTTCACCACACTAAAGTACTATTAATTTTTTCCTGCATGTATCCTACATTTCTGCTTGGAGAATCTGTATAAGACTAAAAGGTCTTAATAAATCTTTTTGTTGTTGTTGATATATATAGGTTAAATTGGCTGTCGTTTCAGACCCGTTCTTAGAACGGTTCAATTTTCTGGACTCTATAATTGTATATTTCAATTGTCTTATATCTAATTTGACAAAAGATCACCAAGAAAGATATAAATGGTGAATCCCAGGTGGTACAGGTTACTGACATCCGGGTAAAATCAAGAATGAGGTCACAACATCGGGTGGGAAAGTTTGCCCAATCAGACATGTCCGGTTGGCATGTTGCCACTGAAGGGAATTCCATCTCGTTGGAGGATTACCTGCAAATTTGTGGCTTATTTGTCGAATTATCAACTAGGGGTATGTTGGTTCTTACTTTAAATTACATAGTATAATTGTATATATCTTTAACACGCGCGCGCCCTTCTACAGGGGTGTCCTTATAACCCTTTTCACATTGTGTCGCGGTCTCATGCAATTCTGGCCTTAACTACCCGTTTCATAATTTTTCAGGATGTCTGAATGACCAGTATTTTGGTCGTTGAGGTACAGCTTGCACCACGCTGATGAGGGCCAACAGCCCGAAACGCGTCCGTGGTTAGCTTTTCTTGATTAATCAAGAATGGGTAATTGGCCATTTCTGGAATAATTTGAAATCAACGAGAATAGTTGATCTTTATTCCGATAGATGACGCAACCATCAGCAAATTTGAGTTGCATGATAAGGAGATGCCTTTTTTCTTAATATAACCTTATAGTTAAGATCATTTGTTGGCTGAATGAAATAGCCATCCCTACCTAAATATTTATAGATTATTTTATAATGCTCTCTATCAACATCTACGAAAAATATAAATATATAAAAGCTAATAGCGACGAGTTTCTGAATAATGAACCTCATGAACCTTCATAGCAATGATATCCGGAGATTCCTGCTGTTGTAATATAAATACATATGCAATTTTCGACTGAGTCCTAGATGCATACAGCCTTTCGTGGTCGTACATATCCCATTCCAAAGACCTAGTTCTGGAGGTCAAGGATAATTACAAGAACTCGGAGAAATAATGTTCAAAAGAAAGAAATTTCCCTTCAAGCTTCATTCAACTGACATATCCTATGATTATTTCTCGTTCTTCAGCTTATGTCCTAATTATAAATACATCCATTTTATTGAAGAAATAAACTAATTATAGAAATCTGTTCTTCTTAATAGGAATGTGCCAATTGTCTTCTTAAAGTGAAAACATCCGGGATCTAAAAATGAGTTTCTTTTTAAAATATTTTATATAACTCTCTAGTTTTCGTTCCTTAAAAGCCCTCTATTCTGCAGTGTAGATCAAGATAAAATAAATTTCTAATAGAATACGCTTTATAATATGTGTGTGTTTATAAATTGTACATAACACTTTATATAAACGACATTTGAAAATTATCACGCATGTGTGTTTCTTTTGAACGAAAAATCAAAATTTATTTCAAGGAGAAATAACGATCATTTCTAACCTAGTTCCTATCCCTGGACACTTTTATTTTTCCGTTTATCATTACTCTTCACAATTCATCCTTTCATACTTCATCCCTAAGGTTAGAAATAATCGTTATTCCTCCTTGAAATAAATTTTGATTTTTCGTTCAAAAGAAACACATGCGGGATAATTTTCAAATGTAGTTTTACAATCACAAGCCGCATTATATTGTATTATAATTTATATAAACGTTTTACAAAATGAATTTTCACAATTCGTGTTATATGGGTGATTTACTTTATTTTTGCTTGCTCTCCTGAAGAAGGGCTTTCAAGCCCGATATCAAGATTTTATATTTTCAAAATTTTCCACGACTGCATACCAATACCATTTAGTACCAATGTACTCAAGAGAACCAGCAAATATCATAATATTCAAGTATCAAAGAAATGATCAATTAGTCTATATGTTGCAATAATATCCTAAAGTGAACAGAACTTTTTTATTTATAATATATATATTATATAATCTAGAAATTCGAATATTTCTATATTTTAAAAAATAAATGTTTTATTTTATTCATTGATAATTTTACTTTTGTTTTCATCGTTTTTAGAAAGACTTTCAGTTTTGTTGTAAATATGCGTAGTTAACATATCTATCCTTTTAAATCCCTAATATAGGATTACCTTTATAAATTCTATATAATGTGAAAATAACTAATGTGTAATCTTTCCTCAAGTAATTGAAAATAAAAGCTACTTGACGGTAAATAATTATCTTTTTCTTATCACGACTGCACCTTCAACCCTTTATCTTATCGATCATTTGTCTTATCAACCCTTTATCTAACAACAACAACAAAATATACATATAATATATATAGTGTAAGTTTAAATTATAATATTCTATTAATATATTTATATATTATAATATACACCTTCGAGATGTACTTTTATATAAGAGTACTTAAGATTCCATGTTCAGGTACTATGAGAGATGATTAGGTCCTTGGTCATAAAGGAATAGAGTCAGCTTGTGAAGTTCAAAAAGCAATGTAAGCTGATATTTTCTGTATACGGTGTTTACCTTACAACTCTGAACACTCGGATTTTCCTGAAAAATCTCTTAAAGATTTCTTGAAAAAGCCATGGTATCACGGGATTTTGGAACAGCGACCCTTTAAATTGCTACTTCTGCAATGTTGGCATCCAAGACAATTTGGTCCACTATCTATTCCATTGTCCATTCCTACATGAAAAGAGACTGGAAATTCGCGAAATTTCGGAGCTAGCTCACTACAATGAACAACATGTATATAAAATCTTTAATGCTCCCCTGCTGGATAAAACATTTGTTTATAAATATTTTAAATTTTTTCAAGGCGATTGATAAAATGAGAGAAGAGGTGCTCAACTCCACAGACAACGGCTGATTGCTCCCCCACCCCTCTAAATTGCTTTTCCTCCTCACTCATGTACATATATAACCTTTAGGGGAATCCCCTTGTAAGACAATAGTGTCTTAATAAAGGTTTTTGTTGTTGTTGTTGAAAAAGCCATGGTCCACCTGTGCTGTGTGAGTAGAAGAGCTTAAATTGACTTGTTCCATTATATGTATGTTCCATATATAAATACCTGTTTTTTTTTCCTCTTTTCGCTCTCCACTTCTTCCATCCATATTTCCTTTTTTTTTTTTCCAAATCCATATTCTTATTTTCCATAGGATCATTCAAATAATAATCTGTATATATTTACCATGTGTATATAATCTTTCTCCATTTTTACCCCTTTGTATATTTCCCACTTTCATAGGTTTCTCCGTCTTGTAACCCCAAGGAGAATCCTCTGTAAGACCTGTGTGTCTTAATAAAGGTTTTTGCGTGTGTGTGATATTAGCTGTATATGTGATGCATTAATAGATTTAAAAATATCTCCTGAACATGAATTAAACAATAACACAGGCTTCCATATGCAAATTTCAACTGAAGCGTATATTTATACAGCCTTTCGTGGTCGTACATATTCCATTCCAAAGACCTAGTTCTGAAGGTCAAGGATAATTACAAGAACTCTGAGAAATAATGTTCAAAAGGAAGAAATTTCCCTTCATACTTCATTCAACTGACATATCCTATGATTATTTCTCGTTCTTCAACTTATATCCTAATTATAAATACATCCATTTTATTGAAGAAATAATTATAGAAATCTGTTCTTCTGAATTTTCATTCCATTAACGTCGTCTCAAGTTTTCTCTGCTTTTCTACAGGAGAACGATAGCAAGCCCGATATCAAGATATTATTATTATGAGGGGTGAAGACCTGAAATGCACTTTCTGTGGATCAGGAATAACAATGGAGATGTTGCACTACTTATTTGATTGTGCTGCTCTGTCTGAGGAAAGACGAAAACTAAATGATAAAACGGGGCAACTTTGTCCTTCATTTCTGGCACTATTAATGAAATATCAAAGAATAGGTATATAGCGATGGCGATATTTGGATTCCACAAGACTATATCCCTGAAAAAGGCCACACAGTGTTCTCCCCATCCCTTGTGAACTGGCGAATCCTGTATAGGGCGAGAGGCCCTAAATAAAGGCTTTGTTGTTGTTGATATTATTAATATGATATTTTTAAAAGAATCCCATATTTTTAACGTCTAATGTTTCACCTTGATTTGATAAAGCGAATTTTCTATTCATTTGTCTTCTAGTCAAGAGAGAGAAAGAGTTAAAATGTATAGAATTATGTCTGTAGTTGATATATCAGTTCTAAACGTCGATTTGAGAAACTATTATTGATGTTAAAAATAAAGAATGCATTTCCTTACCACGAGTACATGTGCTTTTTAGATGACAGAGCACCATCAAGTGGAGCAAAAATAAACTAAACGTTTATTTAACTTGCTCCGTGATATTTGGTCAACCTAATTTCTTGATAAATCAAGAAAAGCCATCCACGAACGCGTTTCGCGCTATTGGCGCTCGTCAGCGTGGAGTAGGCTGTAACCACTGCGATCAAAAAGATTTTTGGTCCCAGTGGCTTCCCGAAAAACCAAGAAATGGGTATTTAAGGCAAAATTCGCGTAAATACGCTTAACACATGAAAAAACAATAGAAAAAAAAGAGTGGGTCAGGTGTTGATATTAAAAATAAAAAGGCATCTCCTGAACACGAGCACATGTGCTTTTAGATGGCAGAGCGCCATCTAGTGTGCAATACGAAAAAAAAAAGACAATTAAGAAGCATATACGAGTATAAAGCTTTATTATTTTGCTACTGGTAAGAGGTAAGTTGAGGTGGTGGTCATTGTGACCTACAGAGATAGACACACCTCTGAGAAAGCATGTTATATTATTTCTATAAAAAATTTAATTTCCTATGTTTAGGATATTTAAGTGTCAATTTATTTGACAAACATAGCAGTTTTAATCTTCTCAGTAATGCGGGAAGAATGTTGTTTATTTGTTAAGTGAACTGATCTCCCACGTCATTGGACGAATGTGGCCATGTTTGTATATAAAAGAGGGTTGAAACGGGATGTGAGGAGTCGTGGAGTGGTGTTCGAGTGGAGACGTTTAAAGCGTTCTCTGTATGCTTGTCTGGTGATTTCCTCGCATACCTGTGTAACCCCGCTCCATATCAACGTTGCAAATAAAAGTAAAGTACTGTTTTTATTTTATTTAATAAATAGTGTTTTTTTTTTATTTATTGACCTCCTTTTTGTTGATGGTGTTGTACTCTTGAGTGTACGTTTTTCTGTGTATTAAGTTACTCTTACTGTAGGCCCTAGTTTATTGCTTTTGTGTGATAACCCGTAAAAGTAACTTTTGTCATAAGGACAATGTATAGACATGGAATTGACACGTGGATGAAGGACAGTTCTCAACATTGGCCTGATGAAGGACTAATGAATGAAAGCCTACCGTTTTATCTAATAAATTATTAAAATAAACACTGTGACTCTTCTTATGTACTATATGCGCATATGGTTGTTTCAATTATCCATTAAAATTTGTGTTTGTTTGTTTATTCATTTCTGCTTTTCACATCAATCCTAAGATCACGACTGGAGGAATGGGTCGAAGGAAGAAGGGTTATACCCGAAAACCAAGCGGGATTTAGAAAAGAAAGATCATGTATTGACCACATATTTACACTAACTACTTTAATCCAACTATCATTAAGAAAAAAGAGGGGAAACTATATGTCTTTTTTGTCGATCTAAGGAAGGCATTTGATACTGTACCCCACTCACTACTTTGGAAAAAACTTTACAACCTAGGCATAAGTTACCAATTCATAAGTACGATCAAAAGTTACTACGAACAAGCAACTATAGCTATCAGATGGAAGGGATCATTTACGGAAAGTATTAAGATAAACTCGGGAGTCCTCCAGGGAGAACCACTTTCCCCACTGCTATTTATATTATTTATCACGGACTTAATCGAAATTTATAATAACTCAGACCTGCCGAGTGTAAATTTGCCAGAATTTGGAGATATCCATTTATTGCTGTACGCCGACGACATAGCAATTATAGGTGAGTCCAGGATAAACCTCCAAAAGAAGATCAAAATACTGAAAGAATATCTCGATGAGAACTTAATGACACTAAATGAGTCCAAGTCAAAGATTATGGTGTTCCGTAATGGAGGTAAACCCTCAAATAAGGATAGATGGTTCTGGAATGATAAACCCATAGCAATAACTTCAAGATATACATACTTGGGATTTCCTCTGACACCAACAATAACAACTACTCACCCGGCAAATTACTTTAAAGGAAAAGCACTTACAGCAATTAACGCCACACACCCAATATTAATAAAATCAAAAGCAAAGTCAATAAATTTATCAATCAAACTCTTTGATACAATAGTGAGAGCTGTCCTGATGTATGCCGCTCCATTATGGGCAACAGAGCATAAAGACTTACTGGACAATATACAAGACATATTTATCCGTAGGTTCCTGAATCTGCCCAGATACACTCCAGGTTACCTAATCAGATTAGAAACCGGTCGTATCTCATTGAGTGTAACAGCCTTAAAATTAACCCTGAAGTATTGGCTGCGGGTGTTGAATATGAGCAGTGACAGATTGCCACGTATATGTTTTAATAGAACACGGGAACTCTCTAATGCTTCGGGCACACCCATCGGTTTCATTAAAAAGCTCACTAATCTGCTTAACGATAATGGATCCCCTGCACTTGTTTCCTGTGATGACCCTGAAACGCTGAGGAGCGCGATTACAGGGCTCTTAAAAACAGCGGCAGACCAATCTATACAAAACGACCTTACAAGAATGGATAAATCTAAGCTATACTCTCACTACAAAGACATTCACATATCTTTCATGACGGAGGGATACCTTTTAGGGGATTTTCCTTTCCCGGTTGTAAGACTACTCGCACAAGTTAGAATACTTTCAAGTTTTTTTAGAGAAAACCACACCAAGATGCTCTGCGGTGAGGACCCGACTTGTACCTTCTGTAATTCAAAACTACAAAATGAAATCACTCACTATATTTTTGATTGCTCTGCTCTGAAAGAAGAAAGAAGAACCCTTATGCTCAAAACTGGGCAACTCTGTGCTTCACTTCCATCAATAATTGACAATATGACCCAGAATAAGTATATTGCTACGGCGTTTTATGGTTTCCACAAGTCCATATCTCAGAAGAAGGCCAAGTGATATTCACTCCTCACTTTCTTACTGCTACTCTTTTTGTGTTGATTTCTTTCTTCCCTCTTTCTTATTATTATTATTTTTTTTTCCTTTTCTTGTTTTTTCTTTTTTTTTTTTTCTTTCTCTTTTTACTCTGTATATATCGCTATTTCCGTTGTCTCACTGCTTTGTTCTTATGCATACCTCTGGTGAATCCTGTATAGGGTCAGTGACCCTAAATAAAGGCTTTTTTGTTGTTTTGTTGTTGTTTATTCATTTCTGGTGTTGGTGTTTGTCTCCAGGGTTAATATCAACATTCATATATAGTCATCAACCTTTTTCTGGTGAAAGGTATCTACTTTATTTCTGCTAGTCTTTGGTAACTCTTCGGCAGATACTGATGTTTGGGATTTATTGTTGGGATTTTCTATTTGGATGAATCGAGATGATATCAAATTCTTACGGTATATTTCTGATTCTTTTCAGGCGACATATCTTTTGACGAAGTTGGTTATTCTCTGGTTGGTATCGATGTTTTTTATCTGTTGCTTATTCTATGGATCATATGGGAGGGTGTCAACCTTCAACGAAATCCTTCCATAGTTGATTATCCGCCTCTTTCTGGGACGTGCTAGAACAAGTTGGCGACCCTTCTGTTGCTATCGATGTTTGACATCTGAGGTGGCTGTTTGTCTTCCATCCCTCGGGGATATGTCAATTCTCTACGGGGGTCTTTCCACACGTGGCTGTTTGCGTCGTTGTGGCGCCTGCTCCACCCATTCGGTCCAAGTCGGCAACCCCCCTCCCATAGCTTCTATGGCGTCTGTTATAGCCAACTCCCTACATCTGCAGGTGTTTATCGACTTCTTACTGGCGACGACGGTTCCCCGCCCTTTGGCCAAGGGTAAACAGCCCATCAGTATTCCCTAAGGAATCTATCAGGGGCTTCCATTTCTGAATGTTATTTGTTCATCTGATATTTTCTTCCAAAGGTTATTTTCTTTGGCAGTTACTCGTTATCCATCTAGATAGAATTGCCGTCTGAGTGAATGGCCAACTATAGACATAGGCATTCAAGGATCAATGATTTTTTTTTTGACAATTAGAATACTTTTATTGACTTCTTAGTCAATATTTACAATAAAAAGATCAAGAGAACTATATATAATCACCCAGGTCCCCACCGTGATAGTGTCCTCCTCCAGGTGATGACATCGATGGTCTGGCCCAGTCCGACCTGGATGAAGTATCGGTTGATTCTTGATTTCGCCGATGCGAGGATGGCCATATCGTTTTCTATAAGGCCTGTCCCGAAGGATCAATGATTGCTCAGCTATACATTGCAAATGTTTTGTCACCTGTTCTGTTATCATTTCTTTAGCAGACTAATAATGCCAACAAGATAATGTCCGACCTTATACAGCTAATATCTCACGAGCCTTTCTTCAAAATTTTGATATTGTTCTCCTGGCCCGCATGTTCCCCAGATATTTCCCCAATTTAGCGTGTATGGTTCATGATGGGGAGGAAAATTTGGCAATCTCCACAGCCAAATAATCTTCATAAGCTTCGGCAAATATTTGAAAGAGAAGCCATAAAAAAAAAACGATGACAGTATGCCTCACCGTGCAGCTACTTGTATATGTGCCAAAGGAGGACATATCAAATATGGATAAAATCTGTGTACCTCAAAAAAATTTACATCCTTTTCACATTACTAATATATAAAGCCCACCAATTTTCAGAAAATTTACATATTTCTAGATCAAAATTAAAAATGGCATATCCTGACCAGGAGCACATGTGCTTTACAGAAGGCAGAGCGCCATCTGGTTGAACAGAAATCAACTAAACATTGATTTAGCCTGTTCCCTGAAATTTGGCCAACCCAATTTCTTGATAAATCAAGAAAAGCCATCCACGAACGCGTTTCGCGCTTTTGGCGCTCGTCACCGTGGAGTAGTTTATGCGTGGATCCATTTCTTGGTTTTTCAAGAAGCCACTGGGACCAAAAAATATTTTTTGGTCGCAGTGGTTCAGCCTACTCCACGCTGACGAGCGCCAAAAGCGCGAAACGCGTTCGTGGATGGCTTTTCTTGATTTATCAAGAAATTGGGTTGGCCAAATATCAGGGAACAGTCTAAATCAATGTTTAGTTGATTTCTGTTCCACCAGATAGCGCTCTGCCTTCTGTAAAGCACATGTGCTCCTGGTCAGGATATGCCATTTTTAATATTGATTTCAACACCTGATCTTTTTATCTTTTATTTTTTCTTTCGTTTTTTCATATTTCTAGATGTAGCTTTTTTTTTTGTGGCCAGTATATATAACATGGCAGAGTGTCATCTAGTGACACCAAAATAAACTAAACGTTTATTTAACTTGTTCCCTGATACATGGACAACCCTTAGAGGTACAGTCTGCGCCACGCTGACGAGGGCCAACAGCCCGAAACGCGTTCATGGTTCACTTTTCTTGATTTATCACAAGAAATTGGGTTGGGCAAGTATCACGGAACATGAATCAAAAAGTTGAATATTCTTTGAGTGTGAAAGCTTGTAAAAAAATAGGAGCTTACCCTCTATTATTAATTTGTTTATTTTTTGCTTTGTCGTCTGTTTTCACGAGTTGAATCTGGTTAGAAAATGTATAAAAATTAGATGAATCTTTGGTTGCCTTAAATACGAGATAATTAACTCATTTCTATATATATCTAAAAATGTTTAAATTTTAATAAATTGATTTTATAAATCTGAGAGAGTTGTCTTCAAAAACGATCCAACAGAACAAGTTAAATAAACGTTTAGTTTATTTTTGTTCCACTAGATGGCGCTCTGCTATCTATAAATGCTCATGTGACCCTGGTCAGGATATGCCTTTTTTTTTTTTTAATATCAACACCTGAAATATATATATTTATTACTTGGGCGAATAAAATAATCCCTTGTATTGTAATATTAATATGAAAACATCGGATTTTTCTAGGAATAAGTTTCTTTTTTAAAATTTTAATTCAAATCTTTAGCTTTCGGACATGAAAGCCCTTCTACAGAAGAAAACACGTTTCAATAAATTGCCAATAAGACACCCGAGTTATATTTATATTATAACTAGCCGAGAGAGAGAGAATGACCCGGGCAACGCCCGTGTTTTACCCGATTGAATGTTTTGATTCAAATACTATTTGTTACAATTATAAATTGGCGCCTTAAATAAATAATTAGTTAATAACTATAGCCTATGTGCTTTATCTGTCTATGTACTGTTGGCTTCCGTAGGCGTCTCATACTGGGAAAAGGAAAGAGAGGATTCCATTTAGTTATTAACTAATATATGCATTTATTTAAAGGGCGACCCGCTCCAAACCAATAGTTACAAAAACGAAAGAGCGAGTGGGCGGGGGGGGGGGGGGGCAAAGGTGGCGTGACCGTAGCCAACCAACGGTGACAGAGGCCGATGAGGAATGACGCTCGTAACTGTATATAGAATGCGTGTCCTATAAGCGATTTATTAAATTACGTTTCTCCTGTAGAAGGACTTTGATGTCCTAAAGCTAGAGATTGAAACCACTTTATTGACATCTAGTCAACAATAATACAAAGAATACTTATAGATATCAACAATAGAATTTATACAAAAATATATATTTACATCAACACGAAGCCTTCTCCAAAGGGACGTCAAGTTTAAGGGCTACAAGACACCCTGAATTTGGATAGGACTTTAGTTATAATGGAATTTTTGTCCCCAACATGTTTAACTACCATGTTGAGGAATTCGCAGAGAATGGTCTTGTTTCCTTTAGAGAGTATCTTGGAGATTACCTCCCTCACATGAGGGTATAGGACCGCCTCCACTACTTCAAACCTACAAATCTCCTTATAGAGGGGAGATAGGAGAGAGTCAGCGTTCATTTGTTCAAAAATGTCCTTTACCTGCCCTAAAGTTTGAGATTTGAATTAAAATTTTAAAAAGCATCTTATCCCTGGAAATCTGATGTTTTTATCTTAATTAAGATATTTTGACTATTTAGATTTATTCTATACACGCATTCAG
>CP092868.1:36251876-36298118 GCA_030710605.1 Cordylochernes scorpioides | reverse complement strand
CGAAATAACATTCATGCAAGATGGAGGACCTCCTCATATCTCCCGCGGTGCCAAACAATTGCTGAAGGATACGTTCGGTGAAATTCGTTGATAAGTCGCCACTTTATATACCAGTGGCCTCCAATATCACCGGACTTGACGCCTTACAATTTCGGTTATGGGGGTACATTAAGTCGCGTTTTTATCGATGCCGGCCTACCACATTGGCCATGTTGAAGGCTTCTATCAGATGGCACGTTTTATAAATTTCAACTATTTAATTGTGACCATTCTGTCATCTATCGTCTGCAGGCTGTGTTTGAGAATGAAGGGCGCCACATTGATCAAGGATTGTGACCTAATACAAGAGAGAAGGCAGTTACCTCATGTGTTATATTTTGCAGCTCTTTGTTTTGGGTTATGGGAATAATAAATGCTGTCCTCACATCTTGACCCTTTTTTTTTTCTGTGAACAGTAATTTTTTTGTTAATCATTTGCCCACATCTTATATTATGTCGTGCAGGCCAAAGTGTTATAACTTATCGAATAACACTGGTATACACAATTTTAACCCTTATGTTTAGTTTATCGCTTTTTCGCCCATTAGAAAAAATAGCATAAGGAATATTCTCTGTATCCCCCCCAACTTTAGAAATTTTGCGCAAAAAATAATACAAAATGTTTTTGCTACCACGTTTTTAAACGCAAAAGGTCGATTTTAAAATGATTTTTTTTGAGGGGATACATTTTCAAAATTATGTACAGTATAATAAACAATGATAACATTTGACAAACCCATAGGCTATTTGGAAAAAAGTACGACAAATATATTTTGTCACTCCCCTCTATATTTCATCTTTGTATCATGACACATATCCAGTTAAATAGTCAAGTGTCGCCAATTAGTCAAGAAACTATACATTCCTTATAGCACGAAATCCTATTAGTAGTGCCATCATAATTTTTGGTACTATATTAACATTTCAAAAATCGTGTATTGATATCAGTAGTTATTTTCAAACATTCATTCTATTTCACAGAACTCCATCTAAAATATAAATATTTTTTGCTACATGTTTTAATTTGCATATACCTATTTTACATATCTCAGATTGTATTTAAAAATCGTTAACCATTTCTTCTAACTTTTGGCGTAATGGTGTTTTATTTATTTATCATTTGATATTATTTGGGTTCTTTCCTGGTATTCAAAAAGGAAAAATACGTGTCGTTCAGTTATATTTTTCAATTTATCAAACAATTTGGCCGCTTAATAGCTGATTCTGGTAGAGCGCCATCTAGCGAATAAAGTTGTAACTAAAATCAATTTCGAAATTTTCATTATTTGCCATAAAAAATCCCATTGCATCCTGAACACAATGGTGTTTACCGCATTGCTCTAGCGCAAATATTCGCGGAGTTATTAATTTTTAAAGTTGTGCGGGACTTTTGGATCACCCTGTATTTTAAATTTATTATTTTCAAAGAGAGAGAGAAAAAAGAACATTTAACAATTTACATTACAATTACTAATTTTGAAAACAAGGTAATAAGACCAAATCTAAATAAAAAAAATAGTGTGTGACGTTTCGGTAACAGCGTTGTTACCATCTTCGGACAAAAGTACTGAATCAAGTATTTGTAGTACTACAGATTCAGTACTTTTGTCCGAAGATGGTAACAACGCTGTTACCGAAACGTCACACACTAATTTTTTTATTTGGATTTGGTCTTATTACCTTGTGTTTATAATCTATAATCCAAATTGTGCCTTATCAATTACTAATTTTGTAAACGAAACAAAAACACTCCTTTGTTCTCGTTTTTATATTACAGTGTTGTCAGTCTAAAAGTATTTCAAGATCATTGATATACTATTCTTCTTTTTTTTTCAACATCGTCGTCTTGTGGTATCGATGTATTCTGGACATTGGAGTAAATGTTGTTATTAGTCCAATTGACCCTAAACAAGGACGTTCTTGATAAAGAGAGAGCGAGTGGCAAATGTTCTCATTGTTTTAAGTTTATAATAATATTTGTGTATGAATGTGTTAGAGCAGGACTGTGATAGAAATCTAGAATTAACTTCATATCGATGGATAGACAACATAAATAGATTGTGACAAAACTTAAGGAATTTAAATGTCTTTGATGTCTCTAGTCGACTGTTTTTATTTTTTAAGTAGATAGAGGAAATTTTGCTTACACTTGGTTATCTCGTTTCATGAATAAAGGTCACTGTAATATCTTTCAGAGTTTTTGTCTGAATCCCGATATACATGCTGAAAGATACAACTTCCTTAAGTTTTGTCCATGAGTGTATCTTTCAGAGTTATTGTCTGAATCCCGATATACATACTGAAAGATACAACGTCCTTAAGTTTTGTTCATGAGTGTATCTTTCAGAGTTATTGTCTGAATCCCGATATACATGCTGAAAGATACAACATCCTTAAGTTTTGTCCATGAGTGTATCTTTCAGAGTTATTGTCCGAATCCCGATATACATGCTGAAAGATACAACGTCCTTAAGTTTTGTCCATGAGTGTATCTTTCAGAGTTATTGTCCGAATCCCGATATACATGCTGAAAGATACAACGTCCTTAAGTTTTGTCCATGAGTGTATCTTTCAGAGTTATTGTCTGAATCCCGATATACATGCTGAAAGATACAACGTCCTTAAGTTTTGTTCATGAGTGTATCTTTCAGAGTTATTGTCTGAATCCCGATATACATGCTAAAAGGTACAACTTCCTTAAGTTTTGTCCATAAGTGTATCTTTCAGAGTTATTGTCCGAATCCCGATATACATGCTGAAAGATACAACGTCCTTAAGTTTTGTCCATGAGTGTATCTTTCAGAGTTATTGTCTGAATCCCGATATACATGCTGAAAGGTACAACTTCCTTAAGTTTTGTCCATGAGTGTATCTTTCAGAGTTATTGTATGAATCCCGATATACATGCTGAAAGATACAACGTCCTTAAGTTTTGTCCATGAGTGTACAAGATATATGCACACACACAAAGCTTTAATAAGACCAGCGGTCTTGAGTTTACAAGATATATAGACTTGTAAATAGACTGTTGAATGTGACAAAGGAATGACAAGCCGGTCACATGCCGATAATATTGGCAAATAAATATTTCTATTCAATCCAATATATACCTTTTTTAAATAAAAAGGCATATATTGGATCAAAATATCATTTATTTTACCAATATTTTAATTGGCTGAACACCAATCTTTATAAAGGTATTATAAAATTTTAATGTGTGTCAACAACAACAAACTCAGCGCCACATAACGTCAATAGAATTAATATACCTTTTTGTTATATAAATATTTAAATATGGATTGCTCATTTTTTTAAGAACAAAAGTCTATATTTTGAATCAAAAGGCGATCCATTAATTAAGATTATATAAAAGAGCGTACCTGTATCTGTAAAGAAAAAACAAAACAATTTTTTTCTTAAAATATTTCGAGAGATTGCTCCCTCTTTATCAATTTATTGCACAGTGCAAAAAAAAACAAAACAATTTTTTTTCTTTACATATCCAGGTACGCCCTTTTATATAACTCAAAAGTCTATATGTCTTTTGTGTGTGTATCAGATATAAACTGCCAAATAACAGGTGGAAGGGAATGAAAGGACCTTAGAGTTAGGTGACAAGGGTCAGTGTCACGACATGTCTGAGCAGGACATGAGTCAGAGAACAGATGGTAGGCGGGGAATCATGCTCCTGGAATGTTGGAATTCCAGCAGTAGCGGGATCACCCCCTCACCCCCGGTAATCTGGAACTCCTTGGTGCGACACGATAGCTGATCCCATTTAATAAACATAGATTGCATGTAACTCTTATTTATATGAAAAATAGACACTTCGGCCAGTTAGAGTTTTTTATTTTTCTCAACGTTTCGACCAAAATCTTTTGTCTTCGTCAGGAGAAGTAAATAAAAATAAAGCATTTGGCGTTAAAAATTGTTCTCAGAAAAATTGCCAAATGCTTTATTTTTATTTACTTCTCCTGACGAAGACAAAATATTTTTGTCGAAACGTTGAGAAAAATAAAAAAACTCCAACTGGCCGAAGTGTCTATTTTTCATATAAATATGAATGCTGGCCAGGCAACCTCTTCCTTTACGATTTAACTATTAATTAGAAATAAACGTTCTTCCCTGATTTATAATATTATAAAATAAATAAAGCTTCCAGGGCTAAGTTTCTTGTTCAACTTTTTATTTTCAAGCTTTCGGACTACAAATCTCGAGATATCGTTCAACCAGCACGTATCATCCACTATGCATGTATATTTTCAAAATTTTGTTATTAATACACCAAGAATGTAATATATTTTTTCTCTCCCTTTCAAGAATTTTTTTCAGATTCTCCTCTATATACTGTTAAAATTTCAGTCAGATTAGTAACGTATTGTGGACGTGTATAGCCGACATAGGAACAAACACACATACATACATACATACATACATACATACACTGACTTATATATATATAGGGATTCATGGAATAAATTCAGAGAAGTATCTTTTTTATTCGTCCACAATACTTATTATAGGAGCAATGAAATTAGCATTTCTTATTGTTGAAAAATTGTATGACAAAATTTATTTGCCAAATTATCCTTTCTTAAAAAATTAAGAAATGTCAACCACGTATACAGGCTGTTGTTCTCGTCAGCATGGTGAAGGCTGTATTTCAATGACCAAAAGCTGATCTTTGAGGCTTCCTGAAAAAAAAAAAATTAAAACTAGTTAACCAAACATTTATTTACTTAACCGTTGGAAGAGACACCCCATATCCACAATTAGGATAATTGCGTGTATATCTTAAATTATATACAATTAACATAATTGAACATTGGGAAGCATGAAAATTACACGTTCGATGTCAAATTTTGCATATAGTAATTAGAAATACACCCATACCTCGCTTTGCGTCGGGGTTACGTTCCAAAAAAAAAAAAAACACGACGCAAATTGAAACGACGCAAAGTGAAAATATGTGAAGGAGCACTCAAAAACAAAGGTGTTGCCAATTTTAGGAAAAAAAATTAAAGACTCGAATCCAAAACAACGCAACTTCGAAAATCTAACGACGCACAGTGAAAATCAGTAAAAATTAAGTAGCGACGCAACTTCGAAAAAAACGCAAAACGAAACGACGCAAAGCGAGGTATTGGTGTAGTAGCTTGAAATATGCACAGTCAACACTTTCGCCTTAAAATATACATCCTGCAGAATCTATTAAACCTAATGTATTGGTCTTTATTGTAAGCAACTTGTCTTGTATTAGTCAGGTAAAGTTGGTGATGATATTTTTTTTTTCTTCTTAATTTATCCACTTGACCCCAGTGCATTTTCACTTTTTTACTATGTTTTCATATAGTTTTGCGTCTTCACACAATTACCTCTACGACCAAAAAGCTGGTCTTTGAGGCTTCTTGAAAAAAAAAAAACTAGTTTATTAATCAGATGTTTTTTTTCCTTAATTTATCCACTTGATCTCAGTGCATTTTCACTTTTGTACTATGTTTTCATATAGTTTTGCATTTTCAGACAATTATGGTTGTATATACCCATTCTTTGATTTTTAAGAAGCCTCTAGGACCAGATTTATTTTTAGTGGTCGTTGAGTACAGACTCCATCACGCTGGAGAGGGTCAACAAGCCTAAATTGCGGCTTATCTTTCTTGATTTATATATTTAAAAAATATATATTTGGTTAGTATTTTTGAATATTTAAAATTCCAAGTATAGTTGATGTTTATTCTGACATATAGCACAAGCCATCTGCAACTTCAGTTACACGATCAAACGATGCTTTTTGTTCTTTAATTAGAAAGTATCAATTTGATTTAATTACTTTCAATATCCACCAAAAGGATGCATTTGGAAGTTGCATATATACATAAAGAAAGAAGTCAATAGTTCTGAGGAAGTTTTCAGATATTCAAGAGAAAGTTGGCGGCATAAAATCTAAAAATATTTGGCAATGACAGACAGAGGGTGCAGCTCCCAGAAATATCTTCCCGACAACTTTCTTTTTTAGTGACACCGCAACTTTATTTTTTATTCTGTGTGATGCCACACAATAGAACTTCTTAACTTGTAGAACAGAATACAATTCCATTCTGACTAACGCTACAGCGACATATGCCAACTTCGAATTACTAATTTATCAATTCTCTCCTCAGATTGTATATATCATTTACTGGTTGGGAATTTGTTAGAAAGAATATAGCTATTTATTTGTCTTGAGAAAATTGTTTTTACTGAAATAGTCAATGTCCTCTTCCTCAGGAGAAAGAGTTCTTGAATTCTATAAAACTATAATGAAGACAAGAACAACGTTAACACAAGAACTGTCCACAACAAGAACAAGAACACGTTCACAAGAACTGTCCACAACAAAAACACGTTCACAAGAACTGTCCACAACAAGAACACGTTCACAAGAACAGTCCACAGCAAGAACACGTTCACAAGAACTGTCCCACAACAAAAACACGTTCACAAGAACTGTCCCATAATCAGAACATGTTCACAAGAACTGTCCACAACAAGAACACGTTCACAAGAACTGTTTCCACAAGAACACGTTCACAAAAACTGTCCACAACAAGAACACGGTCACAAGAACTGTCCCACAATCAGAACACGTTCACAAGAACTGTCCACAACAAGAACACGTTCACAAGAACTGTTTCCAAAAGAACACGTTCACAAGAACTGTCCACAACAAGAACACGTTCACAAGAACTGTTTCCAAAAGAACACGTTCACAAGAACTGTCCACAACAAGAACACGTTTACAAGAACTGTCCCACAATCAGAACACGTTCACAAGAACTGTTTACAACGAGAACACGTTAACAAGAACAGTCCACAACAAGAACACGTTCACAAGAACTGTCCATAACAAGAAAACGTTCACAAGAACAGTGCACAACATGAAAACGTTCACAAGAACTGTCCACAACGAGAACACGTTCACAAGAACAGTCCACAACAAGAGCACGTTCAAATGAACAGTCCACAACAAGAACACGTTTACCAAAACAGTCCACAAAAAGAACACGTTCACAAGAACTGTCCACAACGAGAACACGTTCACGAGAACAGTCCACAACGAGAACGCGTTCACAAGAACAGTTCACAATAAGAACATGTTCACAAGAACAGTCCACAACAAGAACACGTTTACCAAAATAATCCACAGCAAGAACACGTTCACAAGGACAGTCAACAACAAGAACACGTTCAAATGAACAGTCCACAACAAGAACACGTTTACCAAAATAATCCACAGCAAGAACACGTTCACAATAACAGTCAACAACAAGAACACGTTCAAATGAACAGTCCACAACAAGAACACGTTTACCAAAATAATCCACAGCAAGAATACGTTCACAAGAACAGTCCACAACAAGAACGCGTTCACAAGAACAGTCCACAGCAAGAACACGTTTACCAAAACATTCCACAGCAAGAACACCTTCACAAAATTAGTCTACAACAAGAGTATACATTGACCAGAATAGTTCACAACGAGAACATTTATAAAAGAAACTATTACACAACGACAACATATTCACAATAAGAGTCCCCAGCAGCAGAATCCAAGCGAACAAATCACCAGCTGACGACAGGGAGGTGAGTCATTCACCCCTCCATCCAGCTGACTTCCAGTAGCTGATCTACGTAACTTACCTTCGACGCTGCAACATCCGCCGCCGTTTTATAGGTGATAACTTGATTGTTGCCTCGACGACCGTCAATCTACTAATTAGAGAATTCAGTAACACAATCACCATATCAGGTATGATTGAATCATTCTCATTTCTACCCAGTACTCTAATATATAATCTTTTTACAATAATAGGTTGTTTAGTATCAATCGTGGTGGTGGTGTCTTGTCCATGACTCCATGGAAAGGGGGGGGGGGGTGCCATTTTCCCGTTAGTCAGCGTCATTTCAGAGTTCCCTGTAGACCTTTACGGTTATCGTAGCGGCTCGGGGCTCACAACACCGTACTTCGCCCTACAGGGCAGTCCTTTACTTGTTCTGCTTCTCCCTGTCGCCACGTAGAGAAGGGGTTGGACTTGTATCCATCGTAAATGAACTATAATTTTAGGTATAAAAACTGTTAAAGTTTTATTTGAAAAATTTATAAAAAAAATACCGAGAGAATAAATATATTTTTTAGTAAAAAGAAACATACTTTCGTCTTATCCTTCAGAGCTTCCCGGATATATACGGAAACCTTGGAAAATTTGGATTCAATCAAAAATCTTCCTCTTCTGCTAAGACCAGCTTGACCTAATCTTCAGCATCTTCATCGTTGATAAGCCAGTGGAAAAGCGACTTTTCTCGAAAGATCACCTTGTTCTCCTTATAAAAAGTTACTTCTTGTGAATATTTCATTGAGAAGGTTTTTTTATTAAGAAGAAGCAGACCTTTATATTAATATACATATTATCCTGAGATATACTAAATGAAAATGGAAAAAATAGAGAGAAAGAAATTCAAATTTACAAAGTTATATGGCAAATATATGTACATTTATAGAGCTATATTTATAATTATATTACAACAACAACAACAAAAAGCTTTATTAAGACCTTTTAGTCATATACAGATTCATCAAGCAAAAATGTAGGATACATGGAGGAAAAACAGTAATAGTATCTTAACGGTAATATGATATTTATATACAGGAAAGATTATATAAAGACAATCAAGCTAATAGATTAGTCTGGGTGAATTGGAGGAAAGGAAATTTATTATACATGGATTTACCACGGATTCACCGTAAATGAAGATAAAAAAGCTAAAGCTAATCACAATCAATATTGAGATAATGAAATTTTTTCATTGTAATTAAGACAATTGAGCTCATAAACAGATTTGAAAAGGTAAATCCGAGGAAGAAAAAAATATACAAATTATAATTATATTACACATTATATCAAAATAATTATTTCAACTATACAAAAGTAGACAAGAAATTTATAAAGAGGTATATGAGAAGTATACTAAAGCGACCCAGATCAAGTGTATACACCATGTTTTATCCTTTTATCACACAATTTATCACAGATAATGGAAATTTCAGGTTTTTTTTCTTAAGAAAATTCAGGCTGTGCAAGATTCGACATGTTTCTGTGGATTGGGGTAAGAAACTTCAATACATCTTTTGCTAGAGTGCCCTGTCTTTCAAGATTACAGAGTCAACAACGATTTAATAGCTTTATGCCCTAGTGATTTAATTTCAAGTAAGGACACATATATAAAATTTAATTTCCTTTGTAAATATATTTTGGATTTCATTAAGAAAAATGGTCTTTGATGTAACGATCTCAAGGAAATATTGGACATATTATATGGTTGTAAACAATATATAGGTGTATGCGTGTATATGTGTGTATATATGTATATATTTTAAATTTAATGATGTAACTGTAAATAAAATTCAAAGAATATCTCTATATATGTAAATAATATTTATGAATCTTTCTAAGTTACTTTCTGTATGTGTGTGTGCATCTTTCCATGTTGAATATTTTCTTTGTTATATTTGTATGTACATTTAGCGCAAGTGTCCCTAGGGGGACATAGCGTTTTGAATTGATATAAATAAATACATAATAAATCCTTTCCAACGTAGTATGTATATAGAAGCAACCGAGCATCTATTTCTTGTTACTGGACAGAGGACTTTGCGATGAGCAAAGTGCTGATTTAAAAAATAAAGATAAATATTCTATCATCTATAAATATAGATAGAGAATTCTTCCTGATTTGAAATTAGACGAAAAACATGGTGAAGGAAGACGAGTTTCTTTTATTGATGCATAGGTGCAAGCTTTCGGGTAAAAACCCTTCAACAGGAGAACAATGAAGCGCGACTTATAAGTATTATGGTACAAATGGTATATATATACCATTTGTACCATAATACTTATAAGTCGCGCTTCATTGTTCGCCTGTTGAAGGGTTTTTACCCGAAAGCTTGCACCTATGCATCAATAAAAGAAACTCGTCTTCCTTCACCATGTTTTTCGTCTAATTCTATCATCTCTAGAGAATAAGTAAAAGTATTGAGAGGGCCTGTTTCATCAGTGTCGGACCATCCAGCGGTTTCGCTAATTTATCTTCCAGACAGCAATAGGTTATCTCGTTTTTATAATACTGTAGCAAAGTTTTTATTATTTTATTAACAGAGTATCATTTGTTATGTTTATATTTTTCTACTCTGTAAATTTCTCTCGTTGCTTATCTTTTTTATCATTCATAGTTTGTTCTTGCCTTAAATAAATTGCTGTGTCATCCTGAAGTTTGTCTTTTGACTCCTGCCTCTCACTGCTCCCAAGCGCTGTTTCCTGCCATATCCACGTTTCCTCCACCCCTGCAGACATCTCTACTGCCAGATATTAGCAAAGTTTTTATTATTTTATTAACAGAGTATCATTTTTTTATGTTTATATTTTGCTACTCTGTAAATTTCCCTCGTTGCTTATCTTTTGTTTATCATTCATAGTTTGTTCTTGCCTTAAATAAATTCCTGTGTCATCCTGAAGTTTGTCTTTTGACTCCTGCCTCTCACTGCTCCCAGGCGCTGTTCCCTGCCATTTCCACGTTTCCTCCACCCCTGCAGACATCTCTACTGCCAGATATTAGGATCCCTTGCCACTGGAAGTCGCGTTCTGCTGCCATGATGGGGGCTAGAAGACCATGCCTGAAATGGCCAATTAGCCCGGAAGAAAAGAATCGAAGTTTGTCTTCCCTAATTTTCCACGTAGGAATACTTTTAGGGAAAAGGGAAACTTAGAATTATTAGTATGCCATCTATGCACACAAGAAATTAAACCATTTTAGAGTAAATTTTAATAATAAAATATCTTCTCTCTCTTTCTATTCTTACTGCAATTAAAAAATATATTGGAAGGGTCTTTGCTCATCAAAAGCGAATCTTCACAGAGGTTTCGCCAATTTATTTCACCAGACCGCTCTGTTATTGGATGCATGCATCTAATATGCTATTGGGCTATTATGCTTTACAGGCACTAAAAAAGAATTTATAGTGAAGGGATTTAATGAATCTATTGACATGTTTGAACTTCCGCAAACATATGATGGATAGATTGGCGAAACCGCTGATGAGCCAAGACTTCCTAATATTTTCCTTTGCAATATGGACAGTTGAATAATGTTTTATTTATAAATAACGATTAAAAAATCGCGATAAATGGTTTATTTCTTGTAAATGGATAAACTTCTAGAAGAGATCTAAAGAGACAGAGGTAGCCACTCCCATCAAAATTGTCTCTTTAGATCAATATCCTCCCGGCAAAATTTCCATCTATATTCTAGAAGAGATTTTAAGATTTTTTTTTTTTTGAAAGCGAGATAGAGACAAATTAGTCCTTTTTATATCTTAGAGTTTGTAGAGAATTATTTTCTGATAATGTTTAAATAAGAGAATAAAAAAAAATAAATCCATTCGATTTCTAATTAGTCAAAAAATAAAAATACAAATGATTAAGTGAGAAACAATTGAAATATTTGATTATTTCACTATATCAAGATGGTCATGATGGGGTATGATATCGCCCAAATCCCTCAAAAAAATTAAATGAAAGAGAACAAAGAATTGACATACAAAAAAGGTTTTTTTCAGTTAGTCCAGGGCCACCGAATTTGCACAAAAATAAATAAATAAATAAATAAAATATTAAGTGAGAAACAATTGAACTAACTATCCATTTGATTCTTTCAATATCGTAGGATGATCAAGATAGAGTAGGGAGTATGATATCTCCAAAATTCCCTCAAACAAAAAAAATTAAATGAAAACGAACAAAGCATTGACACACACAAAAAGGTTTATTCAGTAAATCCAAGGCCACCGAAATTGCAAAAAAAAAAAAAAACAATCATCAACAAAGAAAAACCATCTTGAAGTTGAAAGACCAAGAGAAGTTGATTGACTCAAAAAATTGCTGCATCAGGCTCTCTTATAGCAGGTGCTAAATTCTTGGCGACTCAGAGCGAATGGTTGGTTGCCTCAGCTCAAGACATCAATTCTGTCCAATTAACAAAAGGCTCTGTGGTAGAGGCCTTCAAGGTGGTCACCTACCGCGTGTCACGAAGGACAGGAAATGCCCCTCCTTCTATTCCCCCATCTCTCTCTCTCAATTGCCCCATTGATGACATCCAGCTAAATGGAGTGGACCTTTTTCTCCTTGAAAAGATGACGAGCATACTCCCAGCCTGGAAATATGAGATTACAAAAGATGTCAATGAATGGAAAGCCTTTATAGGAATGATTCCTCTTATTAGTAGCATAAAGCTGCTAATAAAAGCGAAAGGAAAATCGCCCTTACCTATTAAATGGATCTTTTGGATGAATAGGTGTCGAGTAGCTTCGACATAGGTGACAACTGTTCCTTAAGTGGGATTCAAAAAAAAAAAGAAGAAGAACAGTGTTGATTGTTGGATAGTGAAAACAGCTTTACAAAGGAGCTAGTTTTTGTAATATGTTCAGACTATGTATGAAGGATACCGCGTGAGAACGCCCTTGCAGCCTTAGAATAATTTCTAACGCTTTGCCAAATGTTTTAATTTTTGTTTGATCCTGACGAGGACAAAAGATTTTTGTCGAAACGTTGAGACAATAAAAAGATTCACTGGCTGAAGTGTCTTTTATTTGAAGAAAAAGGATATAGATGTTCAAGATTTAAGGAAATCTTTAGATTCAATAAACGATTACTAAGACATTAGAACAAAGGATTTCTTTTAATATATTAAAGCAAAGTATTTATTATTATTTTTATTCCAGATTATTGTTATTTCTTAATCTTGATGTTTATATATTTTGTTACTCTGTATAAAGTTCCCTCATTGCTTCATTTTTATTTTATCAATTTTAGTTTGTACTTTAAATAAATTGCTGTGTCATCCTGAAGTTTGTTTTTCCTAATTTTCTACGTTACAATATCACACATAGATGGAAAATTTGCCGGGTGGAAATTGATCCATAGAAGCATAGGGCGCCTCTTCCGTCAAACAAATGTCAAAACCTGACGCCATCTATTGATGCAGCGACGGTCAATAGATAGCGTCAGGTTTTGACGGGAGAGGCGCCATTTGCTTCTAATATCACACATATATACAGCTTTATATCTGACCAATACACCTCTTCCTTTGGACCCAACTATTGACTCTCTAGTAAAGATGCTTTCAGATGAAATCCTCTCAGCGATGGCGAAATCAGAGATGTGCTTTGAAAAGAGATCTAACATACAGCTTTATTAAGACCACTGGTCTTATATAGATTCACCAGAGGAAAGAACCATAGATAGAGCTCCTATACTCCAGGGGCAGCACAGAATCCAACAGTCTCCAGGTCCGATGCATGTCCAATGGCCACAGAATCTACCATGCATAGGTTAGCGTATCACTGAAAACCTCTACGTTATCATATCCATACTAAATTTCGAATTTAACCGTTATTCTATAGATACTGATCTTACCTCTACAAAAGTTAGTACGATATGTTGTAGTAAAAGAACCTCTTTGTCCTACTTGTTTAGGGATCCTTTATTGATCTTTTGTCAGGTTTTTATTGGGTGATTATCACAGTATAATATCTCTTCATTACCACCATAAAAAGAGAATAAAAATATCGAGCAGAAATGCGAATGGCAACGAAAATCGCATATCATAAAAACGGCACATAACAAAATAACAATAAATGAAATAGTTTCCCATATAAAAAAAAATGTCTCGAAATTTATCTCTCTCTCTTTCTTTTAGAAATTTATTTACAAACTTATTTATACAACATAAAATTGCGGGAAGATGGTATTAATATATCGAAAGAGGTACCCTTCCCTTTAATTATGCATTAGAACAATGCATTATGATTATCACTCTCTAGCCCCGACACTATTGTATATAGGTTGGCTTTTTGTCTGAATTTGCTAAAACTGGTATTATAGCTTATTTGTTATCACCAACCCGTGAAGTTCTTTACCTGAATGATAAATATAATGCATTGTTTTAATGTATATTTAAAAAGAGAGAGGTTCGTATTTGGTATAAAACTATATATATGAAAATTCGAAACTATTATATAGACACGTATGATTCTTTTGAAAAATTAAACAATTTCTACTGCCCTTACTGCAATTGAAAATTAATGGGAGGGCCTGGCTTATCAGTGGTGAACCCTTCCAGTGATTTCGCCAGTTTAATCTACCATACATTTTCCATTGCAGTAAAGGAAGTAGAAATTGTTTAATTTTTAAAAGAATCATACCCGTCTATAATAGTTTCGAATTTACATAACAGATTGCTTGCTAATGTATATCATAATATAAATATATATACCTATAATTGGCCGGGCAGGCCCCACGACTTTTGGCGCGTAGGATTGCTGAAGTGGATCCATTTCTCATCAGAAGTTACGATTCGGTGCAAAAATGACTTCTTTTCATGCCGGGCGAGCAGCCCTTCGCAGGTTACCAGACGCCGTTCTTGCTGCCTTTCGCTCAACTCGTGGGGGACCCATCTGGAAAGCTTTTAGGTCATTCCGAGGCTGTCCATCGGCTCAAATAAAGTTGCACAGCGCCCTCTGGCGGCCATTTTCGCGTTTCATACTAATAGACCTGGTATATTTTAGGACATTGTGTTATATTTGTCAGATAATTTTTTTTTGAATGGCAATAATTTCACCATTGCATTTATTCCTACATAAAACAAAATAAGATTTATGAGCAATAGTTACCCAGAAATATTCGAATAAGCAAAAATTGGGGCAAAAAGTTTCTTTATTTTGAGGTTTTGCAAGATTCCAAGCAAAAACTGTTCTTCAACGGGCAAATTGGGGATCTAATCCTTTTTTTTAACAACCTTGGTGGCGTACAGCACCTTGGTACTTTGCTACAGTGCATTGCAGTTTGTATGTTTGCTACATTCATTTTTGGGCTCGAAAATCATACACTTAGGTTAGTAGCCCGTAAAACTATATTCTCTCAACGGGCAAATCCAAAAACAAATGAAGAGTGATGTTATCAAACGTGGATAAGACTGTAATACAACAACAACAACAAAAACCTTTATTGAGACACTATTGTCTTACAAGGGGATTCCCCTAAAAGGTTATATATGTACATGAGTGAGGAGGAAAAGCAATTTAGAGGGGAGGGGGAGCAATCAGCCGTTGTCTGTGGAGTTGAGCACTTCTCTTATTTTATCAATCGCCTTGAAAAATTTAAAATATTTATAAACAAATGTTTTCTCCAGCAGGAGAGTAGTAATATACCATCAATTTGTTATCGTGATACTCCCGTAGAAGGACTGACAGGTCCGAAAGCTAGATAATAAAATATAAACAAGAAACTTAACCCTGGAGACTTTATTTACTTTATAATTTTATATACATGTTGTTCATTATAGTGAGTTAGTCCCGAAATTTTGCGAATTTCCAGTCTCTTTTCCTGTAGGAATGGGCAATGGAATAGAGAATGGACCAAATTGTCTTGGATGCCAGCATTGCAGAAGTAGCAATTTAAAGGGTCGCTGTTCTAAAATCCCGTCATATCCTCGCGGAAAAATAGCCATAGAATCTAAGCCTGTAATATAGTCTTTTATCTATTCCATCCATAACATCTCTTTTCATTTGTTTTTTGGATTTGTCCGTTGAGAGAATATGGTTTTACGAATTACTAACCAAAGTGTATTATTTTCGAGCCCAAAAATGGATTTAGCAAGTAGACAAACCGCAAAACACTATAGCAAAGTATTAAAGTGCTCACTCCACCAAAATTGTTCAAAAAAAGGGTTAGATTCCCAATATTCCCGTTGAAAAGAGCAGGTTTTGCTCGAAATCTTGTAACACCTCAAAATAAAGAAGTTCTTTGCTCTAATTTTTGCTTATTCGAAAATAAGATTTAACGAGGTAAATATAAAGAAGAAGAACTCTACTTTCAGAATGTATTTCTGTTTTATGGCCGATAAAGCATACATGTGTATATTGTTACATAAATTTTAATGCGCCCTACATTTATTCAAAATATTCTATGATATTTAATATTTATTTAAAACAGAATATTTAGATTATCATCATTCCTTTTAATAGTTTCATTCCTTTTGTAATATTTTATTGTAAATATATCTTGATTGGTTATTGGATCGAAAGAGGACCTGGACCAAGACTGCGGATCACAACCTACGAGGAAGACAACGAATAAATAAACGCAATAACTTTAAAAGGTAATTTATTTTTATTTAATTTTATTTATTTACTTTTACTTATTTGATTCAAGTATGGAAACCCGCTCGGGAAACGTGTATAACATCAAGAAGGAAGAAACCAAGGTCGACGACTTTGCAAAACTGCAACTTGGAGCAAAAATATATGCAACTAAGAATGGTGAGATAAAAACAACTCTCCGAAGTTGCAGCTGTCTGGGAAAGATAAATAAACGTTGACTCACACAATACACAAACAACAACCTCTTTCGATCCTCTCGTCTTCTCTACATTTCACCATTATCGGTAGAGCAGTGTATTTTTGTACAGCAATTTAAAGAATTCGAAACCCAGTCGTATGCTAAAATGGAAAAGAATTAGTATAATAGTGATCCTAAAAATAACCTTTCATAACGCAACTGATTTGCGTATTTCCATCAAATATTACAGGATATCTTCGCAAATTATTCTTCTAAAAATTTTTCACTTCACATTATAATTTCTATATAATTTCAATAAACAAATAATTATATAAAATAACTTTCTTACTGCTACTCTTTTTGTGTTGTTTTTCTTGCTTCCCTCTTTCTCTTTCTTGTTTTTTTTTTCTTTTTTTCTTGTTTTTTTTTTCCTTTTCTGCTGTATATATCGTTATTTCCTTTGTCTCACTGCTTTGTTCTTATGCATACCTCTGGTGAATCCTGTATAGGGTCAGTGACCCTGAATAAAGGCTTTTTGTTGTTGTTGTTGTTATAATTATATAAAATATCAAAAAAAGTAAAATTTTACTGATATCAGGTTGATAAATTACGAAAAAAAGTAAATCCTAATTGTGCTACTGAAAGTTGCTGATGGTTTGTGCTATCCGTCGAAAAAACACAATCAACGTACTTTGATATGTCTGGATATAAAGGAATTGCATAAAATATATCTAGAATTTCTAAAAATATCTCAATCCATAAAAATCAACATTCAAATAAAAAAAGCATATCTTGGATAGAAAACTAAACTGCGTTTATTACATGATATTTAAACGATCAGAACCTTCGTTTTTTTTTTGTTTTTTTTTTCAAAAGCATGCAATATGCGCAGTTTATTTTTCGATATAAGATGTGCCGTTTTTTATTGGAATATCTAGAATAATTGGTTGACCTTCTGAAGTTCTCGGGTTTTAATCTCGAACGATCTCTCATTTTTGTAAGGATGATTCAAAATTGTGAAGCATTCCATATGTTTATGTGAACGCTTGTTCGAAAAGACACATATTATAATAGGAAGGATACATAGATTAGCATGACGCATGGGTAAGAGACACACATTTATAAGCTCTACTTTATATTAAAGGAAAACTTTAATTTCAAACCATGAACTCAGATGGAATTCTGTTTAGCCTTGATTAGAAAATCATCTAAAAGAGACAACTTCGATAAGAAATCTGTATGTCTTGGTTTCTTATAGAAAATCAATCCCTAATTGATATCATATAATATGGTTTTATTTGAGAATGGAATGGTATTCCATGATGACCGACATCTATATCGGAGATAAGCCTATATGGCGACGAGAAGTTATTCAAGTAATGAAAGCTGAGATTTCCCTTGCTAAGCCTTTGTTTCTTGATTTCTTTCAGAAAAGTGGATAGGTTCAAGTTTGTGGATGATCAGCGATCAGTTTCACGGCCCTTGGCCAGCAGATTGGGCGTGTAAACTCCGTTCGCACAGCTGATGCCTGTCCTCAGATCACCATAACAATGGCTCGGCTCCGGCAAAAAATGGCCCGATCCATCAGGTCCGTATTGTCGTCTGACGGCTTTATTTTGGTCGCCATGATGGAGAGGACCACGGCTGAAATAATCTGGTGACATTGCGTTGATGGATCGGTTGTGATTACCAATGCTCTGGCTACCACCAACTGACTCCTGTGTCAGATTCTGGCCGATTTTCTCTGGTGGTGTTTCGCTTATAACATCTGTGACGTTTGTTGTATATACATAACTTCCTTTAACTATATATAAGATAGATACTATATTTGAAATTTTACACAAATAAATTTACTGGCAATGCGCTTCTTTTGAATATCATCAAATAATATCTCTACAGACCTTACTGCAATGATATGAGTTATTGAATGAGAGGGCTTGGCTCATCAAGAAGCGCATTGCCAGTAAATTTATTTGTGTGAAATTTTAACGATAGATGGCAATTAAATTTAATTTACTAATATATATTGGTTATGAAAACATATTTCGCGGAAGAGCTTTACTCGATGCAATACCTTGAAATTATATGTATGTACCTCTACAGACCTATAAGCTTATATCCATAGTTCACTAAACACCCCTAAGCTGCCTTCCATAGAAAATACAGGGTATATTCCAAACCAATCCAATACAATAGTAGAGCGGTCTAGAGATTAATTTGGCGAAACCGCTGAGAGGGTTCACTACTGATGAGCCAAGCCCTCTCATTCAATAACTCATATCATTGCAGTAAGGTCTGTAGAGATATTATTTGAGGATATTTAAAAGAAGCGCATTGCCAGTAAATTTATTTGTGCAAAATATTAACGATAGATGGCAATTAGATTTAATTTACTAATAGATACTATATATATTATATATTATAAAATGCAAATATTTTATTTTTTAAAAACATATTTTTTATTTTCATTCATTGACTGTTCTACATTTTTTTACCATAGATTTAGAATATAACTTCGAATATTTGTTGTAAATATGTATAGTTAACCTAATTATTTTTTAAATCACGAATATAGGATTCATTTTATAAATTCTATATTAATTTGAAAAATAATTTTATGTGTAATTTGCTTCAAGTAATTCAAAATAAAAACTACTTGATAGGTAAATAATTATCTTTCCTATTTTCACGACTGCACCTTCAATTCTGTCTTTTTCAACAACAAAACAAAATATTCATAACATAAATAACTAAAATATTCCTTAAAAATTTCTTCAATCTGTAAATTGTTTTCCTCGAATACACTACAATTGATTTAATTTAACTAAATTTGCATACCAACCCTTTGTACATATTTCAATTGTGTTGATATTTTTTCTCTTTCCATCTAACTAAATTGCATACTAATTCTTGTACATTTAATTAATAGGCTAATCCCCTAATAGAATGTTCAAATCAAGATACTTATCCCTCAAGATTATTGATTTGAACATTCTATTAGGGGATTAGCCTATTAATTGTAAGCCAAAGTTTCAGCATGAATCATATGTTTTCGGATAGAGAAGTCCACTATTATCTTGATCAGATCCGCAAAAAGTCCAAAAAGATACTTATCCCTCAAGCTTATTGATTTGATAATTCTTGTACATATTTCAAATGATCCTTGTTTCTTTTCTTTCTATGTTTAGTTTGCCCTTAAAGTGCAAGTGTCCCTAGTGAGACATAGCGAACTAATTCGAAATATAACTTAAATATCTCTCTATTACTGGTTATATACAGGGTGCTTCAAAAAAATGTATACACACTGTGAACTTCCATAGAAAATTTATTTACCGTTCTACAAAGTTAAATTTCAGGAAAATAGAAAACTGAAAGTCCAATATAAATGAAACATAAATAACAAATGTTAATACTGTTCAAATTGGTGACCTGCAGCATCAATACAATTCTGAGTACGAGTCACCACAGATTCTGTACATCGTATCAAAACGTCCAATGAGATTTCTCTACACACTGCTTGAATCTCATTCCAAAGAATGTCTAGGTTACGTGGTTTACGTTTGTGCACCCCATCTTTTACTGTGCCCCACAAGAAGAAATCCAGTGGTGTAAGGTCTGGAGAGCGTGCTGGAAACTCGATTGGCCCCCTGCGTCCTATCCACTGGCCCGACAAATTTTGATCCAGCACGCTCTCCAGACCTTACACCACTGGATTTCTTCTTGTGGGGCACAGTAAAAGATGGGGTGCACAAACGTAAACCACGTAACCTAGACATTCTTTGGAATGAGATTCAAGCAGTGTGTAGAGAAATCTCATTGGACGTTTTGATACGATGTACAGAATCTGTGGTGACTCGTACTCAGAATTGTATTGATGCTGCAGGTCACCAATTTGAACAGTATTAACATTTGTTATTTATGTTTCATTTATATTGGACTTTCAGTTTTCTATTTTCCTGAAATTTAACTTTGTAGAACGGTAAATAAATTTTCTATGGAAGTTCAAAGTGTGTATACATATTTTTGAAGCACCCTGTATATATAAGCACAGGGCGCCTCTCCCGTCAAATTAAACGTCAAAATTGAATGCCAAAATTTCCATAAAAATGTATGTTATGATAAATTTTGCCGAGATAGAAATTATTGGCGTGTTTTAATACATGCGTATTACTCCAATATCCTCAATAAGCAAAAGAGACATGGAGTGTCCCCCTATATCAAGAAAAGACAGTAGTATAAATAGAATACAGATCCTTCCATAAGTCTTTGAAATAATTTATAAAGAACCAAGCCTAATGTATTCTAATAGACAATCACCTCTCCAAAGGTCTACAATGAAACAAGAAGGAAGGAAGGTGTCAAACGCTATATACGGGATTATAACAACAAAATTATTCAAATAAGAGACACTTCGGTCAGTAAATCTTTTTATTGTCTCGACATTTCGACAAAAAATTGTCCTCGTCAGGAGCAAACAAAAATTAAAACATTTGGCAAAGCGTTAGAAATTCTAACGCTCGAGACAATAAAAAGATTTACTGGCTGAAGTGCCTCTTATTTAAAGAACTATGAATGCCGGCCAGGCAGCCTCTATCTTTAAGATATAACAACAAAGTCATTAAACTGATATCTCGGGGTGTTGGTGAGACATCTCGCAGGCTGTGCCGTCATTGTAAATCTAATTTCAAACAAAGTGAGTGATTTTGTTTGATTATTTTCATTTTAAGTTAATATAGTTCTTTCCTGTTGAAGGGACTTCTAAAGTCCCCGAAAGTTAGAGATATTAAATATGATCTTTCTTAAAAGGAACTCACCTCTAGATGATATAATTTTCATTTTAAAATATATTCATTTTTATTGAATTGAGAATTCAATATACACTCTCATGGACAAAAGGAAATTTCATATTTTTAGGGAATCAGTCGTGTTTTTTTTTAGTAGAGAAAGGTAATTTTGTTCATACTTATTTATCTCCAGTGCCTTCAATAAAAGTCACTGCAATATCTTTCAGAGTTATTGTCTCAATCCCGATATACATGCTGAAAGGTACAACTTCGTTAAGTTTTGTCCATGAGTGTAGTTATCTTGTGTGTCTTTAATAAAGGTCACTGTAATATCTTTCAGAGTTATTGTCTCAATCCCGATATACATGATGAAAGGTACAACTTCGTTAAGTTTTGTCCAGGAGTGTAGTTATCTCGTGTGTCTTTAATAAAGGTCACTGTAATATCTTTCAGAGTTATTGTCTCAATCCCGATATACATGATGAAAGGTACAACTTCGTTAAGTTTTGTCCATGAGTGTAGTTATCTCGTGTGTCTTTAATAAAGGTCACTGTAATATCTTTCAGAGTTATTGTCTCAATCCCAATATACATGATGAAAGGTACAACTTCTTTAAGTTTTGTCCATGAGTGTATTTAGCGAATGGTCCCAATATTATACGATTATACCAATATTTAACGGAAGAGTTCACTGTTGAAATTTAAAATTTGGATCTTTAAATGATAGCATTTATAAATAATATTTTAAAAAATCAATATAAAAACCTTTCAAATATATAATTATTAGATAATAAAAAGGCATATATTGGATTTAATAAAATATTTATTTAAAATCTCCCTCAGCCTTTTTTTCTTTTTCTCTTTTCTGAGCGAGGATTCCATTTCTTCCCCTGCTTCTCATTTATTTTTGGATCCATTTCTAACAGGATAATTGTCTGTATAAGACGGAGAGAGAGAGAGAGAGAGAATGTCTTAATAAAGGCTTCTGTGTGTGTGTGTATAAAATATTTACTTGTCAATATTTCGGTTGGCTGAACGCCAAACCTTTATCAAGGAATTACATTTTTGTATAAACAAACTCAGCACCGCATAGTGTTATAATATCACAGTTGTAATAATTTAAAAAATATAAAGTAGGTGGGGGAAATTTGTGCATGCGGCGCTGAGTTTGTTTATACAAAAATGTAATGCCTTGATAAAGGTTGGCGTTCAGCCAACCGAAATATTGACAAATAAATCTTTTATTAAATTCAATATATTCCTTTTTAACTCTTTTCGCTCTCCACTTCTCCCATCCATATTTTCAAAAAATTTTTTTTCTTATTTTCCATAGGATTATTCAAATAATAATCTGTATATATTTACCATGTGTATATAATCTTTCTCCATTTTTACCCCTTTGTATATTTCCCACTTTCATAGGTTTCTCCGTCTTGTAACCCCAAGGAGAATCCTCTGTAAGACCTGTGTGTTTTAATAACGGCTTTTTTGTGTGTGTGATATGCCTTTTTATTATCTAATGATTTAAATATGGATTGCTCTGTTTTCAAAACAATATATATAATTATATATAGAAAAAATTTAGAAACCAAGTAATAGTTTTTAAAATGTACATTCAAAATTACGGAGATGTTAATTAATTCAAATCTAAATAAATTGATATAAAATATAAATTAATTCATCATTTTTACATCATGTATATAAACACACAAAGATATCATTTTTGAATTTATTTACACAGAAACACACATAAATAAAAACTACATAATCAAATCCATGTAGAATTGTAAAATAAAAAAAAATACAAATCATGATATCAAAATTTATTTAAAAAGCTTTTAAATCACAAATTACATTTAATTTTTCATTTAAACTGATTTTTCATACACGCCTTCACAATTACCACAAAAATTTTATTCTGAAAAAGGTAATAATCAATTTGACACAATAAGTGTTGGTAATTTTGACAGGATAAAATCCCAAAGAGCCATTATGTAAAGTATGATATTCGAATGAAGTACCGAGATAAATGAAGGGAAATGATTGCGCAAGTAACCGAAACAAAGGTTGGGCTTACAGCTGCTCAACACGTCGAATGAATGTCAAAAAGAGATTTGACAGCAATTCGGACATTTACGCAACCCCTCTCGCTCATTAATTTACTTCCATCTGAGAGGAACCTCTTATTTTGCATAATGACCTATAATTCCCTTTAGCGAAATGATGAAAGAAGGCAATTTCCATCTTTCAGCTTTATCGACGGGGTTTTTCAGGGATTTCATTATTACCACCTGTTCAACAGAAGTTAAAACTCATGCTACTGGTGAATTTCTTCACGTCTTTCCCCATCTCTATTCTTCTCCTTTATTGCTTCTAATAGTTTATTATTAATATCTGTTTTTTCGGTTCGTATAGAAGTCAAAATTTACTCATGTTAAATCTCTCTCTATATATACGGGCGAATATATACCTTCCTCTCTCTCTCTCTCTCTCCTATTTTATTTATATAAATTGATTATTGATTCAAAGGAATCAATAGATCCATAGATTTTCCCGACATATACCATAGTATAATTCCGGAACATTCTACCTAAACAATAATCTCCGGCTTCCCAATTTGTTATTTATTGTAATCACATAACCTCAATAGAGAATTAGCATTAACCAATAATCCATAGTTTTTCAATGATTTAACTGTATTATATAAATCAGTATTTTTGAATATCTATCTCATATTTCCTACTTCATTGTATGTATATATATAGGTTTGAGAACACAATCGTTGATACAAAGAGGGACATCCAATAATTATTAGCACTCGACCCTGTCATGTAACAACCACTCCAAAATGCACTCAAATCTCAACGAGGTTTTGAGTGGAAAGGATTGACAGGTAGTGCTTAGTACTCAAGAAGAACAAATATTACTATAGAAATCTTTTTCCATGTACACAATTTGACACATACGCTCATAGATAAAACTTAAGGAAGTTGTACCTTCTAGCATGTATATCGGGATTCAGACTATAACTCTGGAAGATACACTCATAGACAAAATTATGAAAATTGTACCTTTTAGCATGTATATCGGAATTCAGACAATAACTCTGAAAGATACACTCATAGACAAAACTAAAGAAGTTGTACCTTTCAGCATGTATATCGGGATTCACTCTAAAATATATTTGATACACAATAACCTTTATTGAAGACACACAGAATAACCAAGTGTGAACAACCTCTGTCTTCTACTGCCTTAAGTTTTGTCCATGAGTGTATATCTCAATTGCATTTATAACAAGTTTTGCTTAATTTGAATCTCTAAGAAGAGGGCAACAGTTTAGATTAGATTCTTAAAGAAAAAATATATTGTTTATAATATAATGATACATTTTTGAGAGAGATTACTTCCGTATAAAGACATCGTTAACATTTTTTAAACGATTATAATTTGTTTATTAAAGTTTTTTATTGAATGTTATAAATAGAAATAATATACAAGAACAATATAAAATAAAAATTTTGGGTATCTTATCATATTTATATCTAATTAAAAAGACATATATTGAATCAAAATATCTTTTATTTTACCAACATTTCTGTTGGCTGAACGCCAACCTTTATCAAGGTATTATAACATATTAATGTGTGTATAACACATTTATTTGTAATAATACCTTGATAAAGGTTGGCGTTCAGCCAACTGAAAATATTGATAAAATAAATGATATTTTGGTCCAAAATATGCCTTTTTAATTAAATATTTATATATGGATTGCTATATTTTCAAAACAATTTTTATATCTATATTCCTCTATAAAAATAAACTTTTCAAAATGCATAGAAAAATAAATGAACGAATATACTGAATCTGAGAGTAATCTTTCGAAATGTTTAAAATTTTGACTCTTTTTTTCTATTTAGATCTAAGTAAGCAAGTATTTATACAGATATTAATGAAAGTATTTTAAAATATAAAACTATTTAATTAATCACAAGATTATTATCATCAAACAAGAGAAAAGAGACCCAAGATAGTGGACATTGCTGCTGCTGTGATAGAGATGTATGGAGACATCTGAGGCTCTTCATTGGACATGACAACAACAACAATACAGTATACACGCCCAAGATAGTGGACATTGCTGCTGCTGCGATACAAAGACATGGAGACATCTGAGGCTCTTCATTAGACACGACAACAACAACAATACAGTATACACACCCAAGATAGTGGACATTGCTGCTGCTGTGATAGAGATGCTTGGAGAGATCTGAGGCTCTTCATTGGACACGACAACAACAACAATACAATATACACACCCAAGATAGAGGACATTGCTACTGCTGTAATAGAGATGCTTGGAGACATCTGAGGCTCTTCATTGGACACGACAACAAAAACAATACAGTATACACACCCAAGATAGAGGACATTGCTACTGCTGTGATAGAGATGCTTGGAGACATCTGAGGCTCTTCATTGGACACGACAACAACAACAATACAGTATACACACCCAAGATAGAGGACATTGCTGCTGCTGTGATAGAGATGCATGGAGAGATCTGAGGCTCTTCATTGGACACGACAACAACAACAATACAATATACACACCCCCAAGATAGTGTACATTGCGACTGCTGTAATAGAGATGTATGGAGACATCTGAGGCTCTTCATTGGACACGACAACAACAACAATACAGTATACACACCCAAGATAGTGGACATTGCTACTGCTGTGATAGAGATGCTAGGAGACATCTGAGGCTCTTCATTGGACACGACAACAACAACAATACAGTATACACACCCAAGATAGTGGACATTGCTACTGCTGTGATTGAGATGCTAGGAGACATCTGAGGCTCTTCATTGGACACGACAACAATACAGTATACACACCCAAGATAGTGGACATTGCTACTGCTGTGATAGAGATGCTAGGAGACATCTGAGGCTCTTCATTGGACACGACAACAATACAGTATACACACCCAAGATAGTGGACATTGCTACTGCTGTGATAGAGATGCTAGGAGACATCTGAGGCTCTTCATTGGACACGACAACAACAACAATACAGTATACACACCCAAGATAGTGGACATTGCTACTGCTGTGATAGAGATGCATGGAGACATCGAAGGCTTATCATTGGACACAAAAACAACAACAAAAAGAAAGAAGAGATTGCGGATTTTACTTGATTTCTTTAATTTGCATTAAAATATTGCAACGTGAAAAATTAGGAAAGACAGACTTCAGGATGACACAGCAATTTATTTAAGGCAAGAATAGAAAGAATATGGTTTGTTCGGGTTGCAAACCAAAATGTATGATTTTCGAGCCCAAAGAAGGTAAGAACAAATTATAATTGATAAAAATATAAGAAATGTAGAAAGGTTACAGAGCAGAAAAATATAAACAACAAAATTGATAAGTTAATAAAATAATAAATAATTTGCTATAATATATCATATATCGTTTGGACTATTTATCAAAACAAAACAAAATATTAGAGGTATAAGACAATTTCTCTTACCCATTTCTCCATCAGGGGGAGAACAATTATAATCATAATAAAAATGACATTGTATCAAATATTATCATGAGAAATATATCAGAATTCATAATGACATTTGCTTTTCGTTTTTGTAGAAAACTTTCATCGAATTCTTCAAATTTGCTGATAATTTTTCATTATAGAATACATTTCATTGAGATTGATCTTAGTTACTTGAGAGAAAGCTTACAGGAAATTAAATTTTATAAATCCTTATTAAACCTCTAAGAATTAATGAATATTTACCACACATTATAAATATTAAATAGAGATTTACTCATTGTTAGTTCTCTGTGATATATACATGATAATTTAGGTATCCAAGACAATCCTTTCAAACAAAGAAAAAGCCTAATTCAAATCTAAATACTATGATTTTTTTTTTGCTTATCCCTAGTACACGTGGTACACGCCATGATAATCATGGTGGGTAGAAGAAGGCGACTGCTTTTACCGTAAGTGCACCACATGTCTACACATGTGAAAAGTAGTTCAGACTTTGCACTTACAAATGTTCCAGAGCCCCGTTTGGTTACTTACACTCGCTGGTGGGGTTGGACTTTTACAATATCCGGGGCCATTGGAGCATTTCTTTTCTAATTAGAAAAAAAAGTGTCCAATGCGGGAATCGAACCCGGGTCGTAGTGGTTCCACCGACCCCCAAATACTATGATAAAATATTGAAATAAGAATATAAAAACAATAAAGGTCGATCCTGACCGTTCAATGAGCATTTTAAATGATAAAGCGCTATCTAGGAATATACTTTTTCAAAATTTAAATTTTTCCTTTAAACTCCAATTAAGTTGGTAATCAGTATTCCTTAATTAACCAATTAAAAAGGTTTCTGGAGATGTGTTTCTTTTTATTATAAGTTCCCCTGTAGAAGGACAGAGATGCTTGAAAGCTTAAGATGGTTTAAAATAAAAAGAAACTCATCTCTTAAAACTTTTTAAATTGTTTAATTAATTTCCAGAAGATTAAAATCAATTGAAGCAGTATTCCTATTCTTTCAGAACTTCTTTTGGATGGCTAGTCTTTTGATGATACTGTAGGATCTACTGCCGAAATTATCTCATAAATCATATCCTTCCTCGACATTTTTAGGACATCTTCATTACTTAGTCTTTCAGAGTCCTGATATACTTTTAAACTATTAATAAAAATTATCATTTTCTAGTTAAATCTCATATAAGCGAATCATCTTATTAGCAATCACCTCCAATTTGAGGCCGCTCATGTAAAACTAAAAATGACATGTTTCAACCCACTATCAATATAGCAAGACGTACAATCATTTATCTGATTCACTGTACGATGAAAGCTTTGTCTACTTGTATCATTAGTTCTCAAGTTCAACAACAAATATGAAAATAGCGAAAAAAAGTGACTGGAAGAAATGCATTAGTTGTTATGTTTTTTTCTTTACCAAGATAGTGCATATAGCTGATTACCAAAATTCTCAAAATATTATAGCAAATATTTATAAGGTTTACCATCCGTACAACTTCGAAAATTCTTCAAGGATTCCATTAACTAACTCTGATGTTTAATATCGAAATATTTTAAACCTTTCCAGCAAATATAATTCTAAAATTCACATATAAGTTCGAAAGTTCTACAAGGATTCCAGCAATTTAGTCTGAAGTTTACCATATATCTTCGAAAGTTCTTCAAGGGTTACAACAACTGATTCTGATTTTCCATTTAAATTTGAAAGTTCTCCAAGGGTTACAGTAACTAATTCTGAAGTTTACCATTTAACTTTGAAAGTTCTCCAAGGAATCCAGAAACTAATTCTAAAGTTTACCATATATCTTCGAAAATTCTCCAAGAATTCCAATAACTAAAACTCTGAAGTTTTCCATAATCTTTGAAACTTCTCCAAGGATTTAGCAACTATTTCTGAAGTTTACCATATATCTCTTCGAAAGTTCACCATGGATTCCAGAAACTTATTCTAAAGTTTACCATAACACTTAGAAACTTCTCAAAGGATTCCAGCAACTAATTCTGAAGTTTACCATATAAATTCGAAAGTTCTCCAAAGAGATTCCAACAACTAATTTTGAAGTTTACCATGTATCTTCGAAGGTTCTCAAAGGATTCCAATAACTCACTCATATGACTTCAAAAGTTCTCCAAAGATTATAGTAACTAATTCTGAAGTTTACCATATAAATTCAAAAGTTCTCCAAAGATTCCAACAACTAATTTTGAAGTTTACCATATATCTTCGAAAGTTCTCCAAGGATTCCAATAACTCACTCATATGACTTCAAAAGTTCTCCAAAGATTATAGTAACCAATTCTGAAGTTTACCATATAAATTCGAAAGTTCTCCAAAGAGATTCCAACAACTAATTTTGAAGTTTACCATATATCTTCGAAAGTTCTCCAAGGATTCCAGAAACTAATTTTGAAGTTTACCATATATCTTCTAAAGTTCTCCAAGGATTCCAGAAACTAATTTTGAAGTTTACCATATATCTTCTAAAGTTCTCCAAGGATTCCAGAAACTAATTCTGAAGTTTACCATATATCTTCGAAAGTTCTCCAAGGATTCCAGAAACTAATTCTGAAGTTTACCATATATCTTCGAAAGTTCTCAAAGAATTCCAGAAACTAATTCTGAAGTTTACCATATATCTTCGAAAGTTCTCAAAGAATTCCAGCAACTAATTCTGAAGTTTACCATATATCTTCGAAAGTTCTCAAAGAATTCCAGCAACTAATTCTGAAGTTTACCATATATCTCCAAAACTTCTCTAAGGGGATTCCAGCAACTTACTCTGAAGGCTACCATACAACTTCGAAAGTTTTCCAAGGGTTCCAATAACTAACTCTGAAGTTTACCATATAAATTCGAAAGTTCTCAAAGAGAATTCCAGCAACTAATTCTGAAGTTTACCATATATAACTTCGAAAGTTCCCCAAGGATTCTGGTAATCATGTTTGAAGTTTATCATATAACTCTAAGTGTCAATAGATTCTAGAAAATAATTCTGGAGTTTACTTTCTGAAGAGAACTTTCAAGTTTTCCAAGGTTACCAGCAATCACCTCTTCAGTTTAAGTTTCACCAAGGATTCCATCAACCATCTTTAAAGTTCTAGCCAACTAACCACCGGATCTCGTGACTATACAATTAGCTTCCAACTGATTTATGAAGTCTCGTGAGCGATTACAACACGAAGTTTACGTAAAAAAGATTCCATATTTAGAAAAAAAAATCTGGTGAATTTAACTATCTTTACCTTCATCGCGCGTTCTCTTCTATTTATAACCTCATTTATAAAAAGGTGATTAAGACTTTTTCATCATCACGACCTTGTAACTGCTGAGAAGCTAGCCATTTCTGTAAGACCCTCAGGCTCTCTGTCTTATCTTATAGAATATCTTTATTTGATTTCTGCTACCTCATTTATCTTCCTTCTTAACTCCTTCCGAATTGATTTCACCTCTTTTCTTAATTTCTTCATCAAACTCGTATATAAAAAGGGGCTTTAAACACGTCTACATAGAAGCTTGTAGACATTCTTTGGAGGAGCTAGCCATTTCTGTAAGACCCTCAGGCTCTCAGTCTTGTGGAATATCTTTATTTGATTTCTGCTACCTCATTTATCTTCCTTCTTACCTTCTTCCGAATTGATTTCACTTATTTTCTTAATTTCTTCATCAAACTCGTATATAAAAAGGGGTTTTAAACACGTCTACATAGAAGCTTGTAGACATTCTTTAAGAAAATCATTTGTTGTTGTTGTTTCTTATCCCCTTGTGTAAAAATTACACGAATTCCATGAGTTCATGCTTCTCGAGCTGTTTTATGATAAGCAGCGGCATCTCTCAAAGTGCAAATCAACATCTGATCTCATGGAATGGGGTGTAGGGGGTGCAGCTTTTGTTGATCATGGAACCATGATCCAGGTACACTTTGGTGAAAGTCTGACTTTGCCTGTAGTTTGAGGCCGTTCCTAACTAAATCATTTAGTATAATGGAATTATAATACAGAAGTGGTCTAAATATGGAATATAATTATGTTAACAGAAAAATAAGTAAATGACTTTACGCAAGTTTTTTTAGGTAAAATAAATCAATTAAATAATATAACAGGCTTCTGGAGATGAGTTACTTTTCATTTTTATTAATGTAATATCTAGATTTTGAGCATCTCTTCCCTTCTGAAGGAGTACATAAAAACGAATAAAACGCTTTAAGATGCTAACATAACTATATATAAAATAAAAGGATTTAAAAGCGCGAATGTTTCTTTTATACATAAAACGAACTTCTACTGTCCTTACTGCGATGAAAAAATATATTGGGAGGGGCTTGGCTCATCAGTGGTGAACCCTCCCAGCGGTTTCGCCAATTTAATCCACCAGACCGCTTCTCAGAGCTCTAATATTGTATTGGATCATTCTGCTTTTATATGCTACACTGAAGGATGGAATCTTAGAAATGGTTTTCAAGTAAACTATGGACATAAGCTTATAGGACAGTAGAATTATATTCAAATATTTGCTTCGAGCAATGCTCTTCAGCAAACTATAAAGACAAGGTCATTAGGAATAAATTAACACAAAGCAATAACGCGCCATCTATACATATAAAATAAAAGGATTTAAAAGCGCGAATGTTTCTTTTATACATAAAACGAACTTCTACTGTCCTTACTGCGATGAAAAAATATATTGGGAGGGCTTGGCTCATCAGTGGTGAACCCTCCCAGCGGTTTCGCCAATTTAATCCACCAGACCGCTTCTCAGAGCTCTAATATTGTATTGGATCATTCTGCTTTTATATGCTACACTGAAGGATGGAATCTTAGAAATGGTTTTCAAGTAAACTATGGACATAAGCTTATAGGACAGTAGAATTATATTCAAATATTTGCTTCGAGCAATGCTCTTCAGCAAACTATAAAGACAAGGTCATTAGGAATAAATTAACACAAAGCAATAACGCGCCATCTATACATATAAAATAAAAGGATTTAAAAGCGCGAATGTTTCTTTTATACATAAAACGAACTTCTACTGTCCTTACTGCGACGAAAAAATATATTGGGAGGGCTTGGCTCATCAGTGGTGAACCCTCCCAGCGGTTTCGCCAATTTAATCCACCAGACCGCTTCTCAGAGCTCTAATATTGTATTGGATCATTCTGCTTTTATATGCTACACTGAAGGATGTAATCTTAGAAATGGTTTTCAAGTAAACTATGAACATAAGCTTATAGGACAGTAGAATTATATTCAAATTCCATCCTTCAGTGTAGCATATAAAAGCAGAATGATCCAATACAATATTAGAGCTCTGAGAAGCGGTCTGGTGGATTAAATTGGCGAAACCGCTGGGAGGGTTCACCACTGATGAGCCAAGCCCTCCCAATATATTTTTTCATCGCAGTAAGGACAGTAGAAGTTCGTTTTATGTATAAAAGAAACATTCGCGCTTTTAAATCCTTTTATTTTATATGTATAGATGGCGCGTTATTGCTTTGTGTTAATTTATTCCTAATGACCTTGTCTTTATAGTTTGCCGAAGAGCATTGCTCGAAGCAAATATTTGAATATAATTCTACTGTCCTATAAGCTTATGTCCATAGTTTACTTGAAAACCATTTCTAAGATTCCATCCTTCAGTGTAGCATATAAAAGCAGAATGATCCAATACAATATTAGAGCTCTGAGAAGCGGTCTGGTGGATTAAATTGGCGAAACCGCTGGGAGGGTTCACCACTGATGAGCCAAGCCCTCCCAATATATTTTTCATCGCAGTAAGGACAGTAGAAGTTCGTTTTATGTATAAAAGAAACATTCGCGCTTTTAAATCCTTTTATTTTATATGTATAGATGGCGCGTTATTGCTTTGTGATAACTATATATATTGCCACGTGGAAAATTAGGGAAGACCAACTTCGAATGGTACAACAATTTATTTCGGGCAAGAACAAACTAAGCATGATAAACAATAAAAAAGCAAAGAGGGAAATTTACAGAGTATCAAGGTAATATAATACACTGCGGCCTGTGATTGCAAAACGCCACTTGAAGTTACACCGCACGAGTTTCTTTTCAATGAAAAATCAAAATTTTTTATTTTATTTTATTTTTCCGTTCATCATTACTCTTCATAATTCACCCTTTCATACCTCATCCAAAAAGGTCAGAAATAGTCAATATTTCACCTTGAAATAAAATTTTGATTTTTCATTGAAAAGAAACTCATGCGGTGTAACTTCAAGTGGCGTTTTGCAGAGTATCAAAGTATAAACATCAAAAAATGATACTCTGTTAATAAAATAATACATACTTTGCGACAATACAGTTTGATTTTTTCAGTGTACATTCCATTATTAGCTACCACAATCTTGAGGCGAGTGAAGAATAAAGCACAGGCCTTGGCGACGATGACCTTATCCATTTGAGTCAACACCGTGTGAACTATTTTCTTGACAGACTGGATAGTTCAATAAAATAACCCCTTTTATCATATTGTGTAAAAATACCAGGCCTCCAGGGAAAAGTATCTTTTCAAACACCTTTTTAATCTCTAGCTTTCAGGTACGAACGGTCTTATATCATGTTTACTCCTTTATAAAGGCGCGTCCGTGCCCGAAAGCTAGAGATTAAAAAGGTTTTTAAAAAGATAATTTCCCCTTAGAGCCTGATATTTTTACTCAAAACTGCATAGTGTTTGTGATGAAAAAAAAACTTATTGACATCTCTTTAAACAACACCCAATACATAATATCGAGGGGGTTGTATTCTGAAGATTCAGGAGACCAAATATCAGGAATCCTGTGTTTGAAGACGTTAAGTGTCAACCACGATTGTGTTTTTTTTTCCTGCCAGGAGCTGAGTCCTGCTGGAAGACGTACTTTCTTCTTGTGGCCACCATGTCTATAAAAGGCTTCACAACGGTCCTCGGGACCTTAGTGCAGGTGTCAACGTTCATCTTAAGGCCATTGACAAAGAAATGGGGAGCATGACATCATGCTTACTGCTGATAACTCCAAGGACCTTCACAAATTGAAGGAATTTCGTGTGCATCACAACAGGTTACTTTGAGTAGTCTTTACAGCGATCATTCCTTAGATTTACCTCTTGGTCCACGTCAAAGTTCTTTTCATCAGAGAAGACCCTCAGTATGCCACAAGAGTCATGTTTCAGGTTGTTGAGGAGGGCAGCAGCCTTTCCTTTTCTGTCATCCTTCTTATTCTTAGTCAACAACTGACTTTTCTGAAGGGCCTAGGACTTCAGACCCAGGTCTTTGCTTGTGTTTAGAATATTTTGTACCTTTTTAACACTTTTTAAAATATATAATTTTTTATTTCGTCGATTTCTTCTGGTTAAAAATCTTATATATTAATAATATATAATGACGTGTCTTATCAATAAATATTAATATGAATGGTGTTTAAATATTTATGAAATTTGTTCGCTTGACTTATTCACCCAACTAGACGAAACAGACCACCTCCGTACCATAAAAACCCAATGCCTGCAGGAATGTAAATCTAATGCTGCATATGACTGGTACAGAGCAAGAGGGACAAGCACCGGTTCTGTCCTCCCAAGAGAACAGAAATCTTTGATTTCCAGAATTAAGTCTGGTCATCTACATAAATGATTTCCCAGAATGGTTGCAAGGATTTCCCACTATGTACTAAGTGCAATTCTCAACCTGCAACCCCAAAACACATTATTAACTATATTGACTTATCCATTGATAAGCTCTACTCATCCCCAGCAGACATCATGAAAAGTCTCAAGCTTTACAATCTTGATACCCTAATATGATTAAGTGAAGATAAGAAAAAAGAAGTATATATATTTAAAAATATATGTGTGTTTATATACAAATACTCTTCTTCGTGATGTTTTTATTATATACAGACTATTGTTTCAAATAATTTTATCTAAATAAAAAAAAAATCACTTTTTCCGAATTTCCTGCTCTTTTTTAATGGAAAATCTATCATCCAAAAAGTTTGCCCTTTATCTATATAAAAAAAAAAAGAAATTATAAAAGTAAGGTTGAGATACCCGCAAAATTTCTAACAGATTTAATTATATATGAACCCTGAACACTATAAAAATTCATATAATTCTAAATTTTAGAAAAAAACATTACTATTCAGAATAAATTAATAGCTATATAGTAGTAATACCATTTTATTCGCGGTCGAACGTTGTGGCCCATAATATGTATTACATCCCAAACACGATGCGACGCCAGCCATCTCTGTCTTGAGCTACCGTTAAGCCAAATCAAACCGTTATATAGCTATATAAATTATATCAAATTCGAGTTTTCACTCTTTTGGTTTGTACTCTTTCACCAAAAGTACTTTCAAAAGATACAACATTTTATAAAAGATTTATCAAAAGCAATTATTGTAATTGTTATTATTTATATTATAAATAAATTTATATTTTGTTATATGTAGTTTTACAAAGTGAAACTCTAATGTTTTAATTAACATTTTAAAATGTCCTTATTGACCATCATATTTATATTGTCCTGCTAGCATTGCTAGCTTTAGTAGCTACGCTACTTAAAAAAAGCCTTGGCCGTATAACGGCATTAAAAATCACCCTGGGCACAATGACCCAGTTGCTCCAGGAGCAAAAGGAAAGAGGCTATATCTATTATAGCAAGGGCGCGGAGGCGTGTGAAGCAAACACGCGCCTCAATGCGCAGAAATCACACCTCCTCCTGAAAATAACGAGCCTAACTACTGAACGTGATTTTTTCAAAATCAAGTTTAGAGATGAAAGAAGGGCCAAAGAACGATTCGTTCTCCAGAACGGCCAGCTCAAAAGAGTCCTTTCAGATCTCATTGTGAAGTCAAAGTGGATCATCATGCAGCAAAAAGCTTATATTATTAAGACAAGCGCTGCAAACAATTTGCTGATGGCCATCGTATCCATTATGACAAACTCAATCTCAGAGTTTAGAATTAAACTTGGTGACGTCGCCAATGGCCCATTGCGGCTTGAACAAGTACAGCTAGATGAAACCGAAGTTGCAATCTGTACAACCGAGGTGGCTTCATCTACAGCTTCAGATAAAGTGAATGAATTCAAAATTGAATGTTTCTCTTCTTCAAGAACTCACATTGAAGAAATTCTAGACTTGGATGATGAATCAAATCCAGAAAATATACCAATGGTCGCAGAACCTCAACCGCTGCTTGAACAATTAAAGCAGGAAGAAGCTTCCGGTGAAGACAATGGTCTTGAAACTTGCATAAATATGAGCAAAACTACAGCTTCATTCGATGCTAGTGAATTTAAAATTGAACGAACCGCATGTATGAAAATTCGTCTAGAAGAAATTGAAAGTTTGGTTGAAGAACCGAATACGGAAATTTGGCCATCAATTGTCAGAAGGGTTCCTCTGGTTGACCAAGGAGAACTTGAAGAAGAAGCATCAGTTCAGAAGCATGAAGATGATAGCGAAACATGCGCAGGCAAAATGAGTCTATTTAGAGCGTCGATCAAAGTCAACGAATCCAAATTTGAACCGGCCGATTTCACTACCCTTCAAAAAGAAGAAGTTGTAAATTCAGTTTCCGAACTAGATGCTGTAATTATTCCATTTATTGGAAACATTGCGAATACGGAAACAAAGGAAGAGCTGACGCCTCGAACTCTAATCGAAGAACCATGCGAATACTACTTCACTTCAGAAGAAGAAGAAACGATTCAAAAACTCCCAAAGGCTTTATGTATTGAAAAATCAGAGAATCCTGAAACAAAGGAAGAGCCTCGAATTCCAATCGAAAAGGTTGCGAAAATTGCTTCACCTCTGAAGAAGACACGATCATAAAGCTCCCAAGTGCACCAAATATTGAGATCTCGGAGGTCTTGAATTCTGAAAAACGAAACAAAGTGCACAGCCAGTCGGAGCTGACTTGGCAACATGTAGAAGACGAGCCAGCGATCAAAAGAACTAAGACCGCCCCCACCACAAAAATGGACTTATTCGCCAAAAGACTTTTAAAGTTGGCAAATCACCTTCTTGGTGATTATGATCTTCCCTGAAGAGGAGGATTCAAACTTCTTTTTTTTTTATTTTCCTTATTTAACCACTAAATAAAGCATTCTGCTTCATTCGTGTCTTTATTTGCATCTATTAAAATGAAGAATACATTAAATGAAGATTAAAGTTTCAAGGAATATAGTTAAAAGATAACTTCTTTAAATGAATAGAATGACTCACACACATATTAAAGATTATAATATTATTCTATCTTATTCCTCATATCACAATAATGGAAAATATTTGTGAATATTTTAATTTTTGTAATGTATATCTGAAAATACTTTGTATTGATTTTATAAAAATAAAAATATGTATTTTATTATTTTAATATCGATTTAATAATATAGTTAAACCTCTCTATAACGCTCCCTCTTGGTACTCACCAAAATAGGTGCTATAGAGAGGGGGTGGCTATAGATAGGTCACTTTTAATGCAAATCGCATTGTACTACGTATTTAAAATTGGGCGCTATAGAGAGGGAGGCGCTATTTAGAGGGGGCGCTATAGACAGGCTTAACTGTATATGATTTAGGTTTAATTATTGATTAAATCAGATTGAGCAATGGGATCACCCTGATATATTCAGGATGAAATAGGTTGACTCTAAAGAACTACTATTTTATGAATCTTTCCAAATAATTACATTGATATTCACCCTCATGAACAAAACTTAAGGAAGTTTTATATTATATGCCACCAGTCCTGTTTTTTTTTTCAAAGAGACAGAGACAATTTTGTTTACACTTTGTTATCTCGTGTGTCTTCAATAAAGGTCACTGTGTATCAAAATCCTTTCAGAGTTATTGTCTGAATCTTGATATTCAAGGTTGATGTTGATACTGTATTTTTATTTTTTAAATCCAAGCCTTCAAATCGTTGCTTAGCTTTACTTAGTCTTTTGTTTTGATATGACGGAATTGCTAGAAAATATTTATCTAATATTATAACAAAGACTGGAAATGAGTAGTTTTTTTTTTATCCCGAGTACACGTGGTAGTACCGTGATAATCAAGTTTCAGACTGATTTTACTGTAAGTGAGAGAGAGAGAGAGAGAGAGTGCACTACATGTCTACACATGTACACATGTGAAAAGCATTTCGACTTTGCACTTTAAAATGTGCCAGAGCCAGAGTGTTTGTGATGAAAAAAAAAAAACTTATCTCTTTCAACAACAACCAATACATAATATTGAGGGTGTTGCATTCTGAAGATTCAGGAGACCAAATATCAGGAATCCTGTGTTTGAAGACGTTAAGTTTCAACCACGATTGTGTTTTTTTTTTTCCTTCCAGGAGCTGAGTCCTGCTGGAAGACGTACTTTCTTCTTGTGGCCACCATGTCTGTACAAGGCTTCACAACGGTCCTCGGGACCTTAGTGTAGGTGTCAACGTTCATCTTAAGGCCATTGACAAAGAAACGGGGAGGCATGTCATCACCCTTACTGCTAATAACGTTAAGAACCATCACTGAGGAAGGAAATTTCGTGTGCATCACAACAGGTTACTTTGAGGGGTCTTTACAGCGATCATTCCTTAGATTAACCTCTTGGTCCACGTCAAAGTTATTTTCATCAGAGAAGAACCTCATCATGTCACAAGAGTCATGTTTCAGGTTGTTGATGAGGGCAGCAGCTTTTCCTTTTCTGTCATCCTTCTTATTCTCAGTCAACAACTGACTTTTCTGAAGGGCCTAGAACTTGAGACCCAGGTCTTTGCTTGTCTTTAGAATATTTTGTACCTTTTTAACACTTTTTAAAATATAATAATTATTTTTTTTTATTTCGTTGATTTCTTCTGGTTAAAAATCTTATATATTTTCTCGTGTTTACCCTACCGGTTCTTTGCGACGATGCGCTTCTTCCCTTCGTGGTTCACCCACTTAGGCTCCCGTTGCTCTTCCCTGCAGCTTTTCCCCTCAGGCCACCCAAAGACGTTCGGCAGGATGTTCGGCCAGGCTTCAACCCGGCGTTAAGGCTTGTTTTCTCTCTTCGGAACACCTCGGGACTGCGTGCGGCTCGCGCCGGCTGATACTGTATCTTGGAGGAAAACGTGGATCTTATAAACATTATTTTACATCCTGGGGCCAACACAAAAGCGTATTTACAGTTAACCTCCCCAGGAAACGGGACCACAGCAGTCGGCGACTCCCACATCAGCCAGCAAGGGAATCAGGCGAAAGCGCCATCTATTGGTGGAGGTTGTAATCGTTTGGAGGCCTTACACGTAACACTGCCTCCCCCTCAAGGCGGATCGTCCCGATCCGGCCTCATCGCTTCCGTCGCCTAGATGTCAAGCTTCTCGCTGGTGCCGCTTCTCTTGCCGGAACTGCCCATCTTGCTGGAATCGCCTTTCTCGCCGGAGCCAATCTTTCTCGCTGGAGCCGCCCCTCCCGCCGGAGTCGCCCTTTCGCCGGAGCCGTCCTTCTCGCCGGGATCGCTTCTCCCGCCGGAGCCGCCCCTTTCTCCGGAGCCGTCCCTCTTGCCGGAGCCGCCCCTTTCGCCGGTACCGCTTCTCACGCCGGAGGCACCTCTCATGCTGACTCAGCCTCTTATTCCGCTTCTTATATCGGTACCGCGTTTCGTGCCGGAGGCGCTTCTCATGCCGGCACCGCCTCTTATGCTGGTACCACCTCTCTCGCCGAGACCACTTCTCTCGCCGGTACTGCTTCTCTCGCCGGGACCATTCCTCTCGCCGGGACCACTCCTCTCGCCGGGACCACTTCTCTCGCCGGGACCAATCCTCTCGCCGGGACCACTTCTTTCGCCGGTACCGCTCTTCTCGCCGGTATCGTTTCTCCCGAGGGTATCGCTTCTTTCGCCGGCACCGCTTCCCCCCGCTCCCTTCGCGGGTCCGCGTGAAGCAGATTCAAGGTCTGTCCAGGAGGCTCATCAATCAGGCCCTCTACTCCACGCAATTCCCCCATGTGGCCCGGCTTGACTTCCAGTCCTCGGGATTCTGCTCGGTCCTCGCTGACATCATTCAAAGCTGTCTCGGCCGTACCTGTCTCATTCTGCAAGTGGGCCTTCATTTGAGACAGCAGCTTCTCAATTTCTTTGTTTCTGAGAAGCCTTTTCTCTTCGAACTCTTTTTCTCTCCGAAGTCTTCCTTCCTCTGTTCGGCGCTTTAATTTGTCCCACTCCTCCCGGTGTTCCTGCAGCCTCCGGTCGATCTCGGCCAGCGAGTCCTGCTCAGAGGCCATCCCTTGGCCTCTCACGTAAATGGGCCTTTGTCAGCAACTAAAAAAACTTTTAAATAAAAAGCCTCCTGGTGACCTCCACGAGGAAGAATCCCACTTCTGACACCAGTTGTCGCGTGTTTACCCTACCGGTTCTTTGCGACGATGCGCTTCTTCCCTTCGTGGTTCACCCACTTAGGCTCCCGTTGCTCTTCCCTGCAGCTTTTCCCCGCAGGCACCCAAAGACGTTCGGCAGGATGTTCGGCCAGGCTTCAACCCGGCGTTGAGGCTTGTTTTCTCTCTTGGAACACCTCGGGACTGCGTCCGGCTCGCGCCGGCTGATACTGTATCTTGGAGGAAACGTGGATCTTATAAACATTATTTTACATCCTGGGGCCAACACAAAAGCGTATTTACAGTTAACCTCCCCAGGAAACGGGACCACAGCAGTCGGCGACTCCCACATCAGCCAGCAAGGGAATCAGGCGAAAGCGCCATCTATTGGTGGAGGTTGTAATCGTTTGGAGGCCTTACACGTAACAATATTAATAACTAGCTGAATGACCCGGTCAACGCCCAGGTTTTACCCGATTAAATGTTTTTATTCAAATACTATTTGTTACAATTATAAATTGGCGCCGTGGATGTCACTCTTGTGAAACGTCCCGCTCCAAACTTAGTGTCAGAGAAGCGATATTTTTATAAAGAGATGATCTGGCTTTGTGTCTTCTGCTCGAATGAATGTTTTTTCTGTTAGAATTTTGTTCCTGCACACTAAAAATGAACTGGCTTCACCCGTGGTCTCAGCTTTTTGTAATTTTTCCCGATATAATTTTGTATCTGATAATCAAACATGATACGGCAATATTGTCATCATCATTTTCTGACTAAAAAAACAGCTATTTTTGCCCAGAACCTGTCAATTTCAATTTTTCTTGGCTAAAATTGCGAAAAATATATTTTCCAGATTTTTCTCTATGTCCTATCAAAACACGTTTTACATGTACATTAGGTCAGCTGATATTACTTCCCATCTTCACCGCTAGAGGCGCTGCTTGCGAGCGAAAAGGCAAATTTGCAACGCAATTTGCAAATAACTCGAAGAATATTCGGGATTGAGACCTGAAAGAAGTTTTTCCAGATTCTACTCTATATACTGTTAAAATTTCAGTCAGATTAGTTATGTATTGTAGACGTGTATAGCCGACATAGGAACAAACACACATACATACATACACTGACTTTTATATATATAGGGATATATAATGAAACTTTTTACCTGATTTAATTTTTACTTTTTCAAATAATGACGTGTCTTATCAATAAATACTAATATGAATGGTGTTTAAATATTTATGAAACTTATTCGCTTGACTTATTCGCCCAACCAGACGAAAGATACCTCCTCCGTACCATAAAAGCCCAATGCCTTCAGGAATGGAAATCTATGCTGCATATGACTGGTACAGAGCAAGAGGGACAAGCATCGGTTCTGTCCTCCCAAGAGAATAAAAATCTTTGATTTCCAGAATTAAGTCTGGTAACCTACATTAATGATTTCCCAGAATGGTTGCAAGGATTTCCCATTATGTACTAAGTGTCAACCTGCAACCCCAAAACACATTATTAACTATATTGACTCATCCATTGATAAGCTCTACTCATCCCCAGCAGACATCATCAAAAGTCTCAAGCTTTACAAGCTTGATACCCTAATATGATTGAGTGGAGATAAGAAAGTAGAAGTATATATTTTTAAATATATATATGTGGGTTTCTATACAAATACTCTTCTTCATGATGTTTTTATTATATACAGACTATTGTTTCAAATAATTTTATCTAAATAAAAAAAAAAATCACTTTTCCGAATTTCCTGCTCTTTTTTAATGGAAAATCTATCATCCAAAAAGTTTGCCCTTTATCTATTAAAAAAATGAAAAAAGTAAGGTTGAGATACCCGCAAAATTTCTAACAGATTTAACTATTTTGAAAATAGAGCAATCCATATTTAATTCTTTAGATAATAAAAAAAGGCATATGTTAGATTCAATAAAAGATTTATTTTGCCAATATTTCGGTTGGCTGAACGCCAAACCTTTATCGAGGCATTACATTTTTGTATACACAAATTTATTATCAGCGGCGCTGAGTTTGTGTATACAAAAATGTAATGCCTCGATAAAGGTTTGGCGTTCAACCAACCGAAATATTGCCAAAATAAATCTTTTATTAAATCCAACATATGCCTTTTTCATTATCTAAAGATACAACTATATATGAACCCTGAACACTATAAAAATTCATATAATGCTAAATATCAGGAAAAAAACATTATTATTCTGAATAAATTAATAGCTATATAAATTATATCAAAATCAAGTATTCACTCTTTTGGTTTGTACTCTCTTTTTTTTTTTTTTTTCACCAAAAGTACTTTCAAAAGTTATATCATTGTATAAAAGATTTATCAAAAGTAATTATTGTAATTGTCATTATTTATATTATAAATAAATTTATATTTTGTTATAAGTAGTTTTACGAGGTGAAACTCTAATGTTTTTAAAAACATTTTAAAATGTCCATAATAACCATCACACTAATATTTGTCCTGCTAGCATTGCTAGTTTTTGTAGCAATGCTACTTAAAAAAAGCCTTGGCCGTTTAACGGCTTTAAAAATCACCCTGGACACAATGACCCAGCTGCTCCAGGAGCAGAAAGAAAGAGGTTTCCGCTATTACAGCGAGGGCGCGGAGGCGCGTGAGGAAATCACGCGTCTCAATGCGCAGAAGGCGGTACTCTTTCTGAAAATCACCAACCTAACATCTGAACGTGACTATTTCAAACTCAAGTTCCGATATGAAAGACGGGCCAATGAACTATTGGTTCTACAGAACGGCTGGCTCAAGCGAGCTCTTTCAGTCCTTACTGTGAAAGCGAAGCAGATCATGATGAGGCAAAAGGCCTATATTATCAAGACAAGCTCTGCAAACAGTTTGCTAATGTCTATTCTAACGATGATGTCAAACTCCATCACAGAATTGAAAATTAATCTTGGCCATGTCGTCCATAGCTTGTCGCGGCTTAAACAAGTTAAGCCAAAAGACGCTGAAGCCTGCACAACCAACGTGTATCCATCAGCATCTTCAAAAAAGGCAATTGAATGCGAAATTGAAAGTTGCTCTACTATAACGCCCAACGTTGAGGAGATTGTAAGCTTGAATGATGCTCCAAATTCAGAAAATATGCCATTGGTCGCCAAAGCTCAGCCGCTGCTTGAACAAGTAGAGCTGGAAGAAGCTTCCGTTGAAGACAATGATATTAAAACATGCTTGAAGAATATGGGCCAAAATACAGCTTCAAATGATGCTATTGATTTTAAAATTGAATCAAAAGCTAATATGAATCTTCAGATAGAAGGAGTCAAAAGTTTGGTTAATGAACCAAATGCAGAAAATTGTCCATCAATCATCACAAAGCGGCCTCATCATGAACAAGTAAAACTGGAAGAAGAATCAGTTAAAGAAAATAATGATGATCAAAAAACTTGCATAAACCAAATGGGCCATTTTGGAACATCAGTCGAAACCAATCATTCCAAATTTGATCAAACCGATACTGAAAACGCTCAAAAAGACGAAGTTGAAAGTTTAGCTTTCAAACTAGATGCTGCAAGCGTTCCTGTAATTAGAAACGTTGAGAATTCGGTACCAAGGGAAGAGCTGAAGCCTCGAATTCCAATCGAAAAAGGTTTCGAATATTGCTTCACCTCTGAAGAAGAAACGATCATAAAGCCCCCAAATTCAGAGGTCTTGTATTTTAAAGAACGAAAAACAGTGCACAGCTTGTCGGAGCTGACTTTCCAACTCGCAAAAGAAGAACCGGCGATCAGAAGAACTAAGACCGCCACCACCACAAAAATGGACTCATTCGCCAAAGGACTTTTAAAGTTGGCAAATCACCTTCTTGGTGATTATGATCTTCCCTGAAGAGGAGGATTTGAACTCTTTTTTTTTTCTTCTTTTCCCCTATATAACCAATAAAAAGAGCATTCTTTGCTTTACGAGTGTCTTTTTTATTCTAATCCATTTAAAAAAAGAATACATTATACAGATATTTAAAATTTCAATTATATAACGTATTATAATAAAAGAATTGATTGGCCCACATTATACATTTGAAGATAAAAATATTTGTCTATTCTTATTTTGATTTTCCAACAATGGAATATTTTATGAATAAAATATTTTGGAGTTTAGCAATGTATATCTTACTGGGTGTATCAGATAAATTGGGAATAACCACAATGGAACATTTTTAATGTAAATATATTTCAAGTAAAAAAATTGAGAATTATTTTGCACAGCCAGTAGATAAAATGATATTGACACGTGGAAAATTAAGGGAAGACCAACTTCGGGATGAGACAGCAATTTATTTCAGGCAAGAACAAACTAAGCATGATAAACAATAAAAAAAAAGCAAAGAAGGAAGCTTACAGAGTATCAAAGTACACCTATCCCCCGATTTACACGGTACTTGTTTTACACGTTTTCGCTTTTACACGGTTTTCCAAATAATTTGTTGTTTTTATCGCACTATACTAAATGCTACTGTGATTGAACACATGCGCTGTGTACACATCTCACGAGGAATCCCGAGCTTATGTGCTGACTACATATTTTAACCTGTCAATGCATTTTATTTTTATTTCTGTGTACACCTATCCCCCGATTTACACGTTTTTCTCAGGAACGTATCTACCGTGTAAATCGGGGGATAGGTGTATAAACATCAAAAATGATAATCTGTTAATAAAATAATACATACTTTGCGACAATATATATATAATTAATCAGAATCTAACGGCGTTTTTTTCCGCTTTTATGTAAAAGGGCAGAGATTCCCGCAAGCTCGAGAATGCGTTATTAAAAATGAAAAGAAGCTTATCTCCAGAGATCTGTTGCATTTTTCAAATTTATACGCAAGAGATTTGAATCAATTGATATGAAAATATAACCCCCACACCGATAAAACGGTGTTTACCTTACAACTCTGAACACTCGGATTTTCCTGGAAAATCTCTTAAAGATTTCTTGAAAAAAGCCATGGTTCACCTATGCTGTGTGAGCAGAAGAGCTTAAATTGACTTGTTCCATTATATGTATGTTCCATATGTAAATACCTGTTTTCTTTCTTCTTTTCGTTCTCCACTTCTCCCATCCATATTTCCAATTTTTTTTTCCAAATCCATATTCTTATTTTCCATAGGATTATTCAAATAATAATCTGTATATATTTACCATGTGTATATAATCTTTCTCCATTTTTACCCCTTTGTATATTTCCCACTTTCATAGGTTTCTCCGTCTTGTAACCCCAAGGAGAATCCTCTGTAAGACCGGTGTGTCTTAATAAAGGTTTTTGTGTGTGTGTGTGTGATATGAAAATAAATCCATGATTCATTTTACCTAAAGGTTGAGAAAGGGCAAGACTCGAAAGGTCGCAATAAATATATATTTTCGAAACCTGCGGTAAGTCATTTATTTTTGTGTCAACATAATAAATCCCACAATTGCCAAAATTTCAAATGATTAATTATCTACTATCACAATCTTCTTTATTTCCGACGCATAGGAGATCCGCAATTACCCATTTCAAGGAAAACTAATCTTAGAAAAAAAAAGGAAACATTATTAGATTTCCTTGAAAAGGTTGACACAGAGCGCGGGTGTCTGAAACTTCGGATATAAAGAAAAAGTATGGAGTAAAAGTAATTAATCAATTTATTAAAAATAAAAAAGGCATATCCTGACTAGGAGCACATGTGCTTTACAGAAGGCAGAGCGCCATCTGGTGGAACAGAAATCAACTAAACATTGATTTAGCCTGTTCCCTGATATTTGGCCAACCCAATTTCTTGATAAATCAAGAAAAGCCATCCACGAACGCGTTTCGCGCTGTTGGCGCTCGTCACCGTGTAGTAGGCTGTACAACTGCGACCAAAAAGAATTTTGGTCCCAGGGGCTTCTTGAGAAACCAAGAAATGGTAAATACGCTTAACACATGAAAAAATAATAGAAAAAAAAAAAACAATTTATATAAAGTAGAACCTCCATGTAAAAGACACTTTGGCTTTGGATTAGGTGTCCTTTACAGGGAGGTTGTACTGTATATAATAAAATTATGTA
>CP092868.1:36187541-36251776 GCA_030710605.1 Cordylochernes scorpioides | reverse complement strand
ATGCATCACGCTGAGGACCAACAGCCTGAAATACACACATAGTTAACTTTTCCTTATAAATAAAGAAAGGGTATTTGACCAATTCTTAAATTTAAAAATACCTTGATAAAGGTTGGCGTTCAGTCAACTGAAATATTGGTAAAAATAAATGATATTTTGATCTAATATATATGCCTTTTTATTTAAATATTTATTCATGGGTTGCTCTATTTTGAAAAAAATCAAGAAATTTTGCAGGATGCAGCAAAGACAAGCTTTTATGGTTGTTTTTTCTTTATTAATAAAGAAAGGGTATATTTGACCAATTCTGAAATTTAAAAATACCTTGATAAAGGTTGCGTTCAGCCAACTGAAATATTGGTAAAAATAAATGTTATTTTAATCCAATATATGCCTTTTTATTTAAATATTTATTTATGGATTGATCTATTTTGAAAAAAAAAAATTTAAGAAATTTTGCAGGATGCAGCAAAGACAAGCTTTTATGGTCGTTGAGGTATGCACCACGCTGATGAGGGTTAACTGCGTGAAACACGTACATGATTAGCTTTTCTTGATTAATAAAGAAAGGGTATTTGGCCAATTCTGAAATAAATAAATAAAAATCAACGATTAGTTGATAATTATTCCGACAGATGGCGCAAGCCCTTTTTTTTTTTTTTTCTTAAATTGAGAGTTGACAAAATAGCAAACACATCACTTTTATCACACACCTAATAACGAATCTTTTCTAGTGCCTATATTGTATCGAGATTTTTGCAAAATTATTTATGCCAACTGTTCAAAACCTCTTTTTGTGTGTGTTTAGTTTTTAGTTTTTTTAATATAAATAACAATGTATAAAAAAAATAGCACCGTATTTTAAAGCGATAAAAATGTAAAAAGGAAATACACCTATCCCCCGATTTACACGGTACTTGTTTTACACGTTTTCGCTTTTACACGGTTTTCCAAATACGTTTTTTTTTTTTTTTTTTTTATCGCACTATACTAAATGCTACTGTGATTGAACACATGCGCTGTGTACACATCTCACGAGGAATCCCGAGCTTATGTGCTGACTACATATTTTAACCTGTCAATGCATTTTATTTTTATTTCTGTGTACACCTATCCCCCGATTTACACGTTTTTCTCAGGAACGTATCTACCGTGTAAATAGAGAGAGGGGGATAGGTGTATATAATTATTTTCTACATAAATGACAACTCTATTCTTAAATGAATTCACATATAAAAATTGAATGAATAAATAAATCTTCCAGTGAATTGAAATGGCCTCACACTTCTGCTTAATGTATTTGTAATCATTGATGGAAATAGATTTTGGCTAAGGAACTTTGGTCGCTAAAGAAGATTTTGATCGTTAATATGTAATTTTACTGCTATAAGGATGTTCTTTTTTTCTAACAGCATTTAGTACATTTCCATTCATCTTAATCTTCATTTTTTTATGTCTAAAATGTTAATCTTAAATTAAAATGATGATGTATATTCTTATCCTTACAAAAATAAACAAAAAAGAAATTTAGTTATAGAGATAGAATAAAAGAAAGAAAAAATTCCAAATGAAATATCCTGGATTATCATTCTTAATCAAGTCGAAGCTAATGTAACGAAGATAAACGTGGGTGGTAAAGGAAGGCCAGTATTAAAAGATGGATTAGATTAGGATATAGCTATTATTTTACAAAGGTAATAGTTTAAAAATAAATATGGCAAGACGATGAAGATCAAAAGGTCATTCTTTTGACTTCTCTTTCTTAAATATTCAGAAGACGTCTATGAGATAGTTACGTATGCTTCAGTTAATTGTTGCATAAATCAGACTCTTCTTTATCTTTCTTTAAGATGTCTTATACAAACGTTTAACTTAATTGTTATATCAATCAGACGACCATACTCTTCCATCTTTTTCTTCTGAAGCAAAGATTCTTTATACAAGCGTTTAATTTACTTGAAGATAATTTCCGCAATGGATATTCTTTTGGGGAGATTTGAGGCGTTTTATTTTTACAATGAATATTAAATTCTACGTTTAAATATTGTAACAAAGTATTTTTTTTATTAGCAGAGTATTATTTTTTATGTTTATATTTTGCTATACTCTGTACACTTCCCTCTTTTGCTTATCTTTTGTTTATCATTCATAGTTTTGTTCTTGCCTGAAATAAATTGTTGTCTGATCCTGAAGTTTTTGTCTTCCATAATTTTCCAAGTGGCAATATATATTACGATATATTTTGAATTATATTTAGCTTCAAGAGAGGTTGCTATATTTGTAATTTTTTTGTAGAATTTTAGCGTTGAAAATTTGACAGAATTAAATAGAGAATTTTTAAATGATATACTACGAGAGATTGAGATTGAAACTACTTTATTTCAAAGCTCATATAAGATTATATATAAGGTTAAATACAGAATAAATATAAATATGAATAAATAAGATTATAACTCTTAAAAACACCTTCTGGAGACTTAGCAACCCACTGAAGACGCTGAGAACTATTTCAGAAAAGAAAAATATAGCAATAGACCTCTATAATTTCTACAGATCAATTGTAAATAGATTCATACACAAAAGAGTAAGTGAGGAAAGTTTTAGAACAGATGTGTAAATAAATCCCTTTTCAAACAAAGACTCACGTGCACATGGGGAAAGTGAGAAAAAAATTACTGTATTATTTTGTTGTTGTGTGGCGAATCCATACGGGTAATGGGCCCTAATAAAAGCCTTTTTGTTGTTGTTGAATAAATAATATTATATATTGATAAATATGAGATAGAGCTTTAATATGAAAGAAAGTTCAATTTAAAATATGTTATGCATATTTTACATTTTAACTTTGAAATCTTTTATATATGCTTTGTCCATATTTGTACATAGGTGAACAGTATGTACAATTAACATTACAATCATAAGATTATATGAAAATTTAACATATAAATGCTATTTATAAATTCAATTGCCATCTATCGATAAAATATGTAATAAATAAATTTACTGGCAATGTGTGTGTTTCTTTTCAATAATATCATCAAATATTATCTCTATAGACCTTTCTGTAATGATATAAGTTATTGAATCCAATCCCCCCCATTCAATAACTTATATCATTGCAGTAAGGTAGGTCTGTAGAGATAATATTTTATGGTATTATTGAAAAAAAAAACACATTGACAGTAAATTTATTTGTTACAAATATAAATGCTATGTACACACTGATAAAATGGGACTCACCGATGAAGTCAAAATAACAAAATGCCATAGGCTATCCCGAGCTGAGAATTCACCGGTACTGGCGGTAATACCGGACCATGAAGAAAGGGCAAGAGTGCTTTCTAATGCAATTAAACTCAAAGGATCAAAAATATTTATCAGTAAAGACTATAGCCTCAAAGTAAGGGACCAAAGAAGAATTCTAATTGCGAAGAGAAAGGAGGAAAATGCTATGTACAGTGAATATTTACAAGGTAACTTTCTTCGATGCAGAGTATAATGGAATATATGTAGGTCTTTAAAAATCCTGTTAATTAAGATGGTATTATCATTTATAATTTTATGATCATCCCGCATTTCTATCCTCTCTCTTTTTACTTATTTACTTATCTTCAATTATTCTCCACAATTCTTCTATAAACAACGAATTCTTACAATAGGTAGTAAATTTATAGCAATTGAACTGACTTAGTTAATCTCTCTTTCACATAAGAAAAATCCAATCATCTTCAAGAAGAAAAGTCATTTATCTAAAGGTCGTTTTAAGTGTAGAGCAAATTATTCCATTGTGTGGACTGCATTGATATTCTTCCGTATATTTTATTTAGCTACTTTTTTATGGTTTAGAATTTGCTCTATTCATAATTTATATCAATTCTGTTCTTCCAAGGAAGAAGTAGTTCTTGATTTCGAGACTTAAGTATGATCATTTACGAACTATGACCTTCCAGAATGGTTGCAAGGTTTTCTCACTATGTACTAAGTACATTTCTCAACCTTAAACCTGATATCATATATATCAGTATGAGCTGCACTACCTGGAGTACAGGAGCTCCATCTATGCTTCCTTTCTTCCTGTGGTGAATCTGTATAAGACCGGGTGTTAATAAAACTGTGTATATATATGTTATATTAAAATATTATTTTATTTGGAATTATATTTAATAGATACAAATATTCTGTTAAATCGACCGCCAGAGGTCACGCTTTGCATATAAAAACTCGTTGTTTTTCCCCGTTGGCTGGCTCAAAACTTTTGTACATTATGTAAATAATCTTTTGTTTTCTTATTCTACTCGCCTTAAGCCAGGCATTACTTTTGGCAAATTATGTTTCATATATTTCTTAGGTCAAATAAAGAAATCTCTGATCAAAACTATTTTATTATTATAGTTTCAAGATTTTAACCACGACTGCATTACCATACCATAATCCTCAACAATCAAGATACAACAGAAAATCTCATTTTTTTATAATATACTGTATATTATACTGTATATATATATATGAGAAAAATAAGAAAAAATATAAAAAAAAGGTCAGGTGTTGATATTAAAAACGAAAACGACTTGGGGTTACTTAATCTTGAATTAGCTTGCACTCATTGAATTTTTTTTTTAAACGAAAAAGGCATGTCCTGACCGCTTACATGAGCATTCTAGATGATAGAGCGCCATCTAGTGGAATAAAAATCAACTAAACGTTGATTTAGGCTTGTTCCATTACATTCAGGCTGTTGGGCTTCGTTAGTGTGGCACAGGCTGTACCTCAACGACCAAAATTTGGTCCAAGAGGCTTCCTGAGAAATCAAGCTCTTCCATCTAAAATATTTATGTAAACGGTCAGAATATATGTCTTTTTGTTTTAAATATATTTATGAAAAAAAAAACGATAGAAAAAATAATAAGTGGGTCAAGTGTTGATATTAAAAATAAAGAAGGCATTTCCTGACCAAAAGCACATATGCTTTTTAGATGGAAGAGCGCAATCTAGTGGAGCAAAAATGAACTAAACGTTTATTTAACTTGCTCCGTGATACTTGGCCAACCCAATTTCTTGATAAATCACACACACACACACACACACACTCGGCCGTGCGGCACACATTTGTCGAGCTCCGCCTTTTTCCCACCCTGGCGGGTGTATGGCTACCGGCGGTACGCCGAGTTTAGCACGGGCTGAAAGCCCATTAAAAGCTGATCAGATGCCTGGAAGGCACGGCTTGAAAGCACACCTCTGTGCAGAGAAATCTGCAATTTTCGATTCGCAGAGCAATTACTCTAATAATCAAGAAGCATTTGATAAATATGCAAATTTGCCGCCGGCGGTAAAGATGTAAATCTGGCCGCGCCGTTCAACTTGGCGGCTAATCCATCTTCCAATGCCGTAGCCCAAGCTCAAGAAACTGGGCAGACATGACAGAGGATATAAATCCTGAAATTGAGGACAACTTTACTCTTGTCCAGAGAAGGAAGAGACGCCGCGGCTCGGGGAATTCGCCTACATCGAATGCACCATCCTCCAATGTCGGAGGTTCTAGGACCGATCGCCGACCGCGATCATCCACGGGATGGGCGCCGCGGGCGGAGGAGATTAGGACCACCAGGGCGCATATCGCGGAGGCCAGGCGCAGCAGGCATCCTCCTCTGAGGAGTACTGCGTGTATATCGAACAGCCCCGACCTAGAGCCCTTCCATTACCTAAGGGCACTGGACAGAATGGTCGGAGGAACCAGCGGAGTCGTCCAGGTTTCCAAGGTCAACGGACTCTACCTGCTGGGACTAACCAACAGAGGCCTGGTCGAGCGCCTCATAAGCGAGGGCCTCGAGGTTGAGGGCACACTCCTGAAAGCATTCCCTTTCCGCAAAAGAGGAGAGGATAACAGTTGGAAACCTGCCCTTCTTCGTGGCGGACTGTGTCATCATCAACGCCCTCTCGACATTTGGGCGTGTTACATCCATCGCGCCCAAACTGATGAAGGCTGGCCCTTACATCTACAATGATGGCCGCCGAGAGGCGTTCATTGCCCTCCACGAAGGAGTGACTATCGAAAGGCTTCCTACCCGCCTCGAGATCAAAATAAAAGGCGAGACCTGGCCCGCATACCTGACCTCTGGAATCAGGTGTTCCAGGTGCCACGGTCAAGGACACCGTAGGGCCATCTGCCCCCTGCTTGCAGGGCTGGCCAACAACACCAGAATGGCCCCACCAACCACTCCTGCCGGCGTCCCACCACCGACCACCCTGCACCGCCTCAGCGATCAGCAGCCCAGCCTCCTGCACCGGCATCCTCCGACCCAGCCTCGGAGACTCCCGGCGCTCCTCCTGAGGCCCGAGCTGTAACTACATCTACAGCACCTCGGCCATCTCCACCAGTGGCCCGGCCGTATCTATGGAGAAGGCGCCTTCTGCCCCTCCACCTGTGACCCCTGCTCCGTCCCTGCAGGCGCCTGAGGGTCCCGTGGGCCCTCGCCCGGCCAATTCACAACATCCAGAGCCGCCTCCCGCTCGGCCGGACTTCGGTGCCCCGCGTGGCCCTCTGCCCGCCCAGAAGACCCTCGGGCCTGCGGCCCCAACACGGACGTGGAAATGTCCACCACTGAGGAGCCCTCTGCTCCTCCAGCCGCAGTTTCAGTACCCCCACTGCCTGCGCCTCAGCCTGCTGGGCCGACACCATCTGCTCCCCACAAAGAGGATCCGACACCGGCTATGACACCTCCGTCCCTACCACCTACCCCGATGGAGGAAGACCTGCCGCCGAACCTGGGTGATTGCATCGATGAAATTTTGAGAGAGATCATTATGTCCAAAATCAACCCTGGACCCTTGGTCGATGATGAAACCTCCTGGACCGACGCCATTGATGCCATCCTACATCCCCATTCTAGGGCGCCTTTCCTTGCGAGACTCTCGCCTATTTTGAAGAAAAAACTACGCTGTCTTTTTCGAGGCGGCCATCGAGCGCGCTCGGGATTCCCATCCCAGGATCCTCAGCGGGTTGTCCGAGCTCAGGAGGGCCTTGGCTCCCAAGACTAGACGTCACCGCGGCAAGCGCTAACCTAATGTATATACCCCTCTCTTCTCTCTTTCTCTTTGAGATGTAACATTGTCTAGAAGACAATAAATTTTTTCAATTGTCAAAAAAAAAAAATTGTCACACACACCACACACACACACAAAAGCCTTTATTAAGACACACAGGTCTTACAGAGGATTCTCCTTGGGGTTACAAAACGGAGAAAGTGGGAAATAAAAATGGTGAAAGAATATATACATATGGTAAATACATACAGATTATAAGAAAGAATAAAGAAATAAGAAGAATTTTAAAAAATAAATTTAAAAAAAAATTGGAAATATGGATGGGAGAAGTGGAGAGCGAAGAGAGGAAAGAAAGCAGGTATTTACATATGGAACAAGTCAATTTAAGTTCTTCTGCAGTGGACCATGGCTTTTTCAAGAAATCTTCAGAGAGATTTTCCAGGAAAATCCGAGTGTTCAGGGTTGTAAGGTAAACACCGTTTTATCAGTGTGGGGGTTAACTTATCGTATCTGCCTAAACAATAATTGGATGTTGGTTCTGTCCTTCTCATCAAATAGAATTTTTTGGTATGTTTGGATGTTCGGATAAGTCTTTCTTTTTTTCAGCATTTTTATGGAAGTTATATAGATTCAGAGCTACTGAACTATTGTCTATAAAGTTGGATAATAAAGAATATAATGTGAAGTGTGTATGGCCTATCTTTAAAAAGAGTATTTTTCTTTCCGTGTCAAGAGGCTTGCATTCAAATATATAATGTTCTAATTCATTTTAGGTTCTATTTTTGCATAGTTGGCAATACAAGTCTTCTGTCCTTAGATTTTATATGGTCTTCTCGATATAAAAACAAATAGAATTCTCAATTGCGCAATGAGGCGTTTAGTCGGCAGTGGGAGTTCACTTAGTAGATAGTTCTCTGCTGCGAATGTTTTATGTAAATATTTGTAGTGTGTGTGTAGCTTCGAATTGGTTATTCTTGATTGATCGGTTTGGATAGACTGTTCTATAGTGATTCTGATAATTTGAGGTATTGCTTTCTGTAGAATATATGGGATTTGAACAATTCTTTAACCACATGAATCCAGTTGAGTTTAGGATATTCATTAAATTTTCTGTGAAACCTAAAGGTATTCGTTAGAGTGGATGTTTCCCATAATTGGGCTAGACAGATTGCGGGCAATCTGGATTTTTCCATTTTTAATATTCTTAACCAGAACTTTAGAATTAGTTTGGTTGCTGTGACTCCTAGTGAGAAGCGTCCGGTTTCCATGCGTAGTATGTAGCCTGGTGTGTTACTCGGCAAGTTCAATAGTCGTCGGAGATAGTTATTCTGAATTTGGTCCAAGATTTTGTACTTTTCGTTTGCCCAAATTGGAGCAGAATACAGCAGAGTTGACAGGATAATCGAGTCTAATAGTTTCATTGATGAACCAAATGGATTCAACCTGGATTTCTCCATAATTTTCCATACTTCGCCGGTAGCTGCAAGCGCTTTGCCTTTAAAGTATGAAGCCACTTGACTAAACGAGATTGTTGTTGTGAGGGGATAGCCAAGATAGAGATATTTCGATGTCACTGTCAACAGTTGGTCTCCCCAGAACCATTTGTCCGATTTTGCAGGGCGGCCACCATTTCGGAAAACCATTATCTTGGATTTTGATTCGTTCAGGGTTAGATGATTTGTTTCGAAGTATTTTTTCAACATGTTGAATTTTATTTGTAGATTGATTTTTGATTCTCCTATGAGAATTATGTCGTCGGCATACATCAAAAGGTGGACCGTTCCAAAATTAGGGAGGTATATGCCTGGTAGAGTAGAGTCATTAAAAATGTTGATTAAATCAGTTACAAAGAGTATAAATAGATAGGGTGATAAGGGTTCTCCTTGTAACACTCCGATCGGATTTTGATGGGTTCAGTAAATAGTCCATTCCATCTCACCGTCGTTGTCATTTTTCGAAGTAGTTCTTAATAAGGTTAACAAAGCGGAAATAATTTCTTGATAAAAATCAAGAAAAGCCATCCACGAACGCGTTTCGCGCTGTTGGCGCTCGTCATCGTGAAGTAAGCTGTAACCACTGCGACCAAAAAGATTTTTGGTCCCAGTAGCTTCTAGAGAAATCAAATAAATATATTTATGTACCAAAGAGGCACATCTCACACACTCATACTTTAAATAATGTTTATTACCCTAGTACAGAAATTTACTAGTGGTGATAAGAAATGAGCTACAAGTTTTGGAAAATTAGGACAAAAACCAACCTGCATACAATTAAAAAGATAGGTACCTTTTTTTATATATATTAATTAATTGTTACCACAGAGTGTGTGTAAGCTCACAGGAAAATAGGCGCTAACCGAAAGAGAAAAATGTTCCTTTGTTCAATATTAGTTTCCCTTTTATATTTTGTTCTCTCTCTTGTAAATCAATAAATATAATGTTTAATTAATAATTATTGGAATCAGTTTCATTAAATATTCTAAGCAAAGTCAACACTTTTTAATACATAAATATCATCCTCTTGCAACTTTATGATATTTTATAGGTTATAATAAATTTATTTTCCTCCAATTTACACAGACTAACCTATTAGATTGATTGTCTTTATGGTATTTTATATAGAAAAAATTATATAAAGACTGACAAAAAGTTACTATTTACGGGTTAACACACAAAGTTGCAAATTACTAGGGCCTAGAGAAATAGTAACCACACAAAAATCGTACACTCAAAAGTATAACACCAAAAAAAAAAAAAAAGGGTAAATAATAATTCACAATTTGTTAAAAAAAAAAAAACACAGTACTTATCTTTATTTCTGCTTAGGTAGGGATCGGACCGGGGTTACACAGGGAATGCGAAGAGATCACCAGACACGGATAAAATACGAAGAGAACACTATAAGCGTCTCTACACAAAACTTTATACAACACTGGCCTCACGCATTCCCTTAAACCCCCTTTATATACAAACATGGCCACATTCGTCCAATTAGAATGCTTGAGAGATCGGTTTACTTATCTGATAAAAACAACGTTCTTCGCACTAAAGAAATAGGATAAGATAAGCGTGCAAATATTTGTCAATATAATTTGACAAGACAATCAAGCTAATAGAATAGTTTCTGTATATAAATATCATATTACCATTAAAGTACTATTACTTGGAGAATCTGTATAAGATTAAAAGGTCTTAATAAAGCTTTTTGTTGTTGTTGATATATATATAGGTTATTTTTTTTATAAAAAAATCCCTTGCATAAATATTGAGTAAAATCAATCATTCACAGACACTTTTCCCTGGAGGAATGATTGATTTTACTCATATATAGGTTAAATTGGCTGTCGTTTCAGACCCGTTCTTAGAACGGTTCAATGTTTTAGACTCTATAATTGTATATTTCAATTGTCTTATATCTAATTTGACAAAAGATCACCAAGAAAGATATAAATGGTGAATCCCAGGTGGTACAGGTTACTGACATCCGGGTAAAATCAAGAATGAGGTCACAACATCGGCTGGGAAAGTTTGCTCAATCAGACATGTCCGGTTGGCATGTTGCCACTGAAGGGAATTCCATCTCGTTGGAGGATTACCTGCAAATTTGTGGCTTATTTGGCGAAATATCAACTAGGGGTATGTTGGTTCTTACTTTACATTACATAGTATACTTGTATATATATTTAACACGCGCGGGCCCTTCTACAGGGGTGTCCTTATAACCCTTTTCACATTGTGTCGCGGTCTCATACAATTCTGGCCTTAACTACCCGTTTCATGATTTTTCAGGATGTCTGAATGACCAGTATTTTGGTCGTTGAGGTACAGCTTGCACCACGCTGATGAGGGCCAACAGCCCGAAGCGCATCCATGGTTAGCTTTTCTTGATTAATCAAGAATGGGTAATTGGCCATTTCTGATATAATTAGAAATCAACGAGAATAGTTGATATTTATTCCGATAGATGACGCAACCATCAGCAAATTTGAGTTGCATGATAAGGAGATGCCTTTTTCTTAATATAACCTTATAGTTAAGATGATTTGTTGGCTGAATGAAATAGGCATTCCTACCTAAATATTTATAGATTATTTTATAATGCTCTCTATCAATATCTACGAAAAATATAAATATATAAAAGCTAATAGCGACGAGTTTATAAATAAAGAACCTCATGAACCTTAATAGCAATGATATCAGGAGATTCCTGCTGTTGTAATATAAATATATATGCAAATTTCGACGGAAGCCTAGATGCATACAGCCTTTCGTGGTCGTACATATTCCATTCCAAAGACCTAGTTCTGGAGGTCAAGGATAATTACAAGAACTCTGAGAAATAATGTTCAAAGGGAAGAAATTTCCCTTCATGCTTCATTCAACTGACATATCCTATGATTATTTCTCGTTCTTCAGCTTATATCCTAATTATAAATACATCCATTTTATTTAAGAAATAAACTAATTATAGAAATCTGTTCTTCTTAATAGGAATGTGCCAATTGTCTTCTTAAAGTGAAAACATCCGGCATCTGTAGATGAGTTTCTTTTAAAATATTTTATATAACTCTTTTGTTTTCGTGCCTTAAAAGCCCTCTATTCTGCACTGTAGATCAAGATAAAATAAATTTCTAATAGAATACCTTTATAATATGTGTGTGTTTATAAATTGTACATAACACTTTATATAAACGACATTTGAGAATTATCCCGAATATGTTTCTTTTGAACGAAAAATCAAAATTTATTTCAAGGAGAAATAACGATTATTTCTAACCTTAGGTATGAAGTATGAAAGGATGAATTGTGAAGAGTAATGATGAATGGAAAAATAAGTGTCCAGGGATGGGAACTAAGTTAGAAATGATCGTTATTTCTCCTTGAAATAAATTTTTATTTTTCGTTCAAAAGAAACACATGCGGGATAATTTTCAAATTTCGTTTTACAATCACAAGCCGCATTATATTATAATTTATATAAACGTTTTACAAAATGAATTTTCACAATTCGTGTTCTATGGGTGATTTACTTTATTTTTGCTTGCTCTCCTGAAGAAGGGCTTTCAAGCCCAATATCAAGATTTTATATTTTCAAAAATTTCCACGACTGCATACCAATACCATTTAGTACCAATGTACTAAATAGAACCAGCAGATATCATAATATTCAAGTATCAAGGAAATGATCAATTAGTCTATATGTTGCAATATAATATAAAGTGAACAGAACTTTTTTTAAATAATATATATTTTATATAATCTAGAAATTCGAATATTTCTATATTTTCAAAAATATATATTTTATTTTATTCATTATAATTTTACTTTTGTTAACATCGTTTTTCGAAAGACTTTCAGTTTTGTTGTATAGTTTTGTTGTAAATATGCATAGTTAACATATCTATCCTTTTAAATCCCTAATATAGGATTAACTTTATAAATTCTATATAATGTGAAATAACTAATGTGTAATATTTCCTCAAGTAATTGAAAATAAAAGCTACTTGACGGTAAATAATTATCTTTTTCTTATCACGACTGCACCTCAACCCTTTATCTTATCGATCCTTTGTCTTATCAACCTTTATCTAACAACAATAACAAAATATGCATAACATATATATAGTTTAAGTATAAAATATAATATTCTATAAATATATTCATATATTATAATATACACCTTCGAGATGTACTTTTATATAAGAGTACTTAAGATTCCATGTTCAGGTACTATGAGAGACGATTAGGTCCTTGGTCATATAGGAATAGAGTCAGCTTGTGAAGTTCAAAAAGCAGAGGAAACTGATATTAGCTGTATACGGTGTTTACCTTACAACTCTGAACACTCGGATTTTCCTGGAAATTCTCTTAAAGATTTCTTGAAAAAAGCCATGGTCCACCTGTGCTGTGTGAGCAGAATAGCTTAAATTGACTTGTTCCATTATATGTATGTTCCATATATAAATACCTGTTTTCTTTCCTCTTTCGCTCTCCACTTCTTCCATCCATATTTCCTTTTTTTTTTTCCAAATCCATATTCTTATTTTCCATAGGATGATTCAAATAATAATCTGTATATATTTATCACGTGTATATAATCTTTCTCCATTTTTACCCCTTTGTATATTTCCCACTTTCATAGGTTTCTCCGTCTTGTAACCCCAAGGAGAATCCTCTGTAAGACCTGTGTGTCTTAATAAAGGTTTTTGTGTGTGTGATATTATGTATATGTGATGTATTAATAAATTTTAAAATATCTCCTGAACATGAATTAAACAATAACACAGGCTTCCATATGCAAATTTCAACTGAAGCGTATATTTATACAGCTTTCGTGGTCGTACATATTCCATTCCAAAGACCTAGTTCTGGAGGTCAAGGACAATTACAAGATCTCTGAGAAATAATGTTCAAAAGGAAGAAATTTCCCTTCATACTTCATTCAACTGACATATCCTATGATTATTTCTCGTTCTTCAACTTATATCCTAATTATAAATATCCATTTTATTGAAGAAATAATTATAGAAATCTGTTCTTCTGAATTTTCATTCCATTAACGTAGTCTCAAGTTTTCGGGAATCTCTACTTTCTACAGGAGAACTATAGCAAGCTCGATATCAAGATATTATTATATGAGGGGTGAAGACCTAAATGCACTTTCTGTGGATCAGGAATAACAATGGAGATGTTGCACTACTTATTTGATTGTGCTGCTCTGTCTGAGGAAAGAAGAAAACTAAATGATAAAACGGGGCAACTTTGTCCATCATTTCGGCACTAATTAATGAAAAATCACAGAATAGGTATATAGCTGTGGCGATATTTGAATTCCACAGATTATATCCCGGAAAAAGGCCACACAGTGTTCTCCCCATCCCTTGTGAACTGGCGAATCCTGTATAGGGCGAGAGGCCCTAAATAATGTTTGTTGTTGTTGTTGTTGTTGATATTATTAATATGATATTTTAAAAAGAATCCCATATTTTTAACGTCTAATGTTTCACCTTGATTTGATAAAGCGAATTTTTATTCATTTTCTTCTAGTATGAGAGAGAGTTCAAAATGTATAGAATTATGTCTGTAGTGATACATCACTTCTAAACATCAATTTGAGAAACAATTATTGATGTTAAAAATAAAGAAGGCATTTCCTGACCACGAGCACATGTGTTTTTAGATGGCAGAGCGCCATAAGTGGACAAAAATAAACTAAACGTTTAATTTAACTTGCTCCGTGATATTTGGCCAACCTAATTTCTTGATAAATCAAGAAAAGCCATCCACGAACGCGTTTCGCGCTATTGGCGCTCGTCAGCGTGGAGTAGGCTGTAACCACTGCGATCAAAAAGATTTTTGGTCCCAGTGGCTTCCCGAAAAACCAAGAAATGGGTATTTAAGGCAAAATTCGCGTAAATACGCTTAACACATGAAAAAACAATAGAAAAAAAAGAGTGGGTCAGGTGTTGATATTAAAAATAAAAAGGCATCTCCTGAACACGAGCACATGTGCTTTTAGATGGCAGAGCGCCATCTAGTGTGAAATACAAAAAAAAAAAAAATTAAGAAGCATGTATAAAGCTTTATTATTTTGCTACTGGTAAGAGGTAAGTTGAGGTGGTGTCATTGTGGCCTACAGAGATAGACAACACTCTGAGAAATCATGTTATCTTATTTATATAAGAAATTTAATTTCCATATGTTTAGGATATTTTGTGTCAAATTATTTGACAAACATTGCAGTTTCAATCTTCTCAGTAATGCGGGAAGAATGTTGTTTATTTGTTAAGTGAACTGATCTCCACGTCATTGGACGAACGTGGCCATGTTTGTACATAAAGAGGGTTGAAACGGATGCGACGAATCGTGGAGTGGTGTTCGAGTGGAGACGCTTAAAGCGTTCTCTGTGTGCTTGTCTGGTGATTCTCTCGCATACCTGTGTAACCCGGTCCGCTCCTTATCAACGCTGCAAATAAAAGTAAAGTACTGTTTTTATTTTATTTACAAATCGTGTTTTTTTTTTTTATTGACCTCCTTTTTGTTGGTGGTGTTGTACTCTTGAGTGTACGTTTTTCTGTGTATTAAGTTACTCTTACTGTAGGCCCTAGTTTATTGCTTTTGTGTGATAACCCGTAAAAGTAACTTTTGTCATAAGGACAATGTATAGACATGGAATTGACACGTGGATGAAGGACAGTTCTCAACATTGGCCTGATGAAGGAATAACGCATAAAATCTTACCGTTTTATCTAATAAATTATTAAAATAAACACTGTGACTATTCTTATGTACTGTATACGCATATAGTTGTTTCAATTATCCTTTAAAATTTGTGTTTGTTTGTTTATTCATTTCTGGTGTTGGTGTTTGTCTCCAGGGTTAATATCAACATTCATATATAGTCATCAACCTTTTCCTGGCTAAAGATATCTACTTTATTGCTGCAAGTCTTTGGTAACTCTTCGGCAGATACTGATGTATTGTTGGTATTTTCCCTTTGGCTGACTCAGGATGGTATCAAATTCCTTCGGGATTTTTCTGATTTTTTTTTTTCAGGCGACATCTTTTCTTTTGACGAAATTGGTTATCCTCTAGTTGGTATCGATGTCTTTTATCTGTTGCATATCCTGTAGATTATCTGGGAGGGTGTCAACCTTCAACGAAATCTTTAATTATCCGCCTCTTTCTGGGACGTGCTAGAACAAGTTGGCGACCCTTCTGTTGCTATCGATGTTTGACATCTGAGGTGGCTGTTTGTCTTCCATACATCAAACAGCCATCACAATAGAATCAAACAGTTTCATTGCAGAGTTTAATGAATTAATTTTTGATTTTGCTAATATTGTGTGTGTGGTTGAAGCATTTATTGACGCAAGTGCTTTTACTTTGAAAAAGTTTGCGGCTTGAGTGGTTTTAGTTGTACTGACCAGAGGGTATCCCAAGTAATTATATCTTCTTGTTACCATCGAGGTTTTACCATTCCAGTACCATCTATCTTCTCTTTAGGGTTTACTACCATTGCGAAATACCATAACCTTCGATTTGGACTCGTTCAGTGTCATATAGTTCTCACCAAGATATACTTTCAATATATTAATCGTTTTTTGGAGGTTTTATCCTCGACTCCCCTATAATAGCAATATCATCTGCATACATCAGCAGGTGAACGTCACCAAATTCCGGCAGGTATACACTCGTCAGATCTGAGTTGTCATACATTTTAATCAGATCCGTCATGAATAATATAAAAAGTAATAAAATAAAAGGATTTAAAAGCGCGAATGTTTATTTTATACATAAAACGAACTTCTACTGTCCTTACTGCGATGAAAACATATATTGGGAGGGTTTGGCTCATCAGTGGTGAACCCTCCCAGCGGTTTCGCCAATTTAATCCACCAGACCGCTTCTCAGAGCTCTAATACTGTATTGGATCATTCTGCTTTTATATGCTACACTGAAGGATGGAATCTTAGAAATGGTTTTCAAGTAAACTATGGACATAAGCTTATAGGACAGTAGAATTACATTGCTGAAGAGCATTGCTCGAAGCAAATATTTGAATGTAATTCTACTGTCCTATAAGCTTATGTCCATAGTTTACTTGAAAACCATTTCTAAGATTCCATCCTTCAGTGTAGCATATAAAAGCAGAATGATCCAATACAGTATTAGAGCTCTGAGAAGCGGTCTGGTGGATTAAATTGGCGAAACCGCTGGGAGGGTTCACCACTGATGAGCCAAGCCCTCCCAATATATGTTTTCATCGCAGTAAGGACAGTAGAAGTTCGTTTTATGTATAAAAAACATTCGCGCTTTTGAATCCTTTTATTTTTATATGTATAGATGACGCGTTATTGCTTTGTGTTAATAAAAAGTAATGGCCATAGTGGCTCTCCTTGTAAAACGCCCGAATGTATCTTGATATTTTCTGTAATTGATCCCCTCCATCTGACTGCCACAGTCGCCTGTTCGTAGTAATTTCTAATTGCGTGTATAAATTGATAGCTTACGCCCAGATTGGTTAATTTCTTCCAAAGTAATGAGCGAGGAACTGTATCAAATGTTTCTCAAATCAACAAAAAATACATATAATTTTCCTCTCTTTTTCCTCAGTGATAGTTGTATTAGAGTGGTCAATGTGAATATCAGATCCACACACGATCGGCCCCTTCGGGAACCCGCCTGATTTTCTGGAATGACGTTACTTCTTTCTACCCATTCATTCAGTCTTGATCTTAGTATTGTCGTAAAAAGTTTCGATAAATTGCTTATCAGTGCTATACCACGATAATTTGAAGGGGTGTCTTTGTCACCGCTTTTAAAGATTGGATGTATGAATATCCTGTAGATCATCTGGGAGGAGGTCAACCTTCAACGAAATCTTTAATTATCCGCCTCTTTCGGGACGTGCTAGAACAAGTTGGCGACCCTTCTGTTGCTATCGATGTTTGACATCTGAGGTGACTGTTTGTCTTCCATCCCTCGGGGATATGTCAATTCTCTACGGGGTCTTTCCACACGTGGCTGTTTGCGTCGTTGTGGCGCCTGCTCCACCCATTCGGTCCAAGTCGGCAACCCCCCTCTTTTATCGACTTCTTACTGGCGACGACGGCACCCCGCCCTTTGGCCAAGGGTAAACAACCCATCAGTATTCCCTAAGGAATCTATCAGGGGCTTCTATTTTTGAATGTTATTTGTTCATCTAATCTTTTCTTTCAATGGCTCTTTTCTTTGACAGTTACTCGTTATCCATCTAGATAGAATTGCCGTCTGAGTGAATGGCCAACTATAGACCTAGGCATTCAAGGATCAATGATTTTTTTTTTTGACAATTAGAATACTTTTATTGACTTCTTAGTCAATATTTACAATAAAAAGATCAAGAGAACTATATACAATCAGCCTGGTCCCCACCGTGATAATGTCCTCCTCCAGGTGATGACATCGATGGTCTGGCCCAGTCCGACCTGGATGAAGTATCGGTTGATTCTTGATTTCGCCGATGCGAGGATGGCCAGATCGTCATCTATAAGGCCTTTCCCGAAGGATCAATTATTGCTCAGCTATACATTGTGCAAATGTTTTGTCACCTGTTCTGTTACCATTTATTGAGCAGACTAATAATGCCAACAAGTATAATGTCCGACCTTATACAACCAACATCTCACAAGTCTTTCTTCAAAATGTTGATATTGTTCTCCTGGCCCGCATGTTCCCCAGATATTTCCCCAATTTAGCATGTATGGGTCATGAAAATGAGTTTCTTTTTTAAATATTTTATATAACTCTCTAGTTTTCGGGTCTTCTACAGTGCAGATAACGACACTAAAACTCCCAATATAATACGCTTTTAAATATGTTTACAAATTATTCCATATAACTTTATATAAGGTTGTCCCAAAAGTTCGTGTTTTTCTTTAAAAGTTGTTTTTCTTATTACTTGGCGAATAATATTATTATGGTGGATACATAATAATACATAATGCAATTAATTTATATTTAATTCCGGTTCAAAATCACTTTATTAGGTAACGCTCAACAAGAGCAAACTAGTTTATGATAATTGAAAACAGTGAATAATATGTGAAGTTCACATATTAAACAAAATTTTTAACGCGGGATTCAATCCCGGTTTATGACTGTCGGGAATCGAGGGTGTTACACACTCGTCCTTTTGTGATATTTAATTCAAAGACATTATACATAACGGAGAATAATATTGGTTTTCAATTTTTTTGCAAGGGTTTACGAATTTTTGGGGCAGCCTTGTATAACCGTTGTACAAAATTAATTTAGATAAGGTCTTAATGACAAAGCCAAGACGCATTCTACTTTACCCAGTATGGAGATAAGAAAGAAGAAGAATTTAGATAAGGTGATTTAGTTTACTTTATCCTGTTCTCCTGAAGAAGAGCTTTCGAGCCTGATATCTAGAGATTTTCAATACGATATATATATATTTTTTAAAGGAACTCTTCCTTATTTTAACGTCTAATGTTTCATTTTGATTTGTTCAATTGTCTTCTACTTAAGAGAGGGTTAAAAATGTATAGAATTATGTCTGTAGTTGATACATCAGTTCTAAACATCAATTTGAGAAACAATTATTGATGTGTGTATTAAAAAAAAAGACAATTAAGAAGCATGCATAAAACTTTATTATTATTATTATTTTGCTGCTAGTAAGAGGTAATAAAGATTCCTCCTTGCTTTTACACTTTGAGAAAATCAATATGAAATATAGGGCTAAGTTTATTCATTTTTATTTTTATTTGACATATCGGACGCGATATCTCAGCTCGGGATACTTGCGCCTAAATACATTTTAGTAGATTATATAATTCATTTTATACAATTTAATAACCGGACTAAAACATAATTGAAACTTAAACGATGGTATTTTAAAACAGAAGAGAAAATCTAAAATGGATTTTTTAGAAACCTATATACAATTCATTTATATACAACTCAATAACCGACTAAAAACACAATTAAAACTGAAACGATGGTTTTCTCAAACAAAAGAGAAAATCTAAATATCTTCTTTCATAAAATTCCTTATTGATTCTGTCGAATTAAAAGGTAAGTTTAGAAAGTGGTGTCATTGTGTGACCTACAGAGATAGACAACCCCCTCTGAGAAATTACGTTAGTTTATTTCTATAAGAAATTTAATTCCTATGTTATTAGGATATTTAAGGACAATGACAACTCTGAACACTCGGATTTCCCTGGAAAATCTCTTAAAGATTTCTTGAAAAAAGCCATGGTTCACCTGTGCTGTGTGAGCAGAAGAGCTTAAATTGACTTGTTCCATTATATGTATGTTCCATATGTAAATACCTGTTTTCTTTCCTCTTTTCGTTCTCCACTTCTCCCATCCATATTTCCAAATTTTTTTCTTTCTTTTTTTTTCCAAATCTATATTCTTATTTCCATAGGATTATCCAAATAATAATCTGTATATATTTACCATGTGTATATAATATTTCTCCATTTTTACCCCTTTGTATAATTCCCACTTTCATAGGTTTCTCCGTCTTGTAACCCCAAGGAGAATCCTCTGTAAGACCTGTGTGTCTTAATAAAGGTTTGTGTGTGTGATATTTAAAGACAATGTATAGACGTGAAGTTGACACGTGGATGAAGGACAGTTCTCAACATTGGTCCTATGAAAGACTAACGCATGAAAGCTTACCGTTTTATCTAATAAATAAAAGAAACCTTTTATAAATCTTCTTATTAACTCTCTCTATAAATTTTCTTGAATTAACCTAGGAATTCTTCTGTTTGTTTATTTATAACATTTCTGGTGTCTGTGCTTGTCCCCGCCCATCATCATCAGCCTTTTTCTAGTGAAAGGTATCTACTTCATTGCTGCAAATCTTTGGTAACTCTTCGGCAGATACTGATGTTTGGGATTTATTGTTGGTATTTTCATTTGGTTGAATCGAAATGATATCAAATTCTTACGGTATCTTTCTGATTCTTTTCAGGCGACATATCTTTTGACGAAGTTGGTTATTCTCTGGTTGGAATCGATGTCTTTTATCTGTTGCTTATTCTGTAGATCATCTGGGAGGGTGTCAACCTTCAACGAAATCTTTGATTATCCGCTCTTTCTGGGACGTGCTAGAACAAGTTGGCGACCCTTCTGTTGCTATCGATGTTTGACATCTGAGGTGGCTGTTTGTCTTCCATACATCAAACAGCCATCACAATAGAATCAAAGTTTCATTGCAGAGTTTAATGAATTAATTTTTGATTTTGCTAATATTGGGGTTGTAGCATTTATGCCGCAAGTGCTTTTACTTTGAAAAAGTTTGCGGCTTGAGTGGTTTTAGTTGTACTGACCAGAGGGTATCCCAAGTAATTATATCTTCTTGTTACCATCAGAGGTTTACCATTCCAGTACCATCTATCTTCTCTTGAGGGTTTAACACCATTGCGGAATACCATAACCTTCGATTTGGACTTATTCAGTGTCATATAGTTCTCACCAAGATATTCTTTCAATATATTAATCTTTTTTTGGAGGTTTATCCTCGACTCCCCTATAATAGCAATATCATCTGCATACATCAGTAGGTGAACGTCACCAAATTCCGGCAGGTATACACTCGTCAGATCTGTGTTGTCATACATTTTAATCAGATCCGTTATGAATAATAAAAAGTAATGGCGATAGTGGCTCTCCTTGTAAAACTCCCGAATGTATAAATTGATAGCTCACGCCCAGATTGGTTAATTTCTTCCAAAGTAATGAGTGAGGAACTGTATCAAATGATTTTCTCAAATCAACAAAAAAATACATATAATTTTCCTCTCTTTTTCCTCAGTGATAGTTGTATTAGAGTGGTCAATGTGAATATCAGATCCACACACGATCGACCCCTTCGGAAACCCGCCTGATTTTCTGGAATGACGTTACTTCTTTCTACCCATTCATTCAGTCTTGATCTTAGTATTGTCGTAAAAAGTTTCGATAAATTGCTTATCAGTGCTATACCACGATAATTAGAAGGGTTGTCTTTGTCACCGCTTTTAAAGATTGGATGCATGAATATCCTGTAGATCATCGGGGAGGGTGTCAACCTTCAACGAAATCTTTAATTATCCGCCTCTTTCTGGGACGTGCTAGAACAAGTTGGCGACCCTTCTGTTGCTATCGATGTTTGACATCTGAGGTGGCTGTTTGTCTTCCATCCCTCGGGGATGTCAATTCTCTACGGGGTCTTTCCACACGTGGCTGTTTACGTCGTTGTGGCGCCTGCTCCACCCATTCGGTCCAAGTCGGCAACCCCCTCCCATAGCTTCTATGGCGTCTGTTACACCCAACTCCCTACATCTGCGGGTGTTTATCGACTTCTCACTGGCGACGACGGTTCCCCGCCTTTGGCTAAGGTAAACAGCCTATCAGTATTCCCTAAGGAATCTATCAAGGGCTTCCATTTCTGAATGTTATTTGTTCATCTGATATTTTCTTCCAAAGGTTCTTTTCTTTGGCAGTTACTCGTTATCCATCTAGATAGAATAGCCGTCTGAGTGAATGACCAACTATAGACTAGGCATTCAAGGATCAATGATTTTTTTTTTTTGACAATCAGAACACTTTTATTGACTTCTTAGTCAACAACAACAAACAACAAAACAGCTTTATTAGGGCATCTTGCCCTGTACAGATTCGCCTTTGAATTACTGACAATATTCAACACAAGAGAAAAAGGAGAGATGGAGTATTTACAATTAAAGTATGGCAAATATTTTTATTGTGCCCCTGTTCTTCTCTCTTCCACGAGTGCAATTTTATTTGCAACCGATTTTTGGTAGTTGAACAGTTCTATTGCCCAACTTTTCTTATCTGAAACAGTTTTTATTGTCTTTAATGAGTTCAAATGTGGTCTAGGAAGACTTTTCAGGATCTTTTTTCTCTCACCTTCCAGATCTCCAGTCAATATTTACAATAAAAAGATCAAGAGAACTATATACAATCAACCAGGTCCCACCGTGATAGTGTCCTCCTCCAGGTGATGACATCGATGGTCTGGCCCAGTCCGACCTGGATGAAGTATCGGTTGATTCTTGATTTCGCCGATGCGGGATGGCCAGATCGTCTTCTAAAAGGCCTGTCCCGAAGGATCAATGATTGCTCAGCTATACATTGCAAATGTTTTGTCCCCTGTTCTGTTACCATTTCTTGAGCAGACTAATAATGCCAACATGATAATGTCCGACCTTATACAGCCAACATCTCACGAGCCTTTCTTCAAAATTTTGATTTGTTCTCCTGGCCCGCATGTTCCCCAGATATTTCCCCAATTTAGCATGTATAGGTCATGATGGAGAGGAAAATTTTGGTAATCTCCACAGCCAAATAATCTTCATCAGCTTCGTCAAATATTTGAAATGGCTTGGCCTAGCGGACCACACGAAGCCATAAAAAAAACGATGACAGTATGCCTTACCGTGTAGCTACTTGTATATGTGCCAAAGGAGGACATATAAAATATGGATAAAATCTGTGTACCTCAATAAATTTACATCCTTTTCACATTACTAATATATAGAGCTCACTAATTTTCAGAAAATTTACATATTTCTAGATGTAGTGATTTTTTTTTGTGGCCAGTATATATAACATGGCAGAGTGTCATCTAGTGACACCAAAATTAACTAAACGTTTATTTAACTTGTTCCCTGATACTTGGCCAACCCTTACAGTCTACACCACGCTGACGAGGGCCAACAGCCCGAAACGCGTTCGTGGTTGACTTTTCTTGATTTATCAAGAATTTGGGTGGGCAAGTATCACGGAACATGAAGAAAAAAGTTGAATATTCTTTGAGTGTGAAAGCTTGTAAAATAGGAGCTTACCCTCTATTATCAATTTGTTTATTTTTTGCTTTGTCGTCTGTTTTGCATAAGTTGAATCTGGTTAGAAAATGTATAAAAATTAGATGAAAAAATCTTTTGTTGCCTTAAATACGAGATAATTAACTCGTTTTTTCTTTTATATCTAAAAATGTTTTAAAGTTTAATAAATTTTTTATAAATCTGAGAGTTGTCTTCAAAAACGATCCAACAGAAAAAAGTTAAATAAACGTTTAGTTTATTTTTGTTCCACTAGATGGCGCCTCTGCTATCTAGAAATGCTCATATGAGTCTGGTCAGGATATTTTTTTTTTGTTTTTAATATCAACACCTGACACCCTTCACATATATTTATTACTTGGGTCAATAATCCCTTGTATTGTAATATTAAGATGAAAACATCGGATTTCTAGGATAAGTTTCTTTTTTAAAATTTTAATTCAAATCTCCAGCTTTCGGACATGAAAGCCCTTCTACAGAAGAAAAATACGTTTCATAAAATTGCCAATAGAACACCAGTTATAACTATATCATATTATAACTTTATTTATTTATTTAACAGTTGGCAGAGACACGCCATATCCACAATTAGGATAATTACGTGTATATCTGAAATTATATACAAATCAAATCATTGTGAAATTAACATAATTGAACATTGGGAAGCATGAAAATTACACATGCGATGTCAAATTTTGCATTAGTAATTAGAAATGGTAGCTTGAAATATGTACTGTCAACACTTTCGCCTTAAAATATACAGCCTGCAGAATCTATTAACACTTTCGACCCGAAGGACGTGCGTCCTTGCCGATTTTGCCTAAAGCCCGAAGAACGCGAATTCGCGTCCTCGATTTTCAAAATTAAATATAAATCGCTGGCGATTGACACGAATTCGCGTCCACCAGGATCTTGTCCCTTCTTGTCTATCTATCAGTGGGTTGGGGGAATGTCAGCTGACCTTATATACATGTTAAACGTCACGTGAGACCACAGCAGCTCTTATTGCCTGCCTATGCAACTGTGGAATCGTCCGTTCAAAGTGTTAAACTTGATGTATTGGTCTTTATTGTGTGTGTGTAAACAACTTGTTTTGTATTTGTCAGGTAAAATTGGTTTTCTTCCCTTAGATAAGAAGTTAATGGACAGTTTATCAGAAGGTGTCCAGGGGTTTGTTTTTCATTTCCACAAGTGCATGCAGGTGAACCAATTTTGCCAATTATAAACAAATATGTGTTGAAGTCATCATGTCCAGTAAAAAATTGGACGTTATAAAAGTTAGGTTGAACATAGTTAGGAATTCTTGAAGTCTCAAAGAATCCCTTGAAATTATTATTGGCACCTCCATAGTATTCCTCAAATTCTGGTTCATAAAATTAGATATATTTTTCTTTTAGTTGGATCTGAATTTTTGTATCCAATATTTATTTTTAGTATATTTGTTTCAATAAAATCCGTGAGCTTTGGTGTTCTAGCAACAATATGAGTACAGTTTGAAGATGTTGAATTATAAACCTGTGTACTGTGCTTCAAAATTTTGTACTGCATAGAGTTTAATTTATCTTTGGCTTTTTTGGGTATAAAGTTGTACCAGATCGTGGAACCATAAGTTAGTGAACTTCGAAACAGTGTCTTATAAAGTACTATTCTTCTTTTACTGTCCAGTCCCCATGCTTTCCCGTTAATCCAATTAGGTATCCACTAACTCTATTTGTTTAGTAATAATCTCATCAATATGGGGCAAAATCCAATTTGTTTTTATTTATATGATTTTTAAAAGTTATTCCCATAATCTCTTCAATTTTTCCCCGATTGGCAGTGATAGTAATCGGAATTTTTGCAGCTATTTTGCTATTAAACAAGTATAAGATTCTCGTTTTCTCTTCAGATACGGTCAACCTATTGTTCCCACACCAGTCTAATATTCTCCCCATGACCTTTCCTTTTGTATTCCGAAGTTCTGTCAAGTTGTTTCCCCAACATATCACAGTTAAATCATCCGCATAAGCAATGATTTCACTGTTTGATTCTGAATAGATATCCAATAAATCGTTAAAATAATGTTTCATATAGTAGGGGATATAGGCCCACCCTGTGGACATCCCTTGCTTAATTTTTTATGGGTTTCATTTGATGAATATCTAAATCTCATTCTTCTATTATTAAAGAAAGACTGTAGTAGTTTTATTATTGAAGCTTGAACGTTGTCCTCATCTAGTCTTTTTAGCACCATCGGCCACCATGCATTGTTAGAAATATTATCAATTCCAGGCGTTTTCTTTGAGTTTAGCTCATCAATTATTCTATTTACTTCATTGGGCGTTATTATTATATTTTCTTTATTGTGAAATCCTAGAGTATAGTTCCTTATGTTTTGAGTATTTAGAGTATTATATGCTGCTTCAATGAGCGTGTTCGAAAGTTCTTTTACGGTGCTATCGACGTCTTTCCTTGTATTTGCTGTATCTAAAAAGTTTTCAATATTATTTTGATCTATTTTATTGAAATTCTGACCAAAATTTTACCAGTTCGCCTTTTCTTCACTGAATTTCCATGTGGAATAATTAGTAGCTGTGGTGAAATTATCAGTTGTATGTACTTCATAGATTATTGCTACATGATCAGAGATCTGCGATATTTGTTTTGTGTGCCAGTCTCTGATAGCTGCTATTGCTTGTTTGTTAGTGAGCGTAAGATCAATCACACTAGCATTTCGACATGTAGTGGATTTATTATTATGTATGGTTAAGTTCGTTTCGTCAATGATGGGGATCAATCTATGCCCGTTGAAATTTTTTGTGGATTCATACCATAATGGCGATCTGGCGTTAAGGTCACCACTTATAATTAGGGGCGTGTTTATAAATGTTTCAGTTAGTGATTTGAAGAATTTTTCGTGCTCCTTTCTCATAGAATTGGGGTGAATATAGATGTTTGATATAGCAATTTTCTTACTTTCTGTTTCTATAGTAATGGTTGTGGCAAAGGAGTTAGTATATTCTTTTATTAGTTCAATTTGTAAGGCATTGTTTCTAAGAATTATTGCTGTATTTATATTGGACTGTTCTCCTGATGATATATTATATTGTTTCCTGGAAAAAAATATTTATTCTTTTATTTTACAAGGCTCCTGATTCAGAATTAAGTCTGTTTTTATACATTTTTTGGATGAACATAGTTCACTTATGCAGGTATTGCTTTTCCTAGCATTTTGTTGAATAATTTTAATTCTATCAGTAGCTGTATTTCTTACATTCATATCCATTCAAATGGTGTTTAATTCTTGTTCTCCTCTTCTTGAATTGTTGAATAGTCGGTACGCTGCTTCGTGTTTTTTATCTCTCTTTCGTAGATCGGGCAAGCTTGGGTATTTGGTTTATAACCTTAATTTCCGTTCTAAAATATGGGTGCCTGCAGGCAATTGCTGCATCTTATTATTTCGAAGCAGTGATGCTGTTCTTCCATTCCACATTTTACACATATTTTTATATTTGGGCAGTTTCTGGTCCGATGTCCAGGGTGGAATAAATAACAGTTTTGGCATTGATCAACAAGCACTTTGTCCCTAATATCGCACCGTTGTATATCAGTAATATTTGCCAAGTTTTTTAATAATAGCATAGGCCCCCGGGGAGACCCTCAGAACTACATCTTGCTCAGCCTTTACAGATTTAATAGGAAATAAGACCATGATCTCATTATTTAGCCCAGCAAGTTCTGGGTTTCATCTCACAAATTATAACATGCGTGTTATATCGTCTATTTATTATATGGTGTTTCTCCTGTAGAAGGACTTTCAAGTCCTAAAGCTAAATATTTGAATTAAAAAAAAAGAAAATTCTTCGGAAATCTGTATGTTTTTATCTTAATTAAGATATTTGAATATTTCGATTTATTCTACACATTAGACTTCAATGCCTCTTTTGTAGTATTTTATGGGTTTTTATTATGTTTTGCATAGAATGTAAATTGTCGTGTCATTCTGTGAGGATTATCTTTCCAAATTTTCTACTTGACACTATAAGAATTTTGTGTGACCTTCTAACACCATTACATAACAGCCTAGTGGACATGGTATCTGCCTGGTAAGCGGACACTGTAGGTTCGAATCCCATCCCTGGACATTTTTATTTTTCCGTTTATCATTACTTTTTTACAATTCATCTTTCATACCTCATCTTTAAGGTTGGAAATAATCGTTTTATTTCTTCTTAAAAATAAATTTCGGTTATTTTTGTTTAAAAGAAACACATGCGGGATAATTTTCAAATGTCGTTTTACAATTATAAGCCGAATTATATTGTATTATATATCTTTTTGAATATGATTCTCTACTGACAGTAGGTGCTCTATGTGGGGGTTTAACTAATCCCTTCTAGACCTCTCTGATGAAATGAGGAAACACTTCTTGGAATATTTGACCCTCCCCGACGGCCCCCTTCTGGCGACAACTCCCACCGTATCTGGCTCGGCCATCTCCCAGGGGACGTTTGGGTGGTCCAGACTGTAGATATTGTCTTTGTGACGCCACTTAATAGTCTACCATATGACTTCTTTTCTTTCATTTAACCGTCTCAATTCGTGTATTTTCACCTTTTTCAATCCTGAACCATTTCCTCTTTATTGTATTGTGATGTTTATTTATTTCAATTAAAGCGCTATATTCCCTTAGGAACACTTGCACTGTCTATTGTGATAGTTTTAGGAAATTTCAACAATTTATGAAGCGTTTTATTCTTTATAAAAGAACCATACAGTTCATAAATAGTTATAATTTATAATAACAGATGTCGCTCTAATGCAATCTTGCTTATATTTTGATAGTTTATTAGATTCTAATTGACAATCTTCATTATCAACATTGAATCACACACACACACACATTGAATCTTTATATGGATATTTTGTTAGGAAAAAACTCATTACAAAAAATAATTTTTCGGTGATATTTTCAATTAGTTATAAAGATATAATTTATAATACAATATATATAATGCGGCTTGTGATTCTTAAAACAACATTTGAAATACTATCCTGCATGTGTTTCTTTTCAACAAAAATTCAAAATTTATTTCAAGGAGAAATAACGATTATTTCTAACCTTTTGGATGAGGTATGAAAGGATGAATTGTGAAGAGTAATGATAAACGGAAAAATAAAAGTGTCCAGGGATGGGAATCGAACCCAAAGTGTTCCGCTTACCTGGCAGATGCCATGTCCACTAGACTATCCTGGACATGTTTTTCCGTTCGTAAATAATACTTAAAGTAATTTATAATACACAATATAATATAATGCGGCTTGTGATTCTAAAACGACATTTGAAATACTATCCCGCATTTGTTTCTTTTCAACGAAAATTCAAAATTTATTTCAAGGAGAAATAACGATTATTTCTAACATTTTGGATGAGGTATGAAAGGGTGAATTGTGAAGATTAATGATAAACGGAAAAATAAAAGATATAATTGCAAAAGGTATATGCGTAGTAAATTTACCAAGGAATGTGTGTGTGTCTGCAAATGTAAAGAATAAAAAAGTAAATCTAATTACATTTAATAGTGATAATGAAATGCATATTCAGGAAAACACTATTTTTAAGACAATCAAGCTCATGAATAGATTAGTCTGGGTAAATTCAATAGGAAAATAAAATATATATAAAATAAATAAAAGTATAAAAACATTGATATTTTAACATATGATACATGCATACATAAACCCATGTTTCCCACTTTCATAGGTTTCTCCGTCTTGTAACCCCAAGGAGGAATCCTCTGTAAGACCTGTGTGTCTTAATGAAGGTTTTGGTGTGTGTGCATACATAAACCCTTGCTAAGATCTTTCGTCTTATTTAAAAATCCCTAGCTAAGAATGAAGGTTATATAAAATTTGAAGCGTTTACAATATTCACAATACTTCACCGCTGGAGGGTTCACCACTAATGAGCCAAGAGTCCTCCCAATATTTTTCATCGCAGTAAGGACAGTAAAAAAGTGTTTTATTTATGTATAAAGAAACATTCGTTTTTTAATGTTTTGATTTCCTACATATAAAAGGCGCACTATAGCATTATATTCACTTCTCTATTCTTTCCAGTTGATCTCGAGGACCACGCCATCACCATCTCCTCAGCGGCGAAGTACACAATCTACGTATTCTTCGTAGATCGCGAAATACGTGGTGTCGCTGGAGACCCGCTGGCGATTCTCCACCAAATTCTGCAGCGGTGGCAGAGGAGCCATATTCATTGTACATAGTGATATGTATTAAAATTACAAATATATTCTCATAATGAGTATCTTTTTTATTTAAAAACGCTAGCTTTCAAGCGTTTTTTAAATAAAAAAAAGATACTCATTGTGAGAATATATTTGTAATTTTAATACTTTTTTTCACAATTTTATCATGAATAGTTGTTGTTGTCGTGTCCAAAGAAGAGTCTCAGATGTCTCCATGCATCTCTATTACAGCAGCGGGGAGAAGATCGACCACACCTCCCTGCGGTCCCCCCTGGTCCCTTGGAATATTCGACCAAATTCTGGTTCGTTTCCAAGGTGACCAACGTGGCAACGGCACCCATTTTCCAATGAAGAGCAAAGCCGATCATGAATAGTGATATGTATATATATATAATTATAATTTTAAAATAGTGCAGACTGGGCACTTCTGCATGCATTGAAAAGATGTCAATAAAATTATTTTAATTGTGTCAATTGTCTATTCAATGGTGTTAAAAGATCAGAGTAGTTCTTGTGGCGTTGTTGTCGGAAGGCCGCCGAGCTAAAAGAGGATTCCCCTGTCGACGGCAGATGGTGGCTCCAGGAATAGGGTGGGACAGACAGGACAGTCCGCAACTACTCAGCCACTTATAGACAGAGCCTTCCCACAGTGTTGGTGCTCTCACAGCTTTCTTCTAGAACATATTCATCCTTCTAAAAATATCGAAATCCGTGAAATCTAACATCTGCTTTCTTATATCCACTTAATCATATTAGGGTATCAAGCTTGTAGAACTTGTTGATGGTGTGGGTGAAGTAGAATGCGTCTGTCTTGTCATTAAGACTGGGAGCACTACTCAGTAGTACTTGGCTCAAAAAGAAATGATCGCCTCTGACATGAGGAACAGACGCCATGTGCAGCTGCTCCTAACATGGAGTACAAAAGTTCCTCACCTGTATCCCTGGATCAGGAGCCCTTACAGAGTACTATCAGCCGGGCCAGCTGAGCCCAGGTTTTTTAGCGAGCTTGTTACTGCTCCCCCTCCTCTTTTTTCATCCGGCCTTGGGACCGGCAAAGTCGGAGTTAAAAAATGATGCATCTTGGATATAAAAATAAACATAGCGTTTATTTCATGAGCTATTTCGACGATCAGAACGTTCGTCGAGAGAAGCTTTGAAAAAGGCAAACAATCGTCGAAATATCTCAAGCAATAAACTCCGTTATTTTTCGATCCAAGATGTGCCGTTTTTTTAATTTTAATAGGCATATATTTTTGCATATAATATACTTTTATCTCCAAATTTTATATTCAAGGAAGATGACGTAGTTAAACAATTAAAGTGTGGAAGTTGGAAAAGTTTAACCCCTAAAGTGGAGGAATCCGGAGAAGTTTAGTGTTTAAAGTGGAGGAATCCGGAGAAGTTTAGTGCTCAAAGTGGAGGAATCGGAGAAGTTTAGTGTTCAAAGTGGAGGAATCCGGAGAAGTTTAGTGTTCAAAGTCGAGGAAGCCGGAGAAGTTTAGTGTTCAAAGTGGAGGAGCCGGAGTAGTTTAGTGTTCAAAGTGGAGGAAGCCGGAGAAATAATGTTCAAAGTGAAGGAAGCCGGAGAAGTTTAGTGTTCAAAGTGGAGGAAGCCGGAGAAGTTTAGTGTTCAAAGTGTAGGAAGCCGGAGTAGTTTAGTGTTCAAAGTGGAGGAATCCGGCCAATTTGGCCAATTTTAATGTGGAATAAAAAAATTTGCATATTCTCTCAAAATAATTTTTAAATATTTCTATCCATTTAAATTACATTGTTTCGATATATAATAATAATAAAATCTGAAATAGATTTTTAAAAATCACTTTTCAACCTATAGTAGCAAAGATAAAAAAAAAAAAAAAATCAGCACAGAAAAAACTTAACTGCATAATGCCCATCTTTCTTTTGATTTATTCTATTTATCGTTTGAAAAAAAAAATAATATTTTAGATCAATAATGTGTGTAAATGGAAATTTAAATTCAAAGAAAACCTTAAAAAATGAATGATAATAATATTTCCTAATATTATCCTGGGTATTGTTTTTATACGCTAAAAAAAGAATGTTTAAAAATAAGGAGAACAATTTACAAAAGAGGCCATCAAAGCTGTAAAAAAGGCGTGCCTGCCCCAAATAGTACCGTAGAGCTGGATCACAAACAAATTACCCTCCATTATCATGACGTAGGTCACATGATCCTTTAGCCACCTGCTAGTCACTTGCCGTATCGGCGTATCACTCCGCATGATAAAATAGTTCCACATTTTAACCTTTATTTAAACATTTTATGAACATTTTATTCAAATTTTCTTTAAAGATATCAATAATACGCTAAATTTTAATGTCAAAATGTGAAATTTTGTATTGGATTTAATAGATAGCTAAATTGTTAGGGTATGACGTCATTATATTACTACGTCACCAGGTGGTGCTGCGGGCGTAAATATGCCGAATTGTCTGCCAGCCGATCAGTAGTTTCCTTGGAGCCCTACTAAGCGTGTCGTCTGCTCATTTATTCATCTTAACGGAGTCCTAACAGATTGGAATTTTAAGGTAAGTTTATATTTATTCCTATTATAGAATTTCTCAATCATTCAACTTAGTGTATTCTCACATATATAAAATTGTTTATAAATATATTTATTTGAAAACATATTGTTCGCATTGTTATCGCATATTTTCCATTTAAGTTACATATTTTAAATAAATTCTACTGCATTTTTATTAAAAGCTTAAAAATAGTTAGCAAATGCTCTCTTTTTTAATATAAGAGGTTTAGTTATATACAATGAAAAAAATGAAAGCATAGTTTCTATAAATAAAGCATTTAGTTTTTTTTTTAATTGCATATACTTACAATATTGTATTACTACCTAATATGATTATATGTCACACTTTTTTTTTTATTCGCACATTATTTGTGTGCATTATTTAAGTTATACTTATCAAATGATAGTAAACATATGTGCATTTGATGTATATCTCTACTCATGCATATGAATAAATAGACTCAAAAATTAATAACCAAATGCATATTTATATTAAAACGTATAAAATTGCACAAATAAAACAGGGATATGGCATCTTGTCAAAACTCGAATTTCTTTTGCATATGCAGATATGTGATGTACTTATTTACTGTATAGGAGCAGTTTCGTATTTTTATAATCTATCATAACTTTTACAATATTGTTGCAATTTGATAATTATCATCATGATAATGATTAATACTATATGTACTTAGGTTAAGTAACATCAAACATGCTCAGTTGTATGTAGGTAAAATGTATTATGCATATCAGTTTTTAGTAATGCCTTAAATTTTTAACTTAGTATTCAATCACTTTTCTACTATATATATGTAGATTACATGAGTTTCATTCAGAATGGTTTTTAGCTGTGTAGTTTTATCTTGTTGTTAGTAAATGTATATCATAGTATGATGTATTGATAGGTTTTAGAAGCACCTAATGTGGCTTCAGTAATACGCTGAAGAAAATAGTATAGACATTGCATAGATGTATACGTAATAGATTTGGATGACTGTTATTACTATGTATATGACATAGTAAGTTGTTGATTGGTCTATTCAATCATCTGTTTAGATAGATAGACATTGTTTTAAGAAAGGTTAGTTGACAGCTATGGAATGAGCATATGGCAAGACGTCCAACCCGCTCGAGGTCGCGGGAAATGGGCTCCGATGGGTTTCCCACGAGCTTAGCAGGTGTTGGTACGCCCACGTCGCTCTGTCACCACCTGCCTTACGGGGTTCGGTTACGGTCCCCTTGGAAGGCAACGTCTTCCGTTACGGAACTGCTAGACTTAACTCCGACATCAGTCTCCTTCAAAATAATAGTTTAGGAAAGGTTAAGATACTTCTTTTTTTACGTATTATCCTCTATATAGTAGATTTTTCTATGGGTTTATAATTATTTTCTATGTATACGTATGTAAGGCTACTTACAGTATAGAAAGTTGGTCATATCTTGCAAGAAAATGGATTTAATATGCTATTCTCTTTTGTTTGATTGGGAAATTGTATCCCTTGACTTGTTTACTTCAGTTAATTTGATTGTTTTAATGCTGTTTCTGAAGTACGTGCCTCGGTTTAGCTGATAATTCTCTGAACATACAGAAAATTCATTATTAGAATGTCTCAATATACAAACGGTCTATTACTCATCAAAGTTGCATTTATAAGAAAGAAAATATGTTGAATATTCACAATATTTTTCTTCTGCCTTACTTACTGTAAGGTAAAGTTTAAGGTTCATGCAATGCAAATACTTAAAAATAGTTTTACAGATAAAATTTACTAATTTTGTAAAATGTACTGTAAAAACTTATATTTGCAAATGTATGTTTTAACGCACAAAAATAGCTAGAAAACGCCTCATTCTTAAAAAAAAAAAAAGACTCCTAAAAAAATATGTAATATTCTAAATATATATTGAAAACCTGTTCTGGAACGAATTTGGGAAGCCTTATAATAAACTTCATAGAATATACATTCCATTATTTTGCACTTCAAATTTAAATTTTCACTATTTGCACATCGCATTTGGAAATATTTCTGTATAGATACCTAACTTTAGTTATTGGACGGAACTGGTATTAACATCGGTTCAAATTGCGCCTTTTTTTCAAAGCATTAAAGAATAGCAGAAAAATACGAAAGAATTTATATAAATCCTATGTAATCGACATTGCAAAAGCACAATAATATAAATAGTTATAGATTAGCTTTTTTTTTGCATTATTACAAATTTGAGAATTTTGGATCATCGACACTTATAATTCTTAGGAAAGATGGTCTGAAAGAAGAGGCCCAAGGGTGCCCTCGTAAAAGTCCGGGCCTCCTCCAAGAGGGTGACAATAGTGACTGGAACCAGATGTCGGTGGCCATATGGAGGATCAGTTACTGTACAGCTGCCTCTGGAGGAACGGCTGTCTCGCACTTCAGCTGCCTCTTCTTTAGCAATACAATAAACCACAGTCTTGCTGAGTTCTTTGCAACCATAAAGGTCTTGGCATTCGATAGTCATTCTGGTTAATCAATTTTTTTTTTTTGGAAAATGGCATGTAGACTTTTTTCTTCTTCAAACGAATTTGTAACCAACAAAACTAATCAATTATAAAATAATTATTAAAAGATTTGAGTGCTTCTTAAGAAATGTTGATTATGGAACGTCTTTTTTAAATTGACATAGCGATATAAATCTTTTTCGACTTTTTTCTCTTTGCGCAACACCAATTCGTTTCTTATTATCAGCTTATTAAACCTTTTATTATTATTTAGAAAACTTCAATATTGAATGGATTCTATTTTTTCTTTTTTTAGTTGCATTTTTGAATCTCATTCTAAATTGTTTAGGTTATTCTTGAATGGGAAAACGAAACAATATAGACAATGCTTTTTGAGAGAAATAATATAGTTTTACGGGCTATACTAACCAAGACTAAAGAGAACTTGCTTGAGAGAGAGAGAGAGAGAGAGAACGCTGTTAACGATTAGTATAATTCTCTGTATAAATCACACATGCAGCACACAACAATATGGAATGGTCGTCTAACAAGAAGTATTGTGTGATCCCAGATGTGTTCTCCACCCTCAGAACCTCCCAAGCGAAACTTGGATCACCATCCCACCCGTAGATCCAGCCTTCACAGACAAGTCCGTCATCGGGAATTCAGGAGGCTTCAGTCCGTGGTACCTTCCATCGCCCATCGCCCAGACACTCCCAAGGTGACTGTCATCGAAGAAGCTGTCCGATACATCGACCATCTTCACAAAGAACTCCTCGACAGGCTTCGCACCAAAGGACTGCCCCAGAGTCTTCAAGGTACGTCTTTTTTCTCTTTATGTACCATCTTGATAGTTAGATCAAATTTAAATCCATTCAGGTCATCATTCATTCCCAAATGCATCCAAATGTAAATGGAAGAGATAATATTTCTTATAGAAAATTCATCAGTTAAACAGTTCGACTTTGTACTTCACAAATATAGATCTTAATAAAGACAATTCTCAGCTAAACTCGTTATTTTTTATAACTAACTTCACTATAACCATCGTTTTTAATAGCCTAAAAAATAATATTTTTAATTAAAAGATCATTTTATGGAATATAATCAATACCATTAACAAAGTTACATTTTGAATATTAGGTCTTGGGATAAATTCAAAGCTATCTTTTTTTCTCTGCCATTTTTTCTAAGCCTATAAGTATCGGTTCTAAAGAAATAATATTCTATCGGCGATATGCTAAAAGGGTTTTTATTCATATACAAAGATATAATCCATATTTGTGCTAGCAATTGTAAATGGTCAGGGTAAGCCGGTAAAATTGTATACAAATCCTGTTGACCTTGGGGTATACTGCCACCTTCTTTGTTGTGTGTACAAATCTATTCGAATCTGTTTTCATAATGATCTCCAAATTCAAACTAGAGAGGCAATTGATATCACGTCTTGAAAGCTTTTCCCCCCAAATAGCACAATTAGACTCTACCTTGGTGGGTGAAAGGCGAGGTATTTGTGTAAAGAACAAGGTGGTTAAATCAATTTCTGGACACAAAGCAGGGGCTGAGAGGGCAATCCTTATTGTACTTGGAGGGAAATGTTTGTTGTAAATGGCTTGCTCCATGGCAACAAAGGCAACAAGGAATTCTTTAGAGAGGGGGGGGAGGCAGAATTTCTTCTAAAATCTCTTTACGACCCCCACTCACACCCCTATTTCTTATTTTTCAAGTAACAGCTGGAGTGTATCCTGTGGAAAGATTGGCGATGACAATGATGTGGCGGTGACAATTGGCCCCTGTTGGCTTGACATTGCTGATTGACTGACCACTTTGTGCCGCTCGCCGCCTTCCTGTTGATTGGTTGGTTGGTCCACCCATCCTTTCTTCGGCATTCCCTCTAGGAAGGAGGGATATCGATGTGTCCACAGCTGTTCCCCTCATCCTCAATCATTCTCCATTAACTTGCTCCTTCGTCCCGTCTTCCACTTGGTTAGTCCCGTTTACATTTAATCCTCTTTTAAAGCTCAGGTTCCACAAATAAGAGTTACTGAAGGCGCGCGGTTGGCCTCTTTTTTTAAAAGTCCAATAGAATCTCTTTCAAATAATGAAATGAAGGCTATTGGATAGGTTATTCAAACTTTTTTATATATTGTTTAGGTTAGTACGTAGATTTTTTCATCTCTTTTTTCCTCCTATAGATTCTCTGAACATCATAACCGTTTTTGAATAGCAAGTAAATGGCTTTGTGCTAATTTTAAGGATAGCCTAAGGTAATCTTGGGATATAAATGATCAGGAAAAGGTTGTCACTCAAGACATACATCAAGATCAATGTTAGGTCTTCTCTAAGCACTTAAAATCGATTGAAAAAGAGTTGTGTATGATAAGTGGTGTGACTGGTGCATCTAGAAAGACGGATGTCTTGATGACAAATGTCAACTAGATTGTATCAGGACAGTGCCTTAAGTGGACATACCCTACTGGTTTTTGGTCCCCCCAACATCCGGCTGACATTTTTATTCCTGCTGTTGACATCTGGCATTTGTCAACGTCTATTTTTTCCTTAAATTGAAAAAATTCAGAAGTTGCCATTGAAAAATGTAATGCCTGATTGCAAACGTATGAAATATTTTAAAGAATTTTCCGAAAAAAATGTTTTCGACCAAATTTTAATTTGCAATACACGCTTTTAATCTTAAATGTTGATTCTTCTCTTTGCTTGGATTTACGACAAAAATGATTTTTTTTTGCAGGATTATACGTTCCTAGCAATATTCTTATATATATTCCTCGTATATAAAAGATAATTTAATAAAAAGAGGGATCAATTAGAAACCGTTTTCATAGAATGGCAACAATATACCAAGATTCTGCCTTTGTAGATGATTGTTTATTCATTAAAAGCTAAGTTCAACACTGATACGGAAAGCAAGGGAAGCACTTTTGGTAATCATTTGGTATGATGAATATTGTTTAATAAAGAATTTTGTCTTTATATATATACATTTAATTGCTTGCAACAGAATACAAAATAGAGATCTAATTGCGGGAAAGGCCAAAAATAAGTTTCACTTTAGAAGGAAAAAGCAAAAAAGTCACTCAAATGATACGATTGCGATGGTATAAATAGCTTGCAAAAGAATACAAAATAGAGATCTAATTGCAGCAAACGGCAAAAATAAGTTTCACTTTAGAATGAAAAAGCAAAAAAGTCACTCAAATGATACGATTGCAATGGTATAAATTGCTTGCAACAGAATACAAAATAGAGATCTAATTGCAGCAAACGGCAAAAATAAATGTCACTTTAGAATGAAAAAGCAAAAAAGTCACTTATATGATACGATTGCGATGGTTTAAAAAAAAGGAAGAATTTGATGTCAGGTTGGTATAGAGGGCGTTAGTACGACCGCCCGGGACCATTATTGCATTCCGTACTTTTTCTCCCAGGCTGAGAGAGATGTGGGACTGGCGTGGGCGGCATTGTTTTGATTGTTCCATGTGGAAATTCTTTCTTCAGATCCGGGACCACCACCGCTATGCAAATTCCATTCCCGGGGACAATGTTGCAACCTTTGCTTCAGTCATCGTTTATTTAGATTTTTTTTCCTCTAATTATCTACCTTTTATCATCGCTCTATTTCACCGACAATTTTGTGAATTTAAGAACAGAAACGATATTTTGTGAGCTCTTGCATTCAAACAGAACTAAATTTAAAATGCAACAGCGCAATATGCATTTATAACTTTTCTTTGCAATGGCATCAATAAATATTTGATATTTTCAATTTATTTTACAATTTTATGAAAGAGAGTCATTAGATTTTATATTTGTAATAATATTCCTTCCTAAAAGAATTTGTAAAGCGCAATGACTTGGCCAAAATATTAAATCAAAGACTAAGATAACTATATACCTAAGCAAAAAGGACAATTGCCATTAGACATAATTTTAAAATTCTTTGGAAGACAAAATCTTTGCATTTTTGTAGCTTTTGCTTTGAAAAACTCTGTCTTCAAAATGCGAACTTGGGGTTTTGAGATAGAAATAAAGGAATAGTCTTTCGTTTTGAGATCAATACACGATAGCTTGCATAGATAAATTATTCCCTAAAAGAGAATCCATTTTAGTAGCGTCTGCAAAATGGATTTTAAGAAACCGTCCAAAATTGATAATTTCGCGTGAAATTTCGAGATAATCGTTTCTAATGATGCTCGAGGTCGGTAGCATTGTGATAAAACAGGGTCGTCCAGTGGCGTAGAATCCATTTAGCGACCTATTCTACTTATCCGTGGCCCCTGGTTCCGAGCACGTGCTGTCATCGGAAGGGCTTTGTTGGCTTACGCGTGGGAACGGTCTGGTTCGTGTCAGCACCATATGGTAGCCACCACCACCGCAGCACCATTGTGTCGATGGATCGGATTTATTAAGCCGGGAGTCCTCCTCATTAGATCCGCCGTTCTCACGGATCCTTCCCCCATCATCTTGACTCCAGCAGCGATGGCATTGTCTTTCGTCGCGTGCAAGCGTGCGTGTGGCTGACCGATTACTGATTTAATTGGCAGCGCGCTAAAAGTAATTAAAGAATCTTAAAACTTGAAATAAATTTTTAATCTACAATTACAACAGAATCTTCTATGAAAGACGATCTAAATAAAAACTTGGATAATTTTCTTGATGAATTCATCAGATATCATATTTGAGATTGGAACACAAAACACTTTTTTTTTTCAACGAAGAGTTTGCATGGGAGGATTTTATTGCGTAAATATAAATATTTGAAAGAATATTTTCTCATCATCTATATTCAATATGCAATGATCGTTTGCATGTGTGTGTCAACTTCCTCAATTAGCATGCACAACACTATAATTACCTGAGAACGGCAAAAAAGTTTACTTAAACTTTTAAAATAACATTAATTTTATATATACAGATTATCACAGCTATCTACATTTAGATTTGTAACTTATATGCTATTTTAACGCTAATGATAAATATAACAAGTACAAAAAGTCGAACTGTATCGAATTTATTAAACAGGACATTTAGAAGAAACTGCGAGTGATGATCAAATATCAGTAATTTCATGAACATTGATATAATACAAGTGACTAGACATCAACAATACAGTATCTAATCAAAGAATGTTATACAGGAACCAACATTGACGTGAAGAGCCTGGATGAGTCCAATCTCCGCAAGATGCTCGGACAGATGTTCTGGAGCCGTACAACAAGCGAGAGGTCACATATTCTCCCAACGTATAAGACCAAGTCCCATCCACCCAGGCCATGTCCTTGGTAAGTTATCTTTCTGTAGCTTGAACCATTTACCATTCTCTCTGTAGCCAAAACTCTTACTTAAGTACATACTTTGACTATCCTCACTGTATCTTGATGGTACTGAATAATGCATTGGAAAACTCACGCTCTAAGTAATAAAAACGAGGATTTTTCCTCTAAAATTAAAATTCTCAATGAATCAAAATCCATATAGGACCAATAGAGATATAAAAAAACATGGTACATCATAGAGAGCCTCTTTTCTGCAATATTTTAGACAAAAATTATCTTGCGAAGTAGTTTTTAAAATCGTATTTTTAGCAAAATTCTCTCTTTTTGAAAAAAATCTCAATAAATAAACAAAGAAATCATTAATTTCGTCCTTTCATTTCTTCATTTTTCCCTGTCACTTTTCTTTCTTCTTCATTTTTATTTAACCTTTTTTTTTTTTTTTTCAAAATCATAAAAGCGAATGCTTCTAAAAATTCTAAAGAACATTACATTATACTTAGTATGTTAATAAATAATCATAATAATTCATAATCTATACCTATAACAAATGTGAAAATCTAACATAACAATTATTAGTCAATGTTCTAATTGTCGCATTGTGTTTTTGCAGAAAGCCTTCGACAGAAAGGAAGAAGACCTTTTACATAGAAGAAGAAAAAGTTCGGAGTTATATTTATGTTTCATTTTGTATAAAAAATTCATCTCAAAGTGCAAAAAATAGAGAAATTATAGTGATATTTTGTAATAAAGAGTATTTTTTTCTCATATAAGAGAAAGTCAATAAATATCTTTTATATTAATTATGTGTCCATTTCTCTTTTTTTTTTAACATATGCATTTATGTATCTACATTATGAACATCTTTTATCTTTTACTGGTTGGAAGTTTGTTTGGAAATGTACAGCTACACCATTCTCCTGAGGAAGAAGTCACTAAAACGTCGTGAAAAAAAAAAAAAAAAAAAAAAGAGTGGTTGATATAGCTTTATATTTACTGGAAATGTGTTTCTTTTCAATAATATCATTGAATATTATCTCTATAGACCTTACTGTATTGATATAAGTTATTAAATGAGTCAAGCCCTCTCATTCAATAACTTGCAATTTCATAACTGCAATATCATTGCAATAAGATTTATAGAGATAATATTTGATGATATTGCCACGTGGAAAATTAGGGAAGACAAAAACTTCAGGAGGAGACAATTTATTTCAGGCAAGGACAAACTATGAATGGTAAACAAAAGATAAGCCACGAGGGAAATTTACAGAGTAGCAAAATATAAACATAAAAATGACCACTCTGTTAATAAAAAATAATAAAATTAATAAATACTTTGTTACAAATTTTATCGATGGGTGGCATTAAATTTAATAGCTGTATATGACATAAAGTTGTAGGAGGGTAATCTCATGTACCATAAGAGGCACAATTTATTAATTTAATAACACACACACACAAAAGCCTTTATTAAGACACACAGGTCTTACAGAGGATTCTCCTTGGGTTACAAAACGGAGAAACCTATGAAAGTGGGAAATAAAAAATGGAGAAAGATTATATACATATGGTAAATATATACAGATTATGAGAAAGAATAAAAAAATAAGAAGAATAAAAAAATAAAAAATATATATATAAAATTTTGGAAATATGGATGGGAGAACTGGAGAGCGAAAAGAGGAAAGAAAACAGGTATTTACATATGGAACAAGTCAATTTAAGCTCTTCTGATCACACAGCACAGGTGGGCCATGGCTATTTCAAGAAATCTTTAAGAGATTTTCCAGGAAAATCCGAGTGTTCAGGGTTGTAAGGTAAACACCGTTTTATCGGTGTGGGGGGTTAATTTATCGTACCTGCCTAAACAAATAATTGGATATTGGCTCTGTCCTTCTCATCAAACAGAAATTTTTGGTTATTAATTTAATAACTGTATATAACAAAATTGCAGGAAAATGATAATCTTATACCAAAAGAGGCGCCTATTCCTTTAATTATCCATCAGAACAATGTACTTGTTCATCACCCTAATAAAAACCATATTAGTGATCATGAAGAATTAGTCTCAACACATCAGTTTTGGAAAATTCAGACAAAATACCAACCAGTATACCATGGCTTCAGGCTTTGTCCCTCATAGCTATATCTACACCTAGTTGGCATCACTGTCCAGGTATGATGGTATGGTGATCCACATGTGGAAGAAAGAGGTTGAAATTGCGGGAAACCTTATTAAGAAACAAAAATATCTATTTGAAATTATCCCGCATGAGTTTCTTTTCAACGAAAAATCAAAATTTATTTTTAGGAGAAATAACGATTAATTTCTAACCTGAGGGATGAGATATGAAAGGATGAATTGTGAAGAGTAATGATAAAGGAAAAAATAAAAGTGTCCAGGGATGGAAATCTTCCTCATATCTCATCCCTAAGGTTAGAAATAATCGTTATTTCTCCTAAAAATAAATTTTGATTTTTCGTTGAAAAGAAACTCATGCGGGATAATTTCAAATGTCGTTTTACAATCACAAGCCGCATTATATTATATTGTATTGAAAATATCTATACAGAGTCAAAGAGAAAAAAATGCACTATCAGATGAGCTAGAAGTTGTCATAGAGTGTTTTTCTTTGTCAACGACAGATCGATATTAGATAGCAGATATGGTCAATCGATGGACATAGTTTTGCGCCTATTTTGACTGAAAGTTATTTTTAAGAGAGATATGATATTAAAGAAAACAGATCAAATATCCTTTCTCTCTCTCTTGATAAAGAGAATTGCATAGATTTTAGCAATAACAAAAAAGTTGAATATAGGGAAAAAACGCATTTTTGCACACACACAGGATGGAGAATTATATATACGATTAAATAAATACTACACAACCTTTTTAAATTGTTTATACATACGTTTCAGTGACCATCTGTCACCTTTTTCAAGGACAACAAACCTTACAATGTTTATATTAGCTGATTTTGGCAAAGGCCTACATGGAACTTTGAAATGTGGCTGTCTAACGGGGCAATGGCACCCCCCCCCCCCCCTCCCTTTTCCATGAAGCAACGAAATCAGAAAAAAAGGTATAGCCGCCTGAATAGTGAAATCATATCGTTGACAAATTCGAATGGTATCATTGTTCCTATCACAAGATTATATAAACAAATACGTGAATCTATTGTATACTCTAAGTTGCTATAATCTAGTTGTCACAAATGGAATAAATCTTCAGGATATGCAGAAAAGAATGAAAAATCATCTTTGTTCTTTTATCAACGATTAATTTTCTTATTCTTCAAAAAGAAATAAAAGATTTTATTCACATACAGGGTAGTCCATAAGTCCTGAACACGAGCAGAGCACACAGCGTGTCGAATAAAAGGTAGTAGTATTTATTTAATCATATATAAAAGAGTTAAATGTCACCACATAAATTACAGAAGCTTTCGGGTAAGATCTCTTGTATTGGCATTACAACCTTTAAAGGACTTTTAAAGCTGAGCCAAAGGAAAGAACAAATGTCAGTATTTGACGCTGATGCTTTGGCAAAATACAAGATAATTCAACAAAAAATAAGAAAAGATCAAATATGTGAAATAAAATCTGAGAGAAAACTGACAAAACTATAACAAGACTTAGAAAAAAACACTATAAAGGAATGCAAATACATTCAGATGGCACAAGAACCTATAGGACATGCAACAACTGTCCTGGTGTGTAACTAACACCTACTCACATATTTTCATGCCCAGCAATGGCCGCAGCCTTGCAGAAAATTGACTTAGACCCAGAGCAGCAGCTTTACACACCCAAGATAGTGGACATTGCTGCTGCTGTGATGGAGATGCATGGAGACATCTGAGACTCTTCTTTGGACACGACAACAACAACAGCAAAGGACGTTATTGTCTGAAAACTAGCATCTCTTCAATAAGGAAACTCGTAGCTTTTACCTTTGGTTTCTTCTTAGCAACAACAACAACAACAAAAAGCCTTTATTTAGGGTCACTGACCCTATACAGGATTCACCAGAGGTATGCATAAGAACAAAGCAGTGAGACAAAGGAAACAACGATATAGACAGAAGAAAAAAAAAAACAAGAAAGAGGGAAGCAAGAAAAACAACACAAAAAGAGTAGCAGTTATAAAGTGAGGAGTGAGTGTCACTTGGCCTTCTTCTGAGATATGGACTTGTGGAAACCATAAAACGCCGTAGCAATATACTTATTCTGGGTCATGTTGTCAATTATTGATGGAAGTGAAGCACAGAGTTGCTCAGTTTTGAGCATAAGGGTTCTTCTTTAATCTCTTCTTAGCAATAATATTCTGAAATTTATTCTATTATAGCTGTCTTATACCTGTGACATATTTAGAGTTTAAAAATCAGTCGTTAACTTCGTCAATTTCTATCGTTTTTAAGGAAAGAGAGAACTGTAAACAATTGACTACCCAGCACTCCATCTTTTGTGTCCATTGGGACTCAAAAATCATCCATCCAGCCCCGTAAATAAAGATATTTCCGTGAACAATTGACAATTAAAATAATTTTATTGACAACTTGTCATTACATGTAAAAATGCACAGTCTTCACTATTTTAAAAGGATAATTATATATATGCATCATACTATATACAATAACTCCGCCTTTGCTGGTCCCAAGCCCGGATGAAAAAGGAGGAGGGGAAGCAGTAACAAGCTCACTAAAAAACCTGGGCTCAGCTGGCCATGCTGATAGTACCCTGTAAGAGCTCCTAATCCAGGGATACAGGATGAGCAGCGTCTGTACTCCATGTTAGGAGCGGCTGCACATGGCGTCTGTTCCTCATGTCAGAGGCGGCCATTTCTTTTGGAGATAAGTCGGCCTGCCACTGAGTAGTGCTCCCAGTCTTAATGACAAAGGCAGACGCATTCTACTTCACCCAGTGTGGAGATAAGAAAGAAAAAGAAGACTATATACAATGTACATGGCGCCTTTGCCACCGCTGCAGAGTTTGGTGGAGAATTGCCAGCGGGTCTCCAGCAAGAGAATGATAGAAAGAAGGAAAATTTGACTGATCACATGAATAGAAAGCTATGAAGAAATAAATTGAAAAATTCTAGATAGAGAAGCATGTCTTTCACTGAATAGCAATATCTGCTAAAAGGCATTAGCACACACACACACAAAAGCCTTTATTAAAACACACAGGTCTTACAGAGGATTCTCCTTGGGGTTACAAGACGGAGAAACCTATGAAAGCGGGAAATAAAAAATGGAAAAGGCATTAGCCTCAATAACAATTTTGACAAATTTGAACAAAAGTCATTCTGAATACCGTGATTTTGCACTCTTATCAGTATTATTGAAATTTTTTTTGTAAAAAGTCAAATTTTTAGAATCTGTGAAAATGTAGGATAAAATATTTCTGTTTATAAAACTGAATATTTTTTTCAATGGGAAAATATAACACACACACAAAAACCTATATTAAGACACACAGGTCTTACAGAGGATTCTCCTTGGGGTTACAAGACGGAGAAACCTATGAAAGTGGGAAATATACAAAGGGGTAAAAATGGAGAAAGATTATATACACATGATAAATATATACAGATTATTATTTGAATGATCTTATGGAAAATAAGAATATGGATTTGGAAAAAAAAGGAAATATAGATGGGAGAGAGAAGTGGAGAGCGAAAAGAGAAAAGAAAACAGGTATTTACATATGGAACATACATATAATGGAACAAGTCAATTTAAGCTCTTCTACTCACACAGCACAGGTGGACCATGGCTTTTTTCAAGAAATCTTTAAGAGATTTTCCAGGAAAATCCGAGTGTTCAGAGTTGTAAGGTAAACACCGTAGCAGATATAAAATATATTTTGTGTATTTTTCCGAAGCTCTGAATCAAATCCGTGTCTTTATGCCAAATTATAGAATTGGTTAAATTACCCCAAACATCCGGTATTTATTATAATTTTCAAAAATACTTTCTAAAGTAAAATTGCTAAACAATAGAAGTTGAAAAATTAAAAATGCTTGGCTCATCAGTAGTAAAAATCTCAGCAGTTTCAACAATAAAATATACCAGACCGCTCCATTGTTCCATTGGTCGCTGTATTCTTCATTCTGTATATTTAAATGCATTTTTTGAAGTCATAAACATTTATTAGTTTGTATATCACACACACACAAAAACCTTTATTAAGACACACAGGTCTTACAGAGAATTCTCCTTTGGGTTACAAGACGGAGAAACCTATGAAAGTGGGAAATATACAAAGGGGTAAAAATGGAGAAAGATTATATACACATGATAAATATATACAGATTATTATTTGAATAATCCTATGGAAAATAAGAAAAAAAATGGAAATATGGATGGGAGAAGTGGAGAGCGAAGAGAGGAAAGAAAACAGGTATTTACATATGGAACATACATATAATGGTAGTTTGTATATCTAGTGATACTAAATTTTAAAAATTCAAAATTAGAATCTTTCTTAAGCTCTTTTTATATTCGTGAGAGAGAAAATGAAAATTAGTACTGGAAGTTTCAACAATGGACCATTCTTATATGAAGCGCGCTGAAACAATTAACGACCTTCCCATTGTTACAAAGACTGATTGTTAGAATTCCATATAAATCATCTATTGTGACTCATAATCTTTATTGTACCGATATGGTATAATAAGCTAGAAGCCTAACTGATTGTAAAGGTTAATAAATCAATCATAAATCTTTGTCATACAAAGCTATCACACACACAAAATCCTTTATAAGACACATATAGTATTATACATGGATTTATTATGGAGTCTGCAAATGAAAAGAATTAAAAAAGTAGAAGCTTTTATCACATTTAATGGCTATAATGTGAAATTTATAAACAGAAAATCTTAATTAGGATAATTAAGCTCAAAAAGATTGGTTAAGGTAAATTTGTGTGTGTGTAAGGAAAAGACAAATATACAAATAAATAAAGGAATAAAAATACTAGTATTTATATATAATACATGTATACATATGCCTTTATTAAGATCTTTTCTCTTATGAAAAAATTCCTTAGCTGAAGAGAGATTGAGAGATTGAAACATATTCATTAATCGTACATATAAAATTATATATAGGGTTAATATATATTTAAAAATAAAAAATAAAAAATAAACTTAAATATTATTTTCATCAGACGAATCCCACTGAGGGTCGTCTGGTATGATGTCACATTCCGTCCTAAAGTCAAACAGCGTTCCGCGTAGATCGGACATCTCCCCGACATGTGCGAATGCCATGTCGAGGAATTGCTTCAGAACAGACCTCTGCTCAGACGTCAGGTACTCGAGGATGGCCCCCCTGTTAGAAGGGGAGACAACAGCGTCTTCTATCTCCTTCCTATAATAGTTTTTATTAAGAGTTTCTAGGATGGTATTGCCATTCAAGCTATCAAACAACTCCTCTACCTGTTGTAAATCTGAAGAGAGAGAGAAGTAAGGTTATAAAAATTTGAAGCGGAATTTGTTTACAGTATTTTCATTCATAGAAAGCGAAATAAAAAATAAAAAGGTGAAAAAAAAAAAGAAAAGAGAAATGAAACAATCATGTTAGGTCTTGTTGAATCATTTTGATAACTGCTCTGTAAAAATTGAACAATATTTTTCACAAGATGGGAGAGCAATTGGACAATCTTTTTGCACTAGTCTTCCACATGATTGGGGCAATAAAAATATATCAAAGTCTTTCGAAGTCCGTCAAAACGGATTTTATAGCTTCAAATCACTTAGAAGACGAATATTAATTCTAAAGAAAAGGCAATGAAAAGGTATTCTAAAATATTGATTTCTTAACCTTTTGTCCTTTAAAACTAAATTAGGGATATTTATGTCAGCTAAATTCATTCTTTCATTCCTCCTATATAAAATGATTTTGTCCAGCCCTCTACACTTCAGTATATGCTACAGGTGAACCCGTTCAACATTTCATTTATGGAAGTTTAATTGGAACGCAATACTTTAAAAAAAAAGTGATATCTAGGAGAAGTAGGTTAAGAATCAAAATGGTTGACATGATCAAATATGGCCGATTATATAATCAAATAAATAGCTGTTCAATAGCTGAACAGAATTACTAATGTCCACACTGTACCATATTTCAGCATATCACCATAGAAGAGGATCCTAAGGCATATTCTTAGGTAGATTGAGGATACTATCAATTCCATCTATCTTCCTATTTATTCAAATTTTGCTCTTATTTCTAACTTCCTAAATACCATATATTATAAATAAAAAAATCGATATTTTTATTCTTAATGTGTTATTTATGTTCCCTTGTTAGATATATGGAGCATTTATCATTTCCTTAAGTATCTTTGTTCTTATCTTTAAACGAGATGTAATCTGGCCTTTTGAAAATCCCGTTGTCTTCAAGGAACGATGGAGTTTGATCTTTGTTCGCCTACCAGATTGATGAAGTATGGATGTTTTAATTTCTTTTTGTGTGTGTGACATTTTGACAATTAAAAATAGTTTATTGACATATAGTCAACAGTCAAAGAGAGAGTTTACAGAGTTTAAAATAGTAGAGAAAATATATACACCAGACGAGGCCTTCTCCGAAGGTACGTCTGGATCCTATCAGGAGCTACAAGCTGCCTTGAGTTCGGACAAGCCCTTGCCAATTACGGTGTTCTTGTTACCAACATGCTCAATGACAATGTCGAGGAATTTGGATAGAATTATCTTGCGACACTTTGTGTGTGTGTTTGCTATATTCTCGGATAGTGTTCAATATTACATGAAAACGTTATAAATATATATATATATTTTTTCACACACAAAAACCTTTATTAAGACACACAGGTCTTACAGAGGATTCTCCTTGGGGTTACAAAACGGAGAAACCCATGAAAGTGGGAAATATACAAAGGGGTAAAAATGGAGAAAGATTATATACACATGGTAAATATATACAGATTATTATTTGAATAATCCTATGGAAAATAAGAATATGGATTTGGAAAAAAAAAATCGGAAATATGGATGGGAGAAGTGGAGAGCGAAAAGAGGAAAGAAAACAGGTATTTACATATGGAACATACATATAATGGAACAAGTCAATTTAATCTCCTCTGCTCACACAGCACAGGTGGACCATGGAAAATCGTTATAAATATCAATTAAACAGTAACTTTGAGTGGGAGAAGTCCGATCACATCAGTCCCCCTTGGACTCTTGGAATATTTGACCAAATTCTGGTCCAAGGTGACTAACGTGGCAACGGTACCTATTTTCCAAAGATTCCAAAGACAACTTCCTTAAGTTTTGTTCATGAGTATCTTCTCTTTATTTATTCATTGCTTCCCTCTTCCTTCCAATCCATCAATATTATTCTTCCTACCATTCTCTTTATTTTCATTCATTTTATCCTCTAGCATCCTTGTAATCCATCTTTTCTTTTAATACAGAGTGCTTATCTAAATATTCTGTTTTAAGTAGGCTTTAAAGGCCAGCTTAAAAAAACTTGATTGAGGACTTCTAAATAAAAGAATCAATCAATAGATGAATGTCTTTATTAAGACTTTTAGTCTTATATATACATATTCTCCTGAGAGATACAATAAATGAGTGGAAAAGAGCTGTAAAATATAAATTTTAATAAACTAAGAGTTATTATGAAATTTGTACTCATGGACAAAAGTTAAAGGAAATTTTATATTTTAATGTCAGCGATTGTCTGTTTCTTTTTATTTATAAGGTGACGATGCAATTTTGTTCACACTTGGTTATCTTGTGTGTATTCAATAAAGGTGACTGTGTATCAAATATCTTTCAGAGTTATTGTATGAATCCCGATATACATGCTAAAAGGTACAACTTCCTTAAGTTGTGTCTATGAGTGTATCTTTCAGAGTTATTGTATGAATCCCGATATACATGCTAAAAGGTACAACTTCCTTAAGTTTTGTCTATGAGTGTATCTTTCAGAGTTATTGTATGAATTCCGATATACATGCTAAAAGGTACAAATTTCTTAAGTTTTGTCTATGATTGTATCTTTCAGAGTTATTGTATGAATCCCGATATACATGCTAAAAGGTACAAATTTCTTTTGTCAATTAGTGTATCTATAGAAAGCTATAATTATTTTAATATAAAATATGATATACTTATATATAGATTATAGGTATTTTACAGCTCTCCTTTTTATATACAGGTTTTTGTAGAGAAAGAGTATAGAAGCATTTAACTAAATTCTGGAACATACAGAAGTCTAGTGAGAATGACAATTATCGTTAGTTCTTGATCATTACATGTCGTTTTAAGTTGGAAACATCAGGTTGTTGTTGTTGTTGTCGTGTCCAATGAAGAGCCTCAGATGTCTCCATGCATCTCTATCACAGCAGTCACAATGTTCTATCTTGGGTGTGTAAAACTGCTGTTCTGGGTCCATGTCAATTTTCTGCAAGGCTGCGGCCATTGCTGGGCATGAGAATATGTGATTAGGTGTTAGTTCCACACCAGGACAATTGTTTGCTCTTCATTGGAAAATGGGTGCCGTTGCCATGTTAAACACCATGGAAACGAACCAGAATTTAGTCAAATATTCCAAGGGTCCAGGGGGGACCGCAGGGAGGTGATTTTATCTGTTGTTGTCGTGTCCAAAGAAGAGCCTCAGATGTCTCCATGCATCTCTATCACAGCAGCAGCAATTTACTCTTCATTGGAAAATGGGTGCCGTTGCCACGTTAGTCACCTTGGAAACGAACTAGAATTTGGTCTAATATTCCAAGGGTCTAGGGGGGACCACAGGGAGGTGTGGTCGGACTTCTTCCCCCCCCCTCCCCCCGAAACATCAGGTCTCCAGGGATAAATCTTTTAAGAAACTTATCCCTGGAGACATGATGTTTTCAACTTAATATTGATATAAGGGATATTTTATTGGAATATGAACACATGTTGTCATAGATTCCACTGTAATCTTGACATGTTCCAGGAATCCCAGGAACTCTTCAGATCGATTTAAGTAAGCGTCAAGGTCGTTCGGTAATCAGGAAGTGGACTTTGGATGCGTGACTCAGCTGAGACATCTGGATGCGGAAGCAAACTTTGGACCTTGGATGGCTGCTTACTGGAGACTTTCGGCCACGAGCAAAATAGCAAACTGAATACTTTCATTATAGCTCAAACTTGAACTTCTATGGAACAAACACAGAAAGAATTGGACACAATATACAACAAAAAAAAAAAGCTTTATTTAGACAATTTAAAAAATATTTTATGGATTCTTCTAATCAATTTTTACAAAGGTGAAAAAATATATAATAAAATAGTAAATAAATGGTAGATAAAATTCAGGGGAATATATATAGTTGTGTAAGTGTACAAATTTCTTCAGCAAGGAAGGTTTCCCCACCTTGAGAGAGTTCTCCTCCAGACAAGGTCTTCTTAAACACTCCTCAGTTCCACACCGAGGAAGTACCTATAGATGCGTGTCTTGACAGACGCCAGGATGGCCAGGGCGTCATCGTCTAGGCCATGCCTGAAGACCCAGCCCTGCAGGTTAGGGGGCCGCCCGATGATGGTAAATGCCTCCCGGATTAAGACCTTACAGTCTTATACAGATTCTCCAATCAGAAATGTAGGATACATGCAGGTAAAAAGTAATAGTATCTTAATGGTAATCTGATATTTATATACAGGAAAAATATATATAAATACAACCAAGCTAATAGAATAGTCTGGGTAAATTAGAGGAAAAGAAATTTATTATACATGGATTTAGCGCGTATTCACCGCAAATGTACCAGTTAATATGAGCATTGTTATTATTAAAATTATTAAAGCTAATCGCATATAATGGTAATATGCAACATATATACAGGAAAACTTAAAATTGGACACAATATATTGTTATATCATGTTTATTACGGCCATCCATTTATTCAATATAATCTAGAAATTTTATTTTAAACAGATTATATACTTTAATAGAGTATACTACATATATTGGATCAAAATATAATTTATTTTACTAATATTTCAGTTGGCTGAACGCCAACCTTTATCAAGGTGTTATAACATATTTAATGTGTGTCAACAACAAACTCAGCGCCACATAACGTCAACAGAATTAAGTTTTCAAAATATTCACACCCATATTTTACAAAAATCTTTTTTGTCCATAATATAAATATATTTATCAATTTTTTCTCCATATTTAATATGACCAAATATTTTTAAAACTTAATTCTGTTGACGTTATGTGGCGCTGAGTTTGTGGTTGACACACATTAAATATGTTATAACACCTTGATAAAGGTTGGCGTTCAGTCAACTGAAATATTGGTAAAATAAATTATATTTTGATTAAATATATGTCTTTTTAATTAAAGATTTATTTATGGATTGCTCTATTTTAAAAAGATTATATACTATAGTATAATTCCTTTTATAACATTGTTATTGTTCGTAGACATCAACTTTCGCTTACTATAACTATATTGGAAGATTATAAACTCAAAAGGAGCTTCTTCTATAGAATATAAGTAATATTGAGATTATAATCTTGAAATATTGTTATTGTTTATACACTGTATAACAAAAAATCGACGCACCAAGAAGGAGTTGTCAGATTAGGACAAAAATTGGTGTATGTAAAGAGCATGTATAGAGGAAAAAACGATTAAAATTTCAGAACAATTAATTGTTTTATTTCAGAGTTTGATCGTCACAAATTGAGAATGTCAATATGTCGTTGGACCCCCACTGACCTGGATGCAGGCTGCCACCCGGCGTGTCATGGACTGATAAAGATTCCGGATGGTGTGCTGCGGGATTTCTTGCCAAATTGTCTCCAACTGTCGGGCTAAATAGTCAACATTCCGGGATGGTTGCAATCCCCTTCCCATCACGTCCCAGATGTGCTCTATGGGCGAGAGATCAGGCGACCTTGCTGGCCACGGAAGAGTTCGGCAAGATTGAAGACAATCCATAGTAACACGTGCCGTGTGTGGCCATGTTGCATGTTTGGTCGAAACCTCTTTGTATACGTATTTTCATATAAATCGGACAACTGCTTCTTGGTGCGTCGATTTTTTTTGTTATAGAGTATATCTTTATTATTTATTTGAGAGAGAGAGGAACCACGGACGCGAAGACTAAAGATCATCAACTACGAGGAAGTCAACAAATAAACATAGTAACTTTAAAAGGTGATTGAATTATTATTTACTTTTTATTTACCTTTATTATGGAAACCCGCTCGGGAAATGTGTACAACACAAAGAAGGAGGGAATCAAAGTGAATGACTCTCCAAAGTTGCAACACCATGTAACAATATAATACAAATCACGCTTGTTCGGCGGTACATATACTAAAATTGGAACGATACAGAAAAGGGAAGCATAGTCCTGCGTAAGGATGACACGCAAAATCGTGAAGCGTTCCATATAATACAAATCAATACTGAATTGAATCCAGAAGTGAAATCAGAGTTTTAAAATGTGATCGAAAAAAGAGAAATATAATAAATTCTACTATACAATTACAGTACTGGTACAGTATTTTTGAAACCTCATCCTTTAAATTAGTATAATAAAAGAATGCAACCCCACTCATCCTGATCATTGTTGTCTACACTCTGGAGAATCTGTGTAAGACCAATGGGGTCTTAATAACGGCTTTCTGTTTGTGAAAATTTGACAATTAAACAACTTTATTGACATCTCGTCAATCTTTACACTCAAAGGGAGTTATAAGGTAATAATAATGGTAGGAATGAAGAGAGATATATACAATCGACGTAGCCCTCTCCGAGGGTACGTCCGGATCAGGAGCTTAAAGCCACCTTGAATCTAGACAGATCCCTGCCATTTGGGGAGTTCATGTTCGGAACATGTTTGAGAATAATGTCGAAGAATTTGTCGAGAAGAATCTTGTCTTCAGGCGTGAGTAGCCCGAGGAGGTGCTCCGTTTCTTCTTCGTAATAGACCGCGAGTATGAAATCCATCCTGACCACATTATTCTTGTTATATATGGAGTGCAGGAATTCTCGATCCTTCAATCGGATGAGTAACTTTTCTATGTCCACATCGCCCTCAGGAGTGAGAGCTATAGGGGGTGCAGGATTTTGTGTGTACACCTATCCCCCGATTTACACGGTAGATACGTTCCTGAGAAAAACGTGTAAATCGGGGGATAGGTGTACACAGAAATAAAAATAAAATGCATTGACAGGTTAAAATATGTTGTCAGCACATAAGCTCGGGATTCCTCGTGAGATGTGTACACAGCGCATGTGTTCAATCACAGTAGCATTTAGTATAATGCGATAAAAACAACAACAACAAAAAAACTTATTTGGAAAACCGTGTAAAAGCGAAAACGTGTAAAACAAGTACCGTGTAAATCGGGGGATAGGTGTATAACAAAAAAATAAACTTTTTTTTTACTCAAATGTACCTATAATTTAAACATACAATCTGTATAAAATTTGGAATTGCATCAGCTCGAAGAATCGTATGTTTGCAAACTGTGCGACAGCGGAAAATGAATATATGCTATCGTAAAAAACCTAAGAATAAAGAAACTATTTGCCATAATTTTTTCTAATTCGAATATTTCTGGGTAACTATATAGATAAGAAAAGATTTTAATATTGTGTGTGTGATGTGTTTGTATTGTGTGTTGTATTTGTGGCTTGTTGAATAAATTATAAACCCTTGCGCTATATTATTTGACAAAAAAATCTTTCACTCTTTATTATTTTACCAGATGCGTACATTAAATAATGGTATTTTACTGTTATACTGATTGTATTAGTTAAAAAGAACGGCGTTTTACTGATTCCGTTTGTTGAAGAATGGTGTTAAAAGATGCTTCTGGAAAGGAAGAGGGAAGTTGAAAAGGAAATCCAATCGTCACCAACTTTCCTGGATGGATGAATGAACCATAAGGTGATGAGGGCTGGCTGATTTTATCCCCTTCAAGGAAGTTCGTTTGACATTTTTGTTTGGACAGGGAAGCTTGGCACCTTCATCAGACACGATAGACATATAAAAACAAAATTCTTTATTAAGACCTTTTAGTCTTATACAGATTCTCCGAGCACCGAAATGTAGGGTACATGCAGGAATAATTGTAATAGTACCAGTTGTTGCTGTTGTTGTTGTCGTGTCCAATGAAGAGTCTCAGATGTTCCCATGCATCTTTATTACAGCAGTCGCAATGTCCACTATCTTGGGTGTGTAAAGCTGCTGCTCTGGGTCCATGTCAATTTTCTGCAAGGCTGCGGCTATTGCTGGATATGTGTATATGTGGGTAGGTGTTAGTTCCACCCCAGGACAAGTGTTGCATATCCTATAGGTTCTTGTGTCATCTGGATGTATTGTCATTCCTTTATAGTGTTTCGTTCGGAGTCTTGTTATAGCTTTTGTAATTCATCTCTCAGAGAGTTTATTTCGCATACTAACTTTTAAGGTGTAATCCTTATTTATGTAAATCCTTGATTCCTTAAGCTTAAATGCATTTCTAAATAATTTTATTTTGTATTCATTTATTTATTAAATGTGATATATCGAGAGAGAGGATGTTAATCGTGTGTTTTATGCAAAGTAGGAAATAAATATTTGGTACTTATACACATCTATATCATCTTTTAAATGAAAAGTTAATCATTTTCCATATTTAAAAAGGTATGGTGGTGATGGTGTCTTGTCCATGGAGCAGATCAGATCGGTCCATGCACCCTGATCACAATACCGGCTAACTGAGGTGCCTTGTCCATATGGATGTCCTCTTCTGGATTGATGTCTGCCATATAGAGGGCTGCAAGGATGGCCGGGTATATATGGTCCGGAGGGAGTTGGGTGTTGTAACAGTTATTGCAGTTCATGTAGGATCTAGTCATGTCTCAGTTTATCCTCATTCCTTTGAAATGTCCTGTTCTGATTCTTGAAATTGTTGTTGTTAATTCTCTGCTAATCCTGCCCAGAAGTCCAACCCCTCCTCTAAATGGCGGGCGGGAGAAGAAGCACAAGTTAAGGACTGCCCTGTAGGGAGAAGTACGGTGTCGTGAGCCCCGAGCCGCTACGATAACGGTAAAAGCCTACATGGAACTCTGAAATGTGGCTGTCTAACGGGGCAATGACACTCCCCTCCCTTTTCCATGAAGCAACGAAATCAGAAAAAAAGGTATAGCCGCCTGAATAGTGAAATCATATTGTTGGCAAATTCGAATGGTATCATTGTCCCTATCACAAGATTATATGAAAAAAATGTGTGAATCTATTGTATACTCTAAGTTGCTATAATCTTGTTTTGTAACAAATGAAATAAATCTTCAAGATATGCAGAAAAGAATGAAAAATCATCTTTGTTCTTTTATTAACGATTAATTTTCATATTCTTCAAAAAGAAATAAAGGATTTTCTTCACATACAGGGTAGTCCATAAGTCCTGAACCTTTTTATTTTTTATTAAAATTTAAGAAGCAAACTAGAAAAAAATAGTTATAGTTTTTTTTTTAAATTCTAGTTTGCCTTTTAATTTTTAATAAAAAAAAAATTCGGAACTTATGGACCAGCCCGTATGTTTGTGCAGATAAAGAATCAAACAGAAGAAAAGAGATATCAAATGAATTTTTCAAACAAAAGCAAACAAAGGAATGATTGATTTCAAAACATAATGATGAAGAAAGGGCTAGAGACGATTGAAGAAAATTGCATGAAAGGTTGACTGACATTCAAGATGGGCTGACTGGAAAATGATGATAATAACAATGATGCTAAACTTATTTCGCAATTCCAAAACAAGTTGTTGGCAAGATGAGTTGATGAGATGGTGTACTGGCAGCTATGTTTGACCTACAAACACTCCCTCCATTCCTGCTGGGTAGTACTTCACTTTTTATCATTTTAGGTCATCAAAAAATCTAATAGTTTATGAACCTTTTTACACTTTTTCTAAGAATTCCTGAAAAATATGCATTATATTACCTATACAGTTAAACCTGTCTATAGCGCCCCCTCTTGGGACTCACCAAAATAGGGTGCTATAGAGAGGTCACTTTTAATGTAAATCGCATCGTACTACGTATTTAAAATCGGGCGCTATATAGAGGGGGCGCTATAGACAGGTTTAACTGTATTTATTTATTACCAGTTTCAAATAAGACACGCTATATCCGATCTGGATAATTGCGCGTGAAACTATTTATAATAGTTCATACTGTATTAGAGTAAGTAACAGAATTGTCAAAAGAAAATACACAATTAAGAAAAAGAGCATTAAATAAACATATACAGTTAAACCTGTCTATAGCGCCCCCTCTTGGGATTCACCAAAATAGGATGCTATAGAGAGGGGGTGCTATAGACAGGTTACTTTTAATGTAAATCGCATCGTACTACGTATTTAAAATCGGACGCAATATAGAGGGAGGTGCTATTTAGAGGGGGCGCTATAGACAGGTTTAAATCTAATAGTTTATGAACCTTTTTACACTTTTTCTAAGAATTCCTGAAAAATATGCATTATATTACCTATATTTATTTATTACCAGTTTCAAATAAGACACGCTAATCCGATCTGGATAATTGCGCGTGAAACTATTTACAATAATTGTAGTAGAGTAGGTAACAGAATGGTCAAAAAGAAAATAAACAATTAAGAAAAATAGCATTGAATAAACATATACATTAAACAAATAAGCAACAACATAAGCAGATAGAAGAAACCACAATGTAGTTATTTACAATATGTTGCGCAATGATATAAGTTGTTTTAATGAAGTTATCTGTAATAATTAGTATCGTGGAGAGAGAAAGTTGATCAAGTTAAGCTATTTACAATGAGTTATATATGGAAGAATAAACTAGCGAAATCTAATTGTGAGGATTCACAAAAGATGAGCCAGGCTATGCAAATATTTTTCATCGCAGTTAAAAGTTGTTTTATTCGAAAGAAAATCGCACATATTAATTCCAATATTTATCTATAGATGGCGCACTATTTTTTTATTTTTTATATTACACTAGGTTTCAATTATTATAGCAAGAGAACTACGAGTTTTTCATCTTTTATTCTCATTTCACTTTTATAATTTTTACTTGTTTTGTTGACAGCAATTGTTATAAGCTCTATTGTTAGATTTTTTCCATCTTTCATTGTCAAATATAAGAAAAATTGCGATATACAGCTAAAAGTTGCTAATAACTTGGGCAAAAGAGTCGATGGACGAGTGGGTAACACCCTCGATTCCCGACAGCCATGAACCGGGATTGAATCCAGCGTTAACATTTTGTTTAATATGTGAATAGCCTTCAAATATTATTCATTGTTGCAAATATCAGAAACTAGATTGCTCTTTTTGAGCGGTACCTAATAAAGTGATTTTGGAACAAGGAATTGCGATATACACCTAAAAGTTGCTAATAGCTTGCGCGATATGTCAGAATTAATATCAAATAATCATTATTTTTTTAATTATTTCAGAATTGTCCAAATATCCTTTCTTGATTATTCAAGAAAAATTAAACAATAGGCATTTCAGGCTGTTGGCCTTCTCAGCATGTGCAAGCTGTACCTCAAAAACCAAAAAAGCTGGTCTTTGAGGCTTCCTGAAAAATCAAGGAATAGGTATTTATGACCGTAATGAAGTGAGAACGCCAAACTATACGGAAAAAAATATACGCTTAATTGTACCATCAGGAGATTCTTTCTTCTGAATTTATCAATTACAATTTTATTAATTCTTCTAATCAATTGTTACAAAGGTGAAAAAATATCTATAATAATTATCAAACTACCAAAATCATTTATCGATTATCAAAATCTATCAAAAATTATCAAACTACCAAAATCATTTATCAATTATCAAAATCTATCAATAATTATCAAACTACCAAAATCATTTATCAATTATCAAAATCTATCACTAATTATTAATAAACCAAAATCATTTATCAATTATCAAAATCTATCAATAATTATCAAACTACCAAAATCATCTATCAATTATCAAAATCTATCAATAATTATCAAACTACCAAAATCATTTATCAATTATCAAAATCTATCAATAATTACACAGGTCTACAAAAAAAACTTTTTTTTTGCACAAGAGAACCTGATGGTGTTTCTAGTGTAACTTTTCATGCTGAACTCAAAAATCTAATCAGAAATTTCCCATCACGTATGGTTTTTGCGTGACGGTCTTTTTTTAGTATTGGGATAAATACATGCATCCAACATGAAAGAGACTTACGAAAACATGAAACTGCTTTTGAAAAAGATAGAATATGAAAGATAGGGTTGGAAAATATGCAGCGATTTGAAAGTCGTTACTCTCTTGCGTGGATTACAGCTTGGATATACAAATTTTGTTGTTTTCTGTGTGAGTGGGATAGCAGAGATAGGGAAAGGCATTACATTAAAAAAATCTGGCAAAACCGTAAAATCTTTACTCCAGGATATAAAAATATTGCAAATCTACCCCTGATCGATTCAGAAAATATTTACTTACCACCATTACATATTAAACTGGGATTAATGGAGAACTTTGACAAGGCAATGGATCGAAATATGCCAGTGGATTTGCCTACCTAAAACAAAAATTTCTAGTATAAGTGAAGCGAAGATTAAAGAAGGCATTTTCGTTGGACCTCAGATTCGAGAATTGCAGCAGGATGGAAATTTTCAAAATAGTTTGAATGAAGTTGAAGCAGCAGCATGGAATTCCTTTAGAAACGTTTGCATACATTCTGAACTTTCTACAAAATCTGGATCTCGTGTTTTCATGCGTTGAATAATGTAAATAATTTATGTAAATAAACTTTTCTCCTTGTTTGGCGCAAGTATCCCTTGCGGGATATAGCGCTTTGGAAATAAAATAATTAATAAGATCATAATGAACAATAAAATATTAATTAAATAATACCACAGGTTTCTGCAGATGAAAAGAAGCTCACACACACATCTATAGAAACCTGTAATATTGTTTAATTTATTTAAACGATATTTATATCAATTAAAAATAAAATATTTTTAAAAAAGCACAATATATTAATGAAAAAGATGAAAGATTTCTGAATATTTATCTTTATATATATATGGAAAAAGAGGTTTATATCTGGTTCTCTCAAACTAGCAAGAACCAATTCCCTCAAGTAAAAATTTAATCAAGTAGAGGGTCTTAATTATTGCTCTCTTTAAAATTCAAAACGAAAAGTTTAAAGAAAGTTCTGAATATGGCTTTAAAGGTTCAAATAAATAAAGAAACATATTTTAAGAAAATTATTTAATGTATTTCAAATATTAATATTTGAATAAACATACTTAAATTCTTATTTCAGAAGTACCATTTGGTTATGATAAATTCGATTCTATTTTTTAATAGTTATTTTCTACTGATTTCTAAAAAATCGAATCATAGAGTTAAATGCCATTTGCAATTCATTCAACGAGAATTTTTACCACGCGTATCAAAGCTTAGTAATCACCATAATAATCATTTTCAAAAATAATCTTTTGATAAAAAAAAAAAAAACGCACAACATTTATTAATAAAATCATCGTATAGGAGAATAAATAATACTGTAATATCTTAAAAGGAATCTCAATTTATATATCCTCTTAAATACTCATTACAAAATAAATTCACGCATCGTCTGGCGGCTTTGTGAAGTTCACAATCGAATAACGCACATCAAAAGACGGTGGATAGAAAGGGCTCATTGCAATGGAAGAAAATTGGCTTAGGATTTCGACCCACGCAGGGCAATACACGGAGAGGTATGCTCGTAGAGCACCTGTTGTTCATGCCATTGACCGCTGGGACCCCGACGTATTTGCATGATCCCTCAGATGTGTGGACTTTGGATTAGTCCTTCACAAAGTCCTCTATGCCATATTTATGACTCTCATAAAGTGGTGGACCAATATTGACTATCTTGATTGAGACGTAGATATAAATCAAGCCCATTATTCCTGTATTTAATCGCTATAAGAGATTTATGTTTTTTACTCCCCTCCTTCTGCCATTTCCTCCAATGGATGATGATGATGATAAATAGGATGTAAATATTTTTTATTCTTTCTCTTTCTCTCTCTCTCTTCGCCGCTAATCTTTTTATATATTTCTCTTTTTTATTCAGCTCCAAAATGATGAGTTATGAAGGAATATTTAGGCAAATGATGGTTTGCCTTTTTTTTTTTTTGAGATTGGTATCGTTGTGATTTATGGTGTTTAGTATGGAATTGGGAAATATGTTTCGGATGTTGCATATGTCTCACCATATGTTTACATTTATGCAAATTTTTTGTTTGTTTTGATGTTTTTGAAAGTAAAGGTGTTTAGTATTGATATTTAAAATGAAAAAAAAAAATCACTTTGCTAGTAAAAAAAAAGTGAACAGAATGAACATTAAAAATAGGTTAAGATAGGAAATTTCATTTTGAAAAAGTTTCAAAACTTTAGATTTTCAAAACTAAAATTTGAGTTTTTAGCTGTTTGTCTTTTTAGATAATTCATATTTTAGTAGTTTTTATTGTTTAATATTTGATTGGACTTTTAGCATTTGTTTTATGTAATGTGTAGGAAAGTATGCCTATACAATTTTGTTGTTGTTTTTGCTGTTTAAAGACATATTTGCAAATGGCGCAGCGTCTTTTAAAGGATAATTCCTTTTAATTTTTGAAAAAAAAAACTGACTAGGTATTATAATAGGTTTTAGCGTTACTCTTAATCAATATTTTAAACTGTTTTCACACTTTTTTTACTTTTCTCTATATTACAAGGAACAAAAGTTCGTAAACACTTGGAAATAATTGAAATACCAATATTATTCGCCGTTATGTATAATGTCTTTGTATTATGTATAAAGTAATTGTGTTATTATGTATTCGCCGCAATAATATTATTCGCCAAGTAATAAGAAAAATAACGTTTTAAGAAGAACACGAACTTTTGGGGCAACCTTATAAATAAAATTTCTTACTTTCTTTTATTACAATGTAAACTATTTAAAAGAACTTGGCTTTAAAGTAGTGAATTCTTCCAGTAATTTCCACATTTCTATCTTCAGAACTCTCTATTATTGTATTTTGTGTTTATATCGCCAATGTATTGTTGCAAAGACAACCTAATTTATTGCATTTATAGGTTGAAAATATATATTTGTAATATAATTTACGAGCATATTTACCTTTATCTCCTTTTTTTTTGTGAAATAAACAGAATCTTACATATTTTAAGGACGTATAGCTTCTATTTGCGTTAAATTCTTTTTTTGTTTGTTTTTGTTTCCAAACGAAAAAGATGAGGTTTTAGAAAATTTATTTAATCTACAACAATAAACCCATTATAGTGAGTAGTTAATGATATATTTACTACCACCAGCTAATAGTTTAATATCACTTATATATTTTAGTTCTCTAGATGTACATAGTGGGAAAACCTAACAACCATTCTGGAAAGTCATTGTCCGTAGGTGACTAGACTTAAGTCTGGAAATCAAAGACTGCTGTTCTTTTGGGAGGACAGAATTGGTGCTTATTCCTCCTGCTCTGTACCAGTCATGTGCAGCATTAGATTTCCATTCCTGCAAGCATTGGGTATTGATGGTACGGAGGAGGTCTTTTTCGTCTAGTTGGGTGGTAGATTCCCTGGCTTCAGGTAGGCCAAGAGCTCCACTCATCCCCAGCAGACACCATCAAAAGTCTCAAGCTTTACAAGCTTGATACCCTAATATGATTGAGTGTGGAGATAAGAAAGAAGAATAAGACTTCTCTAGGTAAAAATTAAAAGAAGATTATTCGAAAGATTATCCATTTCATATTGTTTCAATAAAATAATTTGACGCAAAAAAAAAAATGTAAACTTTATATAATATAAATTTAACTATTTATATAATATGCACATATATACATTCGGATTACAATAAATAAATGTATATAACAATACTTTTCAATTGGCTGAACGCCAATTTTTGTCAACCCAGGTGCAACAACATATTTGTTTTGTAAAAACAAGCTCAACCCACAAAGGTTGGCGTTTAATTAACTGAAATATTGGTCAATGAATTATTTTTGTCAAATATATGACTTTTATATATAGGGATTTTGTTAAAGAAAAAAAAAAGTCGCTATATATATATATATATTTTTTAAAGAAATATAAATTAAAATAATACAACAGGTTTCTCTGGAGATGAGTTTCTCTTCATTTTTATTAATGTAATCTTAAGATTTCGAGCATCTCTGCTCTTCTATAGGAATAAAAAAAAATAATAATAATAAATGCCGTCTTCGACGAAGAGCAAAGATGCTCAAAGCTTTAGATTACATTAATAAAAATAAAAAGAAAAACTCATCTCCAGAAAAACATGTTGTATTATTATAATTTATATATAGTAGATTTAAATCGGGTATATATAAAACAAATATAAGCGGAGCGTCGTATATGTATTTATTAACATCGTCATCGTGCGTGAGCAAATTTTTTGAAGTTTCAGTCTTCTGCACATCGAAGGCAGGAAGAAGAGGAAGTTGTAACTGTCACGGCAATCAGTGCTGGTAGTGAGTAAGACAAAGAAAGGGTGAGCCACCTGGAGACATTAGTCTAACACCATCTGTCCAGTCCGTGCGTGATTCCTGGTTGACAGGTGGTCAATACCATTGTCACATAGGAATGTCCATCCACTGTCTTACAAGGAGACCATTGATTCCGCCTGTCACCAGGATATGACGCACCCTCCCCCCCTCCTCCTGTCACCATTCCTCCCAAATTGTCTCCCTCTAATCACTCAGCACACACATTTCAAACTTGAAAGCGGCTCTTGCATACCTTTCAAACAGTTATACAATCAATTCCTGATTTCAGACCTTTGCAGGTCCTAAGCCCGGATAAAAAAATGAGAAGGAGGAGCTGTAACAAGCAGTTAAAAAAACTGGGCTCAGCTGGCCTGGCTGATAGTACCCTGTAAGGGCTCCTGATCCAGGGATACAGGATCAGCAACGTCTGTACTCCATGTTAGGGGCAGCTGTACATGGCGTTTGTTGCTCATGTCAGAGGCGGCCATTTCATATTGGAGCTAAGTCCGCCTACTACTGAGCAGTACTCCCAGTCTTAATGACAAAGGCAGACGGATTCTACTTCACCCAGTTGGAGATAAGAAAGAATAAGAGACTGAACCCCAGAAAAGTTTCCTATCTTAAATCAAGTAAATTATTTATTATGTTCTTCTTATCGTCAGGTGTTATCGCAAATTTAAAGT
>CP092868.1:36171174-36187441 GCA_030710605.1 Cordylochernes scorpioides | reverse complement strand
ACATGTGGAAGAAAGAGGTTGAAATTGCGGAAACGTTAAGAAACAAAAATATATCTACAGTCAGGGCACATCTTCCTTTAATTATAGATCAGAACGATGTACTTGTTCATCTCTCTAGTAAAAAAAATCTTTAGTAAGTGATGATGAAGAATAAGTCCCAACAGTTTTGGCAAATTCAGACAAAATACCAACCTGTAAAACCATGGTTTTGGGTTTTGTCCCTCATAGTTGTTTATATCTACACCTAGTTGGTATCACTGTCCAGGTATGATGGTATGGTGATCCACATGTGGAAGAAAGAGGTTGAAATTGCGGGAAACCTTATTAAGAAACAAAAATATCTATTTGAAATTATCCCGCATGAGTTTCTTTTCAACGAAAAATCAAAATTTATTTTTAGGAGAAATAACGATTATTTCTAACCTTAGGGATGAGATATGAAAAGTTGAATTGTGAAGAGTAATGATAAACGGAAAAATAAAAGTGTCCAGGGATGGAAATCTTCCTCATATCTCATCCCTAAGGTTAGAAATAATCGTTATTTCTCCTAAAAATAAATTTTGATTTTTCGTTGAAAAGAAACTCATGCGGGATATTTTCAAATGTCGTTTTACAATCATAAGCCGCATTATATTATATTGTATTAAAAATATCTATACAGAGTCAAAAGAAAAAAAAAAGCACTATCAGATGAGCCAGAAGTTGTCATAGAGTGCTTTTCTTTGTCAACGACATTTCGATAGCAGATATGGTCAATCGATGGACATAGTTTTGCGCCTATTTTGACCGAAAGTTATTTTAAGATAGATATGATATATTATTAAAGAAAACAGATCAAATATCATTGATAAAGAGAATTGCATAGATGTTATCAATAACAAAAAAGTTTGAATATAAGAAAAAAAAAACACATTTTTACACACACACAGGATGGAGAATTATATATACGATTAAATAAATATACTACACAACCTTATAAAATTATTTATACATACGTTTCAGTGACCAGCTGTCACCCTTTTCAAGGACAACAAACCTTACAATGTTTATATTATCTGATTTTGGTAAAGGCCTACATGGAACTCTGAAATGTGGCTGTCTAACGGGGCAATGGCACCCCCCCTCCCTTTTCCATGAAGCAACGAAATCAGAAAAAAAGGTATAGCCGCCTGAATAGTGAAATCATATCGTTGATAAATTCGAATGGGTATCATTGTTCCTATAACAAGATTATATGAAACAAATACGTGAATCTATTGTATACTCTAAGTTGCTATAATCGAGTTGTCACAAATTCGAATGGTATCATTGTTCCTATCACAAGATTATATGAAACAAATACGTGAATCTATTGTATACTCTAAGTTGCTATAATCTAGTTGTCACAAATTCGAATGGTATCATTGTTCCTATAACAAGATTATATGAAACAAATACGTGAATCTATTGTATACTCTAAGTTGCTATAATCTAGTTGTCACAAATTCGAATGGTATCATTGTTCCTATCACAAGATTATATGAAACAAATACGTGAATCTATTGTATACTCTTAGTTGCTATAATCTAAGTGTCACAAATGGAATAAATCTTCAAGATATGCAGAAAAAAAATGAAAAATCATCTTTGTTCTTTTATCAACGATTAATTTGCATATTCTTCAAAAAGAAATAAAAGATTTTATTCACATACAGGGTAGTCCATAAGTCCTGAACACGAGCAGAGCACACAACGTATCGAATAAAAGGTAGTAGTATTTATTTTATCATATATAAAAGAGTTAAAGGACCACCATATTAATTACAGAAGCTTTCGGGTAAGATCTCTTGTATTGGCATTACAACCTTTTAAAGAACTTTTTAAAGCTAAGCCAAAGGAAAGAACAAATGTCAGTATTTGACGCTGATGCTTTGGCAAAATACAAGAGTAATCAAACAAAAAAAAATAAGAAAAGATCAAATATGTGAAATAAACTCTGAGAGAAAACTGACAAAAACTATAACAAGACTTAGAACAAAACACTATAAAGGAATGGCAATACATCCAGATGGCACAAGGAACCTATAGAGCATGCAACAACTGTCCTGGGTGTGGAACTAACACCTACTCACATATTTTCATGCCCAGCAATGGCCGCAGCCTTGCAGAAAATTGACTTAGACTCAGAGCAGCAGCTTTACACACCCAAGATAGTGGATATTGCTGCTGCTGTGATGGAGATGCATGGAGACATCTGAGACTCTTCTTTGGACACGACAACAACAACAGCAAAGGACGTTATTGTCTGAAAACTAGCACCTCTTCAATAAGGAAACTCGTAGCTTTTACCTTTGGTTTCTTCTTAGCAACAACAACAACAACAACAAAAAGCCTTTATTTAGGGTCACTGACCCTATACAGGATTCACCAGAGGTATGCATAAGAACAAAGCAGTGAGACAAACGAAACAACGATATAGACAGAAGAAAAAAAAGAAAGAGGGGAAGCAAGAAAAACAACACAAAAAGAGTAGCAGTAAGAAAGTGAGGAGTGAGTGTCACTTGGCCTTCTTCTGAGATATGGACTTGTGGAAACCATAAAACGCCGTAGCAATATACTTATTCTGGGTCATATTGTCAATTATTGATGGAAGTGAAGCACAGAGTTGCCCAGTTTTGAGCATAAGGGTTCTTCTTTCACACCTCTTCTTAGCAATAATATCCTCAAATTTCTTCTATTATAGCTGTCTTATACGTGTGGCGTGTTTAGAGTTTAAAAAATCAGTTGGCTAACTTCGTCAATTTCTATGTTTCTAAGGAGAGAGAGAGAACTGTAAACAATTGACTACCCAGCACTCCATCCTTTACGTCCATTGGGGCTCAAAAATCATCCATTCTGGTTAGCAGCCCAGTAAATAAATATATTTCCGTAAACAATTGACAATTAAAATAATTTTATTAACAAATTGTCATTACAGTGTGAAAGTGCACAGTCTGCACTATTTTAAAAGGATAATCATATATATGCATCATACTATATACAATAACTCCGCCTTTGCTGGTCCCAAGCCCGGATGAAAAAGGAGGAGGGGGGAGCAGTAACAAGCTCACTAATAAACCTGGGCTCAGCTGGCCATGCTGATAGTACCCTGTAAGGGCTCCTAATCCAGGGATACAGGATGAACAGCGTCTATACTCCATGTTAGGAGCGGCTGCACATGGCGTCTGTTCCTCATGTCAGAGGCGGCCATTTCTTTTGGAGCTAAGTCGGGCCTGCCACTGAGTAGTGCTCTCAGTCTTGATGACAAAGGCAGACGCATTCTACTTCACCCAGTGTGGAGATAAGAAAGAAAAGAAGACTATATACAATGTACATGCGCCTTTGCCACCACTGCAGAGTTAGGTGGACAATTGCCAGCGGGTCTCCAGCGAGAGAATGATAGAAAGAAGGAAAATTGATCACATGGATAGAAAGCTATGAAGAAATAAATTGAAAAATTCTAGATAGAGAAGCATGTCTTTTACTGAATAGCAATAACTGCTAAAGAGCATTAGCCTCAATAACAATTTTGACAAATTTAAACAAAAGCCATTCTGAATACCGTGATTTTGCACTCTTAACAGTATTAGTGAAAATGTAGGATAAAATATTTATGTTTATAAAACTGAATATTTTTTCAATGGGGAAATATAAAATATATTTTGTGTATTTTCCCGAAGCTCTGAATCAAATCCGTGTCTTTATGCCAAATAATCAAATTGGGTTAAATTACCCCAAACATCCAGTATTTATAAGAATTTTCAAAAATACTTTCTAAAGTAAAATTGCTAAACATAGAAGTTGAAAAAATTGAAAATGCTTAGCTCATCAGTAGTAAAAATCTCAGCAGTTTCAACAATAAAATCTACCATTGGTCGCTGTATTCTTCATTCTGTATATTTAAATGCATTTTTTGAAGTCTTAAACATTTTTCAGTTTGTATATATAGTGATACTAAATTTGAAAAATTCAAAATTAGAATCTTTCTTAAGCTCTTTCTATATTCGTGAGAGAGAAAATGAAAATTAGTACTGGAAGTTTCAACAATGGACCATTCTTATATGAAGCGCGCTGAAACAATTAACGACCTTCCCATGGTTACATAGAGCGATTGTCAGAATTCTATATAAATCATCTATTGTGACTCATAATCTGTATTGTACCGATATGGTATAATAAGCTAGAAGCCTAACTGATTGTAAAGGTTAATAAATCAATCATAAATCTTTGTCATACAAAGCTATCACACAAATAAAATCCTTTACTAAGACACATATAGTCTTATAATGAATTTTTATGGAGTCTGCAAATGAAAAGAATAAAAAAAGTAGAAGCTAATCAAATTTAATGGCTAAAATGTGAAATTTATAAACAGGAAATCTTAATTAGGATAATTAAGCTCAAAAAGATTGGTTAAGGTAAATTTGTATATGTGTGAGGAAAAGACAAATATACAAATAAATAAAATAATAAAAATACTAGTATTTATATATAATACATGCATACATATGCCTTTATTAAGATCTTTTTTTCTCTTATTAAAAAATTCATTAGCTGAAGAGAGATTGAGATTGAAACATATTTATTAATCGTACATTTAAAATTATATAGGGTTAATATATATTTTAAAAATAAATAAATAAACTTAAATATTATTTTCATCAGACGAATCCCACTGAGGGTCGTCTGGTATGATGTCACATTCTGTCCTGAAGTCGGACAGCGTTCCGCGTAGATTGGACTTCTCCCCGACATGTGCTAATGCCATGTCGAGGAATAGCTTCAGAGCAGACCTCTGCGTCAGGTACTCGAGGACGTCCTCCCTGTTAGAAGGGAGACAACCACTATCTCCTCCCTATAATAGTTTTCATAAAGAGTTTCTAGGATGGTGTTGGCATTCAATCTTTCAAACAGCTCCTTTACCTGTTGTAAAGCTGAAGCGAGAGAGAAGGAAAGTTATTAAAATTTGAAGCGGAATTTGTTTACAGTATTTTCATTCATAGAAAGCGAAATACAAAAGAAAAAGTGGCAAAAGGAAAGGAGAAATAATACAATCATGTTAGGTCTTGTTGAATCATTTTGATAACTGCTCTGTAAAAATTGAACAATCTTTTTCACAAGATGGAGGAATTTCAAAGATATCAAAGTCTTTTGTAGTCCGTCAAAACGGGTTTTATAGCTTCAAATCACTTAGAAGTCAAATATTAATTCAAAAGAAAGGCAATGATAAGTAATGCTAATAGATTGATTTCTTAACCTTTTGTCCTTTAAAACTAAATTATGGATATTTATGTCAGCTAAATTCATTTTTTCATTCCTTCTATACAAATTGATTTTGTCCATTTTGTCTAAACTTCAGTATATGCTACAGGTGAACCCGTTCAGCATTTCATTTATGGACGTTTGATTGGAACGCAATACTTAAGAAAATGTGATATCTGGGAGAAGAAGTACGTTAAGAATCAAAATGGTTGACATGATTCAATATGGTCGATCATATTGTTAAATAAATACTTGTTCAATAGCTGAACAGAATTACTAATGTCCACACTGTACCATATTTCAGCATATCGCCATAGAAGAGGATCCTAAGGCAGATTCTTAGGTAGATTGAGGATACTATCAATTCCATCTATCTTCCTATTTATTCAAATTTAGCTCTTATTTCTATCTTCCTAAATACCATTTATTATAAATAAAAATCGATATTTTTATTCTTAATGTGTTATTTATGTTCCCCTGTTAGATATATGGAACATTTATCATTTCCTTAAGTATCTTTGTTCTTATCTTTAAACGAGATGTAATCTGGCCTTTTGAAAATCCCGTGGTCTTCATAGAACGAGGGAGTTTGATCTTTGTTCGCCTACCAAATTGATTGGTCCAAGGTAACTAACGTGGCAGCGATACCTATTTTCCAAAGATTCCAAAGACAACTTCCTTAAGTTTTGTCTATGAGTATCTTCTCTTTATTTCTTCATTGCTTCCCTCTCTTCCTTCCAATCCATCATTATTATTCTTCCTACCTTTCTCTTTATTTTCATTCATTCTGTCTACTAGCATCCTTGTAATCGATCTTTTCTTTCAATACAGAGTGCTTATCTAAATATTCTGTTTTAAGTAGGCTTTAAAGGCCAGCTTAAAAAAACTTGATTGAGGACTTCTTAATAAAAGAATCAATCAATAGATAAATGTCTTTATTAAGACTTTAGTCTTATATATACAGATTCTCCTGAGAGATACAATAAATGAGTAGAAAAGAGCTGTAAAATAGAAATTTGAATAAACTAAGAGTTATTATGAAATATTTGTACTCATGGACAAAACTTAAAGGAAATTTTATATTTTGATGTCGTCAGTTGTCTTTTTTTGTATTGTTTTGATTTAGGAGACAGAGGTTGTTCACACTTGGTTATCTCTTGTGTCTTCAATAAAAGTCACTGTAATATCTTTCAGAGTTATTTGTATGAAATCCCGATATACATGCTAAAAGGTATAACTTCCTTATGTTTTGTTTATTAGTGCATATATATATATATATATATATATATATATAGTGTAGAAACTATATAACAAAATTATAACAGTGATTCTAATTTTAAAAACTTAAGGAGCAAACTGATAATAATGATAACTTATATCAGTTAGATTTGATTAGATTAGCAAGCTAAATCTAAATTAATTATAATAATAAATAGTTATTTAATTTTATAGTCCAGTTTTGTATTAAAATTATCTTCACTATTATGATCATTTAAATACAAATTATAAAATTTGTAAAATGTTATTAATTTGTAGATAGAGAGAGAAAAAAAAAAAATCCTTTACTTCTATTACATCCTCAAGTTAATTATATATTTATAATTAATAACAATAAAAAAAATTAACAAAGTAACGTCTATTACATCGGCTTTTACACGTCATTCAGACATACTCTAATCCTATATATAGAATAATCGAAGAGATAATATATATAATAGTTAGAAAATTCATAAGAATAACAAACTAAAAAAACTAAAAAAAACTACAAACATATTAGTGTTAGCACCTCTTTTATGTTAATTTAAACTCGCTAAGAATTGCCTAAGAAAAAATTGTCAAACTTGTCCCTCTCTTAAGAACCATGACACTTTTCAAACAACTAGTTGTAAATTAGTGAATACTATTTATAAATTAACATGCCAAATTTGTCAACTATCATATATAGGACAAACTTGTAATCCATTAAATATACGAATAAACCTACATAGAAACCACGCTAAAAAATCAATTGTAATATATATATGAAAGAACACAATCAATTACATACTTTTAACAACTTTAAGATAGAAATACTAGACATATGTCAAAACAAAAAACAACGACTATTATTAGAAAACAACTACATTTATAAACACAACACATTATTCCCTTATGGACTTAACGACGAATTAAACTACACATACAAACCACAAACAGAAGAAATTTCAACTTATGAAATCAGTTGCAAATATAAAAATGAATTTAAAACTAAACCTAATAAAACTAGAGGTAAAACTACAAATAAATTAGGTTACATTGAATTTGAAGAATTACTGGACCCAAAACAAATGTACACTAACAACTTCGTCGATAAATTTATTAAAACATTATTTAAACTAAATAATAATAAATTTATCAAACTCATAGAATATATTAAAATTCATAATCTGACTAACAGATTAATAGATATCACACACGACATCTTTAAATACAGAAAAATTAAACAAAATACTAATAACATTAATATTATCATTAAATTTAATAACAATTTATTTAATCATATTAAATTTAATGATATTTTTAATAACCAAATCATCAATAATCTTTTCCCTATAAAAAATTTAAATTTTAAAACAATCTGGAGATACAATAAAAATATAGGTAATTTAGTTTGCAATTATAACCAATTTATTAATAATTTGGCAAATTTAAAAAAATTAAATGTAATTGCAACAACTATATTGATAAATATAAGTACTCAGGTCATATATTAACTAGCAACTTTTCTTTTTTAAATCCAGAATATCAAGAAATTTTAAATAAAGGGTATAAATATATACCTCAAATTAAACACAATTATAATAATACAATTAAATCTATATTAAAAGATATAGATATTTTCATAAATAAAACTAGTATAAAATACAGTATTCCAGAATTTACTTTTCTGGAATGGAAACATAATATTAAAAAGGAAATTATAAATTATTATAATAATACACTTAAATACACAAAACCCAATTCAGACATTCCTTCTTTCAAAGAAAATATAATTAATTTACAGAAGGACTATATTATCACTCCTATAGATAAATGTCCCAATAATTTATCTTTAATTTGTAAAAATCTATACCACGATATACTAAAAAAGGAAATTGATAATAATCATAAATACACTTTTGCTAGAACTACAGGCACAAAAATCAAAAAAGACATCAAAAATGTTGAAAATTCACTAAAAATTTATAATAACCACAAAAATCCAAACATACCAAAGTTCTATATAATTCCTAAACTACACAAAAAACCTATTTCTTTCAGAACAATCACATCTGGTATAAATTCAGTCATAAAAAATATTGATATACAATTAGCCTCAACACTACAATTTATTATAAATAAATTAACTAATAAATATAATTATAAATTTATCGACTCAAATAAAAAAATCATTAATTATTTAATGAACAATTGGACAAACATTGAAACAGTACACACATTTGACTTTGAGGACCTATATTCTAAAATAAATTTAAGAGATCTAAATAATAAAATAACCAATTTATTTAATGAATTAATTAATGACAAAACTTTCTACATTAAAATTATTCATAACAGATATAAAACATTTAAATTAGATCTTAAAACAGCAAAAACTCTACTGGAAACATTTTTAAATTTTAACTATATAGAATTTAAAAATAAAATATATATTCAATCAGAAGGCGTTCCCATGGGTACTTCTTCTAGTCCGTTACTAGCAAATTTAATATTGTTCTGGTACGAAAGAGAATACTTTCTACAAAATAATATTAATTGGCAAATATTCCGATATGTAGATGACATAATAATATTTAATAATCCACTGTTTAAAAAATTAATACCTGAAATATATCCTAAATACTTGAAACTTAAGAACAATGAAAAAATTTATAGAAACAAAAAAGTTAACTTTTTAGACTTGAATATAGACCTTACAAATAGTGCTGTTAGAGTTTATAATAAAAAGAGTAATTATAATTTCAATATTATAAAATACTGTAATATGAATTCTAATATATCATTAAATTGCTGTAAAGGTATATATTATGGTCAGTTTCTAAGATTTTATAGAATAAATAATATATTAGATAATTTCATAGAAGATGTTAAAAATTTAAACATGGAATTTATTAAAAACAAATTTAGTATCAAACAAGTAAAATATTTCAACAGTATATCAATTATAAAATATTTAAAAAAAAATAAATGGAAATATCCATTTATGAAATCAACTTTTTATAATTTCTCTTAATATTAACTAATACAAATTTATAATCTTTAACAGTTAATTAAACTTTTATTAAATAACTGATTAAAAGATTTTTTCACAAGATTTTTAAAGTGTTAAAGTATATAGTTCATTTTTGTTTAATCTCCAATTTCTGGGGAGGAAAATGGAAGTTAAATAAAGATGAATTTGCACAATTAATAGCTTTATTAAACTCTTATAATTTGCCTTTTTAAAGGAATATTAAAAGATGAATAAGTGTTAAATCAGTTATTTTGATATAACTATCTGTAAAGATTATAAAACTTAGCTTTCTTCCTTTAACTATTTTTCCTATCTTCTTTAATTTTCTTGTTGTTCAAAAAAATTCTGAAGAAATGGTCTAAATTTGAAATGTGGGGGGACATTCCCCTCCCGCGACATGTGCCAGCCAGAAATAGATATACACAATGGAGGACGCAGCGGCCAAGGTAGGTTTACAGTTTGAATTTGTTAACACTTGTATCTGTTATATGTTCATTTAAATATTTCACTGAAACAACTTAATATTAACACATAAAATACGGTTTAAAAGAGATCTATGACATAATAAAGAAGGGGTTGAAATGTCGCTGGAATTTTATCTGATGATCCCCGTTCCAGCAGATCTCTTTTTCCAATTTATTTCAATTTAAAGTTTTTTGTGTATGTCTGGTCTACCATTAGGGTTTCAAAACATAATATCCAAACTTATAACAAATGTTAATTCATACTATAGATATATTACTAAATACAACTATTTATAATCATATTATAAAATAAAAAAACCTTTAAAAATCTTTAAAAAAAAAAAAAAAAAAAGGATAAAATATAAAATCATAAAAAAATATATATATATATACTAACAATCTTATCTACCTTCTTTATAAAACTCTTTTTTTTTTTTCCTTATTATTAGTTTGATTAAAAGTGCATGGTTCTGTCTTTCTCTCTTTTTTCTAACTATTATATATATTATCTCTTCGATTATTCTATATATAGGATTAGAGTATGTCTGAATGACGTGTAAAAGCCGATGTAATAGACGTTACTTTGTTAATTTTTTTTATTGTTATTAATTATAAATATATAATTAACTTGAGGATGTAATAGAAGTAAAGGATTTTTTTTTTCTCTCTCTATCTACAAATTAATAACATTTTACAAATTTTATAATTTGTATTTAAATGATCATAATAGTGAAGATAATTTTAATACAAAACTGGACTATAAAATTAAATAACTATTTATTATTATATATATATATATATATATATATATAGTGTAGAAACTATATAACAAAATTATAACAGTGATTCTAATTTTAAAAACTTAAGGAGCAAACTGATAATAATGATAACTTATATCAGTTAGATTTGATTAGATTAGCAAGCTAAATCTAAATTAATTATAATAATAAATAGTTATTTAATTTTATAGTCCAGTTTTGTATTAAGATTATCTTCACTATTATGATCATTTAAATACAAATTATAAAATTTGTAAAATGTTATTAATTTGTAGATAGAGAGAGAAAAAAAAAATCCTTTACTTCTATTACATCCTCAAGTTAATTATATATTTATAATTAATAACAATAAAAAAATTAACAAAGTAACGTCTATTACATCGGCTTTTACACGTCATTCAGACATACTCTAATCCTATATATAGAATAATCGAAGAGATAATATATATAATAGTTAGAAAAAAGAGAGAAAGACAGAACCATGCACTTTTAATCAAACTAATAATAAGGAAAAAAAAAGAGTTTTATAAAGAAGGTAGATAAGATTGTTAGTATATATATATATTTTTTTTTATGATTTTATATTTTATCCTTTTTTTTTTTTTTTTAAAAAGATTTTTAAAGGTTTTTTTATTTTATAATATGATTATAAATAGTTGTATTTAGTAATATATCTATAGTATGAATTAACATTTGTTATAAGTTTGGATATTATGTTTTGAAACCCTAATGGTAGACCAGACATACACAAAAAACTTTAAATTGAAATAAATTGGAAAAAGAGATCTGCTGGAACGGGGATCATCAGATAAAATTCCAGCGACATTTCAACCCCTTCTTTATTATGTCATAGATCTCTTTTAAACCGGATTTTATGTGTTAATATTAAGTTGTTTCAGTGAAATATTTAAATGAACATATATAACAGATACAAGTGTTAACAAATTCAAACTGTAAACCTACCTCTGCCGTGGAGTCCTCCATTGTGAATATCTATTTCTGGCTAACACATGTCGCGGGAGGGGAATGTCCCCCCACATTTCAAATTTAGACCATTTATTCAGAATTTTTTGAACAACAAGAAAATTAAAGAAGAAAGGAAAAATAGTTAAGGGAAGAAAGCTAAATTTCATAATCTTTACAGCTAGTTATATCAAAATAACTGATTTAACACTTATTCATCTTTTAATATTCCTTTAAAAAGGCCAATTATAATAGTTTAATAAAGCTATTAATTGTGTAAATTCAACTTTATTTAACTTCCATTTTCCTCCCCAGAAATTGGAGATTAAACAAAAATGAACTATATACTTTAACACTTTAAAAATCTTGTGAAAAAATCTTTTAATCAGTTATTTAATCAAAGTTTAATTAACTGTTAAAGATTATAAATTTGTATTAGTTAATATTAATAGAAATTATAGAAAGTTGAATTCATAAATGGATATTTCCATTTATTTTTTTTTTAATATTTTATAATTGATATACTGTTGAAATATTTTACTTGTTTGATACTAAATTTGTTTTTAATAAATTCCATGTTTAAATTTTTAACATCTTCTATGAAATTATCTAATATATTATTTATTCTATTTTACAGTTTGAATTTGTTAACACTTGTATCTGTTATATATGTTCATTTAAATATTTCACTGAAACAACTTAATATTAACACATAAAATCCGGTTTAAAAGAGATCTATGACATAATAAAGAAGGGGTTGAAATGTCGCTGGAATTTTATCTGATGATCCCCGTTCCAGCAGATCTCTTTTTCCAATTTATTTCAATTTAAAGTTTTTTGTGTATGTCTGGTCTACCATTAGGGTTTCAAAACATAATATCCAAACTTATAACAAATGTTAATTCATACTATAGATATATTACTAAATACAACTATTTATAATCATATTATAAAATAAAAAAACCTTTAAAAATCTTTAAAAAAAAAAAAAAAAAGGATAAAATATAAAATCATAAAAAAATATATATATATATACTAACAATCTTATCTACCTTCTTTATAAAACTCTTTTTTTTTTTCCTTATTATTAGTTTGATTAAAAGTGCATGGTTCTGTCTTTCTCTCTTTTTTCTAACTATTATATATATTATCTCTTCGATTATTCTATATATAGGATTAGAGTATGTCTGAATGACGTGTAAAAGCCGATGTAATAGACGTTACTTTGTTAATTTTTTTTATTGTTATTAATTATAAATATATAATTAACTTGAGGATGTAATAGAAGTAAAGGATTTTTTTTTTCTCTCTTTATCTACAAATTAATAACATTTTACAAATTTTATAATTTGTATTTAAATGATCATAATAGTGAAGATAATCTTAATACAAAACTGGACTATAAAATTAAATAACTATTTATTATTATATATATATATATATATATATATATGGAACGCTTCACGATTTTCGTGTCATCCTTGCGCAGGGGCCATGCTAATCTTCTCTGTATTGTTCCAATTTTAGTATATGTACCACCGAACAAGCGTGTACAATAATGAATATATAGAAAGAAATAATTATTTTAATATAAAATCTGATATACGTAGGTTATAGGTATTCTACTGCTCCCCTTTTTATATACAGGTTCTTGTAGAGAAAGAGTATAGAAGCATTTAACTAACTTCTGGAACATACAGAAGGCTAGTGAGGATGACAATTATCGTTAGTTCTAGATCAGTACATGTCGTTTTAAGTTGGAAACATCAGGTTTTTGTTGTTGTCGTGTCCAATGAAGAGCCTCGGATGTCTCCATACATCTCTATCACAGCAGTCGCAATGTCCTATCTTGGGTGTGTAAAGCTACTGTTCTGGGTCCATGTCAATTTTCTGTAAGGCTGCGGCCATGCTGGGCATGAGAATATGTGAGTAGGTGTTAGTTCCACACCAGGACAATTGTTTGCTCTTCATTGGAAAATGGGTGCCGTTGACACGTTAGACACCTTGGAAACGAACTATAATTTGGTCGAATATTCCAAGGGTCTAGGGGGGACCGCAGGGAGGTGTGGTCGGACTTCTCCCCCCCCCCCCCCCCCGAAACATCAGGTCTCCAGGGATAAATCTTTTAAGAAACTTATCCTTGGAGACATGATGTTTTCAACTTAATATTGATATATGGAATTATTCTATAGGAATATGAACACATGTTGTCACAGATTCATTGTAATCTTGACATGTTCCAGGAATCCCTGGAACTCTTCGGATCGATTTAAGTAAGCGTCAAGGTCGTTCCGTAATCAGGAAGTGGACTCTGGATGCGTGACTCAGCTGAGACATCTGGATGCGGAAGCAAACTTTGGACCTTGGATAGCTGCTGACTGGAGATTTTTTAGCCTCGAGCAAAGTAGCAAACTGAATACTTTCATTATAGCTCAAACTTAAACTTCTATGGAACAAACACAGAAAGAATTGGACACAATATACAACAACAAAAAGCTTTATTTAGACCTTTTTGACAATTTAAACAATTTTATGGATTCTTCTAATCACAATTTTTACAAAGGTGGGGAAAAATATATACTAAAATAGTAAATAAATGGTAGATAAAATGTAGGGGAATATATATAGTTGTGTATGTGTACAAATTTCTTCAGCAAGGAAGGCTTCCCCACCTTGAGAGAGTTCTCCTCCAGACAAGGTCTTCTTGAACACTCTTCAGTTCCAGACCGAGGAAGTACCTATAGATGCGTGTCTTGGTAGATGCCAGGATGGCCAGGGCGTCATCGTCTAGGCCATGCCCGAAGCCCCAGCCCTGCAGGTCAGGGGGCCGCCCGATGATGATAAATGCCTCCCGGATTAAGACCTTTCAGTCTTATACAGATTCTCCAATCAAAAATGTAGGATACATGCAGGTAAAAAGTAATAGTACCTTAATGGTAATATGATATTTATATACAGGAAAAATTATATAAACACAATCAAGCTAATAGATTAGTCTGGGTAAATTAGAGGAAAAGAAATTTATTATACATGGATTTACCACGGATTCACCGCAAATGTGCCAGTTAATAAGAGAATTGTTATTATTATAATTCTTAAAGCTAAATCATATATAATGGTAATATGAAATTTATATAAATAAAAACTTAAAATTGGACACAATTTATTGTTACATCATGTTTAATACGGCCACCATTTATTCAATATAATCTAGAAATTTTATTTTAAACAGATTATATACTTTAATCAAAAAGGCATATATTGGATCAAAATATAATTTATTTTACCAATATTTCAGTTGGCTGAACACCAACCTTTATCAAGGTGTTATAACATATTTAATGTGTGTCAACAACAAACTCAGCGCCACATAACGTCAACAGAATTAAGTTTTCAAAATATTCACACCCATATTTTACAAAAATCTCTTTTGTCCATAATATAAATATATTTATCAAATTTTTTTCTCCCCATTTAATATAACCAAATATTTTTAAAACTTAATTCTGTTGACGTTATGTGGCGCTGAGTTTGTTGTTGACACACATTAAATATGTTATAATACCTTGATAAAGGTTGGCGTTCAGCCAACTGAAATATTGGTAAAATAAATTATATTTTGTTCCAATATATGCCTTTTTAATTAAAAATTTATTTATGGATTGCTCTATTTAAAAAAAGATTATATACTATAGTATAATTCCTTTTATAACATTGTTATTGTTTGTAGACATCAACTTTCGCTTACTATAACTATATTTGAAGATTATAAACTCAAAAGGAGCTTCTTCTATAGAATATAAGTAATATTGAGATTATAATCTTGAAATATTGTTATTGTTTATACACTGTATAACAAAAAAAATCGACGCGCCAAGAAGGAGTTGTCAGATTAGGACAAAAATTGGTGTATGTAAAGAGCATGTATAGAGGGGAAAAAAACGATTAAATTTCAGAACAATTAATTGTTTTATTTCAGAGTTTGATCGTCACAAATAGAGAATGTCAATATGTCGTTGGACCCCCACTGACCTGGATGCAGGCTGCCACCCGGCGTGTCATGGACTGATAAAGATTCCGGATGGTGTGCTGCGGGATTTCTTGCCAAATTGTCTCCAACTGTCGGGCCAAATAGTCAACATTCCGGGATGGTTGCAATCCTCTTCCCATCACGTCTCAGATGTGCTCTATGGGCGAGAGATCAGGCGACCTTGCTGGCCACGGAAGAGTTCGGCAAGATTGAAGACAATCCATAGTAACACGTGCCGTGTGTGGCCATGTTGCATGTTTGGTCGGAACCTCTTTGTATACGTATTTTCATATAAATCGGACAACTGCTTCTTGGTGCGTTGATTTTTTTTGTTATAGAGAGTATATCTTTATTATTTATTTGAGAGAGAGAGGATCCACGGACGCGAAGACTAAAGACCACCAACTACGAGGAAGTCAACAAATAAACATAGTAACTTTAAAAGGTAATTTATTTATTATTTACTTTTTATTTACCTT
>CP092868.1:36135185-36171074 GCA_030710605.1 Cordylochernes scorpioides | reverse complement strand
TATTATGGAAACCCGCTCGGGAAATGTGTACAACACAAAGAAGGAGGGAATCAAAGTGAATGACTCTACAAAGTTGCAACACCATGTAACAATATAATACAAATCACGCTTATTGTACACGCTTGTTCGGCAGTACATATACTAAAATTGAAACGATACAGAAAAGGGAAGCATAGTCCTGCGCAAGGATGACACGCAAAATCGTGAAGCGTTCCATAAAAAATACAAATCAATACTGAATTGAATCCAGAAGTGAAATCAGAGTTTTAAAAATGTGATCGAAAAGAAAGAAATATAATAAATTCTACACTTACAATTACAGTACTGGTAGAGTATTTTTGAAATCTCATCCTTTAAGTTAGTAAAACTAAAGAATAAAACCCCATTCATTCTGATCATTGTCGTCTACACTCTGGAGAATTTGTGTTAGACCAATGGGGTCTTAATAAAAGCTTTGTGTTTGTGACAATTAATCAACTTTATTGACATCTCGTCAATCTTTACACTCAAAGGGAGTTATAAGGTAATAATAATGGTAGGAATAATGAAGAGAGATATATACAATCGACGTAGCCCTCTCCCAGGGCACGTCCGGATCAGGAGCTTAAAGTCGCCTTGAATCTAGACAGATCCCTGCCATTTGGGAAGTTCATTTTCGGAACATGTTTGATGATAATGTCGAAGAATTTGTCGAGAAGAATCTTGTCTTCAGGCGTGAGTAGCCCGAGGAGGTGCTCCGTTTCTTCTTCGTAATAGACCGCGAGTATGATATCCATCCTGACCACATTATTCTTGTTATATATGGAGTGCAGAAATTCTCGATCCTTCAATCGGATGAGTAACTTTTCTATGTCCACATCGCCCTCAGGAGTGAGAGCTATAGGGGGTACAGGAGTTTGTGTGTATAACAAAAGAATAAACTTTTTTTTACTCAAATGCACCTATAATTTAAACATCTAATCTGTATTAAAATCGGAATTGCATCATCTCGATGAATCGTATGTTTGAAAACTGTGCGACAGCGGAAAATGAAGATATGCTATCGTAAAAAACACTAAGAATAAAGAAACTATTGGCCATAATTTTTTTTTCTAATTCGAATATTTCTGGGTAACTATATAGATAAGAAAAGATTTTCATATTGTGTGTGTGATGTGTTTGTGTTGTATTTGTGGCTTGTTGAATAAATTATAAACCCTTGCGCTATATTATTTGACAAAAAAATATTTCACTCTTTATTATTTTACCAGATGCGTACATTAAAAAATGGTATTTTACTGTTCTACTGATTGTATTAGTTGAAGAAGAACGGTGTTTTACTGATTCCGTTTGTTAAAGAATGGTGTTAAAAGATGCTTCTGGAAAGGAAGAGGGAAGTTGAAAAGGAAATCCAATCGTCACCAACTTTCCTGGATGGATGAATGAACCATAAGGTGATGAGGGCTGGCTGATTTTATCCCCTTCAAGGAAGTTCGTTTGACATTTTTGTTTGGACAGGGAAGCTTGGCACCTTCATCAGACACGATTGACATATAAAAACAAAATTCTTTATTAAGACCATTTAGTCTTATACAGATTCTCCGAGCACAGAAATGTAGGGTACATGCAGGAATAATTGTAATAGTACCAGTTTTTGCTGTTGTTGTTGTCGTGTCCAATGAAGAGCCTCAGAGTTCCCATGCATCTCTCTTTATTACAGCAGTCGCAATGTCCACTATCTTGGCTGTGTAAAGCTGCTGCTCTGGGTCCATGTCAATTTTCTGAAAGGTTGCGAGCATTGCTGGGCATGTGATTATGTGGGTAGGTGTTTGTTCCACACCAGGACAGTTGTTGCATATCTTATAGGTTCTAATGCCATCTAGATGAATTACCATTCCTTTATTGTGTTTCGTTCTGTGTCTTGTTATAGCTTTTGTAATTCATCTCTCAGAGAGTTTATTTCGCAGATAACTTTTAAGGTGTAATCCTTATTTATGTAAATCCTTGATTCCTTAAGCTTAAATGCATTTCTAAATAATTTTATTTTGTCTTCATTTATTTATTAAATGTGATATATCAAGAAAGAGGATGTTAATCGTATGCTTTATATTTGATAGGAAATAAATATTTGGTACTTATACACATGTATATAATCTTTTAAATGAAAAGTTAATCATTTTCCATATTTAAAAAAAGGTATGGTGGTGGGTGGTGTCTTGTCCATGGAGCAGATCAGATCAGTCCGTACACCCTGATCACAATACCAGCCAACTGAGATGCCATGTCCGTATGGATGTCCTCTTCTGGATTGATGTCTGCCATACAGAGGGCTGCAAGGATGGCCGGGTATATATGGTCCGGAGTGAATTGGGTGTTGTAACAGTTATTGCAGATCCTGTTGGATCTAGTCATGTCTCAGTTTATCCTCATTCCTTTGAAATGTCTTGTTCTGATTCTTGAAATTGTTGTTGTTAATTCTCTGTTAATCCTGCCCAGAAGTCCAACCCCTCCTCTACATGGCGGTCGGGAGAAGCAGCACAAGAAAAGGACTGCCCTGTAGGGAGAAGTACGGTGTCGTGAGCCCCGAGCCGCTACGGTAACGGTAAAGGCCTACATGGAACTCTGAAATGTGGCTGTTTAACGGGGTAATGGCACCCCCTCCCCTCCCTTTTCCATGAAGCAACGAAATCAGAAAAAAATAGGAGAATCATATCGTTGGCAAATTCGAATGGTATCATTGTCCCTATCACAAGATTAAATGAAACAAATGCGTGAATCTATTGTATATTCTAAGTTGCTATAATCTAGTTGTCACAAATGGAATCAATCTTCAAGATATGTAGAAATGAATAAGAGATCATCTTTGTTCATTTATTAACGATTAATTTTCATATTCTTCAAAAAGAAATAAAAGATTTTATTCGCATACAGGGTAGTCCATAAGTCCTGAACCTTTTTATTTTTAATTAAATTTTAAAAAACAAACATAAAATAAAAATTTCGAAACTTATGGGCCAGCCTGTATGTTTGTGCAGCTAAAGAATCACACAGAAGAAAAAAGATAGAAAATAAAGTTTAAAACAAACAAAGCAAACAAAGGAATGATTGATTTCAAAACATAATAATGAAGAAAGGGCTAGAGACGATTGAAGAAAATTGCATGAAAGGTTGACTGACATTCAAGATGGGCTGACTGGAAAATGATGATAATAACAATGATGCTAAACTTATTTCGCAATTCCAAAACAAGTTGTTGGCAAGATGAGTTGATGAGATGGTGTACTGGCAGCTATGTTTGACCTACAAACACTCCCTCCATTCCTGCTGGGTAGTACTTCACTTTTTATCATTTTAGGTCATCAAAAAATCTAATAGTTTATGAACCTTTTTAAACTTTTTCTAAGAATTCCTGAAAAATATGCATTATATTACCTATACAGTTAAACCCGTCTAAAGCGCCCCCTCTTGGGACTCACCGAAATAGGGTGCTATAGAGAGGGGTTGCTATAGACAGGTCACTTTTAATGTAAATCGCATCGTACTACGTATTTAAAATCGGGCGCTATATAGAGGGTGAGCGCTATAGACAGGTGTAACTGTATTTATTTATTACCAGTTTCAAATAAGACACGCTATATCCGATCTGGATAATTGCGCGTGAAACTATTTATAATAGTTCATACTGTATTAGAGTAGGTAACAGAATTGTCAAAAGAAAATACACAATTAAGAAAAAGAGCATTAAATAAACATATACAGTTAAACCTGTCTATAGCGCCCCCTCTTGGGATTCACCAAAATAGGATGCTATAGAGAGGGGGTGCTATAGACAGGTTACTTTTAATGTAAATCGCATCGTACTACGTATTTAAAATCGGACGCAATATAGAGGGAGGTGCTATTTAGAGGGGGCGCTATAGACAGGTTTAAATCTAATAGTTTATGAACCTTTTTACACTTTTTCTAAGAATTCCTGAAAAATATGCATTATATTACCTATATTTATTTATTACCAGTTTCAAATAAGACACGCTAATCCGATCTGGATAATTGCGCGTGAAACTATTTACAATAATTGTAGTAGAGTAGGTAACAGAATGGTCAAAAAGAAAATAAACAATTAAGAAAAATAGCATTGAATAAACATATACATTAAACAAATAAGCAACAACATAAGCAGATAGAAGAAACCACAATGTAGTTATTTACAATATGTTGCGCAATGATATAAGTTGTTTTAATGAAGTTATCTGTAATAATTAGTATCGTGGAGAGAGAAAGTTGATAAAGTTGAGCTAACAGTGAGTTATATATGGAAGAATAAACTAGCGAAATCGCATTGTGAGGATTCACAAAGATGAGCCAGGCTATGCAAATATTTTTCATCGCAGTAAGGACAGTTAAAAGTTGTTATATTTGAAAAAAAATCGCACTAAATAATTCCAATTTATTTCTATAGATGGCGCACTATTTTTTTATATTACACTGGGTTTCAATTATTATAGCAAGAGAACTACGATTTTTTCATCTTTTATTCTCATTTCACTTTTATAACTGTTGAAGTTTGAGATTGAATCAAGGAATAAAAGGATTATTTATTAAACAAATTAACTTAAAACAAGATGTTAAAGTAGCAAAATTTTAAAGGCAAGTATATGTAGGAAGGCGAGAGACAAAGACTATATATATTGACGTCGACCGCAGCGCCGCCGCGGCCGTTGATTGGTCGATCCCCCAATGCTCCACGCCAATTTTGATCGCTATTCCAACACTCCCTCTCGATCCAAAATGTTCAGTAGACCTCTTAAGTAGTGGAATTTGTTTCGTGGAAGAGGTTTAGTCATTATATCAGCTAGCTGTTCTGAGCTGCAAACATGATGCACTTTAAGTTCACCTTCTTCATGTTTGGATCTAATGAAGTGGTAGCGAACATCAATGTTTCGTTCGTTTGTGGAATACTGGATTTTCAACAAGTTTTATTGCTGCTTGGTTGTCGATATAAAGTTCAGTTTCTTTAGTAATATCACAGCCGATGCCCTGTAGATAATTGGTTGTCGTTGGCTTGCCCAAGAAACAGTTCCTCCGTTCATCATGAAGGCATAACCAGTCGTACTTTTTCTGGAGTCAACATCACGAGCAAAATCACTATCAGAGTAGCCAACAAGTTGGTCTTGTCCAGTGAAGAGAATTCCCATGTGTGGAGTGCCTTTCAGATAACGGAAAATATTCTTCACTGTTGTACAATGTGCAGGTCCTGGATATTCTAGGAATTTACTCACTTGTGAAACTGCATAAGTGATATCTGGACGTGAAACACATGATGCAAACATAAGGGATCCAACAGCTTCTCGAAAAGGGAATTTAGGCATCTTTTCCTTTTGTTCTGGAGTAGGACAGTCCTGCTTTGTTAAGATGACAGAAGGATCCATAGGCACCGAAGCAGGAATACAGTCAGCCATATTAAATTTACTCAAAATTTTGTCAATATATGATGACTGGTGAATGAAAATACTTGCCCTATCTTCTGACTACTCTATTTGTAGCCCAACAAAAAAGTTAACACTTCCAGATGTAATATCAAATGCGTGTTCTAACTCATCCATTATAATAGCTATTGCCTCTTTATCTTTAGATAGAATAATTCCATCATCAACATAGAGAGCTAAGATAACATTTGAATCATTGTGTGTTCCAATGAAAATGCACGGGTCGGCGTCTGATGTTTTGAAATTATGGCTATACAAAAAATTGGTAAATTTCTTATTCCAATTTCTAGAAGATTGTCTCAGACCATACAGACTTTTATGTAATCTATAGCAGCAATTATCATCTCTCTTGTAGCCTTCTGGTTGTTCAAGATAAACAAGTTCCTCTAATTCGCCATTGAGAAAAGCTGTCTTTACATCGAATTGCTTAAGAAACATCCTTTCAGAAGCAGCGTGTGATAAAAGAATGCGTAACGAATCATACCTGACTACTGGGCTAAACGTATCGAAATAGTCAACATTTTTGATTTGAGAATAGCCTTTTGCAACTAATCTGGCTTTGAACCGTTGAATTGTACCATCGGACTCCGTTTTAATTTTATAAACCCATTTACAACCGATAGGTTTATGACCATCTGCCAGACGTTCTAAAGTCCATGTTTTATTTTTATTTAATGCATCAATCTCTTCATCCATGGCTAATTTCCATCTTTCTGAATCTGAACTTGTTATTGCATCTATATAGTTACTGGGTTCATCAGCGAGCGCAAAGTTACATTGGCTATTCGAAACTTTAGAGCGTGTTATCATTGGATGCGAACTGATATCGGATACTGGCAGCATTTCCTGCACTGGGAAGTTTGTTGTTGCAACTGGTGATTCATCCGGAGCGCTGTTAATCTGAAATATTATTTCTTTCGGTTTGGTAGATTCTCTATCTGAATGTGGAGTAGCTTTCTCATCGAATGTGACATCTTTAGAAATTCTTATTTTTCTAGTTTTCCAATCCCATAATCTAAAATTTTTGCTTGTATTCTCATAACCTAAAAACATAAGTTTTATCGATTTATTATCCCACTTTTTACGGTTTTCTTTGGGAATATGCATATAAGCATTACAGCCAAATATTTTATAGTTAGCTACATTAGGCTTTGTGCCAAAGAAAAGTTCATAAGGTGTCGTTCCAGGGGTTTGCTTAGTCGCACTTCTATTTAGAATATAAGTTGCTGTGTTACATGCCGCGCCAAAAAAATCCTGGAAGATTTCGTGAATTTAGCATGGACCTGGCTGCTTCCACAATCGTACGATTGTCTCTTTCTATACGTCCTATCTGTTCGTGCACATAAGGTGCAGTGAACTCGTGAATTATCCCAAATCTTTTACATAAATCTGCAAAATTATCGCTTTTGAATTCTAGCGCATTATCAGTCCTAAGAACTTTTATCTTATTTCCAGTTTGAGTATAGATTAGAGTAGCATATTCTTTGAATATATCTAGCACATCTGATTTGTTTTTAATAAAATAAATATGGCGATAACCACTAAAGTAATCTTTAAATAAGCAGAAATACAGATATTTACTTAATGATTGAGTCTGCATTGGGCCACAAATATCAGCATAAATAAACTCACCTGCTGGTAGTTTTTGCCATCTGAGGGATAGCACGACTTTCTATGGGCTTTTCCAAGTTGGCATCCTTCACAGAAGAAAAAATCTCCCTCTAAATCTTGAGGCTGCAGACCATCCACCAATCCTTTGGTCGCCATCTCTCGAAGTGTAGCAACTGGAAGATGCGCAAGTCTCTCGTGCCACAACTGAAGCTTGTTCTCGCTGGTGATGTATCCTTGTGATGATGACGTAACCTTGAAGAGCATCCTGTAGAGGCCGTCATGACGCACTCCTACGGCTTTTAGGTCATTATCCATGAAGATCTGTAGCTTGTCATGTTTGATAATGACGTTGAATCCTCTTCTTGTGGACGTAGAAAGGCTATACAAATTTTTCTTTAGTTGCGGCGAGTAGAGCACATTTCTTATGTACGTATTGTACCATCCACCGTCGACGTAGGCTTGAATCTCGATGTCTCCCATGCCTTCTGCAAGTAGTGTCGAGTTGTCTCCCAAGTAGATTGGATGATCACTGGTGAACGACGTGTAGGTCTTGAACCACTCTCGTCGAAATGTCATGCTGCAGCTTGCACCGCTGTCAGCATACCAAATATCATTGGGCTCTACTTGATTATCGCACAAAATAAGTCCATAATCACTTGAACTTCCTTTTGAATCATGAAGATTTTTGGATTTATTTTTCTCATTAGCTAATCTTTTTCTACATTCGCGGCTCCAATGTCCAATTTTGTGACAATAGTGGCGTTTAGTGTTCTTCTTGGCATCTTGAAAAGAACGTTGTGTATCTTTAGGCTTCGTTCGTGCTTGCCTGTGTAATAAGGCCTCATCTTGTTTAGAAGAACCGCTTTGTTGATTCTTTGTTTCTTCAATCAAAAGTCTTGCAGTTAAATAGTTAAGAGTTTGAACTTTCGGATCTAACGATTCCCACGCTGCAACAAAGTAGCGCATACTCGAAGGCAAAGTATTAAAAATTTTTGCTACCTTTTGATCTTCCGTTATGGTTCCGCCCATTTGTGAAATTTGTGCAGAAATATTTTCAATTTTTGCTATGTAATCACTTATTGTTTCCGATGTCAATCGTGCATCGAAGAATTGTTGCCAAAGTAGGCCAATAGTAAATTCGGATTTTTGTTCATGAATAGCAAGTAATTTCTGCCACATTTGTGAAGCGGAAGTACAGTTCATCAGGGGCTGAAGAAACCTTAATTTGATTGCCTGTGATGACAACATCCTTGCCTTAACGTCCTTTGATTTCCAATTCTGTAGTGAACTTTCAGAGTTACTGTCGGAGAAAACAACATTCGGCTTTATTTCTAAGAGCCTTCCAATAATTCTAGTAATTTTTGTTGTTCCAAAAGAAGCCTGAATTGGAATTTCCATAGTGAAAAGTTTTCACCATTTAAAACTTTAATCCTTGAAAGACAATCTTCGCTCATCTTCTTTGTCTTGGAATCGGCCAACGACAAAAAGAAACTAGGGTTATGGTTGGCGGTTGACGCCTAAACTTCAAGCAAAACAAAGGCTTACTCACTGCTGGCGGTTAATCCTTTTAGGCGCAGTGGAAGCGTGCTGGGCCCATAACCTGTTGAAGTTTGAGATTGAATCAAGGAATAAAAGGATTATTTATTAAACAAAGTAACTTAAAACAATATGTTAAAGTAGCAAAATTTTAAAGGCAAGTATATATAGGAAGGCGAGAGAGAGAGAGAAAATATCTTTATTTACGGGCTACTAACCAAAAGTAATCGTAGGAAGGCGAGAGACAAAGACTATATATATTGACGTCGACCGCAGCGCCGCCGCGGCCGTTGATTGGTCGATCCCCCAATGCTCCACGCCAATTTTGATCGCTATTCCAACAATAACTTTTACTTGTTTTGTTGACATTAATTGTTATAAGCTCTATTGTTAGATTTTTTCCATCTTTCATTGTAAAATATAAGAAAAATTGCGATATAGAGCTAAAAGTTGCTAATAGCTTGGGCAAAAGAGTCTGTGGACGAGTGGGTAACACCCTCGTTTCCCGACAGTCATGAACCGGGATCGTATCCCACGTTGGACACTTTGTTTTAATATAAATATAAAATATCGCGTGAGAACGCCCTTGGAACTTTAGAAAGATTTTTAACGCCTTGCTAAATGTTTAATTTTTGTTTGCTCCTGACGAGGACAAAAGATTTTTGTCGAAACGTCGAGGTAATAAAAAGATTTACTGGCCGAAGTATCTTTATTTTCAAGAAATAAAAATAACCTTCACATATTATTCATTGTTGTAAATATCATAAACTAGGTTGCTCTTGTTGAGCGGTACCTAATAAAGTGATTTTGGAACAAGAAATTGCGATATACAGCTAAAAGTTGCTAACAGCTTGCGCGATCTATCAGAATTATTATCGACTATTCATTATTTTTAAATTATTTCAGAATTGTCCAAAGACCCTTTCTTGATTATTCAAGAAAAATTAACCAGTAGGCATTTCAGGATGTTGGCCTTCTCAGCATGTGCAAGCTGTACCTTAAAAACCAAAAAAGCTGGTCTTTGAGGCTTCCTGAAAAATCAAGGAATAGGTATCAATGACCGTAATGAAGTGAGAACGCCAAACTATATGGAAAAAATATATGCTTAATTGTACCATCAGGAGTTGGTTTCCTCTGAATTTATCAATTACAATTTAAACAATTTTATTAATTCTTCTAATCAATTGTTACAAAGGTGTAAACATATCTATAATAATTATCAAACTACCAAAATCATTTAGCAATTTTCAAAATCTATCAAAAATTATTAAACTAATCCCAGCACAATTTCACTTTTGTACAATTGTTTCATGTATAGTAAAGATTTGTCTTGAATTTTCAGAAAAAAATCATATTTATTAGGAGTACAAATAAGTTTTGAGGGATTTTTTTAAATATAAATTCGAAGCTTTATTCAGAGAAATCAGTACAATATATTTCATTCAAAGTATTGTCCATCTTTAGCTACGACTTTTTCCCATCTTTCAGGCAGCATACGGATTCCGTGTCGAAAAAATTCCTCGTCTTTTGAAACGATCCAAACATTGACCCAATTTTTCGCCTCTTCGTAAGAAGTGAAGTGCTGCTCGGCCAGGCCATGTGTCATCGAACGGAACATGTGGTAGTCTGAAGGAGCAATGTCTGGTGAATACAGCGGGTGGGGTAGGACATCCCATTGAAGCGCCTCCAAAGTCTCCTTGACAACTTTTGCAACATGTGGAAGAGCGTTGTCGTGCTGATAGATCACCTTGTCATGTCTTTTGGCATATAGTGGGCGTTTAATCTTCAATGCTCGGCTTAATCGCATCAATTGTTGTTGGTAACGTTCTCCAGTGATGGTTTCGTTAGGCTGAAGTAGCTCATAGTAGATCACTCCGAGCTGATCCCACCAGATGCATAGCATTAGCTTCTTGCCATGAATATTCGGTTTGGCCGTTGAAGTTGATGCATGACCGGGCTTAACCGACGATTTTCTGCGCTTTGGGTTGTCGTAGTGAATCCACTTTTCGTCCCCCGTCACGATTCGATGCAAAAAAAAAAAACCTTCCGATTTTGTCTTTTGAGCAGTAGTTCGCACGTGCAAATACGGCGCTCGATGTTTCCTGGCTTGAGTTCATATGGAACCCAATTTCCTTGTTTTTGCACCATACCCATGACCTTGAGACGGTTCGAAATCGCTTGTTGAGTCACTCCCAAGGTTTCAGCGAGCTCCTCTTGAGTTTGGCTTGAATCTTCGTGCAATAAAGCCTCCAACTCAGCGTCTTCGAACTTTATTGGCCTCCCTCCGCGTTCTTTGTCTCTGGTGTCAAAATCGCCACTTTTGAAACGCCGAAACCAGTACTCACATGATTTTATTGATAGAGCATGTTTACCATATGCCTCACACAGCAATCGATGTCCATCAGTTGCACTTTTCTTCAAACTAAAACAAAAAAGCAGCGCTTCCCGCAAATTGTGTTTTGTTGGCAAAAAGGTTGACATGGTTAGAGCACCAAAAAAAAAAAAAAAAGTTCCTTACACTTGAGTGAAAAGACTTCTTCTGATTTTTTTGGGGAAATGATGAAGCCTTAACATGAAACCTTATATACAAGGTCCGATGCTATTTATATAATATTTGTTGTGGCTTCTTTTGCAAATCCCTCAAAACTTATTTGTACTCCCAATAGTTTATCATAATAGATGCTCTTGCAAAGGACCGATCGTGGCTAAAAAACGTTAAACTACAAAAAGTTTCATTATAATATGACATGCTGTTTCACGAAAATATATTGATAATGATCAGGATAAAACATGGGAATATTTGCATATGCTGAAACAAATATGAAACAGATCGCTATTACTCCATAGTACGATATTACTAAACAAACGATAAGATCATAATTCGTCCAAATTTTTATAATACTCAGTTTGTTACAAACCACGGAAATTTCAAAAGTTTTTAAAATAGAATAAAGGCAGTGGAGGATTCAAGTTGCTTTTGTGGTTTTGAGGAACAAACCTCAAGACATCTACTGATCGAATGCCCAGCATTTCAAGATTATAGAATGAAGAATGAACTAGTTGTTTGTGAACTTAACGATTTGATTTCCGATAAAAAAAAAACATATTTAAAGTTTAATTCATTTTGTAAATACATTCTAAACTTTCTACAAAATCTGGATCTCGTGTTTTCATGCGTTGAATAATGTAAATAACTTATGTAAATAAACTTTTCTCCTTGTTTGGCGCAAGTATCCCTTGCGGGATATAGCGCTTTGGAAATAAAATAATTGATAAGATCATAATGAACAATAAAATATTAATTAAATAATACCACAGGTTTCTGCAGATGAAAAGAAGCTCACACACATCTACAGAAACCTGTAATATTGTTTAATTTATTTCAACGATATTTAAATCAATTAACAATAAAATATTAATTAAATAATACCACAGGTTTCTGCAGATGAAAAGAAGCTCATCTACAGAAACCTGTAATATTGTTTAATTAATTTCAACGATATTTAAATTGAATAACAATAAAATATTTATAAAATAAGCACAAGATATTAATAAAAAGATGAAAGATTTATGAATATTTCTCTTTGGAAGAATTTTTTTTTGTTTACATTTGGTTCTCTCAAACTAGCAAGAACCAATTCCCTCAAATCAAAATTTGATCAAAAGAAGAGGATCTTAATTATTGCTCTCTAAAAAATTCAAAACGAAAAGTTTAAAGAAAGTTCTGAATATGGCTTTAAAGGTTTAAATAAATAAATAAACATATTTTAGGTAATTATTTATTGTATTACACAACACACACACACACACAAAAACCTTTATTAAGACACACAGGTCTTACAGAGGATTCTCCTTGGGGTTACAAGACGGAGAAACCTATGAAAGTGGGAAATATACAAAGGGGTAAAAATGGAGAAAGATTATATACACATGATAGATATATACAGATTATTATTTGAATGATCCTATGGAAAATAAGAATATGGATTTGGAAGAAAAAAAAAGAAAAAAAAATTGGAAATATGGATGGAAGAAGTGGAGAGCGAAAAGAGGAAAAAAAAACAGGTATTTACACATAGAACGTACATATAATGGAACAAGTCAATTTAAGCTCTTCTGTTCACACAGCACAGGTGGACCATGGCTTTTTTCAAAAAATCTTTAAGAGATTTTCCAGGGAAATCCGAGTGTTCAGAGTTGTAAAGTTATTTATTGTATTTTAAATATTATTATTTGAATAAAAATACTCAAATACTTATTTTAGAAGTATCATTTGGTTATGGCAAATTCGATTCTATTCTTTAATAGTTCTTTTCTGCCGATATCTAAAAAATCGAATCAAAGAGAGTTAAATTCAATTTGCAATTCAATCAAAGATAATTTTTACCACGCGTATCAAAGCTTAGTAATCACCATAATAATCATTTTCAAAAATAATCTTTTCATAAAAAAAAAAAAAAAAACGCACAACATTTATTAATAAAATCATCGTATAGGAGAATAAATAATACTGTAATCTTAAAAGGAATCTCAATTTATATATCCTCTTAAATACTCATTACAAAATAAATTCACGCATCGTCTGGCGGCTTTGTGTAGTTCACAATCGAATAACGCACATCAAAAGACGGTGGATAGAAAGGGCTCATTGCAATGGAAGAAAATTGGCTTAGGATTTCGACCCACGCAGGGCAATACACGGAGAGGTATGCTCGTAGAGCACCTGTTGTTCATGCCATTGACCGCTGGGACCCCCGACGTATTTGCATGATCCCTCAGATGTGTGGACTTTGGATTAGTCCTTCACAAAGTCCTCTATGCCATATTTATGACTCTCATAAAGTGGTGGACCAATATTGACTATCTTGATTGAGACGTAGATATAAATCAAGCCCATTATTCCTGTATTTAATCGCTATAAGAGATTTATGTTTTTTACTCCCCTCCTTCTGCCATTTCCTCCAATGGATGATGATGATGATAAATAGGATGTAAATATTTTTTATTCTTTCTCTTTCTCTCTCTCTCTCTCTCTTCGCCGCTAATCTTTTTATATATTTCTCTTTTTTATTCAGATCTAAAATGATGAGTTATGAAGGAATATTTAGGCAAATGATGGTTTGCCTTTTTTTTTTTGAGATTGGTATCGTTGTGATTTATGGTGTTGAGTATGGAATTGGGAAATATGTTTCGGATGTTGCATATGTCCGACCATATGTTTACATTTATGCAAATTTTTTGTTTGTTTTGATGTTTTTGAAAGTAAAGGTGTTTAGTATTGATATTTAAAATGAAAAAAAAAATTAACTTTGCTAGTAAAAAAAATGAACAGAATGAACATTAAAAACAGGTTAAGATAGGCCATTTTGAAAAGTTTCAAAACTTTAGATTTTTCACAATTTTTTTTTTTTTAACTGTTTGTCAATAAAATGTCTTTTTAGAGAATTCATATTTTAGTAGTTTTTTATTGTTGAATATTTGATTGGGCTTTTAGAATTTGTTTTGTGTAATGTGTTGGTAAGTATGCCTATACAATTTTGTTGTTTTAAGACATATTTGCAAATGGCGCAGCGTCTTTTAAAGGATAATCCCTTTTAATAATAAAAAAAAAACTGACTAGGTATTATAATAGGTTTAAGCGTTACTCTTAATCAATATTTGAAACTGTTTTCACACCTTTTTTTACTTTTCTCTATATTACAAGGTTATCCCAAAAGTTTTTAAACACTTGCAAATAATTGAAATACCAATATTATTCGCCGTTATGTATAATGTCTTTGTATAATGAATGTATAAAGTAATTGTATTATGAATTCGCCGTAATAATATTATTCGCCAAGTAATAAGAAAAATAACGTTTTAAGAAGAACACGAACTTTTGGGGCAACCTTATAAAAAAAATTCTTACTTTCTTTTATTAAAATGTAAACTATTTAAAATAACTTGGCTTTAAAGTAGTGAATTCTTCCAGTAATTTCCACATTTCCATCTTCAGAACTCTCTATTATTGTATTTTGTGTTTATATCGCCAATGTATTGTTGCAAAGACAACCTAATTTATTGCATTTATATGTTGAAAATATATATTTGTGATATAATTTGCGATTATATTTACCTTTATCTCTTTTTTTTTTTAATGAAATAAACAAAATCTTACATATTTTAAGGATGTATAGCTTCTATTTGCGTTAAATTCTTTTTTTGTTTGTTTTTGTTTCCAAACGAAAAAGATGAGCTCTTGGAGAATTTCTTTAATATACAACAATAAACCCATTATAGTGAGAAGTTAATGATATATTTACTACCACCAGCTAATAGTTTAATATCACTTATATATTATACTTCTTTAGATGTACATAGTGGGAAAACCTAGCAACCATTCTGGAAAGTCACTGTCCGTAGGTGACTAGACTTAAGTCTGGAAATCAAAGACTGCTGTTCTCTTGGGAGGACAGAACCGGTGCTTGTCCCTCCTGCTCTGTACCAGTCATGTGCAGCATTAGATTTCCATTCCTGCAGGCATTGGGCTTTGATGGTACGGAGGAGGTCTCTTTCGTCTAGTTGGGTGGTAGATTCCCTGGCTTCAGGTAGGCCAAGAGCTCTACTCACCCCCAGCAGACACCATCAAAAGTCTCAAGCTTTACAAGCTGGATACCCTAATATGATTGAGTGTCAGATAAGAAAGAAGAATAAGACTTCTCTAGGTAAAAATTAAAAGAAGATTATTCGAAAGATTATCCTTTTCATATTGTTTTAATAGAAAAAAAAAAGAATTTGACGCAAAAAAAAAATGTAAACTTTATATAATATAAATTTAACTATTTATATAAAATGCACATATATATATATATTCGGATTACAATAAATAAATGTATATAACAATACTTTTCAATTGGCTGAACGCCAATTTTTGTCAACCCAGGTGCAACAACATATTTGTTTTGTGAAAACAAGCTCAGCGAACTAAGGTTGGCGTTTAATTAACTGAAATATTGGTCAATGAATTATTTTTTGTCAAATATATGACTTTTATATATAGGGATTTTGTTAAAGAAAAAAAAAAAGTCGCTATATATATATTTTTTTTTTTTTTTAAACAAATATAAATTAAAATAATACAACAGGTTTCTCTGGAGATGAGTTTCTCTTCATTTTTATTAATGTAATCTTATGCTTTCGAGCATCTCTGCTCTTCTATAGGAATAAAAAAAAAGAAAAATTATTATAAACTCCTTCTTCGACGAAGGGCAAAGATGCCCAAAGTTTTAGATTACATTAATAAAAATGAAAAGACAAGGTAATAAGACCAAATCCAAATAAATAAATAGTGTGTGACGTTTCGGTAACAGCGTTGTTACCATCTTCAGACAAAAGTACTGAATGAGAAATTTTACCACAGCATGTTTTTAAATAGTTCCTGTTATCAAGTGTGTAAACAAGATAACAGATAAGAAGAATATATTTATCTGATAAACACAGGATATTATTATTTTTTTCAAATATAATTAAAAGCATATCTATAAATATTTGGATTTGGTCTTATTACCTTGTGTTTATAATCTATAATACAAATTGTGCCTTATCAAAAATGAAAATAAAAACTCATCTCCAGAAAAAACATGTTGTATTATTTTAATTTATATATAGTAGATTTAAATCAGGTATATATAAAACAAATATAAGCGGAGCGTCGTATATGTATTTATTAACATCGTCATCGTGCGTGAGCAAATTTTTTGAAGTTTCAGTCTTCTGCACATCGAAGGCAGGAAGAAGAGGAAGTTGTAACTGTCACGGTAATCAGTGCGGGTAGTAAGTGAGACAAAGAAAGGGTGAGCCACCTGGAGACATTAGTCTAACACCATCTGTCCAGACCGTGCGTGATTCCTGGTTGACAGGTGGTCAATACCATTGTCACATAGGAATGTCCATCCACTGTCTTACAAGAAGACCATTGATTCCGCCTGTCACCAGGATATGACGCACCCTCCCCCCCTCCTCCTGTCACCATTCCTCCCAAATTGTCTCCCTCTAATCACTCAGCACACACATTTTAAACTTGAAAGCGGCTCTTGCATACCTTTCAAACAGTTATACAATCAATTCCTGATTTCAGACCTTTTCAGATCCTAAGCCCGGATAAAAAAGGAGGAGGAGGAGGAGCTGTAACAAGATCGTAACAAGCAGTTAAAAAAAACTGGGCTCAGATGGCCTGGCTGATAGTACCCTGTAAGGGTTCCTGATACAGGGATACAGGGCGTCTGTACTCCATGTTAGGAGTGACTGCACATGGCATCTGTTCCTCATATCAGAAGTGGCCATTTAATATTAGAGCTAAGTCGGCCTGCCACTGAGTAGTGCTCCCAGTCTTAATGACAAAATCAGACGCATTCTACTTCACCCAGTTGAAGATAAGAAAGAATAAGAGACTGAACCCCAGAAAAGTTTCCTATCTTAAATCAAGTAAATTATTTATTATGTTCTTCTTATCGTCAGGTGTTATCGCAAATTTAAAGTGGTCAACAATTTTCACTATATTCATAACACATCATCAGATTAGACTTCACCATGCTTTCCCGTCTTAGAACAGGCAATCTACGTCCAATGATTTTCACAAGTGGATCCAAAGCCTTTCCGAATTGCACCAATGTCAGGATTCTCCAGCGAGCCCAGAACACATCATGCAATGCATCGGGCATTGCCGAACAGACATCTACACCGACCCAGCTGTGGTCATCGAGGCGATAAAGAGGCCTTCAGGATATGGTCTAGACTTGAAGTCCAGACCTGGGACAATAAAAAAAAAAACACATCATTGAGTGTATTGACTCATCCATTGATGAGCTCTACTCATCCCCAGCAGACATCATCAAAAGTCTACTGTCCCCTAAAATCTTATGTCCATAGTTTTCTTGAATACTATTGCTGAGATTCGACTCTTCAGTGTATCATATATAAGAATTGTGCAATACAGTATTAGAGATCTAATAAGCGATTTGGTAGATTAAATTGGCGAAACCGCTGGGAGAGTTCACAACTGATGAGCGAAGCCCTAACAATATATTTTTTCATCGAAGTAAAGACAGTAGAAGTTTTTTTTTTTGTATAAAAGAAAAATTCGTGCGCAAATGTTTTCATTTTCTATATTTAGATACCGCGTTATTGATTTACATTAAATATAAACAAAAACATACCTGAAACTGTATTGAAAATAGAGCAATTCATAAATAAATCTTTAATTAAAAAGGCATATATTGGATCAAAATACCATTTATTTTACCAAGGCCAGGCCAGTGGGGGTCCAACGACATATTGACATTCTCAATTTGTGACGATCAAACTCTGAAATAAAACAATTAATTGTTCTGAAATTTTTACTATTTTTTCCCCCTATACATGCTCTTTACATACACCAATTTTTGTCCTAATCTGACAACTCCTTCTTGGTGCGTCGATTTTTTTGTTATACAGTGTATAAACAATAACAATATTTTAAGATTATAATATCAATATTACTTATATTCTATAGAAGAAGCTCCTTTTGAGTTTATAATCTTACAACATAGTTATAGTAAGCGAAAGTTGATGTCTACAAACAATAACAATGTTATAAAAGGAATTATACTATAGTATATATTCTTTTGAAAATAGAGCAATCCATAAATAAATCTTTAATTAAAAAGACATATATCGGATAAAAATATTATTTATTTTACCAATATTTCAGTTTGCTGAACGCCAACCTTTATCAAGGTATTATAACATATTTAATGTGTGTCAACAACAAACTCAGCGCCACATAACGTCAACAAAATTAAGTTTTAAAAATATTTTGTTATATTCAATAGAGAGAAAAAAATTATATATATAATTTGTTATTTTTATTTTATTTTTTTATACGAAAAATCTTTTAACACATAGTACAAATAATTATAAATATAAAATAGGCGTTATTGTTAATTTTCAAAATATTCACACCCATATTTTACAAAAATGTATTTTGTCCATAATATAAATATATTAATTTTTTTTTCTCCCCATTGAATATAACAAAATATTTTTAAAACTTAATTCTGTTGACGTTATGTGGCGCTGAGTTTGTTGTTGACACACTTTAAAATGTTATAATACCTTGATAAAGGTTGGCGTTCAGCCAACTGAAATATTGGTAAAATAAATTATATTTTGATTCAATATATGCCTTTTTAATTAAATACCTGAAACTGTTAAATAATTTTTTTTTCTCAAAATATTTCATTTGTGCAATAAATTGATAAAGAGGGAGCAATATTTCAAAATATTCTGAGAAAAAAAAGTTTTTCTTTACATATCCAGAGGTGCATGCCTTTTTTATATAAATATTGTGTATGTTCCATATGTAAATACCGGTTTTCTTTCCTCTCTTCGCTCTCCACCTTTCCCATCCATATTTCCATTTTTTTTCTTCTTATTTTCCATAGGATTATTCAAATAATAATCTGTATATATTTACCATATGTATATAATCTTTCTCCATTTTTACCCCTTTGTATATTTCCCACTTTCATGGGTTTCTTCGTCTTGTAACCCCAAGGAGAATCCTCTGTAAGACCTGTGTGTCTTAATAAAGGCTTTTGTGTGTGTGTGTGTGTGTATATATAAATATTGTTCACACACAATCTATCTAAAGATAGAGATCTTCAAAAAATCAAGAAAATTTCCACAAAGAGATCAATACTGACTCTAGAAGAGAATACCATCTAGATAACACTATAACCTTGAAGTCAAGTCCAGCTGGAGTGAGATCAAGTTACTGGACTTCACGTTGCCGCGACATGTCATATGTCCACAAGGGATCAAGTTACGACTTGTCCATTTAGAAGGACATTCCTTTCAGATATGTAGATAAGAAAATTGACTGGAAGAATGTGTAACGTCTAAAGAACAATCTTGTACCGGTGAAATACCCTCTCTAGGCATACTTTTGCTACAATTTCTAAACCGTTGGTTTTCTACCGCTACGATCCGGGTTCGATTCCCGCATTGGGCAATTTTTTCTGAATTGAAAAAAAAAAAATTGCTCCAATGGCTCCCGATTCTTACAAAAGTCCAAGCCCACCAGCGAGCGCAAGTAACCAATGGGACTCTGGCACATTTGTAAGTGTAAAGTCGAACTGCTTTTTATATTTGTAGACATGTGGTGCACTTACAGTAAAAGCAATCGCCTACTTCTACCCACCATAATTATCATGGCCTGTACCATTTGTACTATGGATAAGCAAAAAAAAAAATAAAAAAAATTCGGCGATGGTAACGGCAGACCAATATTTTAAGGTGAATACATCCAGAAATAAGTTTATTTTTTAAAGATTTTTATAATAAATCTATAGCTTTTTCAGGCATGATAGCCCTTCTCCGGGAGAAACATAATATATTCCAATGTTAACGTTCATTGTGTAGTTGTTACACACTAATATAGTTTTTAGTATTTAAATTAAAATAAACTTAGGTTTTGCTATAAAGAGCTTTAAAATAAATATATTGTGGTGAAGAAATGTAATTTATATTTATTTTTTAAAATTTAATTTGATTGTTCAATGAAAATGTTTGAAACAGATTTATTATTTTATATTTGAAATTCATCATTTGGTTGCCTAGCTTAGATGCTTGATGTTCTCTATCTGTAGATAGTTGAGGGTTAATTTGTTAATATTTGTCGAATGGTCGTGGTGACGTTATCAATAAATATACTTTCACATCTCCAGATATACAAAGACTTGATTTCTACGCTACAATATTTTAAAATGACCTATTGAAGACAAGCGGGCTTAACGTACTTTCAGTACTCGACAATCGCCGTTCGCTGCGTGCGTAACGCCCGCAAGCAGGATTACAAGAAGGAGACTGGTGTCCGAGCTGAAGTCGAGGATTTGGCAAGATGGAAAGCCTAAAGGACCAGCCTAGCCTATCATTAGTCCTCCAGGTGGAACAATGTTGTCTACTTCTCTAATAAACTTTTGAAGGCTTTTTTAAAAATAATATTCCTCAGCTAATCAGAATAAAGCCCGAGAAAAAATATATAGCGATAGAATTGTTTAATTTTCATAAAGCGTTAGAGAACAGGGTAATCTCTAAGAACTAAAATTACAGAACAATTTCCATCCATTTTTTATTTAACAATTGCAGAGTACATGCTATATCCACAATTCGGATATTTGCGTGTGAAATATATACATTTAAATGAAAAACAAAAAAGAAAAAGTAGTTTAAAGAGATATATACATATTTACATATCAGTATGCAAATTGATTACATTAGTAGTCACTTATTTAGTTAAGTACATTCTGCAGAATTTGTTGAATCTTTGGTGTATGTCCTTAGTGTAGACCAGATGTTGCATATTTGTTATGGGAAGTTGATTTAGTTCCCTAAGGTCAGCGGTCAGCGGGCAGTCAGTTTATAAGTGTCTGGGGTTCTGTTCTTCGCCTCCACACGAGCATCCAGGTGATTCAGCTTTGCCAATTTTATACAGGTATGAGTTGAAGTCGCCATATCCAGTGAAGAATTGCACATTATAGAAGTTAGGTTTGATATAATTAGGAATTTTTGGGCCACTGAAGAAACTTTTGAAATTTTCATTGGTCGCTTCGTAGTATTCCTGTTGTTTCTGGTTTATAAAGTTAGATATTATGATTCTTTTTGCTGGGACATCCATAGTTAATTTGTATAGTTATGTTGAATACTTTGATTTCCTTTTCATTTTCCCTTCTCTCCTTTGTTTATGTTTTTTCCCCCTTCTTCATGAAAATGATGTATGGCGAGTCCTTACAGGACGTAAATGTCCTAATTAAGCTGCTGTTGTTGTTGTATATTATTCCAATGTTTAAACACTAGTTTGACCATCCAGTAGATCTATAACTTAGATAGTAAAAGAAGTCATTTGTAGGAATTACAATTATAGTTTAAATTGCCTTCTATCGATATATATTGAAATTATTTTTGAAATTTTGCTTCATTTTATATTTGCTATTCCAATTTTTGATTATTTTATTTATTTTGAATCTTTTCTTCGGATATATGCACAGACTAATACACACACACACACACACACAAAAAAACCTTTATTAAGACACACAGGTCTTACAGAGGATTCTCCTTGGGGTTACAAGACGGAGAAACCCATGAAAGTGGAAAATATACAAAGAGGTAAAAATGTAGTAAGATTATATACACATGGTAAATATACAACAACAACAAAGCTTTTATTTAGGGCCTCTCGCCCTATACAGGATTCGCCAGTTCACAAGGGATGGGGAGAACACTGTGTGGCCTTTTTCCGGGATATAATCCTGTGGAATCCAAATATCGCCATCGCTATATACCTATTCTTTGATATTTCATTAATTAGTGCCGGAAATGAAGGACAAAGTTGCCCCGTTTTATCATTTAGTTTTCGTCTTTCCTCAGACAAAGCAGCACAGTCAAATAAGTAGTGCAACATCTCCGTTGTTATTCCTGATCCACAGAAAGTGCGCCCAGACTAATATGTTTATAAGCTTAATTGTCTTAATTTAGTTTTTCTGTATATAAATTTGATTAGAAAATAAAAAGCATATATTGGATTTAATAAAATATTTATTTTGCCAAAATATCGGCTGGCTGAACGCCAACCTTTATCAAGGCATTACATTTTTGTATACACAATGCGGCGCTGAGTTTGTGTATACAAAAATGTAATGCCTCGATAAAGGTTGGCATTCAGCCAGCCGAAATATTGGCAAAATAAATATTTTATTGAATCCAATATACACCTTTTATTATCTAATGAATTAAGTATGGATTGCTCTATTTTCAAAACAATAAATTTGATTATTACCATTAAATGAGATTAGCTTTTACTTTTCTTTTTTTTTTTTATTTGCAAACTCCGTGTTAAATCTATGTATAAAATAATTTTTTTTCCTCGAATTTACCCTGTCTCATATTTAAACAAGTTTTTATTTATATCAATATTTTTTTCGAGATAAAATCCTTTTGTTTTTCAAATTTTTCACACCAGTGTACATAGAACAGCAAATTGAAAACAAAACACATGGATTTGCCATTGATTCTGAAAAGGAAAATAATCGAAAAAGGCAGAAGCTATTTACATTTAATGATAATAATGCAGATTATATATACAGAAAAACTTAATTAAGACAATTCGTTTCATACACGAATTTATAGGATAAATCTAAAAACAAATTGATTCAAAGATTAATGATTTTTCAATTACCTATAAATAGAAGTAGCGTAGATTATGTAATCCAAACGTGTTAGAGCTAGAGGTCTGTTGCCAAATGGCGGTTGGCATGCCACCCGATAAGATCGAAAAATCGAAGCCAATCACGATGCAGATAAGTCGCCGCTTGGATCGATTAGCCGGGTGTCTGATTACACCAGTCGCCACCATGTTGAGGATCCTCCGTTCTCTAATACACAGGCTTCCTCGGGTGTCTGATTACACCAGTCTCCACCAAGTTGAGGATCCTCCGTTCTCTAATACCCCGGCTTCCTCGGGTGTCTGATTACACCAGTCGCCACCATGTTGAGGATCCTCCGTTCTCTAATACACAGGCTTCCACGGATGTCTGATTACACCAGTCGCCACCATGTTGAGGATCCTCCGTTCTCTAATACACAGGCTTCCTCGGGTGTCTGATTACACCAGTCGCCACCATGTTGAGGATCCTCCGTTCTCTAATACACAGGCTTCCTCGGGTGTCTGATTACACCAGTCTCCACCATGTTGAGGATCCTCCGTTCTCTAATACACAGGCTTTCTCGGGTGTCTAATTACACCAGTCGCGACCATGTTGAGGATCCTCCGTTATCTAATACACAGGCTTCCTCGGCTGTCTGATTACACCAGTCGCCACCATGTTGAGGATCCTCCGTTCTCTAATACACAGGCTTCCTCGGGTGTCTGATTACACCAGTCGCCACCATGTTGAGGATCCTCCGTTCTCTAATACACAGGCTTCCTCGGGTGTCTAATTACACCAGTCGCCACCATGTTGAGGATCCTCCGTTCTCTAATACACAGGCTTCCTCGGGTGTCTGATTACACCAGTCGCCACCATGTTGAGGATCCTCCGTTCTCTAATACACAGGCTTCCTCGGGTGTCTAATTACACCAGTCGCGACCATGTTGAGGATCCTCCGTTATCTAATACACAGGCTTCCTCGGCTGTCTGATTACACCAGTCGCCACCATGTTGAGGATCCTCCGTTATCTAATACACAGGCTTCCTCAATACTCGATAAAAGACAAATCGCTTAGGGAAGATTAATTTCAAAGCTTTAGTATCGTAATTATTTCTGTTGAAGGACTGTTACACCCGAAAACTCATATTGTCGTGATTAAAAGAAAATCTTCTCTCAGAGAATTCTCTTTCATTCATATATTTACAGAAATTATTATAATGTTAACAAACTTGACATCTACTTTACTCGTTTATTCCTTTATCATTAGCCTACCATACGTTGTTAACAAGTTCTATTTCAAATCCTCCGTTCTTCAGTTAAGGAATCTTTGCATAAGACGAAAGCTCTTCACAAAGACATATATTTGTTTTGAAAATAGAGCAATCCATATTTAAATTATTAGATAATAAAAAGGCATATATTGGATTGAATGAAAGATATATTTGCTAATATTTCGATTGGCTAAACGCTTAACGCTGGCGGCGCTGAGTTTGTTTATACAAAAATGTAATGCCTTGATAAAGGTTTGGCGTTCAGCCAACCGAAATATTTGCAAAATAAATATTTTATTCAATCCAATATATTCCTTTTTATTATCTAAAGACATATATATGTATGCATCATTTGTAACTGCTTTTTATCATTCTATTCAATCTATGTTTTTTGCTTTTTATTCATATTTATCATATAAATAATTTTTTATGAGACTGTCTTAATTATGTTTTTCTGTTAAGGTTGAAACATAAGGCTTCTAGGAATGAGTTTATTTTTATAATATAATAAAATACAAAAATGAAAATAAACATATTCTCGTGGAAGACTGATGTTTTCATCTATACTGACACAAAATATTTTATTGAAAATTTTCTGTACCTATAATTTGCATTATAATAATTAAATACAGATACCATTATAAAAAAAAAACTTCTACTTATATATATAATTTCTCTTTTCAGAGGTGGTATTTATAATATAAATCCACGCTCGGTTGAAAATTTTGAACAAATAAAAAATGAATGTACACTCATGGACAAAATTTAAGGATGTTTCATATTTTGATGTCACTTTTCGTTTGGTTTTTGAAAGAGAAAGAGGCAATTTTATTCACAATTCGTTATCTCATGTGCCTTCAATAAAGATCACTATGTATCAAATATCTTACAGAATTATTAACTGAATCCCGATATACATTTTAAAAGGTAAACCTTCCTTAAATTGTTCCTAAGTGTATATGAAGCAAGAAAAGTGTGAGCTTTGAGTGTGAAAGCTTGTAAAAAATAGGAACTTACCCTCTATTATTAATTTGTTTATTTTTCTTTGTCGTCTGTTTTGCATAAGTTGAATCTGGTTATAGAACGATGTATGAAAATTAGATGATTCTTTTGTTGCCTTAAATACGAGGTAATTAACTCGTTTCTTTCTCTCTAGCTAAAAATGTTTAAAGTTTAATAAATTAATTTTATAAATCTGAGAGTTGTCTTCAAAAACGATAAAACGGTATATATTAAAGAACTTTTCAAAATTAAAAAAAAGACCACCATCACTGCTCATCTAATTTAGCAGAACCAATTTATCTAACAACTCAATTCACTAAAGCCGATCCCTAAAGAAGACATGTCATGATTTCTAATGGCATATCAAGGGTAATTTTACCACCCTACACTGATGGAAGGGTAGGAAGTGAAGTTACCCTTTAATAGGCAATTTTCAAATTTACCACACACACAGATGTCCTTTAAGCAAAACCCTTATGCAAATACGGCATGAAATCATCAATCAAAATTAGATAAACATTATGAATTTTCTAATTGCTCAATTGAAGATTTTTTTTGCCCCATGGTAAGGTAGTATTTCGAAAGGTCTGGGTATCTCAGAAGTTTCACAGCTTCCACCATAATTATGTCCTGGTCAAACCCCTTCATTAGGGACTCTCCCTTCCTCGATGTCTCTATGTATTACATCCTAACACAAACATCATTAGAACCAAAAAAAGACTTTTTGTGTGGCCTCTCTTTAAAAAAAAATTCCATTAGTTTCTAACGTTCTATGAAAATTACGTCCAATTAAGCTTCTCTAATTGCTCTCATTACCAATTTATTGGAAGCTTTTAGTTTTTCTTAATTGCCCTTTTACTTCTTTTTAGGATTCCATTTGGTTACTGGAAAGACCTGTTGAGTTGTATGGTAAAAGTAAGCTGCAAACTTTTTGATGGAAGAAAGAATAAAAACTCTAAATACGAATTATGTCTATGAATAATCCATTTTAGTAAAATTATTTTCATTTATTTGCATTAAAAATAATGTAGGCATATCCTGACTAAAAGAACATGTGCTTTTTAGATGGCAGAGCACCATCTTGTGGAGTAAAAATAAACTAAACGTTTATTCAACTTGCTCCGTGATATTTTGCCAACCATATTAATTTTTTTTATTGTTTTCTTATTTATTTATACATTAAAGAAAGTAATTTTGTTTGGAATTTTTGGTTAATATTTATGGACCTAAGTGATTTCTTTACTTATATATGTTATAAAAAGAAAAATGAGATTTCTGTTGATTTTGGTTATCTTAAGGATTATTATTATTTGTTGCATGATTTTTGTATACATGAGTATTTTACGATATTGTTCTGCAGTCGTGGGAATAATAAAAGAGTTTTGATCATTGATTTCTTTAATTGAACTTATGGACTATATAAAAAAAAACATAATGCGGTAAAAGTACTGCCTGGCTTAAGGCGAGTAGAACAAGAAAAACAAAAGATTATTTACATAATGTACAAAAGATTTGAGCCAGCCATCGGGAAAGAGAAAATATCTTTATTTTACGGGGCTGCTAACCCCGTATCGGGATAGAGAAAATATGGTTTTACGGGCTACTAACCAAAGTTATGATTTTTGAGCCCAATTCGGGATAGAACAACAATGAGTTTTTTAAAGGGGAAGAGTGACCTCTGGCGGTCGATTTAGCAGAGTATTTGAATCTATGAAATTATAATTTTAAATAGAATAATATTTTAATATAACATATATATAATAGGATTTAACAATTAAAAAATGAATAACTGAATACATTCAAACATATTGAAACATTATTAATAAAAGACAATTCGCTGAGGGTATAGTTTCTTTTATATATAACGGCAATACAAGCTTTCGGGCTCAACAGCCCTTCGACAGGTAAAACTACACTGCTAAGGTTTTACGAATCTAATCCATATATATATATATATATATATTACACTGCGGTCTGTGATTGTAAAACGACACTTGAAGTTACACCGCATGAGTTTCTTTTAACGAAAAATCAAAATTTTATTTTCAAGGTGAAATATCGACTATTTCTAACCTTTTTGGATGAGGTATGAAAGGATGAATTATGAAGAGTAAATATTATATAATCTAAAAACTCAAATATTTCTATATTTAGGAAAAAATATATATTTTATTTTATTCATTGATAATTTTACTTTTGTTATCATCGTTTTTAGAAAGACTCAGTTTTGTTGTAAATATGCGTAGTTAACATATCTATCCTTTTAAATCACTAATATAGGATTAACATTATAAATTCTATATAATGTGAAAATAACTAATGTGTAATCTTTTCTCAAGTAATTGAGAATAAAAGCTACTTGACGGTAAATAATTATCTTTTTATCACGACTGCACCTCAACCCTTTATCTTATCGATCCTTTGTCTTATCAACCCTTTATCTAACAACAACAACAAAATATTCATAACATATATATACATACAACGAAGTAGGAAATATAAGACAGATATGCAGAAAACTGTTTACATAGTACAGTTAAAAAAAATGAATTATTGGTTAATGCTAATTCTCTATTGAGGTTATATGATTACAGTAAATAACAAATTGGGAAACCGGAGATTATTGTTTAGGTAGGAGGTTCCGGAATTAATACATTGTCTGGGTCATTAATTCAGATTAGGGATATGAATATAAAATAAAATACTTTTTGAATTCATTCAATTCATCAATCAAATACCTTTATTAAGACAGTCTTTTATACAGATTCTCCCGAGAGATTTAGCAAAGAAGTGGAAAAAAGAGGGAGAGAAAAAAAAATAGAATATACAAATTTATATGATAAATAGTAACATAGAGATCAAATTAATTTTATATAAAATTATATATACTCATGGAGACAAAACTTAAAGAAGTTGTACCTTATAGTATGTATATCGAGATTCAGTCAATAACTCTGAAAGATACACTCATGGACAAAACTTAAGGAAGTTGTACCTTATAGTATGTATATCGAGATTCAGTCAATAACTCTGAAAGATACACTCATGGACAAAACTTAAGGAAGTTGTACCTTATAGTATGTATATCGAGATTCAGTCAATAACTCTGAAAGATACACTCATGGATAAAACTTAAGGAAGTTGTACCTTATAGCATGTATATCGAGATTCAGTCAATAACTCTGAAAGATTCATTCATAGACAAAGCTTAAGGAAGTTGTACCTTATAGTATGTATATCGAGATTCAGGCAATAACTCTGAAAGATACATTCATGGACAAAACTTAAGGAAGTTGTACCTTATAGTATGTATATCGAGATTCAGTCAATAACTCTGAAAGATACATTCATGGACAAAACTTAAGGAAGTTGTACCTTATAGTATGTATATCGAGATTCAGTCAATAACTCTGAAAGATACATTCATGGACAAAACTTAAGGAAGTTGTACCTTATAGTATATAGAAAGTTGGAATCCTCTGATGAGTATAAGTAAAAGATTTGAAGCGTACGAGGATACTTTTCTTTTAAACTTTAATAAAGATTCAAGCTTTCGGGCGAAAACAGCCCTTCTACAGGAACATTAGAAAAACAATTTCAAATAGTAACGTTTGTAAACAAATAAATGGTATCTCTATTTGGTCTTGTATTACGTGAGTGAATCTCACACCCACGCGACCCAGACTATGATACATTGATTAAATCTGCTAAGTTGAAACTTTCCAAAGTAACAAACTGGCAAAGGGCAACTATGGTACACAATTTATGGAAATATTGCTTTATATGCGTCAGGGATCTCTATGTGTCGGTTAATACTATTGTGTTTCAAAGAGAGCAACGCCTCGACGACTAATCTTTTGAATTTGCTGTTGATATTAGAGTAATATGCATGTGGGTGGGATGTGTTAAAAGAATGTCCTGTTTGTCTAATATGTTGTACGATGAGGGACTTGGGTTCATTATTTCTAATGTTTCTGTGATGTTCGTCCATCCTGTCCTTGATTCGTCTGCCTGTTTCTCCTATGTATATGCTATTACAGTTTGAGCATTTCAATGAATATACGGAGTTTGTGAAAAAGGTAGGGTAACGGGAAAACTATTCCTGGTTATGGGATTTCTGACTATTGTTTCTAATTTGGGGGTGTTGGTGTAAAAGGTACGAATACCATAGTTATTTTTTAGGAATCTAGAAATGTTGACACTATGAGTAGTGAATGGGATGGTGCATATGGATCTATAAACTTGGCTATTAAGGTGCTGTTGGGGATTATAAAAGTGTCTGAGTATAAAATTTTTTGGGTATCCAGAGTTCATCAGGTGATCGATTACGTTTTGGGTTTCTATTTGTTTGAATTCTTGCGAAGAACAGTGTGTGAAAATGCGTTTCGACAAGGTTTTTACGGTGTTAATCTTATGGCTAAGGGGGCATATGATGTGTAGTGTATATAGGAGGGATAGAAAGAGGGCTTATAGTAAACATTGGTCATGTATCTGCAATTCTATTTTGTAATCAGAATGTCTAAAAAGGCTAGTGAACTATTGCTTTCTTTTTCTACTGTGAAAAGTATGTCTGGGTAAAGTGAATTTAATTTGGCATGAATTTTGTCTAAGGAATCAGTTTTAACTATACAAAATATGTCATCTATATACCTAAACCAAGTTAGGATATCTACTGGAAAATGATCTGTTATTGAATTGTCTATTTTCCGCATGACTATTTCAGATAGTGGTGAAGAAAGAGGGCTGCCCATAGGAGTACCTTTAGATTGCCTATAGTAACGTTTGTCGAAATTAAAAATACTATTTTTCAGACAAATCGATATTAAGGAGGTTAATTTAGTTATCATGCCTGCAGAGTAACCATGCGTCCGTAGGAATTCTGTGGTGCATTCTATAATGAAGGGGTGGGGGAGACTAGGGTAAAGATTGATTACATCAAATGATATCATTAGAGTGTTGGGAATAACCGGTAGATGTTGAATATGGTTTAAGAATTAAGGTGTGGAAGAAATGGACGTCGAGACGTCGCCATCTTTAAGTATGGAAATAATTATTTTAGCTAGAAACTGAGCTAACGGGGCTGTAGGAGAGAGATGAAATGCAACTATTGGTCTGAGGGGGATATTTATCTTATGTACCTTAGGTAGTCCGTAGATATAGGCTTGACCATGTAGATTCGATAGAAAGTTTCGGAGTTCATCGGTTGTAATCAATTTGTTCCTGCAAAGGGTTCTGAGTTCTTTTTTTATATATGGAGTTCGAGATAGTCTGATCTTCTGCTGTGGCCGGGGTGAATACCTCCGAGTTATACAAGATCTGATTCATCTTTGATACGTAGTCCGTGGTATTCATTATGACAGTTCTGGATCCTTTGTCAGATCTTGTGATGACTATGTTTATTTTTAGTTAATGTTCTGGTAATCTGATTGGTATTAAAACTGTTAGTTGGTGTGTATGTAGATCTATTTAAAACGGAAATAACATGATTCCTAATGGAGTGTTTATCTTGCAGGTTCAGGATGGAAATGGATGACTCTATTCCGGCTATTAATGAGATTTTGTCAAGTTTTGATGGATATCTATGCTTAAGGCCCTTCGAAAGTATGTTGGTTTGATCAGGGGAAGGTACAAAGTTAGACAAATTCAATATTGACTGTTGCTGGTTTTGGGGAGACAGGTGCACTTTATATTTCTTGGACCAAAATGAGAGCTTATTGAGATGCCTGACATTAAGTATGGAGTCTTGAGTTTTTATATCACTGGTAATCCCTACCAGTAAAACTGCCATATTTCGTGCTGGGATATGTTGTGAAACTATACAAATAAGTTCTTTGACAGTTTTTGATAAAAAGCGGATTTTTGAGTAACATTCTTTAGTGCGGGCTCGTAATAATTTGATATGAATATCATCTATTGCCATTCTTGAGTAATAGTTTCCAACGGGGTCCTTGATCCTGAGGGAAGGTGGGATGAAGTTGTGTAATTCGCAAATTTTGTTGAATTCCAGATGTTTCCTCCATCTTGCCAAAGCCAGCGATTTGAGACGGATCATTTTCATGTAGTAATCAAGATCGGGATTCATAATGGTTCAAAGATATAATCAGATAACTATAAAATAATAAATAGAAAGTTGGAATCCTCTGATGAGTATAAGTAAAAGATATGAAGCGTACGAGGATACTTTTATTTTAAACTTTAATAAAGATTCAAGCTTTCGGGCGAAAACAGCCCTTCTACAGGAACATTAGAAAAACAATTTCAAATAGTAACGTTTGTAAACAAATAAATGGTATCTCTATTTGGTCTTGTATTACGTGAGTGAATCTCACACCCACGCGACCCAGACTATGATACATTGATTAAATCTGCTAAGTTGAAACTTTCCAAAGTAACAAACTGGCAAAGGGCTACTATGGTACACAATTTATGGAAATATTGCTTTATATAAGGAAGTTGTACCTTATAGTATGTATATCGGGATTCAGACAACAACTCTGAATGATACACTCATGGACAAAACTTAAGGAAGTTGTACCTTATAGTATGTATATCGAGATTCAGACAACAACTCTGAATGATACACTCATGGACAAAACTTAAGGAAGTTGTACCTTATAGTATGTATATCGAGATTCAGTCAATAACTCAGACAATATACCCGGGCAGTTGGCGTTTCTTGCGCTCCAGGGACCCGGGTTATCCTTATTTTCTCTCAATAACTCTGAAAGATATTTGATATACAGTGACCTTTTTTTAAATTATTTAATTTAAGCTTATGTCCATAGATTCCTTAAACACCTCTAAGCTGCCTTCCATAGAAAATGCAGAGTATATTCCAAACCAATCCAATACAATAGTAGAGCGGTCTAGAGATTAATTTGGCGAAACCGCTGAGAGGGTTCACTACTGATGAGCCAAGCCCTCTCATTCAATAACTCATATCATTGCAGCATGGTCTGTAGTGATAATATCATTGAAAAGAAACACATTCTCGGTGAATTCATTTGTTACAAATTTTATAGTGATCTTTATTGAATACACACTAGATAACTAAGTGTGAACAATTATTTTTCTGTCTCTTTTAAAAAAACAGATGACAGGCGACAGAAATACAAGGTGCGTTCATTAATTTCCAGGACTGCTCTGTATCTTTGAAAAAATAAAACAAATAAAAAAACTAATTCAATATTTTTCAAAATATGCCCCTCCTGCCTCAATACACCCGTTCCATCTTTTTTTCCAATTGTCGAAGCAGGAGATAAAATTACTTTTTGAGAGGTTCCTCAAAGTTGCCTTCGATTCAGCTTGTATCATATCAACGTTGTTAAATTTCCGTCCTTTCAAGTTCATTTTCAATTTAGAATAGAGGAAAAAGTCATTGGGGGCTAAGTCGGGGGAATAGGGTGGATGAGGGATCTGTATGGTTGAATGCATGGCCAAGAACAGCAAAACAACATGGGCTGTGTGCGGCCGCGCATTACCGACGTGAAGTATCCAGTCATTGTTTTGCCATCTTTCAGGTCTTTTAAGGCGCACTGCCTCCCTTAAGCACCTCATTATCCCCAAATAAACAGATAGTCCAGTCTCTGAAGATAAGTCTTTAATAGAAATTCTTTGTTAGATTAATTAACTCCTTTATTTTGAGCTTGTTTTCCTCGCAACGAAATGATCTTGGACGCCCAGTATGCTGATCATCGTTTACCTTTTCCCGACCTTTTTGGAAGCGTGAAAATCATTCAAAAGTTCTTGAACGGGATAAAGCTGCATCGCCAAAAGCTTCTTTAATCAATTCATACGTCTCAGTAGCACTTTTTTCAATTTAAAACAAAACTTAATGCAGATTCTCTGCTCTTCGAAAATGGCCATTTTAAAATTAGAAATGCGAACCTTACAAGGAAGTTGTTTTGTTCTATTTTTAGATCGGCGCGTGCGCCACGAGACTCGTGCTTTCAGTCAGGTGTGGTCGAATGTCCAATATTCAACTCTGTAAAAAAATATTTTCTCTAGCTTTTTTATTTATTTTATTTTTTAACCAGTCCTGGAAATTAATGAACGCACCTTGTATATGAAACTTCCTCAAGATATTCCCTTGTCTCCACTTTTCATGTACAGATGATGTATAAGATCATTTTTACTTTGAATTAAGTAAAGTTGGCCTATTCAGAAATTTTAATTTCCTACTCTCTGACTGAGATAGAAGGTTCATTTTACTTCTTACTCTTGGGTTTCATTTCTCTTGAGCGAGTTGTTGTTTAGCATTCCTCAGTGGAATAATGCATCCTAACTTGAAATTTCTCTTTGTTTTCAACCACATTAAAGTTCTTTTGTATTTTTTTTTTTACATTTCGCGCCTATTATTTTTTACAAGAACACACATTGCATTCTCTATTTTCAAGACAATACTACGAGTATGTTTTATGTTAAATTACTTTAATATTTAAAATTTTTAAAAATATATATTTTGGTTGTATTATGTATATAAAACATGCCACACCTCATGAGCATCACATTAATGAGTGACTCATCGAAGAACTCGTAACTCGAAAGCTTACCAGTTAAATATATGATAAAAGAAACGCGTATTGAAAGAAATTTTGAACAGCAATATTTTGAACACATCACCTTTCTTTTCATATTCGCTCTTTTTTAATTAAGTTTAAACATCAAAAACATATATACACTAATTTAAGATATACTAGCGGATGTGTACCCGGCTTCGCCCGGGTTTTATCCGAGTGAAAGTTTGCCTAACGAATATTATATATTATGAAGTATAATAAACAATGTTAAAGATTAGTTTTAATTATTAATCAAGATTGTGTGTGAATATGTGAGAAAGATGTAATATCGTTGTTGTTTTCTTGGCCGACTTTTTTACATATGGTATTATCTTAAAATTGCTTGTTTTGAATATTTTTTTAGATTGAGTTGAATGAATTGCTGATTTTTTTTTGTATTTATATATAAATAAAATTAACTCTGTTGATTTTTTTTTTTGTATTTAATCGATAACAGCGAAGTTACGCATGTTAAAGTTAGGAAAAATATTTTGATGTTAAGCAAAACCTACTCCATCTCGTTTTACCTAAATGTTGAAAATTTGGTCGAAATTGATGCATTGTAACGAAAGTTTTTAGTGAACAACACTTATGAAATTTGCATTTTATTAATATAGATATCTTTCTTTCTCTCTCTTTTCCCCTTCTTTTCTGTATCTCTTAGAAGATTCTGTATATAAGACTAAAAGTCTTAATAAAGGTATTAATTGATAATTTAGAGATACACTCATGAACAAATCTTTCAGCATGTATATCAGGATTCAGACAATAACTCTGAAAGATATTTGATACACACACACACAAACCTTTATTAAGACACACAGGTCTTACAGAGAATTCTCCTTGGGGTTAGAAGACGGAGAAACCTATGAAAGTGGGAAATATACAAAGGGGTAAAAATGGAGAAAGATTATATACACATGACAAATATATACAGATTATTATTTGAATGATCCTATGAAAAATAAGAATATGGATTTGGAAATATAGATGGGAGAAGTGGAGAGCGAAAAGAGGAAAAAAACAGGTATTTACATATGGAACATACATATAATGGAACAAGTCAATTCAAGCTCTTCTGCTAACACAGCACAGGTGGAGATATTTGATATAAAGTTACCTTTATTGAAGACACACGAGATAACCAGGTATGAACAAAATTGCCTCTGTCTCCATAATAAACAAAGTATGAAACTTCCTTGATTTTTATCCTCATGAGTGCAGATAATCTCTGGGTTAATGTACAGAGCCTACAATAATTTAAACATTCTTATCTTAAACTTAGCTCAACAAGAATAATTCTTTTCAACAACATTATTATTATATTGACAAAAGTTACTATTACGGGTTATCACACAAAAAATCAATAAACTAGGACCTACAGTAAGAGTAACTTAAACACACAAAAAAGGTGCACTCAAGAGTACAACCCCAACAACAAAAAGGGGGTAAAAAAAACACGATTTGTTAAATAAAATAAAAACAGTACTTATATTTTATTTGCAGCGTTGATAAGGAGCGGACCGGGGTTACACATGTATGCGAGGAGAATCACCAGACAAGCACACAGAGAACGCTTTAAGCGTCTCCACTCGAACACCACTCCACGACTCCTCGCATTCCGTTTCAACCCTCTTTTATATACAAACACTAGCCGAATGACCCGGGCAACGCCCGTGTTTTACCCGATTGAATGTTTTGATTCAAATACTATTTGTTTCAATTATAAATTGGCGCCTTAAATATATCCCTAATGATAATAGTACTTACATATGTACATGGGTATGTGTATATATATATACACCTTAACAGTACAAAAGCCACATACCTAAACTTTCGAAATTTGCGGACCTATAATGAGGTATTGTTAACAATAGATTATTTAAGGAGCGACCCGCTCCAACACAATAGTTACAAAAACAACAAAGCGAGTGGGGGAGGCATGATGGGGGGGGGGGGGGCAAAGGTGGCGTGATCGTAGCCAACCAATAAGAGAGCGCCATTCCAAAAAAAAAAAAAGCAAACGGTGACAGAGATGAAAAATTATTAAGAACGCATGACGCTCGTAACTGTATATAGAATGACCACATTCGTCCAATGACGTGGGAGATCAGTTCACTTAACAAATAAACAAAATTCTTCCCGCATAGCTGAGAAGATTAAAACTGCTATGTTTGTCACATAATTTGACAATATTACGAGATAAGTGAACTAAGAGAT
>CP092868.1:36077616-36135085 GCA_030710605.1 Cordylochernes scorpioides | reverse complement strand
TTGTTTCTATTTTTTTATTTCCTCACATTTTGTTTTAAAAAACATAAAAAATACTGCATTGCTAATTTCACAAAAGCCTTTAATTTTTCATAATATTTTTATTTATTATTTTTAATCTTTAATGTTTTATTATCATTAATTATTTTTGACCATTGACAAAGTTGTTTTCATGTGATCTACAAATATTTGTAAATTAAGTTTACTGTGCAATAAATTGATAAAGAGGGAGCAATCTCTCGAAATATTTTGAGAAAAAAATGTTTTTTTTTTTTTTTACATCTAACTACGCCCTTTTATATACTCTGAACTAAGAGAGATTTAAAATTAATAAAGAAAATAATTATTTTAAGTTTAGTTCAGTGATTATTTTATCATTTTTACTGTGATGTAAAGTATTCCCCACAAAAATGTTCATTTAGAAAAATATAGTTCCATCGTAAAGATAGAGGCTGCCTGGCTAGCATTCATAGTTCTTAGAATTAAAGATACTTCGAAACTCCACCCTTGCCGGACCCAAGCCCGGATGAAAAAGGAGGAGGGAGAGCAGTAACAAGCTCACTAAAAAAACCAGGGTTCAGCTGGCCCAGCTGATAGTACTCTGTAAGGGCTCCTAATACAGGTATGCAGGATGAGCAGCGTTTGTACTCCATGTTAGGAGCGGCTGCACATGGCGTCTGTCCCTCATGTCAGAGGCGGCCATTTATTTTGAAGCTAAGTCGGCCTGCCACTGAGTAGTGCTCCCAGTCTTAATGACAAAGGCAGACGCATTCTACTTCACCCAGTGTGGAGATAAGAAAGAAGAAGGAGAGAAGATACTTCGGCCAGTAAATCTTTACTGTTTCAGACTTTGCTATAAACCACAAACTAAAAAAAAAAAAAAACTTACCAGATGTCTAACAATGTTCACAGATTGTTAAAATTCAGGGAATAGATAGGGTTTGGAATTCATCTTTTAAACTCAATTTAGTTCAATTAAAAACGATAAGAATGTAATTATATCATCATTTCTTTTCCCTCTGAATTCCTCAAGGCAGGGACTGTTGTGCCGATTGATGTGCCCTAAGGAGTTCCCAAGGCATTTCGTGCCATCCTAATATTCTTTAAATTGGAGAACGTGCCTTGTTCTTCACGACTGAATGAAGCTACAATCCTCCTGTCGATACAAATTATTATTGAATGGCACAGCTCAATCTTCCATTTTTAGCTTCTTCTGATGGAAATCTTAATTAGAGGATGAAATCTTACATCAACAATATTCTGTCAGAATCGTTTTTTTTTTTGAAGGATTGTCAGGAGAGTATGTAGAACGCTTCATCATTTTGCGTGTCATCCTCACGCAGGGGCCATGCTATTCTTCTCTGTATTGTTCCTGTTGTAGTAGTTGTACCGCCGAACTGATATCACAGGGGCCATGCTAATCTTATCTGTATCGTTCCTATTGTAGTAGTTGTATTGCTGAACAAGCGTGTACGATTGTACAAGGTGTGATCAATAATTTCCAGGAATGAGACTGGATCACGTAAAATATTCAAAATAATGAAATAATTTTATAAGGACCTTATAGATAAAGCATTTATCAACACGTAGAAAAAAAAATCGATCACACAGACGCACGCGCTCACGTTTTTTTTCGAATTTATAAGCTCGAGTATATCAGAACATTTTCTAACTTCAGTGTGGACTGTATTGAAAAACAGCGAGTCTGCATAGAGTTTTGCTTTAAATTAGGGAAAACAGCTTCCGATTCGTTTCAAATGTTGAAGCAGGCTTTTAAAGGAGATGCCCTATCACAACCGAGGACATTTGAATGGTTTGCACGATTTAAAGCTGGTCGAACAAGCGTCAAGGATGATCTACACACTGGCAGACCTTTATCGATAAGAAACTCCGAAAATGCACTCAAAATCAAGTCATCGATTAAATAAAACCCACGGATAACTATCAGAGAGCTATCAGAAGACTTAAATATCTATTTTGGAACATGCCAAACCATCATAAAGAATTATCTGAATCTTAAACGATCCCCGGCATCTCTTAACGAATGAGCAGAAAGAGCATCGCAAAGAAACGTGCATAAACATGGCCGAAATGTTTAATTCTGATCCCTATTGGCTCGAAAATGTTATCACGGGAGATGAAACATGTGTGTACGGATATGATCCCGAGACTAAGAGGCAATCAAGACAGTAGCTAGAGCCTGGAGAACCAATATTCAAGAAAGCAAGGATGATCAAATCGAAGCTTAAGTGTCTTCTTACCACTTTCTTTGATGTAAAGGGATTGGTACACTATGAATTCGTGCCCGAGGGTCAGACCATTAATCAACATTACATCTTGATGTATTGCGACGTTTAAGGAGCCTGTGCGTCAGAAACGACCCGAAAAATGGCATCAGAAAAATTGGCTCTTGCATCATGACAACGCACGGCCACATACGGCCGTCACTGTACAACTCTATTTGGCTAAGCACGGAATTGCTTTACTACCCCAGCCACCCTATTCACCTGAAATTGCTCCCAACGACTTTTTCCTTTACCCTAAAATTAAAAAAAGTCTTAAAAGGACGTCGATTTGACTCAATACCTGAAATAAAGTAAAATACGAAGAATATTTTGAAAAGCCTGAAAGATGAGGATTTTCAGAGGTGTTTTAATATCTGGAAAAAAAAAATGGAACAAGTATAGATAGTAACGGTGACTATTTTGAGAAATTTTAAATAAAACTTTATTATACTTTTGTATTTTAAAAAAATATTTAGCATTCCTGGAAATTATTGATCACTATGTATATATAGAGATATCCATACATTAAGTATTGTGCTTCTGCCTCATCATGGCTGTCATGTAACTTCTGTGGTTCTGGCGACTTGTCGCTTGATTACAGGTACTGGACCTATAGTCGCATCTAGCCTCTCATTAGAGAGTGTTTCTCTATTCTTCAGCGGTCTCCAGACTTGCAAGCCTGGATATTCGAAAGATGCCTGTACAAAGAGGGGGAGAATTCTAATATTGAGTGCCCAGATATAAAGCTACTTACATGATTGGCTCAAGCACAAAAAAAGTTTCCTTTTTAAAACAACTTTTAATAAAACACCTATACTAAACTAATTTAACCTATTTGAAACTGACCTAACCTAAATGTATATTGGTACATTCTGCGGCACGTGCTTCTGGACACAATCTTAGAATTCTTCCAAAAGAGGAACTCGGGCTCAATCCTTGGAGAAATTCAGAATTCTAAAGTTTATCCTCTGAAATTGGAAATGAGACAAATTAATGAGGACTCCCCTCATTGCATGGAGAAACTTCTGTAAAGACAAATTTCAATTATTTTTGTTATTTTTTATGTCTTTTATTTTCATTTCTTTTGCGTTTATCATTGACAAGGTGTCAATTAAAGTGGTGTAATTGTCAATTATGTCCCGTACTTGGGCTACGATGGTTCAAGTAAAATTCATTTCCCAATTTAAACTATTCAAATATGCAAATACGTATATTACATAAAGGTAGTATAAAACTCAGACATGATTTACAGAAAGACACATATTATTTTTTTTTCAACGCACACAAAAACCTTTATTAAGACACACAGGTCTTACAGAGGATTCTCCTTGGGGTTACAAGACGGAGAAACCCATGAAAGTGGGAAATATACAAAGGGGTAAAAATAGAGAAAGATTATATACACATGGTAAATATATAGAGATTATTATTTGAATAATCCTATGGAAAATAAGAATATGGATTTGGAAAAAAAAAAAAAGGGAAATATGGATGGGAGAAGTGGAGAGCGAAAAGAGGAAAGAAAACAGGTATTTACATATGGAACATACATATAATGGAACAAGTCAATTTAAGCTCTTCTGCTCACACAGCACAGGTGGACCATGGCTTTTTTTCAAGAAATCTTTAAGAGATTTTCCAGGAAAATCCGAGTGTTCAGAGTTGTAAGGTAAACACCGTTTTATCGGTGTGGGGGGTTGGCTTATCGTACTTGCCCAAACAAATAATAGGATATTGGCTCTGTGACACATATTATTATATGAGATGCCTTATTTATTTTTAATATCAACACCTGACCCACTTATCTTTTATTTTTTTCTATTGTTTTTTCATGTGTTAAGCGTCTTTACGCAAATTTGGCCTTAAATACCCATTTCTTGATTTTTCGGGAAGCCATTGGGACCAAAAATCTTTTTGGTCGCAGTGGTTACAGCCTTCTCCACGCTGACGAGCGCCAACAGCGCGAAACGCGTTCGTGGATGGCTTTTCTTGATTTATCAAGGAATTGGGTTGGCAAAATATCTCTGAGCAAGCTAAATAAACGTTTAGTTTATTTTTGCTCCACTAGATGGCGCTCTGCAATCTAAAAAGAACATGTGCTCGTGGTCAGGAGATGCCTTATTTATTTTAACATATTATTATACTTGTTAATAGTTGAGTTTGTTGTTTTATAACTAAAACAGACCTTAAATGTTGATAGAATATTCTGAAATATACCCTTATTGCGAAGGCCAAAACTAGTCTTATACACAATTGTAAATAAAAGGTTATCCAAAAGTTTGTGTTTTTTTTAAAACGTTGTTTTTCTTATTACTTGCCAAATAATATTATTAGGGCGAATACATAATAATACATAATACAATTACTTTATACACAATACAAAGACATTATACATAACTGCGAATAATATTGGTATTTCAATTTTTTGCAAGTGTTTACGAACTTTTGGGATAACCTTGTAGATATAATGCTATTATAGTAGGCTTATATGCAAATAGGAACTGATAGATAATCTATTCTATGTATGAAAAGAAAAAAACATTATGCCATGTTGAAAGATCCCAATATTATTATTAATATAAATATATACTTTTTTTTTTTAAATTATAGTTCCTCATCAGATGATTTGCTGGTTAAGATTTTGACTTAGTTTAACCTCACAATTACAAATATTTTATTTCCAAAGCACTATATCCTGCAAGGGATACTTGCGCCAACCAAGGAGAAAAGTTTATTTACATAAGTTATTTACATTATTCAACGCATGAAAACATTAGAGATCCAGATTTTGTAGAAAGTTTATAATGTATTTACAAAATGAATTGAACTTTAAATATGATTTTTCATCATAAATCAAATCGTTATGTTCACAAACAACTAGTTCATTCCTCATTCTATAATATTGAAACGCTGGGCAATCGATCAGTAGATGTCTTGAGGTTTGTTCCTCAATACCACAAAAGCAACTTGAATCCTCCACTGCCTTTATTCTATTTTAAAAACTTTTGAAATTTCCGTGGTTTGTAACAAATTGAGTATCATAAAAATTTATGTATTATATAAATTAGTTTAACCTTGATATAAATATTCGTTTGGCAAAACAGCATCAGAATAGGCTAAATAAATACACACACACACAAAAGCCTTTATTAAGACACACAGGTCTTACAGATGATTCTCCTTGGGGTTACAAGACGGGGAAACCTATGAAAGTGGGAAATAAAAAAATTGAGAAAGATTATATACATATGGTAAATATATACAGATTATAAGAAAGAATAAAAAATATAAGAAAAAAAAAGGCTAAATAAATATGAAAACTTATCATTATAATCTATCATTATTATCTGTGCGCTCTAGGAGTTTGCGCCCCACATAAACATGAATTTGAAACTTATACATAAGGATAAGAGTTTTGAGATTTCTTCGTTGAGGATATACTTTTTTTCTTTGATCGTGATAAAGAGCATTGGTAGATTTTTTTTTCAAAAAGGGTACTCACCCTCCATCCCCGCAATAAAAAGAGAGATAAATAAAATACTCTGAGGTAAGTATGCAATTACAAGTCGGGGGAATGAACCAACCAGAACTTCCAACCCATAAATTTTCTGCTTGGTTGAATCCACGAGGGCATTGTCCTTTCGTGGTTGACCAGTACCATGCCAATTGTCCTGCTTCTTGCTTGAAAGATTTTGAAGATATTGTTTGGAAGAATTTTTTTTCGATTCGTTTTTGTGTAAAAAGACTTGAGCGAAAAATTATACAACAGATTTTGACAGTTAGAAATGTAAATGGATGTATAATATTAATTGATATGTCGATAAAAAGTTTTTTGATAATTTTTTTTTCAAGCTCGATATTTCTATGAAAATTGTTAATCTCTTTTGTTAACCGAGATTTCGGAAGCGTTCATATGTCGCTAACTATTCGACTTGTTCTTTAGACTTGTGTTTTTAGTGTTGTTTATAATGGCGGTGGAGAGAAGTTTTGATTTTTAGCTGGTATCGGTAAATATATTTCTTGGAAGGTTTTCCAGCGATGGCAGGTCGAGTTTGAGGATTCCTTTAGGAATGTCTTTTAATATATTTTGGTATTAGAACCAAAAATTTCTGTTTGATGAGGAGGACAGAGCCAATATCCTATTATTTGTTTGGGCAGGTACGATAAGCTAACCCCCCACACCGATAAAACGGTGTTTACCTTACAACTCTGAACACTCGGATTTTCCTGGAAAATCTCTTAAAGATTTATTGAAAAAAGCCATGGTCCACCTGTACTGTGTGAGCAGAAGAACTTAAATTGACTGTTCCATTATATGTATGTTCCATATGTAAATACCTGTTTTCTTTCCTCTTTTCGCTCTCCACTTCTCCCATCCATATTTCCATTTTTTTTTTTCCAATTCCATATTATTATTTTCCATAGGATCACTCAAATAATAATCTGTATATATTTATCTGTGTATATAATATTTCTCCATTTTTACCCCTTTGTATATTTCCCACTTTCATAGGTTTCTCCGTCTTGTAACCCCAAGGAGAATCCTCTGTAAGACCAGTGCGTCTTAATAAAGTTTTTTTTGTGTGTGTGTATATTTGCTATTAGAAAGCTGAAAGCGTGAAGAAGATAGATTATTTAAAGTTTGGTCTACACAGACACACACATTCTGGCAACTATAAATTAGAAAGAACATGGGGGTCAGGGAAGGCCGGTTAAACCGTTTGGTTTCGACCACTACGACCCGGGTTCGATTCCCGCATTGGACACTTTTTTCTGTTTAAAAAAAAATGCTCCAATGGCCCCTGATTCTTGCAAAAGTCCAACCCCATCAGCGAGTGCAAGTAACCAAACGGGACTCTGGCACATTTGTAAGTGCAAAGCCGAACTGCTTTTCACATGTGTAGACATGTGGTGTGCTTACAGTAAAAGCAGTCGCTAACTACCCTCCTTGATTATCATGGCCTGTACCACGTGTACTAGGGATAAGCAAAAAAAAGCAAAAGAAAGAAAGAACATTGAGAACATAAATTTATAATTGGGCTATCATTTTACATGCGTATATTTTTTACACAGAGCCTAGAATATTGTAAATATTCATTCAATAAATACACACACACACAAACCTTTATTAAGACACACAGGTCTTACAGAGGATTCTCCTTGGGGTTAAAAGACGGAGAAACCTATGAAAGTGGGAAATATACAAAGGGGTAAAAATGGAGAAAGATTATATACACATGGTAAATATATACAGATTATTATTTTATTAATCCTATGGAAAATAAGAATATGATTTGGAAAAAAAAAAGGAAATATGGATGGGAGAAGTGGAGAGCGAAAAGAGGAAAGAAAACAGGTATTTACATATGGAACATACATATAAGGGAACAAGTCAATTTAAGCTCTTCTGCTCACACAGCACAGGTGGACCATGGCTTTTTCCAAGAAATCTTTAAGAGATTTTCCAGGAAAATCCGAATGTTCAGAGTTGTAAGGTCATTCAATAAATACATAGTTTGTTAAAATTCTTATAAGTATTGATACAATTCTAAACTGTATCCGAGAAGTTTTGAAAGCAATAACTTCATTCTAGGCGTGTTGAAATATTAGGAAGTACAATTTTAATTATCTTGCGATTTGCTTGAAAATTATGGAAATTTTTTTATATTACAATTACAATTACAGTCGAACTTGGATAATTCGAACCCCAAGGGACCATAACAAAATTCGAATTATCCAAAAATTCGAATTAAAAACGGAAATTCTATTTATAGGAAATTCTAGGGACCAAGATAAATATTCGAATTAAAGAGGTTTTCGAATTAAAGAAGTTCGAATTATCCAAGTTCTACTGTATTACAATTATTTTATTTCCAAAGCGCTATATCCCGCAAGGGATATTTGCGCCAAACAAGGAGAAAAGTTTATTTACATAAGTTATTTACATTATTCAACGCATGAAAACATTAGTGATCCAGATTTTATAGAAAGTTTAGAATGTATTTACAAAATGAATTGAACTTTAAATATTATTTTTTTTTTAATCGGAAATCAAATCGTTAAGTTCACAAACAACTAGTTCATTCTTCATTATATAATCTTGTTTTTATATAAAACGAATGACCCGGGAAACGCCAGGGTTTACCCGATTAAATGCTTTTATTCAAATACTATTCGTTACAATTATAAATTGGCGCCGTGGATGTCATTCTTGTATAATATATAAATGAGTTTTAAAATTTGTAAAAAAAAAAAAAAAATGCATCGGCCGGGAATCGAACCCGGAGCGCCCGCGTGGCAGGCGAGCATTCTACCACTGAACCAAAAGCAAACGGTGACAGAATTAAGAACGCATGACGATGATAACTGTATATTATCCGTGACAGAGGCCACGACAGACGGTCGTGACTATATATATTAAAATATTATAAACACACAATTTTCTCAACTCTACTTTAATAAATAACAATTTATTTCTGCAGACCTTCTACTGCAATGGTAAAATTTGAAAATAAGAAGGTATGACTCCTTAAGGGCCATTATTTGCGAGAAGAGAATCTCATAAATTTTAATTTGAGAATAGAGATCTCTATATAGCCTTTTGTTACTCAAATCTCTTGTAAAATTTGGAACTTTTCCGCGTTTTTTTTACTTAAAAAAAAAAAATTCCTCGGCGAATTGTCTTTTATGTATATAATTGTGCACATCCTGTATACAAATTCGCAGTAGTTCACTAATTCAAACCAAAATTTCCATACATAGGTAAAAAAAATACGGGGTAGACGATAGGCTATTTTAAAAAATATATAAATCAATTATTAATATATTCAAATTATTCTACTTAGCTCGCGAGCAGCGCCTCTAGCGGTGAAGATGGGAGGTAATATCAGCTGACCTAATGTACATGTAAAGTTTGGAGCGGGACGTTTCACAAGAGTGACATCCACGGCGCCAATTTATAATTGTAACGAATAGTGTTTGAATAAAACATTTAATCGGGTAAACCCGTGCGTTGCCCGGGTCATTCGTCTAGTATCTTATATGCTCACTCCCCTAAATGCTTCAATAGATAATTTTGTTAATAGTACTCTGCAGTAAATCAAATTATGTTTATGTTCAACCTCGACTTATATTGTAGCAAACTATTTATTATATTTTATGTGCAGATTATTATTTTTTATATTTATATTATTTATATTTTGCTATGTACACTCCATGTTAAGAGCGGCTGCACATGGCGTCTGTTCCTCATGTCAGAGGCGGCCATTTCTTTTGTAGCTAAGTCGGCCTGCCTCTGAGTAGTGCTCCCAATCTTAATGACAAAGGCAGTCGCATTCTACTCCACCCAATCATGATGATTGTCCCCCGGCAGACACCATCAAAAGGCTCAAGCTTTACAAGCTGATTGAGTGGAGATAAGAAGAAGAAGATATTTTGCTATAACTTCACCTTTGCCGGTCCCAAACCCGGATGAAAAAGGAGGAGTGGGAGCAGTAACAAGCTCGCTAAAAAACCTGGGTTCAGCTGGCCCGGCTGATAGTATCATGTAAGGGCTCCTAATCCGGGAATACAGGATGAGCAGCGTCTGTACTCCATGTTAGGAGCGGCTGAGCATGACGTTTGTTCCTCATGTCAGAGGCGGCCATTTCTTTTGGAGCTAAGTCGGCCTGCCACTAAGTAGTGCTCCCAGTCTTAATGACAAAGGAAGACGCATTCTACTTCACCCAGTGGTTGTCAAACAGACACCATCAAGGGTCACAACTTGATACCTTAATATGATTGAGTGGAGATAATAAATAAGAAGATATTTTGCTACTCTGGCAACTTTTCTCCTTGCTTGTCTTGTATTTTAAAAATGTTGATTTGTGTTTTGCCTTAAATAAATTGATGTCATTCCGGAGTTTGTCTTTCATAATTTTCTACGTTATAATATATTTTAAGTGCTAACCCCTATGTGTGTGTATGGAAATCATATTACAGTCATATGACTGTTATAAGTGATTCGATAATTGGTTTTCACTGATGAATTCTTGCATAAGTACTAAGGGTGAATACTTTGAGAAACTCTGAAAGTTGCAGATTTAATAAAAATAAGTGTTTTCAAAACTTTTGGAGTGACCCTTGTAAAATATTGCTACGTGGAAAATTAGGAAAGACAAAACTTCAGGATGACACAAGCAATTTATTTAAGTCAAGAACAAACTATGAACGAGAGAGAAAATATAGATAACCCGGGCTCCTGGAGCATAAATCACCAACTACCCGGGATGTACAGCTACAGTCTATAAGTCCAGTCATGGGGAGAGCAAATTGCTGCGGTGAACCAGGTAACCAAGTAGTTCCAGGCAGAGTCAGGAAGAAGGGGCAGGGATGAAGTCTTGTACTCCAACTATAAATGACAAATAAAAGATAAGCAATGAGGGAAGTTTACAGAGTAGCAAAATATAAACATAAAAATGATACTCTGTTAATAAAATGATAAATACTTCGCTACAATATTTAAAAAGAGAAGTTCGTAAAAAGAAAAAAGTAATTTTAAATAATTTTCAAAGTACTTCATATTGTTGATCATTTGTTTTATTAATACACACGAAGAGTTAAATAGAGAAAGAAAATTAATAATTTATTCCTAAACGATTTTTTTTACCAAATCCTATTTTAATTATTATAATTATTACTACTAATCCAGGTGGAACACCGGACATGGAGCACAGGGATACAACGACCATAGAAGAGATCCAGGAGAACGACCTAGAGCAGATGACACGAGACCTGACAGACAAGAATGGATCAAGGCCAGGGGATCATCTTATCGAGGAACCACCAGGAGAGGCCATAGAAAGACTGCTGAAGAGCTGCGGGACATCAGGGGACCATATCTGCGAGGGCCACAGCGCTGACCAGGAGTCAAGATACCAAATGTAAATATCTTTGTTTACTTTTACTGTTGTTATTTATTGAAGTTGTAAATAAAAATATGTAAATAGACTGACCATTCGCTACACTTTTTAGAGAAAAACTTGTAACCTTTTTGAAAAATAAAGTTACTACTAATCCTATTACTATTCTAGTATAATGATAAGAAAATGATTTTATCAAATTCATTTTGGTTTTAAAATATTCACTCAATTTTTACCTTAATGAAGCCTTTTTAAAACATTTTTTCCGTTCATCATTACTCTTCAAAATTCACCCTTCCTACCTCATCCAAAAGGTTAGAAATAATCGTTATTTCTCCTTGAAATAAATTTTGATTTTTCGTTGAAAAGAAACACATGCGGGATAGTATTTCAAATGTCGTTTTACGTTAAATTATGAAAAAAAAGAAGCAATATATCGATTTAAATAAATATTTTTTGTTTATTAAAATGTGTTTAGCTTTTTTTTTTCCCCCATTTGCAGAGACTCCGTGGTAAATCTGTATATAATAAATTTCTTTATAATACAATATAATACGGCTTATGATTTGTTCAAATCAATAAGCTTGAGGGATAAGTCTCTTTTAAATACATTTATTTCAAGCTTTCGGGCTCAACCGCCCTTCGACTAATATAATTTTTCCTGTCGAAGGGCGGTTGAGCCCGAAAGCTTGAAATAAATGTATTTAAAAGAGACTTATCCCTCAAGCTTATTGATTTGAACATAATATTATGGGATTACCTATTAACGGCTTATGATTGTAAAACGACGTTTGACAAGTTTTAGCGCAAATGTTTCTTTTGAACGAAAAATCGTAATTTATTTTAAGGAGATTGAGATTGAAACTGATTTATTACAATGTCTATATAAGATTATATAAGGTTAAATACAGAAAAAAATACAAATATGAATAAATAAGATCATATAATGATAAATATATAGATAAATAGATATAAATAGATAAAATAATTGATAAATATACATATATATAAAATATATATACAAGGTCTTCATTGGTGGCGCCCACCGCGGATAAGACTCCGCCACTTTAAGGAGAAATAACGACTAATTCTATCCTTAAGGATGAAGTATGAAAGGATGAATTGTAAAAAGAGTAATGATAAACGGAAAAATAAAAGTGTCCAGGGATGGGAAATTTCTTTTCCTCCAATTTACCCAGACCTATTTATTTATTAACTTAATTAAGTTTTCCTGTATATAAATTTCATATTATACCATTAAATGTGATTAGCTTTTAAAAACATAATAAAAACATTGCTTATATTACTGGTACTATTACTGTTATTTCTGTATGTAACCTACATTTCTGTGCGTGGAGAATCTGTATAAGACTAAAAGGTCTTAATAAAGCTTTTTGTTGTTCTTGTATATCTGCCTTTTTTAAAAATTTGCATATGCCTTTGTTCAAATATATAAAAGTTTGTTATATATGATCATCTTATTGAAGTTAAAAGAATAAAATATGTAAATATATTATTTAAGAATATGTAAATTTGTAATTATTGTAAGAAAAGGTTTTGCATACTCTATGTTTTGAAAATAGAGCAATCCATAAATAAATCTTTAATTAAAAAGGTATATATTGGATCAAATTATCATTCATTTTACCAATATTGGTAAAAAAATTGATAATTTGATCCAATAGATTTTCAAGACATCTACTTTTCGAATGCCCAGCATTTCAAGATTATAGAATGAACTAGTTGTTTGTGAACTTAACGATTTGATTTCCGATAAAAAATCATATTTAAAGTTTAATTCATTTTGTAAATACATTCTAAACATTCTACAAAATCTGGATCTCTAATGTTTTCATGCGTTGAATAATGTAAATAACTTATGTAAATAAACTTTTCTCCTTGTTTGGCGCAAGTATCCCTTGCGGGATATAGCGCTTTGGAAATAAAAAATAAATTTAAAAAAAATAATAATTTGATCCAATATATGCCTTTTTAATTAAATACTTTATGTGTATATATGTTAGTTGAGTGTAATCTGAGGATTGTGATAGAAACATGATGAGGCTAAAATTCGTAGACATGTTTTCTTAATCTTTATTAAATATTTTCAGAAATAAAAAGTCTTCTTGAACTTATATTAAAAAAAAAAAACAGGTAAATATTAACTTCACTTTGAAAATAGAGCAATCCATAAAATAAATATTAAATTAAAAAGGCATATATATATTGGATCAAATATCATTTATTTTACAAATATATCAGTTGGCTGAACGCCAACCTTCAACAAGGTGTTATACCATTTTGTTGTTGACACATTTTAAAATGTTATAACACCTTGATAAAGGTTGGCGTTCAGCCAACTGAAATATTGGTAAAATAAATGATATTTTGATCCAATATATGCATTTTTAATCAAAAATTCACATCACTATAACAAATTTTATGATTTTCTTCTTTACGATACAGATTTCAAAAAGGTTAAGAATGCCTATTGAATAGAGGATCCTAGCAACTTATACCAACCTGAGCTTCTTTATGTCATAGCTCTTCCTCAAAGGCTTAGATGGAGGAATAAAAGGTTTATGGTAGCTCCTTCTTCATTTATTGCCCTTTCTTGAGGGGGTCACTCCTTTTGGCTCGAGTTCTTTCTGAAGTAGAAGTTTATTTTAATGGAAGCCATCTTCTTCTTTCTCTTCTATTTTATTACCAGGTTCTTCTCTTTATGCCCATATAGTCTCGTCTTTTTAATTCTTTATAGGGAATAAAAAATCTCTAAAAATGATATATTTATTTGTGGTCGAGCACAGCTTTAATGTCGCATAAGAAATTGTGAAAAAAAGTAATGGTTGAGGTATTGTGTTTATTGCTAACGTACTGTTATGTCAGGCAATGAAAGTTATTATTGGTTGAATGTATTGTGCCTTTTTTTGAGCTTATCTTTTTTCTGTTTTATATATTGGGAATAAAAATATCTTTAAAAATGATATATGTATTTGGTCTAACAGTTTTAATGTTGGGAAATAAAATAGAGAATGTTATTGTAGTTTTTGTTATCTTAGAGGTATGTTACATGAGTCTATAAAATTCATTTCTGGTTCAGGATCTTTTTATATTGTTACTGAACCACATACTGCTATAGGTTAGAAAGTGATATATCTTTCTTATTATAAAGTGCAGGAAAAATTTGTTTCCGCTTTCCTGCCAGACTATATCTTTTAGATTAGGGGTTAGAATAAAATTTTCTTTTGAATAATTTATTGAAAATATCTTGGATATTTTTTGTAGAAAGCCGAGTAATAGAAATACACCTAACCCCCGATTTACACGGTACTTGTTTTACACGTTTTCGCTTTTACACGGTTTTCCAAATAAGTTTTTTTTTTTGTTTTTATCGCACTATACTAATTGCTACTGTGATTGAACACATGCGCTGTGTACACATCTCACGAGGAATCCCGAGCTTATGTGCTGACTACATATTTTAACCTGTCAATGCATTTTATTTTTATTTCTGTGTACACCTATCCCCCGATTTACACGTTTTTCTCAGGAACGTATCTACCGTGTAAATCGGGGGATAGGTGTACTTGTAAATTTCCTTCCGTTAATATTTTCATTTAAAGATGACTATGCCTATTTGTAATGATTTAATTCTCTTACATCAGCCACTTTGTCTCTACAAATTTTATGAACTCTGTCGATTAATACATGCAAATTTGTAAATATTTAATTCTAAGTTCTAATTTGTTTGTTTCCTCTGTATTAGGCTCAAATACTTCCAATATCGCGCCTGGTTGATTAATAAATAAATAAATAAATAAACATTCCTATTTGGAAATGCAGGGTTGAATTTCTGCCTTCGTTAATATGGAATATAATTACTGTAAAAAAAGGCCGTAATTTTCAAATCACCATGAATTCCATGTCCATAGATGTATTTCATGAGTTTGATAACCGGCTGGATATCAGTATATTATGTCAAAAGAATAAAATCATAAGAATAATTTCTTGTAAGGTTTTTATATTTAGCCGAGATTTCTGCCCTTCCACAGAAGTAAAAATGAGAAAGTATAAGAAGATAAATATTGTTTATATATACATATCTGCGCAAATTCGCATATATTAAAAGATTTGCATTCAAAGAAATTAGAACGCGACAAAATATATATATATATTTAAATATATTTTACTTCTGTAGAAGACGACAGAAATGCTCGATAAAGCTCGGGTAAATAAATTGCCACTACAAGAAACTCTTTGCCTCACGATTTTGTTCTCTTGATAATATAGATGTATATGCTCCTAGAGTAACTGAAGATAAAAAACCTCCACTGCATTTTATTACAATTTGAAAAACTTATGGGAATCTCTATGTAGAATTATATAAAATGGCGTACCTAGATCTGTAAAAAAAAAAAAATTTTTTTTCAAAAATTTCGAGAGATTGCTTCCTCTTTATCAATTTATTGCACAGTTTTTAAGAAAAAAAATGTTTTTTTTTTTCTTTACAGATCCAGGTACGCCATTTTATATAATATTAATTAATGGATCGCCTTTTGACTCAAACTATATGTAGAAGTTGAACATGAGAATAATTATAGCTCTACCATGTGCATATTTCCCAAATAATTTTAAAATGCGAATTTACTTCCTTCTTTTTTCCTCTTCTTTTCTGTAACTCTAAGAAGAATCGGTATGTAAGACAAAATCTAAATAAAGGTAGTGATTGATATACATTCGATTCCTGATTATCTGTAGACGGTATTTTATGGAGATGAGTAGAGTGAGACGATGTATGTAGTCAATGATGTGGTTAGGAATTGTAGGTTGAAAGTTATACTACAGGTTGGAAGTTTAGTAGGAAGTTATACTACAATTTGGAATTTATACTAAAACATAGTTTGCAACTATACTGAAGGGTTATTATCCGTAGATGACCAGACTTAAGTCTGGAAGCATTTAGGGACTGCTCTTCTCTTTGGAGAACAGGCTTGATGTTTATTCCAAGTTTTTCTGACCTCTACCAACCATTAGCTCTAACTTACATCCATTCCTATTGATATTGGGCTTTGATGTGACGGATAATATTACTGTATTCATTATTGAGAGAAAAATTTGACACTTGGGCAAGAAACAGAAAGCCGGTGTATCGCTTTATTAGTTAAAAAAAACTTCAATCTCAGTTTTGAACCAGCGTTCTAGTTGTCAAATAAAAGTGGATACTATCCTATACAATCCTTATTGGATCAAATTTAAAAAATCTATATTCCGGCGATCTTTTATCCTATTTATATTTCTAATCTTTTTTCTCTTATAACAAAAAACACGCTGTCAGTTGCTGCTGTAACATGTTTCAAGATTTAATCCTTTTCACAATTGGACCACCGATGTCAAACACGTTATCCTTGATTCAATTTTAAAGCTCTCGAGCAAAAAATCTTAATCCCGAATGACAGCTTCACGATGGATGGAGACCGATGAGTGACTTGGGTCAGATGGATAGCTTCGGATCTTTTTAACTTTTAACGTTTTTCTTGAAGGTAGCGAGGTGTGATTATGTAAGGTCTATCTCCATAAACTCTTTAATTCTTTATTTTTGAAATTATCAAGGAATTTTCATTTATTTTGAATTATCTTATCTTTCACTAATGTGCAGTCTAGTGTTTTGACATTCTACCATTGACGCGTGGCTTGGGTCTTTATTTATTTTCTTCATTTGGAATAATCAAGGCATTTTCATTTCTTTTGAATTATCTCATCTTTCGCTACCTAAGTTTATGCTTTTACTGAATGAGCTGTCTAGTGTTTATACATTGGTGTATCTACTATTGACACGTGGCTGGTATCTTTATTTATTTTATTTATTTGAAGTTATCAAGGTATTTTTATTTCATTTGAATTATTTCATCTTTCGCTAACTAAGCTTATGCTTCTACTGGATAAGCAGTCTCGTGTTTACAACAACAACAACAAAAGCCTTTATTAAGGACCTCTCGTCCTATAAAGGATTCTCCAGTTTACAGAGTAATTGAAGAGAAGAAAACTAAGAATGCAGAGAGAAACCTATAAGTAGTAGGTATAGTATAGTATTTTCTACACTGTGACTATATACAACAGCAGCAACAAGCCTTTTACTGGAATCAAAGTCCCAAACAGGATTCGTCATTCAGTCTAGTGTTTATAAATTATTGTATGTACCATTGACACGTCGCTGGGATTGTCTGAATTGTAATAGAAGCTGGTCTAGAGAAGGTTAAGTGCTCTCGGAAATCAATGAATATACTACATTTTAATTGGAATAATTATAATTGAAAAATCCATTAATCGATAAAATAAAACTGTATTCATACTATAATCAGAGCGTGATGTAACCTATATAAAATATCTGAAAAAAAATCTGTTCTTTGGTAGAATTATCAATGTCTTCTTAATAATAATATATCTAAAATTAAATCGTCTTTTGTGTGCGTTTATCAAGTTTATTTTATTAACTTTAATAGCCATATTTTGGGCTCTAGCTTTTCAAAGTGCAAAATAATTTTACTTTTTGATATAATATTTAGAGCAATTTCTTTTTAATTTACTCTTCGAGTATCTTTTGCACGTTTAATAGCGAGATCTCGTAAGTTCGCGATTGAATTTAATAAAACAAACGTATTGCAAAAGAATTTACTTTTAGATTGAGATTGAAACTGATTTATTAATCGTTTTCATATAATATTATATAGTGCCAAATTTAAAGTTACAGAAAAAAAATGTATATGTATATTTACATCAGACATGAGCCTTCTCTGAAGGGACGTCTGGACAATGTCAAATGTTCAAGGCCGCCCTGAGTTCGGAAAGACCCGTGCTTATAAAGGGGTTTTTGTCCCCAACGTGCTCAATTGCATCGCCGAGGAAATCGTACAGAATTTTCTTGTTTGCATATTTACTTTTAGATATACAGTAGAACCTCCACATGAGAGGACAACTCTCTACAAAGGACAGTTTTCATTTTCAAAATTGTCATTTTTACTAAGAAACCACTCTCCCGTAAGAGGACACCGCTCCCTAAAAGACACTTTGGCTCTTCAATTAGGTGTTATCCTTTACAGGGAGGTTCTACTGTAATATTTACCGCAATTTCTATATTTCAATATCATATAATAATGAAAGAAAAATGTTAAAATATGGCAATAGTACAATCTTCTTGTTCTTCTTTCTTATCTCCACTCAATCATATTAGGGTGTCAAGCTTGAGACTTTTGAAAAAGAGATTTGACAACCATCATGATTGGGTGAAGTAGAATGCATCTGCCTTTGTCATTAAGACTGGGAGCACTACTCAGTGGCAGGCCGATTTAGCTCCAAAAGAAATGGCCGCCTCTGACATGAGGAACAGACGCCATGTGCAGCCGCTCCTAACATGGAGTACAAACGCTGCTCATCCTGTATCCCTGGATCAGTAGCCCTTACAGGGTACTATCAGCCGGGCCAGCTGAGCCTAGGTTTTTTAGTGAGCTTGTCCCTCATCCTTTTTTATTTAATACCATATAATAATGATTATCTCCACTCAATCATATTAGGGTGTCAAGCTTGAGACTTTTGAAAAAGAGATTTGACAACCATCATGATTGGGTGAAGTAATATTTATCGCAATTTCTTTATTTTAATACCATATAATAATGATATAAAAATGTTAAAAGATGGCAATAGTAAAATAATTTGTTTCAATAGATTTTCGTACTCTTTGCTCCAATAGGTTTTCATCCTTGAGATGAATCAAACGAAGTGTTCTCGATTTAAACATCAAGTCAGAAGTAGTAGCAAAGACACGAGGAAGATCAAGATGTTTGAAGGTTAAGGAGAACAGCAGTAAACGATCATAAAAAGAAGGAAAAATCTCCTGAGGAGGAAAACTTAGCATCATCATTCTTTCCTTACTGACATTACTTCAAGTTGGAATTTACGTATTGTTTTTAGACCCTCTCGTATTTCATCCCTTATTTACCCCGGGGACATTTGAACTTAACATACATACATAGTTCCTTGTGATTTATTATGTAAATATGAAAATATTTTAGTGAAAATGTGTTGAAACGCTATTCTGAGGTCTTTTATACACAAACTCACTATAAGGATAATTATAACTCGGATTCGAATCCCGCATTGGGATCTTATTTTGCTAAAAAAAAAAAAATGAAAAAAATTATCCTCGATTCTTTCTCACCTCTAAATACACCCATACCTCGCTTTGCGTCGGGGTTATGTTCCAAAAGAAAAAAACACGACGCAAAGTGAAAATATGTGAAGGCGCAATCAAAAACAAAGGTGTTGCCATATTTTAGGAGAAAAAATTCAAAAAAAAAAAAATTAGAGACTCGAATCCAAAACAACGCAACTTCGAAAATCTAACGACGCACAGTGAAAATCAGTAAAAATTAAGCAGCGACGCAACTTCGAAAAAAACGCAAAACGAAACGACGCAAATCGAGGTATTGGTGTATGTGGATCTCTTGTGGGCATTTTGAAATCGAAATGGCGCTGGATAAAGAAGACCATAGCTCGAAAAATGGTTATATACCATTTCTATAGTTGTGTATTGGGCATATGAGAGCATTATGCACGAAGAAATGTGTGGCCATTAGACATGCATCGGACCTGGAGGCTGTTGTTGGGTGCTGCGCTGCCTGGAGTACAGTAGCTTCATCTATGATTCCTTTCTTCATGTTGTGAATCTTTATAAGACCGGTGGTCTTAATAAAACTTTGTGTGTGTTTATATATGAGAGAATTATTAATTTTCTAATTTTCTTAACAATAATAAAGATAGATAAATTCGATCATCCATCAGAATAACAGTGGACGAGTAGGTAACACCCTCGATTCCCGAAAGTCATGAACCGGGATTGAATCCCGTGTTAAATTTTGATTTAATATGAGAATAACCTTCACATATTATTCACTGTTTCAATTATCATGAACTAGGTTGCTCTTGCTGTGAGCGGTACCTATTAATGTGATTTTGAACCGATCCATCAGAATCAAAAGCTAAAGAGTTAGTCAAGATGAGCTGTCATCTTCAATTTGAATACGATTCATTGTGATGAATTGGGAAAATCAATAGAATCACTTCATCTCCAGACTGATGAAAACCGTGACTACCTCATCAAAAGAATCTTACACAACTACAATTTTCTCTTATTTCATTATAACAATTCTCTTAACGAATACTATTATATATTAATATTATGTTAAACATCTAAATAGTAAGGTATTAATAATAATTTACATCTAAAATCTTTATTATTCACATTTCAATCGATACAATTCGATATTTTAAAAATGGCGACTGATGGCTAAACCTATTTCAGCTTCTAAACATCCAATTACATCTTTAAACATCCTACTTATCATCCAATCAAATCTCATTACTCTTTAAATGGTACTCCACGTGCAGATGTTAAAAGAGATGCATTAGATAAGAGTTTGATGATTGGCAGAGCTAATGGTGACAATATTTGCATTGAGGTGGCAATTTTCGATGCCCCGACTTTGCCAGAAGACATGCCAATCTGTTTTATAGGATGACAGTTCCATTGTAAGGCCTCTGTGATTAATCCAAGTCAGTTTGGCACTAATGGATCATTCAGAGATCGGCTGCTCATGTTTGTTTAATGTTCTTTAATCTCTTCCATCAAAATATTGATGTCAATGGGAATCTGAAGCTCAAATAACAACATAGAAGGCAGTACTTAAAATATTTGTATTAAGGCTTATCAGTCGCTTGAATGATTCTCAAATTTATCTTTGTAAATTTGTTTTATTTTTTATTTATTTAATTTGTTAACCAAACGACTTTACAACAACATTATTAGTCGTAAAGATAAAGGCTGCCTGGCCGGCATTCATATTTATATAAAAAATAGACACTTCGGCCAGTTGGAGTTTTTTATTTTTCTCAACGTTTCGACAAAAATCTTTTGTCTTCGCCAGGAGAAGTAAATAAAATAAAGCATTTGGCAAGACGTTAAAAATTGTTCTATTTCGCGGGAGAACAATTTTTAACGTCTTGTCAAATGCTTTATTTTTATTTACTTCTCCTGACGAAGACAAAATATTTTTGTCGAAACGTTGAGAAAAATAAAAAACTCCAACTGGCCGAAGTGTCTATTTTTTATATAAACATTATTAGTGTTCCATAGCTTGCTATAATAAATCTCTTAGTTCCATCAATCTATATTAAGACATCAGGATTTTTTATCAAAAATTGGAGCGGTTGAAGACTCTAGCTGCCATTGTAGCAAAGAATTCCAGGACTCGAGACACCTACTACTGGAATGCCCACTCTTATTTAGCGCTAGACAACAGACAATAAATAATGTTGTAGATCTATATCAATTTGTAAATAGCAGAGAGAATTATCATAGATTTAACTATTTTTGTAAATATATTTATGAAATAATTTCTCAAGAAGCCTCTGGGACCAAAAATCATTTTGGTCGCAGTGATACAGCCTACTCCACGCTGACGAGCGCCAACAGCGCGAAACGCGTTCGTGGATGGCTTTTCTTGATTTATCAAAAACAGGCTAAATCAATGTTTAGTTGATTTCTGTTCCACCAGATGGCGCTCTGCCTTCTGAAAAGCACATGTGCTCCTGGTCAAGAGATATGTCTTTTTTATTTTTAAAATTTATGATTATCTTTCTAACCTGAAAGGTTCAGGTTCCTAATATATATTATTGTTTCTCTTTTTTATTTATTTTTTCTTGTATAATATGTTTATAACTGTTTCTGTTTAGAAAAATGTAAATCGACGCAATTATCCATAGCCGGGATATCGCGTTTTGTGTGTTGAAATAAATAAATATTGTGTGACGAAGAAATAATTTATTATTTAATCTAATTTAATTATTCAATAATATTTGGAAACAGATTTAATTTAATTATTCAATTTAAAATAATGATAGAAATATTTATTTGCGAGCTTGCTCAATATTCTCTAGCTGTAGATAGTTTTGTTGAGTTGTTGATAATTGTCGACTAGTCGTACTGACGTCATCTATAAATACTTTCACACCTTCAGATATACAAAGACTTGATTTTCTACGCTACAATATTAAGGCATTCAGTCTTAAATACAGATTATCCTGAAAGATATAGAAAAGGAGTGAGAAAAAAAGAAAAAGATTAAAAAATTGGATTTACAAAGTTCTTTAGGAAATTTGTACATATAAAACTATATAGAGTTATATATAGATTCTTATTAAAATTACAAATATATTCTCACAATGAGTATCTTTTTTATTTAAAAAAACGTTAGCTTTCAAGCGTTAATCGCTCTTCAACGGGCTTACTATAATATCGACTTTATCCCACCAGAAATATTCACAAAAACAAAATAAACATATTCCATAAAATAGTTAAATTACAAACCAATTTAAAATTTTCAGTTATAAAAATTTTCAGTTATAAATATCCACGCTGAGCGCGTTTGTTTTTGTAAATATTTCTGGTGGAATAAAGTCGATATTATAGTAAGCCCGTTGAAGAGCGATTAACGCTTGAAAGCTAGCGTTTTTTAAATAAAAAAGATACTCATTGTGAGAATATAATTGTAATTTTAATACTTTTTTTCACAATTTTATCATGACTATATAGATTCTCCCGAGAAATACAGAAGAGGAGTGGAAAAAGAGAGGGATAAAGAAATTCGGATTCACATAGTTATATGGTAAATATGTACATATAGAGCTGTATTTACTTTGCTATAAGTTAGGGGTCAGCAATTTGCGGCTATCGAGCCACATGCAACTTTTTGGACGTGAAGTTGCGTATAGTACTCGCATAAATAAAAACTTTATGTGAGTACTATTTATTGTTGACAATAAAAAAATTGGTGACTTTAAAACTATGAAATTTTGTATATTGTCATTTTTGACTCTTCTGACTCAAAAGGTTGCTGACCCCCTTGGTATAGGTTATGGTTGTATTCTCTTTCTCTTCTTTTTATATATTTTCTGGATCCATGTTATTTTTTCTTTCTGATATTTGGTCGGTAAGTTCCTCATAAGTGATTTTACCGTATAGATTAGATTAATATGAGAGCGAGAACTTCCTCTCTCTCTCTCTCTCTCTCATTTTACAATAAAATTGGACCATTAACTTCCAAGCTAACAGATCAAGGTCCTACATGTAATGAATCAACACCTAACTTACTTAAACTACTCTATAGAATGAGTGTGAACTAAGAGGAAATACCTGTGGAAGCATCATTCAACTCGAAATCTTGAAGATTTTAGTAAAATATTAGGCAAACTTCTTTCAGAGAGAACGTGTTTTATATTATCTTGAAGATAAGAGATTACCTGGCCGGCATTCCTCATTTTTACATGACAATAGGAAACGGTCAACTAGGATGAAGGAAAAAAATATGGTCAAACCAAGCTCATAGAATTGACAATTGAAACAAATTTTATTAACTTATTGTCTATTATTTACCTTAAAAATGGAAATAAAAGTAAAATATAGATGATCATGCGGGGGGATGTGCCCCGGCGAGTGAGCCTTCTTTCCCAGGCGATGAGCGGGTCCTCTGTTCCTCTGGTCAGCCCAACCTGTACGAAGTACCGGTAGATGATGGATTTGGCAGACGCTAGGATGGCCAAGTCGTCATCTTCGAGGCCAGACCCGAAAATCCAGGCCCGCAAGTCAGGGGGTTGCTTGAGGACACTGAAGGCTTCGATGATGAGGGGCCTGATACGACTGCAGCTCCAGTAGCGATGGTCAAGGGAGCTCATAGAATTATGGGGACGAATCCTGAAAAAAGGAATAGCCTCTGTTCCATCAGTTTCTATCTTCCAAAAGATGATCCAAGAACATTTGTATTGGAAGATCAAAAAAGAGGAGGTACCTTCTCTTTGTTCTTATAATTTCTCAGCAATATAATAAGCGATGAAAAATATAACCAGCTTCTATCTTATCCAGGTAATTTTAATGTTACAAATCTCTTATTAAGCATATTTCTATAACTGTTTCTCTGTTCTTTTATGCGACTATAAGAGGTTAAACTAACTGATAGGTAACTCAGGCTCCATGAGCACATCCATAGATATGACTAAGGTCAGACATTCTGCTCTACAGGAATCTGAGTAATCTCTATATAATCGTGACCATGATATGAATGTTGTGATCAGCCTGATTTATCATCCTGACATTTTTTCCTCATTTTTATATGACAATAGGAAGAGATCACCTAGGTTGATGGAAGAAAATATGGTCTAAGATCACGGACAAGCTCATAGAATTAGGTATCCATAGATATGACTAAGGTCAGGTATTCTGCGCTCTAGGATTCTGAGAGTTATTTCTATACAATATACCAAGGTATGGATGTTTTGATCAAAATTGTTTGTCAACCTGAAATTTGTTTTCCCTTATTTTTACATGACACTTGGAAAGATCAACTAGGTTGAAGGAAGAAAATATGGCCTAAGATCACGGAGAAGCTCAAAGAATTATTAGGTATCCATAGATATGACTAAGGTCTGGCATTCTGCTCTCCAGGAATCTGACTTATCTCTATATAATCGTGACCATGATATGAGTGTTTTGATCAGCATGATTTATCATCCTGAAATTTGTTTTTCCTCATTTTTATATGACAATAGGAAAAGATCAACTAGTTTGAAGGAAGAAAATATGGTGTAAGATCACGGACAAGCTCATAGAATTAGGTAGACAAATCCTGAAATGGAAGAACCTCTTGTTCTATCAGTTTCACTCTCCTATATGATGATTCAAGAACATTTGTATTGGAAGATCAAAGAAAGAGGAGGTACCTTCCCCTTTAGGCGGTTGTTTTACGACTTTGTTGGCGCCTGTGCTCCCGCCCAATTCCTCTCAACCAAGTCTTCGACTGAGTGTTGTTCAGTCGTGTGGTACATAATGCAGAGGATTAACTGCACTAAGTAGTCTAATTTTGGTTTAAAACCTACAAGACCAAAGTGTATTTAAGATCAAGATTTGACAGTCCCAAATATATACTTCTGGTATGAAAACTAATTCAAAATATGATATCATTCTCATTTAAGACAAAATTGTGTTTAAAATACAGATTTTGAATTGATAATGGGAAAGATTCAAATTGGCAAATGTCGTTTCGAAAATTCAATAAGTCAAGCCTTCCCAAATCTTCAGTTCACTAAATGTAGAATGTTTCATCCTATCTGATTGAAAGGAATAGTGTTGAATAAATCCCTTCTCTCAATATATAGACAATGACAATTAAAATAATTTTATTGACATCTTGTCAATACATACAAAGTGCACAGTCTGCACTATTTAAAAAAAAAGATAATATGGATTATATACACTATGTACAATGAATATGGCGCCTCTGCCATCGCTGCAGAATTTGGTGGAGAAACACCAGTGGGTCTCCAGCGACACCACGCATTTCGCGATCTACGAAGAATACGTAGATCGCGTGGTCCTCGAGACCAACTGGAAAGATCCAGGACTGCAAGTCCGGCGGCCGGCCGATGATTGAGAGCACCTTTCGGATGACAGGGCGAACGGCGCTGCAGGACCAGTATATAGACATATATAGACGTATATACATAGATAGAACTATGTGTTTTGTTTACTAAAAAATTGTTAATGTTACAAAGATATTTCAATATACGCGTTTCAAATTCGAGTCCTGATTACCGTAAATGACAGTTTTAAACCAACTCGATCATCTCACTCAATATTGTAACTTTATTAGCGTATATGCAAACAAATATGGAAAAATGAGATGAAAAGAGAAAATAACTTTTAATGCTACAATGAAGCGTTTACGATTCTCTGATTAAATTCTTCCTTGTTATGTTTAAATATGAAATATCTATGCAGTTGGTCATTATAGACATTCCCTGATAGCGTAAATCCATGTAATTTCCACATTGCAATTTTCAATTCGAAAAAATCCTTGACGCAAGTTCTGAAATTCTTAGCATCCCTGTCGTATTCAGAGGATGTCAATATTCAGTGCCGTTCTTTCAAGGCCAAGGGCAATCATTATTCTAATTTGACCAACCATCAATCGACAAATTCTATAGAAATTCATCTATGAGTTCTATTTAAACATTAAACATCACATGTTTTTTTTTCTGTTAAACCTTGGGTTTTCTACATCATCTTCACATAACTTTCAGATATCTGTCACATCAAGCTATCTTATATTAAATTACATGGTATCATTCATTCTTTAATTTCACCCAAGATCATCTCAGTACTCGAATTCCTCTCGAAATAAAGCTATCAAAAGAAAAGATCGAGATGTGTAATAGATGCGGAATTGCCAGAAAAGATAAAAATGATGTGGTATGTAAGGGTAGTTGCTGAGTTTATCATGTGCTTCACTGGCCATACAAGACCGCTCCTCTTCCAGGAATGGTTTCAAGACCTTCCCGCAATACATCATCTGCAGGACCAAAGAGGCCTCATCAGACCACCTCTTGGAATGTATGGAAGCCTCAAGACAGGACCTGTATTCCAACCCTACCAAGATTGTGAATTTGATCTATGAATATAATCTCCATGACCTTGTAAAAATATACAATGGGATAAAAAAATGTGCTTCGAGATTGAACAAATAGAGATCTTTGGTGCTTAGACGAAGGGCAAGAAGAGGCGTGAATATGTAAATGAGGCAAGATAATGAAGAGATGTAGCGGGGCGGAAGACCGAGATACCTAACGAAAGCCTCCTCACCTGGTTCAAATGGGCCCCACCAATAAAAGGAACAACATCTGGAGCCGCTTCCTTGTAAACTGACCATTTCCCCCCCTTTTTTCCTTGAAAATGGCCCGCAACCATTTTTTATCTCCTTTTCTATTGGCCGTTTTGTTTTTTAGCGCTTGTTAGAGGCTAATTGCTTTAGTCATGTCCGTTCCTCCGTTATAGAATCGGAATCTTTCCATCTTGGGATGGTTTTAAAATTCTTTGCGGGAATGTAAACTTCACGTCACGAAGTATGCCATATTGAACGGAATGATTGAGAAACTTTTGAAATGGAGAGATTTAAATATTATTTCTTATTAAATATAAATTATACTAATGAGGCAAGTATATATAGAGTATGGAAATATAAATATTAAAATTAATGATTTGTTTATAAAATATTTTGCTATATAACTCCTTCCCTAAAAGGAGCTGTGACTCACAGCTTAGAAATCTTGTTGCTACTGACATGGATCTGACATGCTTCTGCTAAAGATTCCCTCGGAGTCTTGGAACTTTGTCCCTAGTACTTTGTCCTTTTTCTTTCTTGCGACGTGAAGAGCGGATTTTTCCGTCAATGTCATTAAGGACATCGTCTTCTTGGAAGAAACTCTTGACTTTGACATGGCGCCTTAAGGTCTTCATGCGATCTTCAGTTTGCCTTCCCTTCCCAGCATCTCCACCAAAATGTAAAATAGAAAATTAAGAAAGACAAATTTCAGGATGACACGGCAATATATTTTAGAGAGAGATATTTATAACCAAGGATCCTGAAGCGTAGAACGCCAACTACCCGGGGAGTCCAGCTCACTAGTATGGACTAGTGTTGAGCGCTTTTACTTCGCGTTCTGTTTTGATTCCGAGTTGAACCAGTTGACCAGGAAGTTCCATGCTGAGGTTGAGTCTGGATGACTGACCATAAATGTAGGATTGAGGTAGGTCAGTCCAAGCAGGATAGCTGTTTGCATCCTATGTCTCAGGAATGCTGGACAGCTGAAAAGAAGATGATCGACTGTCTGTTTTTATTTGAGTCAAGAACAAGCTAAAATATTTGTAAAATACTTGAGTGGTAATGAGGCGAATATACAGAGTAGGAAAATATAAATATCAAAATTAATAATGAGTTTATAAAATAATAAATATTTTGTTACAATATTATTATAATAAGATTATGTGAAAAAATGAAATTTTATAAATTGTACCCCAATAAACATACATTATTGATTAGAAACGCATCGATCTTCAAAATTCATCTACTTAAGCTTCAGCGATCTAATATCGCCATTTTCAAGCTTAACAAGAATTTTGTCTATAAAGTTTTGAAACATATAAATTATTTGTTACATTCTACATTTTATAAATAAATAATGCATCTATCACAATAAATTATACAATTATTCTTATAATATATCTCTTTAAAAAGAACTTAATATCCTAAAAATATACGGCTAACTCTCTCTATTTTCAAATTGATTAATAATAAACAATAACAAAAAGATGTATTAAGAACTTTTAGTCTTATACAGATTCTCCAAACAGAAATGTTGGATATATACAGGAAAAATAAAAATCAGGTAAAAAGTTTCTTTCAATTTTGAATTTGCAAGATTTCGAGCAAATATACTGCTCTTTAACGGTTTAATACTCTATGTACAATCTCTAAATGATATTTATACAAAATAATTGAAAACTTTTGTTATTGGCATGTGTGGGCGTGAATCAGACTGTTTACAGCTAAAGTAATTAAGCTTATATTTTATAATTAATTTAGTTGTAAACAGTCTGATGCATTGCTCGCGAGAACACATGTCAATAACAAAAGTTTTCAATTATTTTGTATAAAGATTATTGAGATATTGTACATAGAGTATTAGCCCGTTAAAGAACAGTATATTTGCTCGAAAACTTGCAAATTCAAAATTAAAAGAAACACACACACACACACAAACCTTTATTAAGACACACAGGTCTTACAGAGGATTCTCCTTGGGGTTACAAGACGGAGAAACCTATGAAAGTGGGAAATATACAAAGGGGTAAAAATGGAGAAAGATTATATACACATGATAAATATATATAGATTATTATTTGAATGATCCTATGGAAAATAAGAATATGGATTTGGAGCACAGGTGGACCATGGCTTTTTTCAAGAAATCTTTAAGAGATTTTCCAGGAAAATCCGAGTGTTCGGAGTTGTAAGGTAAAATTAAAAGAAACTTTTTACCTGATTTTTATTTTTCCTCTTTCAAATAATTTCTGGGTACCTATTGTTCACATATACAGGAATAACAGTAATAATACCAGTAACAAGCAATGTTATTATTATTTTAAATCTAATTACATTTAATGGTAATATGAAATAAATTAATGATAATGTTTTCAATTTTGCATTGAATCATTTTCCTTCATTCCACAAATAATTCAAAAAGTCTTTAATAAGGGATGAAGACCTGAAATGCACTTTCTGTGGATCAGGAATAACAATGGAGAGATGTTGCACTACTTATTTGATTGTGCTGCTCTGTCTGAGGAAAGACGAAAACTAAATGATAAAACGGGGCAACTTTGTCCTTCATTTACGGCACTAATTAATGAAATATCAAAGAATAGGTATATAGCACAGTGTTCTCCCCATCCCTTGTGAACTGGCGAATCCTGTATAGGGCGAGAGGCCCTAAATAAAGGCTTTGTTTGTTGTATAATTCAAAAAGTCGCGTATATGCTATAAATTATGCAAATTTAAATATTTATTTGCAGGAATGTTAGAGATTGTATATGCAAATATAACCTCTTGATCAAGAAGTCTCATGAATCTAATTCCTAATCTCTTTTGTGTATCAGCTGAAGCTATTCTCTTGTATTGGTACTGATTATTCAATTCTTTACTAATTTCTTAAAATGCATATTAATATTTACATGAAAAGACATCTCAAAAATCCTCAAATTAATGTATTTAACATATTGTCTAGCTTTCAAATCGATAAAATCACGAAAATATTATAATTTTTAATATGAAAAAAAAAAAAGTATCTTTCTTAGAGATATTTTTACAAATCTTTGAACAACCTAAATATCGATCCAAGAACATGGATCAGAGTCTATGACAACCTCTGCATGAACAACGGCTGGGAAAGCTTCAGGGCAAAGACTAACGGAATTAGAGCCTACCTTGAAGGCATTGCCTGTATGTGGTATGATTGTCAATCTCCCTAATCTCAAGAAGCCAATTGGGAGGATTCGTGTGAAGAATTTAAAGTTATATGTAAAGTGATGAGCCAAGAGCCCTCCCAATATATTTTTTTCATCGCAGTAAGGGCAGTAGAAGTTTGTATTATGTATAAAATAAACATTCGTGCTTTTAAATCCTTTCATTTTATATGCCCATAGTTTTCTTGAAAACCATTTCTGAGATTCCATCCTTCAGTGCTGCGTATATAAGCAGAATCGTCCAATACAGTATTAGAGCTCTGAGAAGCGGTCTGGTGGATTAAATTGGCGAAACCGCTGGGAGGGTTCACCACTGATGACCCAAGCCCTCCCAATATATTTTTTCATCGCAGTAATCGCAGTAAGGGCAGTAGAAGTTTGTATTATGTATAAAATAAACATTCGTGCTTTTAAATCCTTTCTTTTTATTATGTAAAGTGTTTAACATATTGTCTAGCTTTCAAATCGATAAAATAACGAAAAAAAGATAATCATTTTTAATATGAAAAAAATGCATCGTTCTTAGCGATATTTATAATCGAATTCCTTTAAGAAAACTTAAAGAAGGAAGCATTTAACAATCAATGATACATGGATGATGCCTGATGGTGGTTTTAAGAATGCGCTGACAGAAAGTTCGGCGAAGAGGGTGATTGTTCAGCTAGACATTCCTCTAACGGTGGGAACTACGACAGATGGTTGCTAGGGATGGCTGGAATGCTGCTGTTGACACTTGTGCGGGCGTTCTCTTTTTTTATTGAGCCTTCCTTGAGGATTTGAATTGGCCCGATCCTTTTGTAGTTCCGTCCACAGATGTGTGCTCTTTCTTCGCCTAACAAGTTAAATACTGGAAAATATTTTTGCTTTTTTCTTTATTTGTAGCCTATTCTTGGGTTTCTTCTCCCTATTTAATGTTTGTTAGAACTGTGTTGTGGGTTTTTATTTATCTAGTCTTGAATGTGTTTACATAGTACCAATTTACGCTTCCGTATAAAGTGGATATATGTTTGTATGACCTTTAGAATTGGTGATTATTTTGGTTATGGTTTATTTATAAAAATGAGCTATTTTCGAGAATAGTTTTCATATATTTGTGCATATTTTTATTCATCTCTATTGAGCATATTTTATCGGTAAAATTATTTTTACTCTTACGAAATTTTGCATATCCTATATTATTAATTTTTATTGAAAATTTTGTTTTCAAAGTTCTTCGCATGTTTTCCTGAAATTTTTTTATATTTTGAATTTGCTTTTAAGAACGAAGATATTTAGATGAAGAAAAAAGAAAATTACAAATACCTTCGATTGTATCATCTTTTAGATACTTGCTCAAAAACAAGCCTAAACTTATGAACAAAGAAAATAAATAAATTTAAAACTTGATGCATATAAGATTTTGACAGTTTTTATTTCCCTCAAAACAAAGATATATTGTATTTTTGTAAATAATAACAAAATGCAAAGAAATTTATAAAGTTTTATTTCGAAAATGAATATGTATACTTATGTTGCCTAAATGCTTTTACCCAATATAGACATGTTATAATAGGAAAATATGCAGCCATTATATCCTATACAGTTCACTAATTGAAATTATTTACAATCAATTCTCCCTATATATATATTTCACAAACTAGGGTGCTTTACAATCAAGTCCCTATATGCTTCACAAACTATGTTTCTTTACAATCAATTCCCTATATACTTCACAAACTATGTTTCTTTACAATAAAAATTCCCTATATGCTTTAGAAACTATGTTTCTTTTCAATCACTCCAATATATGCCTTACAAACTATGTTTCTTTTCAATCACTTCAATATATGCTTCACAAACTAGGGTGCTTTACAATCAATTCCCTATATGCTTCACAAACTAGGGTGCTTTACAATCAATTCCCTATATGCTTCACAAACTATGTTTCTTTACAATCAATTCCTTATATGCTTCACTGCAGAGAGGAAGGCCCTATATCAACAAATTAAATGTACCAACACTTCACCCAACGTATTGCTTTCAAAAATATCAGTAAACAAATCTAAGGCAATAGCTTACTATAATTTTTTTAGATCATCATTATGTAAGGACCAGTCAACAAGTGAATGACTTTGAGACGAAGAGTAAAGTCAGTTCAATTTCTATGTAAATAACACAAGATGATTATTACCTTACCCAATTGGGAGAATCTGTATGGGGCAAGTCCCTAATAAAGACTTTTGTGTGTGTGTGTGCTTCACAAATTTTGGTTCTTTGCAATCAATTCCGTGCAATCAATTTGATAAAGATCAAACGTCATATAGGCGATAAATGCATATTGTCTCTGTTGAATGTCTTCTTCTTTCTTATCTCCACTCAATCATATCAGGATTTCAAGCTTGTAGAGTTTGAGACTTGACAACCATGATGACTGGGTGAAGTAGAATGCCTTTGTCATTAAGACTGGGAGCACTACTCAGTGGCAGGCCGACTTAGCTCTAAAATATATGGAATCATAAATCTGTTGAACGTAATCTATGTAAATACAAAAGTGTGTTCGCCGATCCGATTCATTTGCAGACTCCGTGATAAATACATTTTTTAAGACTATATATCTTAATAAAGACCTTTGTATGTGTTTTGTATGTATATTAGCACTCTCTCTTTAAAAAAGTAAACTATTTGAGCCTTAAAATGTTTCTTTTTTAAGGAATTCTATGCCTCAACACATTCCGACTCCTAGGCGTCATGTGCTTGCGACTAGGGTTGTGCAAGAAGACAAAAATAGGACCTGACTAAGTCAGCTTTTCTAGTTGACAGCTGTTCGTCTGTTTTTATCTGCCAGCTGTTCTGCTGCTTGGTCATCCGGACTCGTGCATATGACATGCATCTGCGTTCCTAGCTCCTGTATCTCTTTATTTTCAAGAATTTTATAGCACATACATACAGCTTTATTAAGACCACCTGACTTATACAGATTAACCACAGAAAGGAAAGCATAGATGGTGCTCCTGTACTCAAGGCAGCGCAGAACCCAACAGCTTCCAGGTACGACGCATATCGAGTGGCCACAGAATCCACCGTGCATAGGTTAGCGTATCACTGAAAAGGCGAGTTTGGAATCAGCCGCGTTCTAGTCTTCGCTTTCCTCATCCATATATCCACCTCGGTGGAAGGCTAGTTAAACCGTTTGGTTTTCGACCACTACGACCCGGGTTCGATTCCCGCATTGGACACTTTTTTCTGTTAAAAAAAAATGCTACAATGGCCCCCGATTCTTGCAATAGTCCAACCCCACCAGCGAGTGCAAGTGACCAAACGGGGCTCTGGCACATTTGTAAGTGTAAAGTCGAACTGCTTTTCACATGTGTAGACATGTGGTGCGCTTACAGTAAAAGCAGTCGCTAACTACCCACCATGATTATCATGGCCTGTACCACGTGTACTAGGGATAAGCAAAAAAATATATATTCATCTATAGCAGCCTCTATAGAACACTTCCTTTTTTGTAACAGGATCAAGAACCAGAGACATCATCAACTAATGGAGTTTGACCGAGAGACCATCAGAACAATGGAATAAGTTTCAACAAGTTCTGTTTCCATGTGATATACAAGAATCAGAAGATTACTTTTAAATTTTGTATGTAATAAATTGAAAACGAGTAAGCAAATCTTTCGAAATATTTTGATAAAAAATCGTTTTACATTCACAGTACGTCCTTTTTAAAAAAAAAAAAATATATATACATTTAATAGATCGCCTTTTGACTCAAATACCCAATTTAGAACTTTATCAATATTATATTTAAAATATTAAATTTTTAATAATCTATATATTTGTTAGTATATTATACAGTTAAACCTGTCTATAGCACGCCCCCTCTTGGGACTCACCAAAATAGGGTGCTATAGACAGGTCACTTTTAATGTAAAATGTTTATAATTTAATGTTTAAAATCGGGCTTTATAGAGAGGAAGGCGTTATTTAGACAGGGTGCTATAGACAGGTTTAACAGTATATATTTGTTACTAAAATGTCCTAAATTCTGTATAATTTGAAAACTTTGAGTTTTAATTGCATTAAAATAGAAGTGGAAATGCAGTGTTAAGAATTCATTTCTAAACTGAAAATGTATTTCTCCTATAGGGAAAGTTTGTCAAATATAATTGTGGGCCGACAGTCGTTTTGATAATCTTATTCTAATGAAAGCCTCTAATTAGGAAAATAATTAATTAAGAAGAAAGTCTAATTACTGTTGACAGATTCTCTAATTTTAACTTGATCGCCTTAACTAACATTTACTTCTATAGTTAAATTTGACACATCAATTTTGTGGCTATAGTTTTGTGACGATATCATTCAACATTTTACTTGACTTTGACATTTTGACAATATATATTTTATATAAATAAAAAAAAAGAGATTTTCCGTTGTATTTTTGATCATGTTGAGGATTATGGTAATGCAGTCGTGGTTAAAATTCTTGAAAGAATAATAATAAAAATAGTCTTGATTAGTGATTTCTTTAATTGAGCTTAAGACCTAAATTAAAAAAAATAATTTGGTAAAATTACTGCCTAGCTTAAGGCGTAAGAATAAAAAAATGAATAACATATTTACATAATGTATAAAAGTTTTGAGCCGGCCATCGGGAAAAAGAGAAAATATCTTTATTTATGGGGCTGCTAGCCATATCGGGATAAAACAACAACGAGTTTTTATATGCAAAGCGTGACCTCTGGCGGTCGATTTAACAGAGTATTTTATCTATGAAATATATTTGAAAAACATATTTTAATATTGCATATATTTATTTAAAAAAAGGCATATCCTGACCTTGCTAGCATTCCTAGATATCAGAGCGTCATCTAGTGGAACAAAAATAAACTGAACGTTTATTTAACTTGTTTCGTGATATGGCGTTCTGCCATCTAGAAATGCTCATGTGAACCTGGTCAGGATATGCCATTTTATTTTTAATATCAACACCTGACCTTTTTATATTTTTATTGTTTTTTCATATATATACATTAAAGTATGTACAATGTACATGGCTCTTCTGCCATTGCTGCAGAGTTTGGTGGGGAAATTCCAGTGGGTTTCCAACGACACTACGCATTTCGCGATCTACAAAGAATTACTTGATTTTGAGTACTAGACTTCATAAATATCTTTAGTATGTGATTGAAATGTAGTGATAAAAACTAATTTATTTTCTCTCTTGATAATGTAGAAGTTGCCTGGCTGGAATTCATTGTTCGTGAAATAACAGACCCTTCGGTCAGTAGTTTTTATCTTAATATTATTTTATTTTTTGAAAAATAAAAACTACTGGGGCTAAAGTGTCTCTTTCTCAATTCTCTTAGATGAAAAGGTTTAACAAAATTCATGTGAGATGATAAAATTATCATATGAGAGAGAGATAGCATACACCAATACCTCGCTTTGCGTCGTTTCGTTTTACGTTTTTTTCGAAGTTGCGTCGCTGCTTAATTTTTACTGATTTTCACTGTACGTCGTTAGATTTTCGAAGTTGCGTTGTTTTGGATTCGAGTGTTTAATTTTTTTTTTGAATTTTCTTCCCTAAAATATGGCAACACCTTTGTTTTTGATTGCGCCTTCACATATTTTCACTTTGCGTCGTTTCAATTTGCGTCGTGTTTTTTTGGAACGTAACCCCGACGCAAAACGAGGTATGGGTGTACATAAAACTCATTCTGTAATTCTATAATTTAGACAATTCGACAATTTAAAATATTTTATTGACACTTAGTCAATAGTATTACATAGGTAAAAGAGTGAAATAAACATAGATAGGAGGAATTATATGTTTAATATAATTAGGTGATGGAATTTTTACAGTTATTTTCAGTAAAGGAGGCTCCTCCGTATCTTTATAGAGTCCTTCTCCAGACTAGAAGAGGATCTAGCTAAACACCTCTTAGTTCTACAGTGAGGAAGTACTTATAGAATTTAGAAGAATTCTACGATCTGAAACGTGTGACCGGCACACAAGTGTCTAAAATGACCATCAACAGACGACTGAGAGAGCGGAATCTAAGAGTTCGCCGACCGTTACGATACCCGCCCCTCACACCGTACACCGACATGTCCGACTAAAGTGGTGTCGGGAGCTCTCAACTTGGAACTGCGCTGATTGGGGACATATAGTTTTAAATGACGAATCCCGTTTCTTACTGCGACCTAACGACCGTCGCAAATGTGTCAGGAGATGTCTTGGGCAGCGTGTGGATCCTGGTCTTACTTTCGAACACCACATAGGTCCACAACAGGGCGTTATTATCTGGGGTGCCATTTTATTTGATAGCAGGACCCCATTGGTAGTCATTCCTGGCACCCTGACAGCACATCGGTACATAGATGACATTTTATAGCTTGGCTTGTTGCCGTTCCTCTCACATCACTCCGGGCTTACTTTTCAACAATATCCGGCCACACACGGCACGTGTTACTATGGATTGTCTTCAATCTTGCCGAACTCTTCCGTGGCCAGCAAGGTCGCCTGATCTCTCACCCAGCGATCACATCTGGGACGTGATAAGAAGGCGATTGCAACCATCCCGGAATGTTGACTATTTATTCCGACAGTTGGAGACAATTTGACATGAAATCCCGCAGCACACCATCCGGAGTCTCTATCAGTCCATGACACGCCGGGTGGCAGCCTGCATCCAGGCCAGTGGGGGTTCAACAACACATTGACTTTCTCAATTTGTGACAATCAAACTCTGGAATAAAACAATAAATTGTTCTGAATTTTAATCTTTCCCCCCTATACAAGTTCTTATCATACACCAATTTTAGAGAAATAACTATTAAATGTGATGAGATACAGCGTTCAGTTATCTCTGTATTACAATCACTCCCTTTATTAAGACCTTTTAGTCTTATTCACAGATTCTTCTGAGAGATCAGAAATGGAGTGGAAAAAGAACGCTTCCCGATTTTGTGTCACCTTTGCTCAGGGACCATGCTAATTTTCTCCGTATTGTTCCTATTTTAGTAGTTGTACCGCCAAACTGGTATCACAAGGGCCATGCTAATCTTCTCTGTATCGTTCCTGTTATAGTAGTTGTACCGCCAAACTGGTATCACAGGGGCCATGCTAATCTTCTCTGTATCGTTCCTTTTATAGTAGTTGTACCGCCAAACTGGTATCACAGGGGCCATGCTAATCTTCTCTGTATCGTTCCTGTTATAGTATTTGTACCGCCAAACTGGTATCACAGGGGCCATGCTAATCTTCTCTGTATCGTTCCTTTTATAGTAGTTGTACCGCCAAACTGGTATCACAGGGGCCATGCTAATCTTCTCTGTATCGTTCCTGTTATAGTATTTGTACCGCCAAACTGGTATCACAGGGGCCATGCTAATCTTCTCTGTATCGTTCCTGTTATAGTAGTTGTACCGCCGAACTGGTATCACAAGGGCCATGCTAATATTCTCTGTATTGTTCCTGTTTTAGTAGTTGTACCGCCGAACTGGTATCACAGGGGCCATGCTAATATTCTCTGTATCGTTCTTGTTTTAGTAGTTGTACCGCCGAACTGGTATCACAGGGGCCATGCTAATATTCTCTGTATCGTTCTTGTTTTAGTAGTTGTACTGCCGAACTGGTATCACAGGGGCCATGCTAATCTTCTCTGTATCGTTCCTGTTTTATTTAGGTGTACCGCCAAACAAGCGTGTACTGGAGTGAAAAAAGATGGAGAAAGAAATTCGAATTTACAAAGTTATTTGGAAAATATGTACATAGAGAGAGAGAAAAAAAAAGAGCTATGATAAATTTGATATAATATTAAATACATGTATATAGGTTGTGTCTATATATATATATATATTCATTCATGATTTCTGTTTTATTTATTGTCTCGCTTTTCAATCCTGGATGGAGACTCTGGGTAAGAAGATTATGGTCTTAATTAAGGTTCGAGTAGTGTCTATATGAATAAATAACCATCAAATCCCAAACATCATTTCTATAGAAAGCAAATATTTCCAAACTAATGGCTATTATAGAAGAGGCGAAGAAAAATATTATTGAAAATGTCACCAATTGGCAGGTGACCACCAGGTGTAACGAGGGACAACAAGCCGCCCAGTTAGGGGGAACTTGCGCAAAGCTTGCTTCTCCCACCTGTCCCACAACTGTCCAATAGCTTGCGGTGGACCGCTGGGGCCGCGACAATAGCGGTGGTTGTTTACCGTCACTTGAGACAGCTCGGTGACAAATTGGAGAACGATAGGCGGAACTATGCTTCAACTTGAGGAACTACTGCACGCTCTGACCTAGATTCAATGGTTGTTTGCCGTCTCTTGAGACAGCTGTGACAATTGACAATTAGAACACTTTTATTAACTTCTTAGTCAATATTTACAATAAAAAGATCAAGAGAACTATATATAATCAACCAGGTCCCCACCGTGATAGTGTCCTCCTCCAGGTGATGACATCGATGGTCTGGCCCAGTCCGACCTGGACGAAGTATCGGTTGATTCTTGATTTCGCCGATGCGAGGATGGCCAGTTCGTCTTCTATAAGGCCTGTCCCGAAGATCCAGGACTGGAAGTCAGGGGGCCTTCCTATGAGACAGTTGTGTGAGTAAATTAAGCTAATCTTTTCTATATAAGGACAGACCGATGTGTAAGAACAAGATAAATTTCATCAAGAACAAGAAATGATTAATGTATGGACAAGATGAGGCGCACTAAGAACAAGAACTGTTTAATATATGGACAGGAGGCTTATGTAAGGAAAAGAGATCAGGTTCATTAAAAATTAAGAACAGGCTGAGGTAACGAAAAGATCAGGCGCATTAAGAACAAGAACTGTGTTTAATATAAAGACAGGATAATATGAAGACAAGTTCACCAAGAACAAGAACTGGTTAATGTAGGAACAAGATAAGGCGCATTAAGAACTGCTTAATATATGGATAAGCTGATGTATGGACAAGATCAATTTCACCAAGAAAAAGAACTAATTGTTGTAGAGACAAGATTAGGCGCATTAAGAACACTAATTTTTAATATATGGACAGGCTAATGTGAGGAAAAGATCAGGCTGATTAAGAATAGGTTAAAGTAACGAAAAGATCAGGCGTATTGAGAACAAGAACTGTTTAATATATGTATAAGATATGAGTACAATATAAAGTTCAACAAGAACTGGATAATTGTAGGAGCAAGATATGACGCATTAAGAACAAAAACATATACACAGGCTGATGTGAAGACATGATAAAGCTCACTAAAATTAATAACTGGCTAATATGTAACGACAAGATCAGGCACATTAAGAGCAATAACTGCTTAGTATAAGAATAGGCTGATGTGAAGTTCAGGAGAACCTGAAGATCAGGTTCATCAAGAACAGTAATTGGTTAATGTAAGAAGAAGATCAAGCGCATTAAGAACAATAAGTGTTTAATATAAAAACAGGCTTGATGTGACGACAATATAAAGTTCACCAAGAACAATAATTGGTTAATGTAAGGATAAGCGCAGGTGCATTAAAAACAAGAACTGCCTAATATAAAGACAGGCCGATGTGAGAACAAGATCAAGTTCAACAAGAATGGGTCATGTAAGGATAAGATCAGGCGCATTAATAACAATAACTGCTTATTTCTTGAAAATAAAGATACTTCGGCCAGTAAAGCTTTTTGTTACCTCGACAAAAATCTTTTGTCGAAACGTCGAGATAATAAAAAGATTTACTGGCCGAATCTTTATTTTCAAGAAATATGAATGCCGCCAGGTAGTCTCGAACTTTACGATAATAACTGGTAAATATAAAGACACCTGTGATATGAGAACAAGATCAGATTCATCAAGAGCAAGAAGTGGTAAATGTAAAGGAATGGGCAGGCTAACTAACGACAAGAGCAGGTTGATGTGAAGTTAAGATCAAGTTACATACTATCAGAGAAAGAGAGCAGGTTGATGCAAGTACAAGTTATCAGGCAAAGAGAGCAGGTTCAAAGAAAGCGGCTTCAAAGAAAGCGGTAACGGCTGGTTGGAGTTATCAGCGGCGTCCAAATATTGGGCCAACAAACAGATCTGTTTTGGTCGTCGTCGCTCTTTGAAACGGCCGCTGTTTGCCTCTTCCCCTCCGTTTGTTCCAAACTCCCTTTCAACCTCTTACTGGAAATCCTTTATTACACGGTGTGTTAGTTATTCTCAGTAGAGGTTGCTGACCTTCTTTATTCCAGCCAGATTATTTTGAAACATCGAAATCTCTATTGATAGATTTCAAGAAATTCAATATATTCTTTACTAATTTATCGAAAAGAAAGTTGGTGTTGAAAATGATATTAAGAATTGAAAATTTGAGACCAGCGTAAAATATTTGAAACATATTTTTATTTATATAATATTGAAGATACCTTGAATTTGATCAATTTTCTGATTCTCTTCTGTTGATAAGCTAAGTAATTACAACGTCTTTATTCCTGAAAAAGCTACAAATTAGGATAAATACATTATCAATTCGAGGTATCAGAGCTTAGAGAATATATTTTTCAAATCCACTTTTTTATAGTTAGTTAAAAACGTAGACCAATTTGATCTAAGATTATCTTAGATAAACTTCTTCACTGTGTTCTATGCACGAAAAACGATGTATATAGTCTCAACTTTTGTACATAGATATTCTTTCCTTTTCTTATTTTTCTCTTTTCTGAGCGAGGATTAAATTTCTTCCCCTGCTTCTCATTTCTTTTTAGATCCATTTCTAACAGGAGAATCGTTTGTATAAGACGGAGAGAGAGAGAGAATGTCTTAATAAAGGCTTGCGTGTGTGGGTATTATCTTAGACTATTGCGTGTGCATTTTATATTACACACACATATACGCAAATTTTTTTATTAAGACATATAATAAGAATTAAGACACACACAACTACAGTAGAACTCCTCAAATTCGGAAATTCTGAAATTCGGAAACTCCCAAATTCGGAAAGTATTGTAATGTTTTTTTTACATACAAAAAATCAATTTTCACATGCTTTTATTTTGTTGATATTTCAACATTATTTATTTTATTTTATTTACTTTTAATTTTGCTTTGCTTTTATTTTATTTAATTTAATTTTTATTAGTAATTTATTTTTAATTTAAGTGTTTAATTAATTTACTTTTACCGATTATTTATAATCGCTAATTAGGGGTTTATCCCCTTTTTTAAAAGCTTAAATAAATCAACAGTTTCATTTGACCTTTGTGCTTAGTTTAGGATATTGTCCAATAAGAAGGCAGCATTATTACGTCATAAGCCATTCACGCATTTTTTATTGCAAAGTTGATTCACCTAAAGTTCAAATTATCAAACATTTTCAGACATTGTAAGTTTCAAATTCTTTTATTCAACTCTCAATTTTTTGCATTTACAAGTTTGTTCTTCAACAAAATGGCATCCAAAGAGGAGCGGCAAAAACGAGGCAAGTACCGAATTCTTAAGCTTGGTGAAAAGTTAGATGTTCTTAGTGACATTAAAAAAGGATTAAGCTATACAACGATAATGCAAAAGTATAAAATTTCTTAGACAACTGTTTATGATATAAAAAAGTCTGAGCTTAAACTTACAAAGTTTGTTGATTCTACCGAAAAAGATGTCAAAAAGTTTTCTCAAGTAAAAAATCCGTTATACGAAAATGTTGATAAAGCAGTTAACATCTGGTACGAAAGTTTGGAGCCGGATGTTCCCAGATGCGAAGCGTTGAAAAGTTTGGATGTTGCATTAAAATATTTGGAAAAGCGCACTGAACCAGAAATGCTTGCAAGCTACAACACCATCAATAGTCTTCGAACTATGCTTATGAGAGAAGAAGAAGCTTTGTTAAACAAGCCAAAGAAACAGACAACAATCAGCAACTTCTTTGCCAAGCCATAACTTACTTGGCCATCAATTGCATTACATACATAATAAAATATTTTACTATTTTTCATCGGTTTCATGCTCAAAACTCATAAAAGTCAAGGAACATTTGATTAAAAATCGTAATTAAAATTTTGTAATGTACATATAATATTCAACCTAAAATTGTTCATATGCTTCAAAATCTTTGTCTCAGTCATCTAAATGCCTATTTATGCCACATAAATATTCACAAATCTAACTCTCTCAAATTCGGAAAATCCTCAAATTCGGAAAACCTTGCGCCCCGAGCTTTCCGAATTTGAGGAGTTCTACTGTATAATAATCGAAGCCTTCAGTGTCCTCGGGCGACCCCCTGACTTGCGGGCCTGGATTTTCGGGTCTGGCCTCGAAGATGACGACCTGGCCATCCTGGCGTCGGCCAAATCCATCATCTACCGGTACTTCGTACAGGTTGGGCTGACCGGAGGACCCGCTCATCGCCTGGGAAAAAAGGCTCACTCGCCGGGGCACCTCCCCTGCATGATCATCTATATTTTAGTTTTATTCCCATTTTTAATGTAAATTATTGACAAGAAGTCAATAAAATTTGTTTCAATTGTCAATTGTCAACTATAATATTTTTTTCCTATTCGCTATAGGATAATAAACACAGGTCGGGGAGAAGAGCTTCTCTATATAAGAAACGAATCGTATAAGAATCGGATAAGATCGTATAAGAAACGGATCGTACGGGAAGTTCTTTTCCCCGACATGTGTTTTTTTTCTTCTAAGGCATATAGTCTTATACGTGAATTTACCACTGAGTCTGCAAGGAAAAAAAATAAGAGCATCAAAATTTGAGTGAAATTTACTATTATTATTAATAATAATGCAGAAGGTATATATTTACGATTAGAACCTTAGAATTCCAAATATATAAACAAGGATTGACCTACTTCGGACACATAATGAGAGCAAATGGTTTGGAAAATATATTTTTTCACATTGTGTCGTGGTCTCACGCAATTCTGGCCTTAACTACCCGTTTCATGATTTTTCAGGATGCCTGAATGGCCAGTTTTTTGGTTGTTGAGTTACAGCTTGCACCACGCTGATGAGAGCCAACAGCCCGAAACGCGTCCGTGGTTAGCTTTTCTTGATTAATCAAGAATGGGTATTTTGCGATTTCTGGAATAATTAAAAATCAACAAGAATAGTCGATTTTTATTCCGATAGATGGCGCAAGCCATCAGCAAATTTCAGTTGCACGATAAGGAGATGTCTTTTTTTCATAAAGATATTTATGTTGGGAAAATTTGAAGGAAAGATGAAAGAAAGACCTGCAAGTTGGTTAGAAGGGGTCAAGAGAGATATTTGAAGGTCACTAGATGAGCTATGAATGATGGCCACTAGCATATCAAATTAGAGAACATATGTTCATATAGAAAGTAGGATAGTCGAAGGAGCGCTAAAAGTCGTAAATAATGGAAACCATTTGAAATAAAGCTTTGAGAGAAAAAAAAAGGGGAAATAAACTTTAACAATGATGTTGTTAGGCAATAAATAAAATTTTGTACCAATTCCAAGCATGAATGACTTATGGGATGATCTAGACTTACTATGAAACTATATACTTTTATGGAGCAAATGGTAGCGGCTAGAAAGAAATCCCTCGAAAACAACGAAAAGATGATCAGACATAATGTCTTAGCAGCTCTATATTCCAATATGTTCTTCGCATCCACCAACAAGTCCCATGTTCACCCATGGCTCTCCACCAAGTCACATGCTCTCTGCATCCATCACCAAATCCCATGTTCACCCATGTCTCTCCACCAAGTCACATGTTTTCTGCATCCATCACCAAATCCCATGTTCACCCATGTCTCTCTACCAAGTCACATGTTCTCTGCATCCACTACCAAGTCCCATGTTCACCCATGGCTCTCTACCAAGTCACATGTTCTCTGCATCCACTACCAAGTCCCATGTTCACCCATGGCTCTCCACCAAGTCACATGTTCTCTGCATTCATTACCAAGTCCCATGTTCACCCATGACTCTCCATCAAGTCTCACCAAGTCCAACCTCTAGCTGACAAGAGATTCCATCGCCCCAGTACATGTTATCTTCATCAGTATAAAAGAGGTGCAGTGAAAAGAAAGCCCAATCCATTAGCTTTTCACAAACTCTGGAAAACACCACATTCAATAGGTGTAACAGAGAAGATGGATTCAACTTGATGGAAAGGCTGACATTACTTCCCATCTTCTATTGATAACAGCTATGTTACTTCTGTTTACTCATATGGGAGAATCCTGTATGGGACGAAAGTTTTTTTTTTTTTTTTGTTTTTTGTTAAGAGAAGTGCAACAACAATTGTTAACATGATGAATAACAATTCAATTCTCAAGAATAACCAAGTACTCTTAGTAAATTTTATCAAGATGGTAACTTATACCATTTATTCAAGATTTTCAACATCTTTCGCAAGGTTAATAGAGCAAGAAATCCAAGTTCTATCTTTTTTATTTGATGTATACGACAAGTTATAACTACAATATCAATTTATGATAAATTTTCAATTAACAAGTATTTCTATTGGATACGATAACCATATCTAATATAACATTACTTCAATGATATTGATGTGAAACGACGGATATCAAACCTCTTGGTCTTATCCCTATCTTACTATACAGTTCTATTCTCTCTTCTATGACGATGTTCTTATATACTTCGGTATCCATACAATATCCTTTAACAGCGAATATTTTTATCAATACCTTTGTTATTACTTCGATTACATTTCCTCAACAAACTTTGTTCGAGAAGAGTTAAACCCGAATAACTATATTAAAGATGAAATTCTGGACTCAGCATGTCGATGATCCATAAAAGAAGTTCATTAGCACCTTGGAACTAGATGAGGGCAGTTCGAAGATCGTCATTTCTGTAGATGTAGTTGCTACCAGGATCTACAAAAGAGAGTAGACTCTACCCAAATCATCCGTATGGAAGATTATATTATCTCAATATTCATGAAAATAAATTATCAAAGACCATTTTTAAAAAGGAGCACGTTTCAAAAAACGAAAAATTTGAACGACAAGGACTTTACAGGTGAGTCTTATGCTGATTTATATATTGCATAGTTACCTTACCACACACACACACACACATATACAGCTTTATTAAGACCACCGGTCTTATACAGATACACCACAAGAAGGAAGCATAGATAGAGCTCCTATACCCCAGGCAGCGCAGAGCCCAACAGCCTCCAGGTCCGACACATGTCCAGTGGCCACAGAATCCACCATGCATAAGTTAGCATATTGCTGAAAAGGCGAGTGTGGAATCAGCCGCATTTTAGTCTTCGCTTTCCTTATCCAAATGGACCACGACATTCGGCGATTCTATTAATCTCCTCCGAACGCTAACTGCGGTCTTGTAGAATTTATATAAACCAAATAGAAGAACTTGATCAAACATCAATGTATTCATCCAGTTATATATTTGTTGACTTTTGGATTGAGACAAGGATAAGTCGCTCAAGAGTTCTTTTCTCTGTTTCTCCAAGCAAAATCAACTAAATATTATATGCAATATTATAACTACCTTAAACAATTTCCATATTTATTGTTACATATTTAGTTTAGAAAAATCGAACATGAAATGTTTTTCAGTACTTTCTTCTGTATTCTTTCAATTTTCTTGTTATTCCAGCGAATATTCTTGATGCATCTTTCAATTACCAAGTCCGTCTTTAGATAGACAGTTATTGCTCTTCCATTTTGGCTCATGGTTCTTTCCTCCTTATAGAAAAACATATATAAAGCAATATTGAAGAAGGAATAAAATTTTTCGGTGACGTGTTTCTTTTATTTGTGCTGTATATTCGGCAAGCTTTCGGATTATGACGTCCTTCGACAGGCAACTATTTAAGAAATTAGAGGATAATATATATATGTACATGTAAATATTTACATAATTAGAAATGTTCTCAAATAAATGAATGATCATTATATAAAAAAATATTTTTATTTTTATCTACGTAAACAAATTAGTTGTGAGAAAAGGATGACTGCCAAAAATGTAGGGAAAGGCAAAAACCATCTGAAATCGTCGCCGTAAACTTTGATCCCTTCTTCAAGATGATGTCTGGCGATGGCTTCTCTTGTAATATAAATTCGCAATTCAAAAATGAGAGAATACGACAGGTCGCCTACTATAGAAATTGCACTCACAATAACAACTGTATAAATGTCATACTCAATGTTTTAATCGTTTCGGAAGGGTTAATTCGACAGATACCAACTACTAATACCAACTTTCAGTTTTATGGTATAGATTTTGTACTATTTCTTTCTCTTATCTCTTTTCTCTATATCTCTCTAAAACGGTGTAAACTCATGGACAAAACTTAAGAAAGTTGTACATTTTAACATGTATATCGGGATTCAGACAATAACTCTGAAAGATATTTGATACACAGTAACATTTATTGAAGACACACGAGATAACCAAGTGTGAACAAAATTGCCTCTGTCTCCAAAAAAAAAAAAAAGCAGATCGATGATATTAAAGACTTTCTACTTCCCTTTGTTTGTTCACGAGTATATATAGGCTCTTTATATGTGAATATTTTATCTTTTTGTTGAATTTATTGTTTTTTACCTGTTCCCATTATTTACAAAAATCTGTATATATAAAAGTAGGACAGAATAGAATAGCAAAACATTATGTAAATAATATTCTATCAAAGTAATTTTAGTTCTATATATGCATATCTCCCATATAACTTTGAAAATTCGAATTTCTTTCTCCTTTTACACTTATTTTTCTGTATCTTTCAAGAGAATATGTATAGAAGACTCAAGGTATTATTAAATGTATGATTGATATAATAGAGATTTTGAAAGAACCATATTTCCAAATCCATATTCTTATTTTCCATAGGATCATTCAAATAATAATCTGTATATATTTATCATGTGTATATAATCTTACTCCATTTTTACCCCTTTGTATATTTCCCACTTTCATAGGTTTCTCCGTCTTGTAACCCCAAAGAGAATCCTCTGTAAGACCAGTGTGTCTTAATAAAAGATTTTGTGTGTGTGATTTTGAAAGAAATAACAAACCAATCTACAAGAAAATAAGACCTAATCCAAATAAATTGTGCGTGACGTTTCACTAACAGCGTTGTTACCATTATCAAACAAAAAAATAATTTGATAATAACGCTGTTACCGAAACGTCACACACTATTAATTTATTTGGATTAGGTCTTATTTTCTTGTAGCTATAATCTATAATCCAAATTGTGTGTCTTATCAACAAACCAAGCTTTAAAGCATTCCTTGGCAAATCTCGAAAGAGGAAATCTAACCTCAGAATTCGCCACAAATAAAATGCCAAACAATAAATCAGGCTTAACTATTATTATTACCACGCCTGATTAAAGTCAGGTTTGGTCGAAGACTAATAGTTACGGCTAATTTAAAACTACTAACAAAACTAATAGTAAGTAGTTAATAGTCATTTACTATCTAAATTGATCACTAAAGCAATCCTAATTGTAATAGTTAATGGCCACCCATACTCCGACTTAATACGACTTCTTAATAAATCTCCAGTTAGAATTGACAGTTAAATCTTTAATTGGGTTCATGTTTTATCTGTAGAAATAATAGCTTCAATGATACTGAAATAACTATAAATCAATTTTGGGAATTTAAATTCTCATTAGAGTAATGCATATTTGATATTATTGTAAAAAATTTTCAAATATATATTGAGGATATACTTATGTAAATCAGTACTTGAATTGATTTAAATTTCCTGAATATTAATTAAACAATTAAAAAAGTTTTCCGGAGATGAGTTTCAGGAACAATCAATCTGCAAAAGCCTTGCAGAACAAAGGATACTCTGGCTATTTCTCTCCAAAAACGCCAAGAATATTGGAAGAAAAACTGTAGCTTGAAATATAAGTTATGCGAAGATGAAATTTCAGATAGGATGTCTCATGGTATTCTTCAAATTTCTCTCTCTTTAGGCTCTTTTATCGTACATATTCTGATCAGTGAATTAGCTATAACTCCATATTTGTCAAATTCAGACAAAAGGAACCAACCTGTATACCATGATTTTGAGCTATAGCCTTTGTCAATACGGATCATATAAGATTTCATAATATCCTTCTAGAGAAGTCATCAAATCCTTCTAGAGATGAAAAAATAGTACAAATGTGATCTATTGTACTGATATAAGATGCATAAATTATGAAAAAAAGAAAGGGGGATCTCCTTAAAGTGCAACTAAAGATGCAACTTTCAGTTTAACGATAAAGAGATATCTTCTTTCTTTTTCCATCTTTCTAGAGATGCCATGAAATTGACTAAATCAGCCAAAATGACGTTCTTATTTTCCAATACCATAATGCCAATTCAATTCCAGCTTGCAACAGATGGTTGATCCAGAAAGTCACCACTTAGTGGTCAGGCGCGACCCCCGAGGGATCCAATATGTAATTGGGGGAGGATTTATTGCACCCTGCAGGTTGACGTAATCGAATTGAAGCTTGGCAGACGTTCAATTCGTCAAAGCTGGCGTTAATTAGATCGGTTGGCACAAAATTGATATTTGTGCAGACGCTTGGTATTCAAGTCTGCCACGACTTGACCTTTTAATCCCTCAAGTGGAAAGTCTTATGGGATGAAGCTTCATTTAGACATCACTCACTTCTCTTGGTTAGTTTTAATTAAGATTGCCGTCAAGATAAGGTCCACGCGTCTCTTTACTTATTCAACGCAGATCATCGAAATCCCTTAACGTTCTTGCATGATTTATCCTCCCTGAAGAAAATGGTTCCTTAAAAATGAGGATATTCAATTTGGAATAACGAATAGAATGGCCTGAAAAATATGAGGTTCAAATTTTGACTATGTAATAGGATGTTAGAAAAAGATAAATGTTTATTTTTGATCGCACAAACACAACAAAGAAAGTGCTTGAAAAAGAACGCTCAAATTTTGACTAAGTAATAGGATATCAAAAAAGATTATGTTTATTTTTGATCGCACAAACACAACAAAGAAAGTGTTTGAAAAAGAATGCTCAAATTTTGACTAAGTAATAGGATGTCAGAAAAAGATTATGTTCATTTTTGATCGCACAAACACAACAAAGAAAGTGTCTGAAAAAGAATGCTCAAATTTTGACTAAGGATTAGGATGTTAGAAAAAGATTATGTTCATTTTTGATCGCACAAACACAACAAAGAAAGTGTCTGAAAAAGAATGCTCTTTTTTTTTTATATTCCATTACTTAGTCAACATGGTATAATAATTCGCAAATAGAACACGAATTAAATATAATCGGATATTATTTTGATTAAAAAGGAGCACACCCTCTTTTTTTTTTTTGATATTCTATTACTTAATCAAAGAGAGGATCTTCCTTTTTGATCAGCGAAGAAAGTAAAATAAAATCTGATTATATTTAACTCGTGTTCTATTGGCGAATTATTATACCATTTTTTATCCTGTAGAAAGGCGTCCGTGCCCGAAAGCTAAAGAATAAAAAAGATTTGAAAAGATACTTTTCCCTGAAGGCCTGTTAAACTTTACTCAACATTAAAATCATTTTAGCCTTGCTCTGCAACATAAAAAAAAGAATATTTTGAAGAAAATAGAGATAATCTATCAAATGTTATTTTTCATAAACAGTTTGATTCCAGATCACATTTCCCTATTTGAAAATGCATTAAAGAAATCGTTTTCTGTTGATAGGAAGTGAATGGATATTGTCCTTACCTTGAATTTTCATCAATATCTATATTCCTAAGATGCTATTTTTCATCAACAATGGATTCTAGATCCCAATCCTCTATTTGTAAAGACATTAAAGAAATCACCATCCTGTTGATAAGAGGTGAATGGGTGTATTGTCTTCACCTCGAAACTTATCATCAACATTCAGCTAACATCAAGATGCTCTTTTTTCATCATCAGTTAGATTCCAGATCACGCACCTCTTTGTATAAATTATTTCTCCTTATTCACATTGTATAAATGCAGTAAATAAATGATCGTGATGATAGGCGGTGGCTGGGGTGTTGTCCTCTTCACATTGGACTTACCATGCAACACCGGACCATGGAACAATAAGAAGGAAAGCCTATTCAAGACATCAACCATTCCCTTGGTGTCTTACCATCAGTTATGCTCGGTCTTGGCTTATGATTACTTGGAAGGTGGTTAGCTTTTTGCCCCATTGTCTACGTTGGACAAGTTTGTCTTGGGCTGGACTTCATTTATGGAAATGTATCCAGGCATTGTCTCAGTGCCATTAAGATGCAGAAAGATCCACTTAAAAACGATGATGCTATTTTTTGCTGTTCACCGTATCATCTTGATTATTTTAAACACCATCTGGTGCCATTAATATTCTTTGCTTACTCCCATTTTAATTAGGTAAAACATACTCTATAGAAATTTTTGGATAGATTTTAATGGACTTTTCAAACCAATAATCATTATTTTTGTATATTAAAAATTGTTTGAAAAGATTCTCTCTCTCTCTCTCTCTCTCTCTCTCTCTACATTTAAATTATGGAATTGTACAAAGATAGAGGCTGCCTGGCCGGCATATTTCTTGAAAATAAAAATACTTAGGCCAGTAAATCTGTCGACCACCTTTTTAACGCCTTACTAAATGTTTAATTTTTGTTTGCTCCTGACGAGGACAAAATATTTTTATCGAAACGTCGAGGTAATAAAAAGATTTACTGTCCGAAGTATCTTTATTTTCAAAAAAACAAGAATAATTATACAAATTATTGAATTTTGTAAAAACAATCGATGAAAGATAAATGATATATATTCTACAACAGATCTCTAATTATTTACAAGAACAGACTAATCTTATGTCATGTGCTTTCTTAATTTCGCAGAAAGATTTATGCAAAAATTATGATTTTGCAGAATCTTCTAATTTTTACTCTCTTTGCCAGAAGCAAACATCTGTTACACTCAGTTGGAATATTCTTTTTCTGTATCTTTGGATTTTTTTGAAACATCATATGAAACATCTCAAGGAATAAAGTCCGCCCTAGGCTGACGAAGGTCATTAGCCCGAAACCATGGTTTCTAGGTGGACGCTTTTCAGTTTACCAAAGCTGGTGTTGTGGCTTTGTCACCGACCCGAGGCCGCTAGTTGCGGCGACAGTCAATAGATGGCGTCTAGTTTTTGACGTCAATTTTGACAGGAGAGGCGACCTTTGTCTCTTTAGATCATTATCCTCCCGGCAAAATATCCATCTATATCCTATAAATTAGTTTGGATGAGATATTTCTTTTATTCTTCAAATTACTGTTTGGAATAGTTTCTCTTCGTTTCTTCATAGGATAACTTCATCTAATAATCCTGTTATACAAGGCTGAACTAGGTGTATACCTTGGAAAGGACATTGAAATTTGCCCATTAAAAATAAAATCTCAAATTGAAATTAACATTTTTTAATTTAGCATAAATTCTAAGAATAACAGATTTTTCTTTTATTATATTAATAAACACACGAGCTTTCAAACCTTACGGTTTTCCTACAAGTGTAACTCAAAATTTACTCATATATACAATGAAAAACATTATAAAATAATTAAAGTTCAATTATATACAGTGTGGCAAATAATTTTTAAGAATGGGTTTGTAAAATAAAAAAGAAACAAGCTAATTCAATTTCTACTATTTTTTTATTCAAAATAATCCCCTCCGGATTCAATACATATGTTACAACGATTTAATAAGGAATTAAATGCCTCTTGCAGGCCACTTTGAGGAATTGCCTCCAAAGTGCTCGTCGCAGCTGTCTGGATGGTCGGGATATCATAAAAAAAAAGCAACCTTTTAACTTCAATTTTATTTTTGGGAATAAATAAAAGTCACATTGTGCTAAATCAGGCGAGTACGGAGGATGATTCAACACACAGACGTTATTTTTGGCCAAAAAGCGACGAACAGTGAGTGATGAGTGACTCGGTGCATTATCATGCAGCAAACACCAACTGTCTTCATCGCGATATTCTGCACGAATGCGACGATTTCTAGCAATCAAACGTTTCAAAACGTTTAAATAATACTCTCCAGTAATGGTTTGTCCAGCGGGAACAAATTCTTTGTGGATAATACCTCTACTATCGAAAAAGGTAATCAGCATTGTTTTGATTTTTGATGGCACTTTTCGCGTTTTTTTGGCTTGTGGAGAGTTTTTTGACTTCTATTCGGCACTTTGGCGCTTTGTCTTTGGGTCATACTGAAAACACCATGTTTCATCACCCGTAACAATTGATTTCAGGAAGTTTGAATTATTTTCATAGGCAGAAATGATGTCCCTGCAATGTGCAATTCACACTGATTTCTGCTCGCCCGTTAAAGTGTGTGGAACAAATTTAGTACAGACTTTAGTTTTACCTAAATCTTCATGCAGAATGGTCCGAATCGTTTCTTTGTTGATGTGTAAAACCTCTGCCATCATTGTTTTCAACAAATTCTCGCACTTTTTCTATACTTTCTGGTGTCTTTGAAGAACTTGGTCGTCCAGTATGCTTATCATCTTCTAGCGTATTTCTTCCATCCGAAAAACGTTTGTGCCAAATGAAAACATTTGATTTACTCAAACATAACGTACCATAAACTTGCTTCATCAAAATATATTCCAGGGAACACTTGGGGATATCCACCGGTGCACAGAGGAGGCCCTGGAGTGGATTCGTCACCTCGACATTCCACTCTAGAGAAACTTGCCAACATTGTTGTATTGTGCTGTAAAAAACAATATCATACGCAATATATATATATATATATATATATATATATATATATATATCAAAATATATGTTTCCGATGCACTTCTACCAAGTTTTGCATTAAATTTAATGACCGCTCTCTGTTCCATCTCAGAATTCCGACGAACAAAAATTTTTACTTTTCAAAAATCGCCTGTATGTTTTTAAAGAGTTAACCAAAATGGCTGAAACAAAGCCACGCGCTAGATAAGGCTTCGAATATATATACGCATGCGCAATTTCATAACTGGCTCTGCTATTGGCCTTTATCTAGCGCGAGTCTTAAACATTATTTGCCGCACTGTATATATGTACGGGTTGATATTTTTTATATACATCTATCAAAGTTAATAGTGTCTGACAGTTTTTTAATCCGATACACGAAGCAAACCTGTCAGACAGCAAATCAAAGAAACATATAATGTTGTCCTATGGGATATGTGTCCATGTTTCTTGGACGGAGGATTCACTATTTGCAATATTGTATGGAACTGAGACAACTGTTGATTCAGGTGGTCCCATACATGCTCAATAAGGAGATAATTTCGGAAAACAAACAGATGATGAAATAGTCTGGGCATTACTTAGGACATATAGGGAAACTGTTGCAGCCGGGCATTGTCCTATTGGAAAATCGTTCAAGGAATCCTAGACAGGAAGGAGAAGAACTCGAGGACGTCATCCACTTGGTCCTTGGTCCGTTAATATGCTAAGTAAGGTTATATACATTCGTTGCTAAACTAACTAGAACTATTGGGGAAGAACTGCATTCAACAATGGATTCCTGCCCGTGTCGGGATCGGGGGTAATGAGATAGCGGATGAACTAGCAAAGGAAACCAGAAATTTGAGCTAAAAGAAAGAACAAATGTCAGTATTTGATGCTGACGCTTTGACAAAATCTAAGATGATCCAAAAAAAGACAAGGAAATGTCAAATATGAGACATAAACGCTGAGAATGGAACATTATAAAGGAAGGGCAATACATACAGATGGCACAAGAACCTACAGGACTTGCAAAAATTATCCTGGTGTGGAACTAACACCTACCCACATATCCTCATGTCCAGTAATGTACGCAGCCTTGCAGATATTTGACATGGACCCAGAACAGCAGCTTTACACATCCAAGATAGAGAACATTGCTGTGATAGAGATGTACGGAGATATCTGAGGCTCTTCATTGGACACGACAACAACAAGAAGTCATTATAATTGACATGGACCCAGAACAGCAGTTTTACACAGCCAAGATAGAGGACATTGCTGTGATGGAGATGTACGGAGATATCTGATACTCTTCATTGGACACGACAACAACAAGACTATAAGAGAGCTCCATCAGTCGTAGATGATGACACTCCATATCATTGTGTCTGCTGTATGACGTTCAACAGCTAAAGTGGAATTGTATCGATTGCTTGGAGATTTAAAGATACGATAACAGCGATCAACTGATCCCAACATGCGTCCCAAGCTGATCGAACTTGCCACCATTGTTAACAAAGACGCCTGTATTCTTGTGTTTGTGTTAAGGTTTCATTCATTAAATAAAATTATTGCAGATTTTTGTAGTATTGTAAATTAAAATACACTGATGAACAAAACTTGAAAAGGATATTCTTTGATTATTCCAGTCGTCTATTTTTTTTTTTTTTAAGGAGACAGAGGAAATTTTGTTAACACTTGGTTATCTCGCGTGTCTTCAATAAAGGTCCCCGTGTATCAAATATCTTTCAGAGTTATTGTCTAAATCCCGATATACAAGCTGAAGGCTACAACATTCTTAAGTTTTTTTTCCACATGAGTGTATATAAAACTTATTTAATTATTCTTTTTTGAGCTAAAAGATCATTAAATATATCTTCTATTCTCTAGGCATGCGAAGAATTAAATGCCACGATAATGTTACACGCAATAAAAGAATGAAAAAAAAAAAAAGGAAATTTACCATTAAAAACCTGAGTTTCTAACTTAGTGGACATGCTGTGTGGGCAGTATAATGAATGCCTGTTTAGAGCATAATCACGTTCAGCACGTTATTAATCATGCTTTGAAGAAATCAGGGGAGAAAAATGAGGAAGAGAATAAATGGAAACAGGTTAAGAATTAACTGCGTTTAAAACAAATGATCAAATAGAGAATTGTCGCTCCAATTAGAAATATCTAATGGAAGAATATTCATCTTAAGAAATTCATTAATAAAACTTCTTCTTTTCAATAGAACAAGAATCATCAGGTGCTTTTATAGAAATAGCTATTAGATGGCCTTTACTCTTTTTGCCTTTCATCCAACATTTAATTTGGTTCTTTCAATTAGCTCATTGACCTTCCTCTCAAGTATTTATCCTCTTTAGTAAAAGCTTTTTTAGAATTGATGGAACTTCTTTGAAAAGGAAGTATGTGCATATGCAAAATGGCTAAGCTTTTGTCATTATACAAATTATGTACATTTATCTGTAAGTGGTTTTCTTATTGATGCGTATGTGAATATGTAAGCTTGTGTATAGAATCAGAATGATATTTGAATAAAGGATTATGAATTTTTAGATTAAAAAAAAACGTAAGTTATTTGAAAAGACAATTTGTTAATCTCTTTTGAAGTTTTTTTTTCTATCTAATTTTAGAGGAAACTCTAAATATTCGAACAAACAAACCTACAGTTAAATAGATTAATATCCTATATAATTGAAAATGTGAGATATATTCAACTAAATGTAAGAAAAGGTTTTACTGCGATAAGTGAGCTACAGGCTACAACTAGAGAGGACCCACCTGACATTCTTTTTGAAGCAAGAACCATATGTTTTACATAAACTACTAAATTCCATTGGAACGCTTTTATTTAGTAATTAACTCTTTTTAGTATTATTTTAACTGAATAATTCTCTAATATCTAGCATATTTTCATTATAAAATATTCCTTAAAACTTTTTTTTTAATCTGTAAATTGCTTTTCTCAAATAAACACAATACTTTACAATTTGATTTCATTTAACTAAATTTGCTTACCAACCCTTTGTACATATATCAATTGTGTTGATATATATATATATATATATTTTATATTTTCTTCTAACTAACTTGCATACTAATTATGTACATATTTAAAATATCTTTCTCTTCTCTTCTTTAAAAATTTTGTTTATTTTTAAAGTGCAAGTGTCCTTAGGGGTACATAGCGCTCTAAGTCGAAATAAAGAAACCTACAGTTAACAAAATATAAAAAAATAGCGCTGTAATACATATATTATAGTAAAATAAATTCATTTTGATTAAGTTTATCAATTTCACTGAAATGAGTGTTGATCAAGCTCTAATGAAAGGCATTCTCAAAAGTTTTAATAATTTCTTCTAATAAAAAAAAGTTATGGTGTTATCTTTAACTATTTTAATATTGTCCAAAGCCGCAATCTTAATCATGAAAAAAACTTATCTTTTGTAGAACGAAGTTTGACAATAATAACGTAAATGTTTCTTTTGAACGTTTATCATTATTCTTCAAAATTCATCCTTTCATACTTTATCCTTAAGGTTAGAAATAATCGTTATTTCTCCTTAAAATAAATTTCGATTTTTCGTTCAAAAGAAACATTTGTGGTATAATTGTCAAACTTCGTTCTACAATCATAAGCCGCATTATATTGAATTATATATATATTTTTACTAATCTATTTATTATCTTGATTGTCCTAATTCAATTTTACTGTATATAAATTGCATATTACCATTAGATGTCAATAGCTTTAAAAAATAATAATAACAATGCTGATTACTGATACTATTACTGTTATTCCTGCATGTATCCTACATTTCTGCGTTTTGGAGAATGTGTATAAGACTAAAAGGTCTTACTAAAGCTTTTTGTTGTTGTTGTATATATCTTTTTATTTTTATAGATGAGGTTATTTGAAGGTTGAGAATGCATCTCCAACAAGTCTTACTTATTTTTCGACCATCCAGCATCTGCCGGTCCTTCCTGCCCTGCTTGCGGATCCCCCGATGGCTCCCTGGGCCATCGGTACTGGAGCTGCCCTAACATTAGGCCCCTCGTCCGCGAGGCCTTCCAGGTCGTCGGCAGACCCCCTGATCTACGGGATTGACCTGGTGGACGAGGAACTGGCCATCCTCGCATGGGCGAAATCAAGAATCAACCGGTACTTCGTCCAGGTCGGACTGGGCCATCGAGGACCCCGTCATCACCTGGAGGGGGACACTATCACGGTGGGGACCTGGTTGATTGTATATAGTTCTCTTGATCTTTTTATTGTAAATATTTTAAACTGTAACCTCTCTCCCTACTGTTGACTAGATGTCAATAAACTGTTTTTAATTGTACTTATCTTTAGAGGTTCTTATTAACTTTCTCAATTCTAATAATGAGGAATCTTGTATTTTACTGATGATTTGTGATATTGATGTCTTTCAGAACTTGCCCGAAGAATCAATTTCGAATCTCGATTAACCACTGAAAGCCTTCGAATGAGAGGCCAAACATTGATGTTTAGATCGATTATCTAGTGTGATCAATAAGCATAGATTGAGTAAAATATCAGGCCTCCAGGAAAAAAGTATCTTTTCAAAAAACTTTTTAATCTTTTTTTTTTCGGG
>CP092868.1:35916333-36077516 GCA_030710605.1 Cordylochernes scorpioides | reverse complement strand
GGTCAACAATGTTCACTATATCCATAACACATCATTGATTGTATTGACTCATCCATTGATGAGCTCTACTCATCCCCAGCAGACACCATCAAAAGTCTACTTCTCCTAAAATCTTATGTCCATAGTTTTCTTGAATACTATTTCTGAGATTCGACCCTTCAGTGTAGCATATACAGTTAAACCTGTCTATAGCACGCCCCGTCTTTGGACTCACCAAAATAGGGTGCTATAGAGAGGGGGTGCTATAGACAGGTCACTTTTAATGTAAATCGCATCGTACTACGTATTTAAAATCGGGCGCTATAGAGAGGGAGGCGCTATTTAGAGGGGGCGCTATAGACAGGTTTAACTGTATAACAACAACAACAAGAAGCCTTTATTCAGGGTCACTGACCCTATACAGGATTCACCAGGTATGCATAAGAACAAAGCAGTGAGACAAAGGAAATAACGATATATACAGAAGAAAAGGAAAAAAAACAAGAAAGAGAAAGAGGGAAGCAAGAAAAACAACACAAAAAGAGTAGCAGTAAGAAAGTGAGGAGTGAGTGTCACTTGGCCTTCTTCTGAGATATGGACTTGTGGAAACCATAAAACGCCGTAGCAATATACTTATTCTGGGTCATATTGTCAATTATTGATGGAAGTGAAGCACAGAGTTGCCCAGTTTTGAGCATAAGGGTTTTTCTTTCTTCTTTCAGAGCATAGCAATCAAGTTTAACTGTAAAAGAAGAACTATTAGAGATCTAATAAGCGATCTGGTAGATTAAATTGGCAAAACCGCTAGTAAAGTTCATCACTGATGAGCGAAGCCCTTCTAGAGAGAAAGTGACAGTGGGTCACAGAAACGTGTAAAAAAATAAAGTTTTAAGTGGATATTTAATCCTTTATATATACCTTTTTAGGTTCTAATCAAAAGAAGTAACCCAGGTTATCAAATTTACAATAATGTTTATATTTACACATTTACAAATATATTGATATTGTCACGTAGAAAAATAGAGGAAAACAAACACAAACAAAGCAATTTATTTTTATTAAACAAATTCAAATTCATCAAAAATTCTAGAAAGGAAATGAGAGAAAATTATTGTAGCGTTTGTTATTTATATATTATTCAATTTACTTCATAAAATTTTAGAAATAGAAAATTTGTCAAGGTACACTGAAAGAGGGGATCTCAGAAATGGCTTTCAAGAAAACTATGGATATAAGCTTTTAGGATAGTAGTTTTCTTTCCTCTTTTCGCTCTCCACTTCTCCCATCCATATTTCCAATTTTTTTTTCTTATTTTTTATTCTTTCTTATAATCTGTATATATTTACCATATGTATATAATCTTTCTCCATTTTTTATTTCCCACTTTCATAGGTTTCTCCGTCTTGTAACCCCAAGGAGAATCCTCTGTAAGACCTGTGTGTCTTAATAAAGGCTTTTGTGTGTGTGTGTGTGTGCTTTTAGGATAGTAGATATTTGTTTTGGATGAAAAAGAAACATTCATGCTTTAAGGCTTCCATGTCTTATATATAGATGTCATGTTATCGTCTTATAATTAAATATACCTAACTGGTCTTGTACTTATTGTTTGGGGAAGAGCATTGCTCGATGCAAATATTTATATGTAATTTTACTGTACTAAAATATTATATCCATAGTTTTCTTGAATACTATGTTTGAGATTCGACTCTTCAGTGTAGCATATAGAGAATATTTGTACGATAAAGTATTAGAGCTCTAATAAACGATCTGGTAGATTAAATTTGCCAAACCGCTGGGAGAGTTCACAACTGATGAGCGAAGCCCTACCAATATATTTTTTCATTGAAGTAAAGACAGTAGAAGTTTTTTTTTTCTGTATGTATAAAAGAAAAATTCGTGCGCAAATGCTTTCATTTCCTATATTTAGATAACGCGTTATTTATTTATATTGAATATAGTTATATATAAACAGAGACATAACGGAAACTGTTAAAGAAAAACATTTTTTTTTCTCAAAAATTTCATTTGTGTAATAAATTGATAAAGAGGGAGAAATCTTTCAAAATATTTTGAGAAAAAATGTTTTTCTTAATATTGTTCTACTATTGTTCACACACAATCTATCTAAAGAGAGAGATCTTCAAAAATCAAGAAAATTTCCACAAAGAGATCAATACTGACTCTAGAAGAGAATACCATCTAGATAACACTATAACCTTGAAGTCAAGTCCAGCTGGAGTGAGATCAAGTTACTGGACTTCACGTTGCCGCGACATGTCATATGTCCACAAGGGATCAAGTTACGACTTGTCCATTTAGAAGGACATTCCTTGCAGATATGTAGATAAGAAAATTGACTGGAAGTATGTGTAACGTCTAAAGAAATATCCTGTACATATACCGGTCTTCTTTCTTATCTCCACACTGGGTGAAGTAGAATGCCTTTGTCATTAAGACTGGGAGCACTACTCAGTGGCAGGCCGACTTAGCTCCTAAATAAATGGCCGCATCTGACATGAGGAACAGACACCATGTACAGCTGCTCCTAACATGGAGTACAAACGCCGCTCATCCTGTATCCCTGGAGCCCTTACAGGGTACTATCAGCCGGGCCAGCTGAGCCCAGGTTTTTTAACGAGCTTGTTACTGCTTCCCCTCCTCCTTTTTCATCCGGGCTTGGGACCGGCAAGGGCGGAGTTAGATCCTGTACATATACAGGTGGATTTCAGAAATCCTTCTCTAGGCATACTGTTGCTACAATTTCGACGATGGTAACGCCAGACCAATATTTTAAGGTGAAAACATCCAGGAATATGTTTATTTTTTAAAAGTTTTTATAATAAATCTATAGCTTTTTCTGGCATGATACCCCTTCTACAGGAGAAACATAATATATTCCAATGTTAACGTTCATTGTGTAGTTGTTACACACTAATATAGTTTTTAGTATTTATATTAAAAATAAACTTAGGTTTTACTTTAAAGAACTTTAAAATAAATATATTATGGTGAAGAAATGTAATTTATTTTTATTTTTTAAAATTTAATTTGATTTTTCAATGAAAATGTTTGAAACAGATTTATTATTTTATATTTGAAATTCATCATTTGGTTGCCTAGCTTTCATGTTTGATGTTCTCTATCTGTAGATAGTTGGGGGTTAATTTGTTAATATTTGTCGAATGGTCGTGGTGACGTTATCAATAAATACTTTCACATCTCCAGGTATATAAAAACTTGATTTCTACGCTACAATATTTTTTAAAATGACCTATTGGAGACAAGCGGGCTTAACGTACTTTCAGTACTCCTCTATTGCCGTTCGCTGCGTGCGTAACGCTCTCAAGCAGGAGTACAAGAAGGAGACTGGTGTCCGAGCTGAAGTCAAGGATTTGGCAAGATGGAAAGCCTAAAGGACCAACCTTAGCCTATCATTAGTCCTCCAGGTGGAACAATGTTGTCTACTTCTCTAATAAACTTTTAAAGGCTTTTTTAAAAATATCATTCCGCAGCTAATCAGAATAAAGCCCGAGAAAAAAATATATATAGCGATAGAATTGTTTAATTTTCATAAAGCGTTAGAGAACAAGGTAATCTCTAAGAACTAAAACTACAGAACAATTTCCATCCATTTTTTATTTAACAATTGCAGAGTACATGCTATATCCACAATTCGGATATTTGCGTGTGAAATATATACATTTAAATGAAAAACAAAAAAGAAAAAGTAGTTTAAAGAGATATATACATATTTACATATCAGTATGCGAATTTATTACATTAGTAGTCACTTATTTAGTTAAGTACATTCTGCAGAATTTGTTGAATCTTTGGTGTATGTCCTTAGTGTAGACCACATGTTGCATATTTGTTATGGGAAGTTGATTTAGTTCCCTAAGGTCAGCGGTCAGCGGGCAGTCAGTTTATAAGTGTCTGGGGTTCTGTTCTTCGCCTCCACACGAGCATCCAGGTGATTCAGCTTTGCCAATTTTAAACAGGTATGAGTTGAAGTCGCCATGTCCAGTGAAGAATTGCACATTATAGAAGTTAGGTTTGATATAATTAGGAATATTTGGGCCACTGAAGAAACTTTTGAAATTTTCATTGGTCGCTTCGTAGTATTCCTGTTGTTTCTGGTTTATAAAGTTAGATATTGTGATTCTTTTTGCTGGGACATCCATAGTTAATTTGTATAGTTATGTTGAATACTTTGATTTCCTTTTCATTTTCCCTTCTCTCCTTTGTTTATGTTTTTCCCCCTTCTTCATGAAAATGATGTATGGCGAGTCCTTACAGGACGGAAATGTCCTAATGAAGTTGTTGTTGTATATTATTCCAATGTTTAAACACTAGTTTGACCATCCAGTAGAGCTATAACTTAGATAGTGAAAGAAGTCATTTGTAGGAATTACAATTATAGTTTCAATTTCCTTCTATCGATATATATTGAAATTATTTTTGAAAATTTGCTTCATTTTATAATTGCTATACCAATTTTTTATTCTTTTATTTATTTTGTATCTTTTCTTCGGATATATGCTCAGACTAATACACACACACAAAAACCTTTATTAAGACACACAGGTCTTACAGAGGATTCTCCTTGGGGTTACAAGAAAGAGAAACCCATGAAAGTGGAAAATATACAAAGAGGTAAAAATGTAGAAAGATTATATACACATGGTAAATATACAACAACAACAAAGCCTTTATTTAGGGCCTCTCGCCCTATACAGGTTTCGCCAGTTCACAAGGGATGGGGAGAACACTGTGCGGCCTTTTTCCGGGATATAGTCTTGTGGAATCCAAATATCGCCATCGCTATATACCTATTATTTGATATTTCATTAATTAGTGCCGGAAATGAAGGACAAAGTTGCCCCGTTTTATCATTTAATTTTCGTCTTTCCTCAGACAGAGCAGCACAGTCAAATAAGTAGTGCAACATCTCCGTTGTTATTCCTGATCCACAGAAAGTGCGCCCAGACTAATATGTTTATAAGCTTAATTGTCTTAATTTAGTTTTTCTGTATATAAATTTGATTAGATAATAAAAGGCATATATTGGATTTAATAAAATATTTATTTTGCCAATATTTCGGCTGGCTGAACGCCAACCTTTATCGAGGCATTACATTTTTGTATACACAATGCGGCGCTGAGTTTGTGTATACAAAAAATGTAATGCCTCGATAAACGTTGGCGTTCAGCCAGCCGAAATATTGGCAAAATAAATCTTTTATTAAATCCAATATATGCCTTTTATTATCTAATGAATTAAGTATGGAATGCTCTATTTTCAAAACAATAAATTTGATTATTACCATTAAATGAGATTAGCTTTTACTTTTTTTTTTTAAATTTGCAAACTCCGTGCTAAACCTATGTATAAGAGAAATTTCTTTTCCTCGAATTTACCCTGTCTCATATATAAACAAATTTTGATTTATATCAATTTTTTTTTCGAGATAAAAATCCTTATGTTTTTCAATTTTAGCACACCAGTGTACATAGAACAGCAAATTGAAAACAAAAAACAAGGATTTGCCATGGAATTTGAAAAGGAAAATAATCGAAAAAGGCAGAAGCTATTTACCCTTAATGATAATAATGCAGATTATATATACTGGAAAACTTAATTAAGACAATTAGTATCATACACGGATTTATAAGATAAATCTAAAAACAAATTTATTCAAAGATTAATGATTTTTCAATTACCTATAAACAGAAGTAGCGTAGATTATGTAATCCAAACGTTTTAGAGCTAGAGGTCTGTTGCCAAATGGCGGTTGGCATGCCACCCGATAAGATCGAAAAATCGAAGCCAATCACGATGCAGATAAGTCGCCGCTTGGATCGATTAGCCGGGTGTCTGATTACACCAGTCGCCACCATGTTGAGGATCCTCCGTTCTATAATACACAGGCTTCCTCGGGCGTCTGATTACACCAGTCGCCACCATGTTGAGGATTCTCCGTTCTCTAATACACAGGCTTCCTCGGGCGTCTGATTACACCAGTCGCCACCATGTTGAGGATTCTCCGTTCTCAAATACACAGGCTTCCTCGGCTGTCTGATTACACCAGTCTCCACCATGTTGAGGATCCTCCGTTCTCTAATACACAGGCTTCCTCGGGTGTCTGATTACACCAGTCGCCACCATGTTGAGGATCCTCCGTTCTCTAATACACAGGCTTCCTCGGGTGTCTGATTACACCAGTCGCCACCATGTTGAGGATCCTCCGTTCTCTAATACACAGGGTTCCTCGGGTGTCTTATTACACCAGTCGCCACCATGTTGAGGATCCTCCGTTCTCTAATACACAGGCTTCCTCGGGTGTCAGATTACACCAGTCGCCACCATGTTGAGGATCCTCCGTTCTCTAATACACAGGCTTTCTCGGGTGTCTGATTACACCAGTCGCCACCATGTTGAGGATCCTCCGTTCTCTAATACACAGGCTTCCTCGGGTGTCTGATTACACCAGTCGCCACCATGTTGAGGATCCTCCGTTCTCTAATATACCTGTCGCTGGTTCACAGGTACTGGTCCTGCCGCTACATCAGGCCTCTCATCCGGGAGGCATTTACCATCATCGGGCGGCCCCCTGACTTACAGGGCTGGGTCTTCGGGCATGGCCTAGACGATGACGCCCTGGCCATCCTGGCGTCTGCCAAGACGCGCATCTATAGGCACTTCCTCGGCGCGGAACTGAGGAGTGTACAAGAAGACCCCCTCCTTGTCTGGAGGAGGACTCTCTCAAGGTGGGGAAGCCTTCCTTGCTGAAGATATTTGTATATATATTCCCCTACACTTTATATGCCCATTTACTCTTTTATATTTTCTCCTTTGTAAAATTTGATTGAAAGAATCAATAAAATTGTTTAATTTGTCTATTGAAAAGGACTGTTACACCCGAAAACTTATATTGTCGTGTTAAAAAGAAAATCTTCTCTCAGAGAATTCTCTTTCATTTATAATTTTACAGAAATGATTATAATGTTAACAAACTTGACATCTTGTTTACTCGTTTATTCCTTTATCATTAGCTTACTATATGATGTAAGCAAGTTCTATTTCAAATCCCCCGTTCTTCGGTTAAGGAATCTTTGCATAAGACGAATGCTCTTCACAAAGACATATATTTGTTTTGAATATAGAGCAATCCATATTTAAATTATTAGATAATAAAAGGCATATATTGGATTGAATAAAATATTTATTTGCTAATATTTCGGTTGGCTGAACGCTGAACGTTGGCGGCGCTGAGTTTGTTTATACAAAAATGTAATGCCTTGATAAAGGTTTGGCGTTCAGCCAACCGAAATATTTGCAAAATAAATATTTTATTCAATCCAATATATGCTTTTTTATTATCTAAAGATATATATATATATGTATGTATCATATGTAACTGCTTTTTATCATTCTATTCAATCTATATTTTGCTTTTTATTTATATTTATTATATAATTCATATTTATCATATAAATCAGTTTTTATGAGAATGTATTAATTACGTTTTTCTGTTAAGGTGAAAACATATTGCTTCTAAGAATAAGTTTATTTTTTAATATTTTTTTATTTTTTATTTTTCACACACACAAAAACTTTTATTAAGACACACAGGGCTTACAGAGGATTCTCCTTGGGGTTACAAGACGGAGAAAACTATGAAAGTGGGAAATATACAAAGGGGTAAAAATGGAGAAAGATTATATACACATGGTAAATATATACAGATTATTATTTGAATAATCCTATGGAAAATAAGAATATATGGATTTGGAAAAAAAAAAATTGGAAATATGGATGGGAGAAGTGGAGAGCGAAAAGAGGAAAGAAAACAGGTATTTACATATGGAACATACATATAATGGAACAAGTCAATTTAAGCTCTCCTGCTCACACAGCACAAGTGGACCATGGCTTTTTTCAAGAAATCTTTAAGAGATTTTCCAGGAAAATCCGAGTGTTCAGAGTTGTAAGGTAAACACCGTTTTATCGGTGTTCTTTTACACATACATTTTATCGGTGTGGGGGTTATTTTTTAATATAATAAAATACAATAATGAGAGAGATAAAAGAAACATATTCTTGTGGAAGACTGATGTTTTCATCTATATTGATACAAAGGGTTATTTTATTGAAGTTTTTCTGTACCTATATTCTGCAATATAATCATTAAATACAGATACGAATATCAAAAAGCTTTTACTTATATCATTTGCCCTCTCAGAAGTGGTATTTAAAATATAAATCCACGCTCGATTGAAAAATTTGAACAAATAAAAAATGAATGTACACTCATGGACAAAACTTAAGGATGTTTCATATTTTGATGTCACTTTTCGTTTGGTTTTTGAAAGAGAAAGAGGCAATTTTATTCACAATTGGTTATCTCAAGTGTCTTCAATAAAGATCACTATGTATCAAATATCTTTCAGAATTATTGTCTGAATCCCGATGTACACTGGTCCGCAAAATTAAAGGAACAACATATTTTTTTCATTTATCTCAAATTTTATTGAACATTTATCAATGAAATTTTATACACAAATTTATTGTTCCATTATTGATTAGAATACACGAAATCAAAGAATTCTAACACGTATTTTATGCAAATTAGCCGGTCAAGCAATGATCTTCTTGCAGTTAGTGCATAAATATCTTGGATATTGTTGTTAATATGGGGTGTGATTTAACTGATGACAGGCTCGGCGACCCATACTAAGAATTAGGGAGTTTATCAGCTCCTGTGGAATCAACGCCCACTCTTGTGTTAAGGCTGTTTCTAGCTCATGAGTGCTTCTAGGAGGGGGTTGGAGGGATTAGATCCGCCGTCCTAGGTTGTCCCATACATGCTCAATGGGATTTAGGTCTGGGGATCGAGCTGGCCAATTCATCCGAGCAATTGCATGGTTTTGGAGAAAAGTGTCGACCACACCAGCCCTATGTGGACGGGCATTATCATCTATTAGAAGAAAGTTTTCTCTCATTTCCAATGCTTGAGGCATCACATATGCTGCCAAGATCTCGTCCCATTACCTCTGTCCAGTCAGGGTTCCTTGCCGAAAAATATGGAGTGCTGTGCGACCGCCCAAGAAGATTCCAGCCCAGACCATAAAACCTTGGCTTCTGTAGGGATCCCTTTCAACCATATTCCGGGGATTATTTCTGGTTCCTACCTCTCTCCAGACAAAGACACGACGAGAATCGCTGTTTAGAGAGAATCTGGACTCATCAGTGAACATTACACGCCTCCATTCATCTGGATTCCAGGCGACATGTTGTCTGCACCAAAGTTTCCTTGCTCTCTTTTGAGGTGGTGTCAATGGCACACAAATTATGGGTCGTCGAGCATAGAGGCCCTTCTTGTGAAGCCTTCTGCGTATTGTATCAGTTGATACTAAGACTCCTGTAGCTGCATTGAGGTCACTTCGTAGTTGCGATGCTGTCATTCTTCTATTGCGACGCAGAAGGAGACTCAAATAACGGTCTTGATTTAACGTTGTGACCCTTGGCCGTCCTTGTCCGGGTGTTCTGGCAACATTAGCTGTCGTTTGAAATTTTTTCCAAAGCCTTGAGACAATGTTTCTTGTCACTCCAAGCCATCTTGCTACTTCTGCCTGTGATTGGCCTGCTTTCATCCTTCCAATAGCTTGCCATTTTTTTTTCTTGTGATAAATGTTGCCTATAAGCCATGAAAACTTTAAAAAACAAAAAGGAACAATAAAAATCTAGTGGAGCGTAAAATTAGGACGCTTTGAGAAAGACTCAAGCACGTGCTGGAGGCGGAGTCAACGTAGACGGTGGCATTTTGCATATTGGGAACAACTTTATTTGTTTTTTTGTTTTACATACTCTCTTAATTCATGGAAGCTTTTGAATATACCAAAACTTTATATATATCCCTTAATATAGCTTTTCTTTTTCTTAAACATGTGTTGTTCCTTTAATTTTGCGGACCAGTGTACATACTAAAAGGTAAACCTTCATTAAATTGTTCCTAAGTGTATATGAAGCAAGAAAAGTGTGAGCTTTGAGTGTGAAAGCTGGTAAAAAATAGGAACTTACCCTCTATTATTAATTTGTTTTTTTTTTCTTTGTCGTCTGTTTTTGCACAAGTTGAATCTGGTTAGAACGATGTATTAGATGATTCTTTTGTTGCCTTAAATACGAGGTAATTAACTCGTTTCTCTCTCTCTATCTAAAAATGTTTAAAGTTTAATAAATTAATTTTATAAATCTGAGAGTTGTCTTCACAAAAACGATACAACAGTATATATTAAAGAACTTTTCAAAAGTAAAAAAAAAAGACCACCATCACTGCTCATCTAATTTAGCAGAACTAATTTATCTAACAACTCAATTCACTAAAGCCGATCCCTAAAGAAGACATGTCATGATTTCTAATGGCATATCAAGGGTAATTTTACCACCCTACACTGATGGAAGGGTAGGAAGTGAAGTTACCCTTTAATAGGCAATTTTCAAATTTACCACACACACAGATGTCCTTTAAGCAAAACCCTTATGCAAATACGGCATGAAATCATCAATCAAAATTAGATAAACATTATGAATTTTCTAATTGCTCAATTGAAGATTTTTTTGCCCCATGGTAAGGTAGTATTTCGAAAGGTCTGGGTATCTCAGAAGTTTCACAGCTTCCACCATAATTATGTCCTGGTCAAACCCCTTCATTAAGGACTCTCCCTTCCTCAACGTCTCTATGTATTGCATCCTAACACAAACATCATTAGAACCAAAAAAAGTCTTTTTGTGTGGCCTCTCTTTAAAAAAAAATTCCATTAGTTTCTAACGTTCTATGAAAATTACGTCCAATTAAGCTTCTCTAATTGCTCTCATTACCAATTTATTGGAAGCTTTTAGTTTTTCTTAATTGCCCTTTTACTTCTTTTTAGGATTCCATTTGGTTACTGGAAAGACCTGTTGAGTTGTATGGTAAAAGTAAACTGCAAATTTTTTGATGGAAGAAAGAATAATAACTCTAAATAAGAATTATCTATAAATAATCCATTTTAGGAAAATTATTTTAATTTTTTTGTATTAAAAATAATGAAGGCATATCCTGACCAAAAGCACATGTGCTTTTTAGATGGCAGAGCGCCATCTATTGGAGTAAAAATAAACTAAACGTTTATTTAACTTGCTACGTGATACTTGGTCAACCATATTCATAATTTTTTCTATTGTTTTCTTATTTATTTGTATATTAAAGAGAGTGATTTTGTTTGGAATTTTTGGTTAAGATTTATGGACCTAAGCAATTTATTTACTGTCGTTGTTGTTGTTGTTGTGTCCAAAGAAGAGTCTCAGATGTCTCCATGCATCTCCATCACAGCAGCAGCAATATCCACTATCTTGGGTGTGTAAAGCTGCTGCTCTGGGTCTAAGTCAATTTTCTGCAAGGCTGCGGCCATTGCTGGGTATGAAAATATGTGAGTAGGTGTTAGTTCCACACCAGGACAGTTGTTGCATGCTCAAAAGGTTCTTGTGCCATCTGGATGTATTGTCATTCCTTTATAGTGTTTTGTTCTAAGTCTTGTTATAGTTTTTGTCAGTTTTCTCTCAGAGTTTATTTCACATATTTGATATTTACTTATATATATTTTATATTTTATATTATATTTATATATATATATTTCTTTACTTATATATATATAACAGGATTTAACAACTAAAAAAATGAATAATTGAATACATACAAACATACTTTAGCCACGTTTTAAAAGTTAAAAGAGAAAACGAAAATATAACGTGGTGAGTTTTAAAATATATAATAAATAAAATAAAAAGAAACTCACCACGTTATATTTTCGTTTTCTCTTTTAACATTCAAACATATTGATGATCACGGGGCTGTGGCACATTTGTAAGTGCAAAGTCGAACTGCTTTTCACATGTGTATACATGTGGTGCACTTACAGTAAAAGCAGTCGCCTACTTCTACCCACCATGATTATCATGGCCTGTACCACGTGTACTAGGGATAAGCAAAAAAAAATATATTGATACATTATTAATAAAAGACAATTCACTGAGGGAAAAGTTTCTTTTATATATATCGGCAATACAAGCTTTCGGGCTCAACAGCCCTTCGACAGGTATAACTATGTTACTGAAGTTTTGCGAATCTAATCCATATATATACATACAACGAAGTAGGAAATATAAGACAGATATGCAAAAAACTGTTTACATAGTACAGTTTTAAAAAAAATGAATTATTGGTTAATGCTAATTTTCTATTGAGGTTATGTGATTACAGTAAATAACAAATTGGGAAGCCAGAGATTATTGTTTAGGTAGGAGGTTCCGGAATTAATACATTGTCTGGGTCATTAATTCAGATTAGGGATATGAATATAAAATAAAATACTTTTTGCATTCATTCAATCAATCAAATACCTTTATTAAGACTGTCTTTTATACGGATTCTCCCGAGAGATTTAGCAAAGAAGTGGCAAAAAGAGAGAGAAAAAGAAAATAGAATATACAAATTTATATGAGAAATAGCAACATAGAGATAAAATTAATTTTATATAAAATTATATATACTCATGGAGACAAAACTTAAGGAAGTTGTATCTTATAGCATGTATATCGAGATTCAGTCAATAACTCTGAAAGATACACTCATAGACAAAACTTAAGGAAGTTGTACCTTATAGTATGTATATCGAGATTCAGTCAATAACTCTGAAAGATACACTCATGGACAAAACTTAAGGTATACCTTATAGTATGTATATCGAGATTCATTCAATAACTCTGAAAGATACACTCATGGACAAAACTTAAGGAAGTTGTACCTTATAGTATGTATATCGGGATTCAGACAACAACTCTGAAAGATACATTCATGGACAAAACTTAAGGAAGTTGTACCTTATAGCATGTATATCGAGATTCAGACAATAACTCTGAAAGATACATTCATGGACAAAACTTAAGGAAGTTGTACCTTTTAGCATGTATATCAGGATTCAGACAATAACTCTGAAAGATACATTCATGGACAAAACTTAAGGAAGTTGTACCTTATAGCATGTATATCGAGATTCAGACAATAACTCTGAAAGATACATTCATGGACAAAACTTAAGGAAGTTGTACCTTATAGTATGTATATCGAGATTCAGTCAATAACTCTGAAAGATATTTGATATACAGTGACCTTTTTTTAAAATATATTTAATTTAAGCTTATGTCCATAGATTCCTTAAACATCTCTAAGCTGCCTTCCATAGAAAATACAGGTATATCCCAAACCAATCCAATACAATAGTAGAGCGGTTTGGAGATTAATTTGGCGAATACGCTGAGAAGGTTCACCATTGATGAGCCAAGCCCTCTCATTCAATAACTTATATCATTGCAGCATGGTCTGTAGAGATGATATCATTGAAAAGAAACACATTGCCGGTGAATTTATTTGTTACAAATTTTACAGTGATCTTTATTGAATTCACACTAGATAACTAAGTGTGAACAATTTTATTTCTGTTGTTGTTGTCGTGTCCAAAGAAGAGTCTCAGATGTCTCCATGCATCTCCATCACAGCAGCAGCAATATCCACTATCTTGGGTGTGTAAAGCTGCTGCTCTGTGTCTAAGTCAATTTTCATAGGGGAGGGGGAGAAGTCCGACCACACCTCCCTGCGGTCCCCCCTGGACCCTTGGAATATTCGACCAAATTCTGGTTCGTTTCCAAGGTGACTAACGTGGCAACGGCACCCATTTTCCAACGAAGAGCAAACTTTTTTTCTGTCTCTTTTGAAAAAACAGATGACCGGCAACAGAAAAGTATGAAACTTCCTCAAGATATTCTCTGTCTCTAATTTTTATATACAGATGATGTATAAGATCATTTTTACCTTGAATTAAGTAAATTTGGCCTATTCAGAAATTTTCATTTCTAAATCTCTGACTGTGAGAGAATTTTCATCTTATTTCTTTACTCTTGGGTTTCATTTCTCTTGAGCGAGTTGTTGTTTAGCATTCCTCAGTGGAATCTGGTTCAAATCACATTAATAGGTATCGCTCAGCAAGAGCAACCTAGTTTATTATAATTGAAACAATGAATAATATGTGAAGGTTACATATTAAACAATTTTTAACGCGGGATTCAATCCCGTTTCATGACTGTCGGGAATCGATCGTGTTACCCTCTCATCCACCGACTTAGGAATAATGGAACGTGGAATAAAGTGGAATAATGCTTCCTAACTTGAACTTTCTCTTTATTTACAACCACATTAAAGTTCTTTTGTATTTTTTCACATTTTGCGCTTGTTATTGCTTACAAGAACACACATTTCATTCTCTAGTTTCAAGACAATACTACATGTATATGTTTTATGTTAAATTACTTTAATATTTAAAATTTAAAAAATCTAAATTTTGGTTGTATTATGTATATAAAACATGCCACATCTCATGAGCATCACATTAATGAGTGAATCATCGAAGAACTCGTAACTCGAAAGCTTACCAGTTAAATATATGATAAAAGAAACGCATTGAAACAAATTTTGAACAGCAATATTTTGAACACATCACCTTTCTTTTCATAGTCACTTTATTTATATTAAATTTAAACATCTCTCTCTCAAAAACATATATACACTAATTTAAGATATAAATTTTTCTTTCTCCCTCTTTTCCCCTACCTTTTCTGTATCTCTTAGAAGATTATGTATATAAGACTAAAAGTCTTAATAAAGGTATTAATTGATAATTTAGAGATACACTCATGGACAAACCTTTTAACATGTATATCAGGATTCAGACAATAACTCTGAAAGATATTTTATATACACACAACACACACACAAAAACCTTTATTAAGACACACAGGGAAGACGGAGAACAAGTCTACAAGACGGAGAAACCTATGAAAGTGGAAAATATACAAAGGGGTAAAAATGGAGAAAGATTATATACACATGATAAATATATACAGATTATTATTTGAATAATCCTATGAAAAATAAGAATATGGATTTGGAAATATGGATGGAAGAAGTGGAGAGCGAAAAGAGAAAAAAAAAACAGGTATTTACATATGGAACATACATATAATGGAACAGTAAATTTAAGCTCTTCTGCTCACACAGCACAGGTGGAGATATTTGATATAAAGTTACCTTTATTGAAGACACACGAGATAACCAGGTATGAACAAAATTGCCTCTGTCTCCATAATAAACAAAGTATGAAACTTCCTTAAATTTTATCCTCATGAATGCATATAGATAATCTCTGGGTTAATATGCAGAGCCTACAATAATTTAAACATTCTTATTTTAAACTTAGCTCAACAAGAGAGAATAATTATTTTCAACAACATTATTTTTATATTGACAAAAGTCACTATTATGGGTTATCATACAGAAAACAATAAACTAGGGCCTACAGTAAGAGTAACTTAATACACAGAAAAAAGGTGCACTCAAGAGTACAACCCCAATAACAAAAGGGGGTAAAAAAACCACGATTTGTTAAATAAAAAAAAAAACAGTACTTATCTTTCATTTGCAGCGTTGATAAGGAGCGGACCGGGGTTACACAGGTATGCGAGGAGAATCACCAGACAAGCACACAGAGAACGCTTTAAACGTCTCCACTCGAACACCACTCCACGACTCCTCGCATTCCGTTTCAACCCTCTTTTACAAGGTATGTCCCATAAGTTCCCGGACTGGGTCCATAAAAAAAATAAATAAATGAAAAATGTAAATAAATTTGACTGTTTATTATAGAAAAAATATCTGGCAACACGGTGGTACCAATATCGAGGCGGTACGTGCGCGTGCGCCAAAGTTATTCTAATTTATTTAAAGGTTACACCTTGCGCTGCGGCGATTTTACGATGGAACAAAAATTGAAGCAGAGGATTTGCATAGAAATTTGTGTGAAACTTCAAATATCAGCAACCGAAACTTTTAAAATGCCTAATAAAGCATTCCCCAATGACCCCCCAAAAAGAACAACTGTTTTTGAATGACATTCTAGATTTAAAGCTGGCAGAATTTCTATTGAAGATGATCCTCGGCAAGAACGCCCAAAATGTGCAAAAAATCACCGATTTGATAAAAGAAAATCCTCGAACCACTTTGCTGGAGCTAGAGCAAGACACAGGCATCTCTAAAACAACGATTGGAAGGATCGTAACCAAAGATTTGAAGCTCAAAAAGACTCCTGCAAAATTCATCCCAAGATTCCTCACTAATGAGCAAAAACTGTGTCGGCTTGCAACCTGTGAGAACATGTTGGAAATGACAAGAACGGATCCGGAATGGAAAGACAAGATAATCACAGGCGACGAGACATGGGTCTATGACTATGACCCTGAAACCAAGCGTCAATATGCCGAGTGGAGAGGTCAGGGTGAGCCTAGACCAAAAAAATCCAGGATATTGAAATCCAGAAACAAGGTGTTGCTGGTCGCTTTTTTGAATAACAAGGGCATTGTTCATCACGAGTATCTTCCTGCAGGCCAAACGGTTATTAAGGAAATGTATTTGGACATTCTTCGCCATCTAAGGGAAGCGATTCGAAAAAAAAAAGCCAGAAAAATGGCCTAATGGTGCCTGGATCCTACACCATAACAATGCCCGCCCTCACACAGCGCACTTGGTGACGAGTTTTTTTGGCTAAAAACGGGACAGAAATTCTACCTCAACCACCCTATTCTCCAGACATCGCACCAAATGACTTTTTCCTGTTCCCCAAACTTAAAGCAGTTCTAAAAGGAAGACATTTTGACACCAGGGATGACATAATAGAAAAATCGCTGTTGGCATTGAAGAGCATTCCAAAAGAGCTCTATAAAAACTGTTTCGACAATTTGGGGAAACGATGGCGCTGGTGCGTTGAAGCAAAGGGGGATTACTTTAAAAAGTTTTAATAATTTTTTTAAAAAATATCTTACCTTTTTTTTATGGACCCAGTCCGGGAACTTATGGGACACACCTTATATATACAAACACTAGCCGAATGACCCAGGCAACGCCCGTGTTTTACCCGATTGAATGTTTTGATTCAAATACTATTTGTTACAATTATATAATATATCCCTAATGGTAATAGTACTTACATATGTACATAAGTATGTGTATATATATACACCTTAATAGTACACAAAAGCTACATACCTATACTTTAGATATTTGCGGACCGATAATGAGGTATTGTTAACAATAGATTATTTAAGGAGCGACCCGCTCCAACACAATAGTTACAAAAACGAAAAAGCGAGTGGGGGGGGGGGGGCAAAGGTGGCGTGATCGTAGCCAACCAATAGGAGAGCGCCATTCCAAAAAAAAAAAAAAAGCAAACGGTGACAGAGATGAAAAATTTTTAAGAACGCATGACGCTCGTAACTGTATATAGAATGGCCACATTCGTCCAATCACGTGGGAGATCAGTTCACTTAACAAATAAACAAAATTCTTCCCGCATAGCTGAGAAGATTAAAACTGCTATGTTTGTCACACAATATGACAATATTACGAGATAACTGAACCAAGAGATTTGTTTCTATTTTTTATTTCCTCACATTTTGTTTCAAAAAACATTATAAAAAAATACTGCATTACTAATTTCACAAAAGCCTTTAATTTTTCATAATATTTTTATTTATTATTATTATTGATCTTTAATGTTTTATTATCATTAATTATTTTTGACCAATGACAAAGTTGTTTTCATGTGGTCTACAAATATTTGTAAATTAAGTTTACTGTGCAATACATTGATAAAAGGAAGCAATCTTTCGAAATATTTTGAGAAAAAAATGTTTTATTGTGTTAAAAATAATTATTTTAAGTTTAGTTCAGTGAGTATTTTATCATTTTTACTGTGATGTAAAGTATTCCTCACAAAAATAATCATATAGAACAGTATAGTTCCATCGTAAAGATAGAGGCTGTGCCTGGCCGGCATTCATAGTTCTTAGAATTAAAGATACTTCGAAACTCCGCCTTTGCCGGTCCCAAGCCCGGATGAAAAAGGAGGAGGGGGAGCAATAACAAGCTCACTAAAAAACCAGTGTTCAGCTGGCCCAGCTGATAGCACCCTGTAAGGGCTCCTAATCCAGGGATACAGGATGAGCAGCGTTTGTACTCTATGTTAGGAGCGGCTGCACATGGTGTCTGTTCCTCATGTCAGAGGCGGCCATTTATTCTGGAGCTAAGTCGGCCTGCCACTGAGTAGTGCTCCCAGTCTTAATGACAAAGGCAGACCTCTTCTACTTCACCCAGTGTGGAGATAAGAAAGAAGAAGGAGAGAAGATACTTCGGCCAGTAAATCTTTACTGATTAAAGATTTACTGGCCGAAATTTCTTTAATTTTAAGAAATAGAGTTTCAGACTTCGCTATAAGCCACAAACTCGAAAAAAAAAAAAAAACTTACCAGATGGCTAACAATGTTCACAGATTGTTAAAATTCAGGGAATGGGTTTGGAATTCATCTTTTAAACTCAATTTAGTTCAATTAAAAACGATAAGAATGTAATTATATCATCATTTCTTTTCCCTCTGAATTCCTCAAGGCAGGGACTGTTGTGCCGATTGATGTGCCCTAAGGAGTTCCCAAGGCATTTCGTGCCATCCTAATATTCTTTAAATTGGAGAACGTGCCTTGTTCTTCACGACTGAATGAAGCTACAATCCTCCTGTCGATACAAATTATTATTGAATGGCACAGCTCAATCTTCCATTTTTAGCTTCTTCTGATGGAAATCTTAATTAGAGGATGAAATCTTACATCAACAATATTCTATCAGAATCGTTTTTTTTTTTTTTTTTTTTGAAGGATTGTCAGGAGGGTATGTAGAACGCTTCATCATTTTGCGTGTCATCCTTACGCAGGGGCCATGCTAATCTTATCTGTATCGTTCCTGTTGTAGTAGTTGTACCGCCGAACTGGTATCACAAGGGCCATGCTAATCTTCTCTGTATCCTTCCTATTGCAGTATTTGTACCACCGAACTGGTATCACAGGGGCCATGCTAATCTTCTCTGCATCGTTCCTGTTATAGTAGTTGTACCGCCGAACTGGTATCACAGGGACCATGCTAATCTTCTCTGTATCGTTCCTGTTGTAGTAGTTGTACCGCCGAACTGGTATCACAGGGGCCGTGCTAATCTTCTCTGTATCGTTCCTGTTGTAGTAGTTGTACCGCCGAACTGGTATCACAGGGGCCGTGCTAATCTTCTCTGTATCGTTCCTGTTGTAGTAGTTGTACCGCCGAACTGGTATCACAGGGACCATGCTAATCTTCTCTGTATCGTTCCTGTTGTAGTAGTTGTACCGCCGAACTGGTATAACAGAAGCCATGCTAATCTTCTCTGTATCGTTCCTGTTGTAGTAGTTGTACCGCCGAACTGGTATCACAGGGGCCTTGCTAATCTTCTCTGTATCGATCCTATTGTAGTAGTTGTACCGCCGAACTGGTATCCCAGGGGCCATGCTAATCTTCTCTGTATCGATCCTATTGTAGTAGTTGTACCGCCGAACTGGTATCACGGGGGCCATGCTAATCTTCTCTGTATCGATCCTATTGTAGTAGTTGTACCGCCGAACTGGTATCACGGGGGCCATGCTAATCTTCTCTGTATCGATCCTATTGTAGTAGTTGTACCGCCGAACTGGTATCACAGGGGCCATGCTAATCTTCTCTGTATCGATCCTATTGTAGTAGTTGTACCGCCGAACTGGTATCACAGGGGCCTTGCTAATCTTCTCTGTATCGATCCTATTGTAGTAGTTGTACCGCCGAACTGGTATCCCAGGTGCCATGCTAATCTTCTCTGTATCGATCCTATTGTAGTAGTTGTACCGCCGAACTGGTATCACAGGGGCCATGCTAATCTTCTCTGTATCGATCCTATTGTAGTAGTTGTACCGCCGAACTGGTATCACAGGGGCCTTGCTAATCTTCTCTGTATCGATCCTATTGTAGTAGTTGTACCGCCGAACTGGTATCACAGGGGCCATGCTAATCTTCTCTGTATCCTTCCTATTGTAGTAGTTGTACCGCCGAACTGGTATCACAGGGGCCTTGCTAATCTTCTCTGTATCGATCCTATTGTAGTAGTTGTACCGCCGAACTGGAATCACAGGGGCCATGCTAATCTTCTCTGTATCGTTCCTATTGTAGTAGTTGTACCGCCGAACTGGTATCACAGGGGCCATGCTAATCTTCTCTGTATCGATCCTATTGTAGTAGTTGTACCGCCGAACTGGTATCACAGGGGCCTTGCTAATCTTCTCTGTATCGATCCTATTGTAGTAGTTGTACCGCCGAACTGGTATCCCAGGGGCCATGCTAATCTTCTCTGTATCGATCCTATTGTAGTAGTTGTACCGCAGAACTGGTATCACAGGGGCCATGCTAATCTTCTCTGTATCGATCCTATTGTAGTAGTTGTACCGCCGAACTGGTATCACAGGGGCCATGCTAATCTTCTCTGTATCGATCCTATTGTAGTAGTTGTACCGCCGAACTGGTATCACAGGGGCCATGCTAATCTTCTCTGTATCGATCCTATTGTAGTAGTTGTACCGCCGAACTGGTATCACAGGGGCCTTGCTAATCTTCTCTGTATCGATCCTATTGTAGTAGTTGTACCGCCGAACTGGTATCACAGGGGCCTTGCTAATCTTCTCTGTATCGATCCTATTGTAGTAGTTGTACCGCCGAACTGGTATCCCAGGGGCCATGCTAATCTTCTCTGTATCGATCCTATTGTAGTAGTTGTACCGCAGAACTGGTATCACAGGGGCCATGCTAATCTTCTCTGTATCGATTCTATTGTAGTAGTTGTACCGCCGAACTGGTATCACAGGGGCCATGCTAATCTTCTCTGTATCGATCCTATTGTAGTAGTTGTACCGCCGAACTGGTATCACAGGGGCCATGCTAATCTTCTCTGTATCGATCCTATTGTAGTAGTTGTACCGCCGAACTGGTATCACAGGGGCCTTGCTAATCTTCTCTGTATCGATCCTATTGTAGTAGTTGTACCGCCGAACTGGTATCACAGGGGCCTTGCTAATCTTCTCTGTATCGATCCTATTGTAGTAGTTGTACCGCCGAACTGGTATCCCAGGGGCCATGCTAATCTTCTCTGTATCGATCCTATTGTAGTAGTTGTACCGCCGAACTGGTATCACAGGGGCCATGCTAATCTTCTCTGTATCGATCCTATTGTAGTAGTTGTACCGCCGAACTGGTATCACAGGGGCCTTGCTAATCTTCTCTGTATCGATCCTATTGTAGTAGTTGTACCGCCGAACTGGTATCACAGGGGCCATGCTAATCTTCTCTGTATCGTTCCTATTGTAGTAGTTGTACCGCCGAACTGGTATCACAGGGGCCATGCTAATCTTCTCTGTATCGATCCTATTGTAGTAGTTGTACCGCCGAACTGGTATCACAGGGGCCATGCTAATCTTCTCTGTATCGATCCTATTGTAGTAGTTGTACCGCCGAACTGGTATCACAGGGGCCTTGCTAATCTTCTCTGTATCGATCCTATTGTAGTAGTTGTACCGCCGAACTGGTATCCCAGGGGCCATGCTAATCTTCTCTGTATCGATCCTATTGTAGTAGTTGTACCGCCGAACTGGTATCACAGGGGCCATGCTAATCTTCTCTGTATCGATCCTATTGTAGTAGTTGTACCGCCGAACTGGTTTCACAGGGGCCTTGCTAATCTTCTCTGTATCGATCCTATTGTAGTAGTTGTACCGCCGAACTGGTATCCCAGGGGCCATGCTAATCTTCTCTGTATCGATCCTATTGTAGTAGTTGTACCGCCGAACTGGTATCACAGGGGCCTTGCTAATCTTCTCTGTATCGATCCTATTGTAGTAGTTGTACCGCCGAACTGGTATCACAGGGGCCATGCTAATCTTCTCTGTATCGATCCTATTGTAGTAGTTGTACCGCCGAACTGGTATCACAGGGGCCTTGCTAATCTTCTCTGTATCGATCCTATTGTAGTAGTTGTACCGCCGAACTGGTATCACAGGGGCCATGCTAATCTTCTCTGTATCGATCCTATTGTAGTAGTTGTACCGCCGAACTGGTATCACAGGGGCCTTGCTAATCTTCTCTGTATCGATCCTATTGTAGTAGTTGTACCGCCGAACTGGTATCACAGGGGCCATGCTAATCTTCTCTGTATCCTTCCTATTGTAGTAGTTGTACCGCCGAACTGGTATCACAGGGGCCTTGCTAATCTTCTCTGTATCGATCCTATTGTAGTAGTTGTACCGCCGAACTGGTATCACAGGGGCCATGCTAATCTTCTCTGTATCGTTCCTATTGTAGTAGTTGTACCGCCGAACTGGTATCACAGGGGCCATGCTAATCTTCTCTGTATCCTTCCTATTGTAGTAGTTGTACCGTCGAACTGGTATCACAGGGGCCTTGCTAATCTTCTCTGTATCGATCCTATTGTAGTAGTTGTACCGCCGAACTGGTATCACAGGGGCCATGCTAATCTTCTCTGTATCGTTCCTATTGTAGTAGTTGTACCGCCGAACTGGTATCACAGGGGCCATGCTAATCTTCTCTGTATCCTTCCTATTGTAGTAGTTGTACCGCGAACTGGTATCACAGGGGCCTTGCTAATCTTCTCTGTATCGATCCTATTGTAGTAGTTGTACCGCCGAACTGGTATCACAGGGGCCATGCTAATCTTCTATGTATCCTTCCTATTATAGTAGTTGTACCGCCGAACTGGTATCACAGGGGCCATGCTAATCTACTCTGTATCCTTCCAATTTCAGTATATGTACTGCCCAACACAATGGTGTACGAATGTATATAGAGATATCCATACATTATGTATTGTGCTTCTGCCTCATCATGGCTGTCTTGTAACTCTTGTGGATCTGGTGACATGTCGCTTGATTACAGGTACTGGACCTATAGTCACATCTAGCCTCTTTAAATAAATATATACAGATTATTATTTGAATAATCCTATAGAAAATAAGAATATGGATTTGGAAAAAAAAATTGGAAATATGGATGGGAGAAGTGAAGAGCGAAAAGAAGAAAGAAAACAGGTATTTACATATGGAACATACATATAATGGAACAAGTCAATTTAAGCTCTTCTGCTCACACAGCACAGGTGGACCATGGCTTTTTTCAAGAAATCTTTAAGAGATTTTCCAGGAAAATCCGAGTGTTCAGGGTTGTAAGGTAAACACCGTTTTATCGGTGTGGGGGGTTGGCTTATCGTACTTGCCCAAACAAATAATAGGATATTGGCTCTGTGACACATATTATTATACTTGTTAATAGTTGAGTTTGTTGTTTTATAACTAAAGCAAACCTTAAATGTTGATAGAATCTTCTGAAATATACCCTTATTGCGAAGGCCAAAACTAGTCTTATACACAATTGTAAATATAAGGTTATCCAAAAAGTTTGTGTTTTTCTTAAAACGTTGTTTTTTTATTACTTGCTAAATAATATTATTACGGCGAATACATAATAATACATATTACAATTACTTTATACACAATACAAAGACATTATACATAACGGCGAATAATATTGGTATTTCAATTTTTTGCAAGTGTTTACAAACTTTTGGGATAACCTTGTAGATATAATGCTATTATAGTTGGCTTATATGCAAATATGAACTGATAAATAATCTATTCTAATGAAAAGAAAAAAGATTATGCCATGTTGAAACATTATAATATCAATATTATTAATATATATATATACTTTTTTTCTTAAATTATAGTTACTCATCAGATGATTTGCTAGTTAAGATTTTGACTTAGTTTAACCTCACAATTACAATTATTTTATTTCCAAAGCACTATATCCTGCAAGGGATACTTGCGCCAACCAAGGAGAAAAGTTTATTTACATAAGTTTATTTACATTATTCAACGCATGAAAACATTAGAGATCCAGATTTTGTAGAAAGTTTATAATGTATTTACAAAATGAATTGAACATTAAATATTATTTTTTTATCAGAAATCAAATCGTTATGTTCACAAACCACTAGTTCATTCCTCATTCTATAATCTTGAAATGCTGGGCAATCGATCAGTAGATGTCTTGAGGTTTGTTCCTCAATACCACAAAAGCAACTTGAATCTTTCACTGCCTTTATTCTATTTAAAAAACTTTTGAAATTTCCGTGGTTTGTAACAAATTGAGTATTATAAAAATGTATGTATTATATAAATTAGTTTAACCTTGATATAAATATTCGTTTGGCAAAACAGCATCAGAATAGGCTAATATATAAATCTGAGAACTTATCATTATAATCTATCATTATTATCTGTGCGCTCTAGGAGCTTGCGCCCCACATAAACATGAATTTGACACTTATACATTAGGATAAGAGTTTTGAGATTTCTCCGTTGAGGATATACTTTTTTTTTTCTTTGATCGTGATAAAGAGCATTGGTAGATTTTTTTTTTCAAAAAGGGTACTCACCCTCTATCCCCGCAATAAAAAGAGAGATAAATAAAATACTCTGAGGTAAGTATGCAATTACAAGTCGGGGGAATGAACCAACCAGAACTTCCAACCCATAAATTTTCTGCTTGGTTGAATCCACGAGGGCATTGTCCTTTCGTGGTTGACCAGTGCCATGCCAATTGTCCTGCTTCTTGCTTGAAAGATTTTGGAGATATTGTTTGGAAAAACTTTTTTTTTTTTTCGATTCGTTTTTGTGTAAAAAGACTTGAGCGAAAAATTATACAACAGATTTTGACAGTTAGAAATGTAAATGGATGTAGAATTTTAATTGATATGTCGATAAAAAGTTTTTTTGACATTTTTTTTTTTCAAGCTCGATATTTCTATGAAAATTGTTAATCTCTTTTGTTAAGATTTCTGAAGCGTTCATATGTCGCTAATTATTCGACTTGTTCTTCAGACTTGTGTTTTTAGTTTTGTTTATAATGACGGTGGAGAGAAGTTTTGATTTTTAGCTGGCATCGGCGAATTTATTTCTTGGAAGGTTTTCCAGCGATGGCAAGTTGAGTTTGAGGATTCCTTTAGGAATGTCTTTTAATATATTTGGTATTAGAACCAAAAATTTCTGTTTGATGAGGAGGACAGAGCCAATATCCTATTATTTGCTTGGGCAGGTACGATAAGCTAACCCCCCACACCGATAAAACGGTGTTTACCTTACAACTCTGAACACTCGGATTTTCCTGGGAAATCACTTAAAGATTTCTTGAAAAAAGCCATGGTCCACCTGTGCTGTGTGAGCAGAAGAGCTTAAATTGACTGTTCCATTATATGTATGTTCCATATGTAAATACCTGTTTTTTTTTCCTCTATTCGCTCTCCACTTCTTCCATCCATATTTCCTTTTTTTCCAAATCCATATTCTTATTTTCCATAGGATCATTCAAATAATAATCTGTATATATTTATCATGTGTATATAATCTTTCTCCATTTTTACCCCTTTGTATATTTCCCACTTTCATAGGTTTCTCCGTCTTGTAACCCCAAGGAGAATCCTCTGTAAGACCAGTGTGTCTTAATAAAGTTTTTTTTTTGTGTGTGTGTGTATATATTTGGTATTAGAAAGCTGGAAGCGTGAAGAAGATAGATTATTTAAAGTTTGGTCTACACAGACACATACATTCTGGCAACTATAAATTAGAAAGAACATGGGGGTCGGTGGAAGGCTTTGTTAAACCGTTTGGTTTCGACTACTACGACCCGGGTTCGATTCCCGCATTGGACACTTTTTTTCTGTTAAAAAAATGCTCCAATGGCCCCTGATTCTTGCAAAAGTCCAACCCCAACAGCGAGTGCAAGTAACCAAACGGGACTCTGTCACATTTGTAAGTGCAAAGTCGAACTGCTTCTCACATGTGTAGACATGTGGTGCGCTTACAGCAAAAGCAGTCGCTAACTACCCACCATGCTTATTATGGCCTGTACCACGTGTACTAGGGATAAGCAAAAAAAAAAAAAAAAGAAAGAACATTGAGAACATAAATTTATAATTGGGATATCATTTTACATGCGTATATTTCTTACACAGAGCCTAGAATATTGTAAATATTCATTCAATAAATATGTAGTTTGTTAAAATTCTTATAAGTATGGATGCAATTCGAAAATGGATCTGAGAAGTTTTGAAAGCAATAACTTGAACTTCATTCTAGGCGTGTTGAAATATTAGGAAGTACAATTTTAATTATTTGAATCATCTTGCGATTTGCTTGAAAATTATGAAAAAATTTTTATATTACAATTACTACAATTATTTTTATTTCCAAAGCGCTATACCCCGCAAGGGATACTTGCGCCAAACAAGGAGAAAAGTTTATTTACATAAGTAATTTACATTATTCAACGCATGAAAACATTAGAGATCCAGATTTTGTAGAAAGTTTAGAATGTATTTACAAAATAAATTGAACTTTAAATATGATTTTTTATCGGAAATCAAATCGTTAAGTTCACAAACAACTAGGTTATTCTTCATTCTATAATCTTGTTTTATATAAAATATTATACACACAATTTTCTCAACTCTACTTTTATAAATAACAATTTATTTCTGCAGACCTTCTACTGCAATGGTAAAGATTGAAAATAAGAAAGTATGACTCCTTAAGGGCCATTATTTGCGAGAAGAGAATCTCATAAATTTTAATTTAAGAATAGAGATCTATATAGACTTTTCTTGCTCAAAACTCTTGTAAAATTTGGAACTTTTCCGCGTTTTTTATTTAAAAAAAAAAAAAAAAATTCCTCGGCGAATTGTCTTTTATGTATATAACTAGCCGAATGACCCGGGCAACGCCCGTGTTTTACCCGATTGAATGTTTTGATTCAAATACTATTTGTTACAATTATAAATTGGCGCCTTAAATAAATGCATATTTTAGTTAATAACTATAGCCTATGTGCTTTATCTGTCTATGTACTGTTGGCTTCCGTAGGCGTCTCTTACAGGGAAAAAGAAATAGAGGATTCCATTTGGTTATTAACTAATATATGCATTTATTTAAGGAGCGACCCGCTCCAACACAATAATTACATGAACGAAAAGGCGAGTGGGGGGGGGGCATGATGGGGGGGGGGGGCAAAGGTGGCGTGAGCGTAGCCAACCAATAGGAGGGCGCCATTCCAAAAAAAAAGCAAACGGTGACAGAGACGAAAACTGACTGATGATTAAGAGATGAAGAATGACGCTCGTAACTGTATATAGAATTGTCCGTATTATCCGTAGATGACCAGACTTAAGTCTGGAAGCATTTAGGGACTGCTCTTATCTTTGGAGAACAGGCTTGATGTTTATTCCTAGTTTTTCTGACCTCTACCAACCATTAGCTCTAACTTACATCCATTCCTATTGATATTGGGCTTTGATTTTTTTTTTCCAAATCCATATTATTATTTTTCATAGGATCATTCAAATAATGATCTGTATATATTTATCATGTGTATATAATCTTTCTCCATTTTTACCCCTTTGTATATTTTCCACTTTCATATGTTTCTTCGTCTTGTAACCCCAAGGAGAATCCTCTGTAAGACCTGTGTGTCTTAATAAAGGTTTTTGTGTGTGTGTGTGTGATATTGGGCTTTGATGGGACGGATAATATTACTGTATTCATTATTGAAAAAGTTTACTCTTGGGCAAGAAACAGAAAGCCGGTGTATTCCATTTGGTTATTAACTAATATATGCATTTATTTAAGGAGCGACCCGCTCCAACACAATAATTACATAAACGAAAAGGCGAGTGGGGGGGGGGGGGGGCATGATGGGGGGGGGGGGGGGGGGGGGGGGGGAAGGTGGCGTGAGCGTAGCCAACCAATAGGAGGGCGCCATTCCAAAAAAAAAAGCAAACGGTGACAGAGACGAAAACTGACTGATGATTAAGAGATGAAGAATGACGCTCGTAACTGTATATAGAATTGTGCACATCCTGTATACAAATTCGCAGTAGTTCACTAATTCAAACCAAAATTTCCATACATAGGTAAAAAAATACGGGGAAGACGATAGGCTATTTTAAAAAATATATAAATCAATTATTAAAACTATATATTCAAATTATTCTACTTAGCTCGCGAGCAGCGCCTCTAGCGGTGAAGATGGGAGGTAATATCAGCTGACCTAATGTACATGTAAAGTTTGGAGCGGGACGTTTCACAAGAGTGACATGCACGGCGCCAATTTATAATTGTAACGAATAGTGTTTGAATAAAACATTTAATCGGGTAAAACCCGGGCGTTGCCCGGGTCATTCGTCTAGTATCTTATATGCTCACTCCCCTAAATGCTTCAATAGATAATTTTGTTAATAGTACTCTGCAGTAAATCACACACACACACACACAAAAGCCTTTATTAAGACACACAGGTCTTACAGAGGATTCTCCTTGGGGTTACAAAACGGAGAAACCTATGAAAGTGGGAAATAAAAAATGGAGAAAGATTATATACATTTGGTAAATATATACAGATTATAAGAAAGAATAAAAAATAAGAAGAATAAAAAAAAATCAAAAAAGAGAAAAAAAAAAAATTTTTGGGAATATGGATGGGAGAAGTGGAGAGCGAAAAGAGGAAAGAAAACAGGTATTTACATATGGAACAAGACCATTTAAGCTCTCACACAGCACAGGTGGGCCATGTATTTTTTAAGAAATCTTTAAGAGATTTCCCAGAAATCCTCGTGTTCAGGGTTGTAAGGTAAACACCGTTTTATCATTGTTAACTTATCGTATCTGCCTAAACAAATAATTGGATGTTGGTTCTGTCTTTCTCATCAAACAGAAATTTTTGGTATGTTTGAATGTTCGGTTAAGTCTTTCTTTTTTACAGCATTTTTATGGAAGTTATATAGATTTAGAGCTACTGAACTATTGTCTATAAAGTTGGATAATAAAGAATATAATGTGAAGTGTGTATGGCCTATCTTAGAGAAGAGTATTTTTCTTTCCGTGTCAAGAGGCATGCATTCAAATATATAATGTTCTAATTCATTTTCGGTTCTATTTTTGCATAGTTGGCAATACAAGTCTTCTGTCCTTAGATATTTTATATGGTCTTCTCGATATAAAACAAATAGAATTCTCAATTGCGCAATGAGGCGTTTAGCCGGCAGTGGGAGTTCACTTAGTAGATAGTTCTCTGCTGCGAATGTTTTATGTAAATATTTGTAGTGTGTGTGTAGCTTCGAATTGGTTATTCTTGATTGGTCGGTTTGGATAGACTGTTCTATAGTGATTCTGATAATTTGAGGTATTGCTTTCTGTAGAATATTGGGGTCTGAACAATTCTTTAACCACATGAATCCAGTTGAGTTTAGGATATTCATTAAATTTTCTGTAAAACCTATAAAGGCATTCGTCAGAGTGGACGTTTCCCATAATTGGGCTAGACAGATTGCGGGCAATCTGGATTTTTCCATTTTTAATATTCTTAACCAGAACTTTAGAATTAGTTTGGTTGCTGTGACTCCTAGTGAGAAGCGTCCGGTTTCCATGCGTAGTATGTAGCCTGGTGTGTTACTCGGCAAGTTCAATAGTCGTCGGAGATAGTTATTCTGAATTTGGTCCAAGATTTTGTACTTTTCGTTTGCCCAAATTGGAGCAGAATACAGCAGAGTTGACAGGATAATCGAGTCTAATAGTTTCATTGATGAACCAAATAAATTCAACCTGGATTTCTCCATAATTTTCCATACTTCGCCGGTAGCTGCAAGCGCTTTGCCTTTAAAGTATGAAGCCACTTGACTAAACGAGATTGTTGTTGTGAGGGGATAGCCAAGATAGAGATATTTCGATGTCACTGTCAACAGTTGGTCTCCCCAGAACCATTTGTCCGATTTTGCAGGGCGGCCACCATTTCGGAAAACCATTATCTTGGATTTTGATTCGTTCAGGGTTAGATGATTTGTTTCGAAGTATTTTTTCAACATGTTGATTTTTATTTGTAGATTGATTTTTGATTCTCCTATGAGAATTATGTCGTCGGCATACATCAAAAGGTGGACCGTTCCAAAATTAGGGAGGTATATGCCTGGTAGAGTAGAGTCATTAAAAATGTTGATTAAATCAGTTACAAAGAGTATAAATAGATAGGGTGATAAGGGTTCTCCTTGTAACACTCCCGATCGGATTTTGATGGGTTCAGTAAATAGTCCATTCCATCTCACCGTCGTTGTCATTTGTTCGAAGTAGTTCCTGATAAGGTTAACAAAGCGGAAATCCAGACCTAATTCACCCAATTTTGACCACAGAAGTGAGTGGGGAACAGTGTCAAAAGCCTTTTTTAGGTCCACAAAAAAAGCATAGAGTTTTCTTCTTTTACGTCTGAGAGTCAGCTGTATCAAGGACAACAGTGTGAATATGTGATCTTGACAGGAGTAGCCTTTTCTGAATCCGGCCTGGTTTTCTGGAATAATTGATCTACCTTCAATCCAGTTGCGTAATCGCGATTTTAGTATTGATGTGAAAAGTTTTGACAGATTACTAATAAGGGCAATTCCACGGTAGTTTGATGGATTATCCCGGTCACCGCTTTTAAAAATAGGATGGATGATAGATTTAGACCATATTAAGGGATATGAACCAGAATTAATGATTCTGTTGAATATATTTTTTAGAGTAACAAGGTGTTCGAAAGGTAGGGTCTTTAATGCTTCATTCGGAATTTCGTCAGCGCCACAAGCTTTTTCATTTGCCAGACTGGAGATTTCTCTAGTTATTTCTGTTATGGAGATTTCACAGTAGAGTTCAGGATCAATTCGTGAGAGAGTAGATAGGTCGCTTCCAATCGTCGTTTCAGCAGAGAGCAGTTTGTTGTAAAAGCATTGCCACTCTAAAATTGTTATATTTCCTTGTATATAGCTTTTGTCTTTCAAGGTAGCTATAGTTTTCCAAAAGTTTGCGGAGTCACGGGCATTTTTAAGAAGTTCTTGTTTTTCCTGAAGATATTTTTTCTTGTTGAAATTTATTAAGGTCGTGTACCTTTTCCTATTTGAGACATAAATATTGCGGTCTACGTCAGTGTTCGTTTCCTTAAAGGTTGTGAGGCTTGCCTTAGCAGATTTTTTGGCTAAATAGCATTCCCTGCTATATACGCATGGAAACCGGACGCTTCTCACTAGGAGTCACAGCAACCAAACTAATTCTAAAGTTCTGGTTAAGAATATTAAAAATGGAAAAATCCAGATTGCCCGCAATCTGTCTAGCCCAATTATGGGAAACGTCCACTCTGACGAATACCTTTATAGGTTTTACAGAAAATTTAATGAATATCCTAAACTCAACTGGATTCATGTGGTTAAAGAATTGTTCAGACCCCAATATTCTACAGAAAGCAATACCTCAAATTATCAGAATCACTATAGAACAGTCTATCCAAACCGATCAATCAAGAATAACCAATTCGAAGTTACACACACACTACAAATATTTACATAAAACATTCGCAGCAGAGAACTATCTACTAAGTGAACTCCCACTGCCGGCTAAACGCCTCATTACGCAATTGAGAATTCTATTTGTTTTATATCGAGAAGACCATATAAAATATCTAAGGACAGAAGACTTGTATTGCCAACTATGCAAAAATAGAACCGAAAATGAATTAGAACATTATATATTTGAATGCATGCCTCTTGACACGGAAAGAAAAATACTCTTCTCTAAGATAGGCCATACACACTTCACATTATATTCTTTATTATCCAACTTTATAGACAATAGTTCAGTAGCTCTAAATCTATATAACTTCCATAAAAATGCTGTAAAAAAGAAAGACTTAACCGAACATTCAAACATACCAAAAATTTCTGTTTGATGAGAAAGACAGAACCAACATCCAATTATTTGTTTAGGCAGATACGATAAGTTAACAATGATAAAACGGTGTTTACCTTACAACCCTGAACACGAGGATTTCTGGGAAATCTCTTAAAGATTTCTTAAAAAATACATGGCCCACCTGTGCTGTGTGAGAGCTTAAATGGTCTTGTTCCATATGTAAATACCTCTTTTCTTTCCTCTTTTCGCTCTCCACTTCTCCCATCCATATTTCCAAAATTTTTTTTTTTTCTTTGATTTTTTTAATTCTTCTTATTTTTTTATTCTTTCTTATAATCTGTATATATTTACCAAATGTATATAATCTTTCTCCATTTTTTATTTCCCACTTTCATAGGTTTCTCCGTTTTGTAACCCCAAGGAGAATCCTCTGTAAGACCTGTGTGTCTTAATAAAGGCTTTTGTGTGTGTGTGTGTGTGTGTGTGTGCATTCCCTGCTATACCAGGGTTTCGATTTTGGGCGGCCAGGTCTGACCTTAATGCGCATATCTGCAGCAAGCATTGCGTTTAGTATTTGTTTAGAAAATGTATTAACTAGGCTGTCAAGATTCTGGTCTGTAGAGACTTGATTGTTGTCAAGATTCTGCGAAAAGAGGGATGTGTTATCAGGTGCCCATCTGTATCTTTCAAAGCAGGGATAGACGGTTTCTTTCGTTCGTTTGAGATTAGATAAGTTAGACATGTTTATTGTTAGTGGAAGGTGGTCCGAGTATGGGTTATTATCTACTTTGAGGTCAACAACGTGCTCCAGCAGGGAATATGAGACAATAAAATAATCGACAACAGATGAGCCACGACTTGAGATGAATGTGCAGTTTCCAGTTTTGTCACTTATAGTTCTGCCATTAATTATTGTCAGTAGATTATTATCTAGGAAGTTTATGAGTTGTTCCCAATGTTTGGAAAGCACTGGGTCTCTAGATTTGCGTTCAGGTGAAAGAAGTAAGGGACGTTCTAGTGGGTTGTGTAGGTATCCATAGGTGCCGGTACGGATGTTTATGTCACCCGCTAGAACTATTTCATAGCCGTTAGCCAACCTATCTTCGACATGTTTGGATAAAGTAATGAAGTTTGACAGTTGAGATTCGTTTGGAGAAATATATGTAAATATATAACAAATTTGTATGTTGAAACAACGCTTGAAAGGTATAGATATCCAATTATGCTCTACAACGACTTTCTCCAACATAGTTTTTAGTTTATTTTTAATTCCTACTATTATTCCACCCGAGCATCTTCCCAGTTTGGAGCTTCTAGTTGCCAGTGATTCGAATAAGTGGAATCCTCTGGGGCCGTTTTTTAAGTGATGGTCACACCAGGTTTCGGTCAAAGCAAATATTTCGTATCTCTATAAGTGACTATAAAGAAGAGGAAAAACTGAATTGAGTCTATACAGCCCGTTAACGTTCCAGCAGGTCAGTGAAAAGGTATCGTTGGGTTGACTATTTACAAGTGATTGTTTCCTAACTGCTTGCTACAATGAATGTCCAATTGGCATCTACAATTTGTCCATCACAGACCTTATATGCTATGTCATTAATTATTAATTTGTTGTCCCTTAGCTTAGCTAGAGTGCCTCTTTCGACGAGTTCTTTTCTTTTGACATTCAAAACGCGCCGTTGTTCTCTCGTCTTCATGCTATAGTCTTTCGATAGTGATATCTTAGTTCCTCTTAAATTGAAAGCAGCTTTAAATAGAGTTGATCTATCGTTTTGTTCTGGGACTTCAATCAGGATCGGTGCACCGGGTTTTCTGGATAATCGGTGGCATCGCGTGATGTTTATCTTCTCCTTTGTTTGCATATTTTCTTCGATAACCTTCCGTATCCGTTCTCGGCAGTCCTCGTTATTATCTTGTTCTATTCCATAAAAAATGAGGTTCCTTTCTCTGCTCTTTGCATCCAAGTATTCAAGCTGGTCTTCTAAGTCTTTTATTTTTTTGGAGTTTTGAGAGAGTGCTACCTTTGTAACGGCAGAAGATTCCTCTAGTTGTTGCAGTCTTTGGTTTATATTTTCTACTCTATCGTCGATTGCCGAAAGACGGGATTCCAGCCTCTCACCCCAGCTATCCAGCCTTTTGGTGAGTGCATTTATCAGATCTTTGATATCTTTATCCCTATCTAAGCTTGTTTCCAACGTCGTTTGTTTGGACATCTTGGGGCCTGGGTTTTGTTCAATGCCAGCTAATATTAAGAGCATTAAAACTACACATATAAGGTGAAAGTTTCGGAAATATTTTGAGAGTGAAAGATTCACACGTGATAAGCAAATCTCTTTGCCGCCGTGTGTATCCGGCTTGAAAGTATGTAAATTTGGCTCAGAATTCTTGTCTAATAGACATAAAATTATGGTGGTAAGATATATTGGATATGTAGGTTTCATTTCAGATAGATTGAATTTGCACTTTAGTAAAAATAGAGAAAATATTTTAGTCAGACAGTTCACTTACCGAGAGCGACGTTGCGTGCTGCCTATTCGTGCCGCCTCCTAGCGGAGAATCCCTCTGCAGTAAATCAATTTATGTTTATGTTCAACCTCGACTTATATTGTAACAAAGTATTTATTATACAGTATTTTATGTGCAGATTATTATTATTATTTTTTTATATTTATATTATTTATATTTTGCTATGTACTCCATGTTAGGAGCGGCTGCACATGGCGTCTGTTCCTCATGTCAGAGGCAGCCATTTATTTTGGAGCTAAGTCGGCTTGCCACTGAGTAGTGCTTCCAGTATTAATGACAAAGGCAGACGCATTTTACTTCACCCAATCATGATGATTGTCCCCCGGCAGACACCATCAAAAGGCTCAAGCTTTACAAGCTGATTGAGTGGAGATAAGAAAGAAGAAGAAGATATTTTGCTATAACTTCGCCTTTGCCGGTCCCAAGCCCGGATGAAAAAGGAGGAGGGGGAGCAGTAACAAGCTCACTAAAAAACCTGGGTTCAGCTGGCCCGTCTGATAGTACCCTGTAAGGGCTCCTATTTCGGGAATACAGGATGAGCAGCGTTTGTACTCCATGTTAGGAGTGGCTGAACATGGTGTTTGTTCCTCATGTCAGAGGCGGCCATTTCTTTTGGAGCTAAGTCGGCTTGCCACTAGTAGTGCTACAAGTCTTAAAGACAAAGGAAGACGCATTCTACTTCACCCAGTGGTTGTCAAACAGACACCATCAAGGGTCACAATTTGATACCCCAATTTGATTGAGTGGAGATAAGAAAGTAGAATAAGATATTTTGCTACTCTGGCAACTTTTCTCCTTGCTTGTCTTGTATTTTAAAAATGTTGATTTGTGTTTGTACCTTAAATAAATTGCTGTGTCATTCTGTATTTTGTCTTTCCTAATTTTCTACGTTATATTTGAATTGAAAAGTGCTATCCCCTATGTGTGTGTATGGAAATCATATTAAAGTCATATGACTGGTATAAGTGCTTCGATAATTGGTTTTCACTGATGAATTCTTGCATAGGTACTAAGTGTGGATACTTTGAGAAACTCTGAAAGTTGCAGATTTAATAAAAAATCTTTAATCTCCAAAGACAATAACAGCCTAAACAGAAGAATTGATCTACCCCAACAGTTCCAGCATATTCAACGCCGATAATGCCAACCCCTATTGAAACTGTACCCTCTACAACTGGAAACTATTTTTATTTTTGATATTTTTAAATGTATTTCTCTGAATCTCTATTGTATCTGTTACACGCCTTTGCGGAGCCAGTGGCCTGATGAAGCGCTACCACGCGAAAGCTTGTCTCGATACCTTAATAAAGAAACTCTGCAAATTTTTTAAATTTATTTAACTCAATTATAATATTATTTCATCAATATTTCAAGTATAAAAAATAAGTGTTTGCGAAACTTCAGGAGTGACCTTTGTATAATATTGCCACATGGAAAATTAGGAAAGACAAAACTTCAGGATGACACAAGCAATTTATTTAAGTCAAGAACAAACTATGAACGAGAGAGAAAATATAGATAACCCGGGCTCCTGGAGCATATATCGCCAACTACCCGGGCTGCACAGCTACAGTCTATAAGTCCAGTCATGGGGAGGACAGATTGCTGAGGTGAACCAGGTAACCAAGTAGTTCCAGGACGAGTCAGGAAGTAGAGACAGGACTGAAGTCTTGTACTCCAACTATAAATGATAAATAAAAGTTAAGCAATGAGGGAAGTTTACATAGTAGCAAAATATAAACATAAAAATAATACTCTGTTAATAAAATAATAAATAATTAGCTACAATATTTGAAAAGAGAAGTTCGTAAAAAGAAAAAAATAATTTTAAATAATTTTCAAAGTACATCTTATTGTTGATCATTTATTTTATTAATACACACGAAGAAATAGAGAAAGAAAATTAATAACTTATCTCTAAACGATTTTTTTTACCAAATCCTATTTTAATTATTATAATTATTACTACTAATCCAGGTGGAACACCGGACATGGAGCACAGGGATACAACGACCATAGAAGAGATCCACACAAACGACCTAGAGCAGATGACACGAGACCTGACAGACAAGAGTGGATCAAGGCCAGGGGATCATCTTATCGAGGAACCACCAGGAGAGGCCATAGAAAGACTGCTGGAGAGCTGCAGAACATCAGGGGACCATAACGGCAAGGGCCACAGCACTGACCAGGAGTCAAGATAGCAAATGTAAATATCTTTGTTTACTTTTACTGTTGTTACTTATTGAGTTTGAAAATAAAAATATGTAGATAGACTGACCATTCGCTACACTTTTTAGAGAAAAACTTGTAACCTTTTTGAAAAATAAAGTTTTACTACTAATCCTATTACTATTCTAGTATAATGATAAGAAAATAATTTAATCAAATGCATTTTGGTTTTAAAATATTCACTCAATTTTTACCTTAATGAAGCCTTTTTGAACATTTTTCCGTTTATCATTACTCTTCACAATTCACCCTTCCTACCTCATCCAAAAGGTTAGAAATAATCGTTATTTCTCCTTGAAATAAAATTTGATTTTTCGTTTAAAAGAAACACATGCGGGACAGTATTTCAAATGACGTTTTACATTAAATTATGAAAAAAAAAACAACAATATATCGATTTTAATAAATATTTTTGTCTATTAAAATGTGTTTAGCTTTTTTCAATTTGCAGAGACTCCGTGGTAAATCCGTATATAAGAAATTTCTTTATAATACAATATAATACGGCTTATGATTATAAAACGACGTTCGATAAGTTTTACCGCAAATGTTTCTTTTGAACGAAAAATCCTAATTTATTTTACGGACAAATAACGACTATTTATATCCTTAGGAATGAAGTATGAAAGGATGAATTGTAAAGAGTAATGATGAACGGAAAAATAAAAGTGCCCAGGGATGGGAAATTTCTTTTCCTCCAATTTACCCAGACCTATATATTTATTAACTTAATTAAGTTTTCCTATATATAAATTTCATATTACCATTAAAATGTGTTAACTTTAAAAAATAATAATAACATTGCTTATATTACTGGTACTATTACTCTTATTCCTGTATGTAACCTACATTTTTGTGCTTGTAGAATCTGTATAAGACTAAAAAGTCTTAATAAAGCTTTTTGTTGTTCTTGTATATCAGCCTTTTTTTTTTAAATTTGCATATGCCTTTGTTTAAATATATAAAATTTTGTTGTGAGTGATCATCTTATTAAAGTTAAAAGAAGAAAATATGTAAATATATTATTTAAGAATATGTAAACTTGTAATTATTGTAAGAAAAAGGTTTTGCATAGTTTATGTTTTGAAAATAGAGCAATCCATAAATAAATCTTTAATTAAAAACCAAAAATTTCTGTTTGATGAGGAGGACAGAGCCAATTTCCTATTATTTGTTTGGGCAGGTACGATAAGCTAACCCCCCACACCGATAAAACGGTGTTTACCTTACAACTCTGAACACTCGGATTTTCCTGGAAAATCTCTTAAAGATTTCTTGAAAAAAGCCACGGTCCACCTGTGGTGTGTGAGCAGAAGAGCTTAAATTGACTTGTTCCATTATATGTATGTTCCATATGTAAATACCTGTTTTTTTCCTCTTTTCGCTCTCCACGTCTTCCATCCATATTTCCATTTCCATATCTTTAATTAAAAAGGTATATATTGGATCAAATTATCATTCATTTTACCAATATTGATAAAAAAATTGATAATTTAATCCAATAGATTTTCAAGACATCTACTGATCGAATGCCCAGCATTTCAAGATTATAGAATGAAGAATGAACTAGTTGTTTGTGAACTTAGCGATTTGATTTCCGATAAAAAATCATATATAAAGAGTTCAATTATTTTGTAAATACATTCTAAACTTTCTACAAAATCTGGATCTCTAGTGTTTTCATGCGTTGAATAATGTAAATAACTTATGTAAATAAACTTTTCTCCTTGTTTGGCGCGAGTATCCCTTGCGGGAAATAGCGCTTTGGAAATAAAAAATAAATTTAAAAAAAATAATAATTTGATCCAATATATGGCTTTTTAATTAAATACTTTATGTGTATATATGTTAGTTGAGTGTAATCTGAGGATAGTGATAGAAACATGATGAGGCTAAAATTCGTAGACTATGTTTTCTTAATCTTTATTAAATATTTTGAGAAATAAAAAGAGAAATCTTCTTGAACTTATATTAAAAACAGGTAAATATTCACTTCACTTTGAAAATAGAGCAATCCATAAATAAATATTTAATTAAAAAGGCATATATTGAATCAAAATATCATTTATTTTACTAATATTTCAGTTGGCTGAACGCCAACCTTTATCAAGGTGTTATACCGTTTTGTTGTTGACACACTTTAAAATGGTATAACACCTTGATAAAGGTTGGCGTTCAGCCAACTGAAATATTGGTAAAATAAATGATATTTTGATCGAATATATGCCTTTTTAATTAAATATTCACTTCACTATAACAAATTTATGATTTTCTTCTTTACGATACAGATTTCAAAAAGGTTAAGAATGCCTATTGAATAGAGGATTCTAACAACCTATACCAACCTGAGCTTCTTTATGCCACAGATCTTCCTCAAAGGCTTAGATGGAGGAATAAAAGGTTTATGGTAGCCCCTTCTTCATTTATTGCCTTTCTTGAGGGGTCACTCCTTTTGGCTCGAGTTCTTTCTGAAGTAGAAGTTTATTTTAATGGAAGCCATCTCTTCTTACTCTTCTATTTTATTACCGGGTTCTTCGCTTTATGCCCATATAGTCTCGTCTTTTTAATTCTTTATAGGGAATAAAAAGAATCTCTAAAAATGATATATTTATTTGTGGTCGAGCACAGCTTTAATGTCACATAAGAAATTGTGAAAAAAAGTAATGGTTGAGGTATTGTGTTTATTGCTAACGTACTGTTATGTCAGGCAATGAAAGTTATTATTGGTTGAATGTATTGTGCCTTTTTTTGAGCTTATCTTTTTTTTCTGTTTTATATATTGGGAATAAAGTTATCTTTAAAAATAATATATGTATATTTGGTCTAGCAGTTTTAATGTTGGGAAATAAAATAGAGAATGGTATTGTAGTTTTTGTTATCTTAGAGGTATGTTACATGAGTCTATAAAATTCATTTCTGGTTCAGGATCTTATTTTTATTGTTACTGAACCACATACTGCTATAGGATAGAAAGTGGTATATCTTTGTTATTATAAAGTGAAGGAAAACGATTTTTTTTCGTTTTCCTCTCAAATAACTTATAAATTTGAATTTATACTCCTCCTTTTTTCTCTCCGTTTCTGTAACTCTTAAGAGAATTTGTATATAAGATTGAAAGTCTAAATAAAGGTAGTAATTGATATACACTCTATTCCTGATTATCTGTAAATGGTATTTTCTGTAAATAGTGAAGTGATGAGTAGATGCAGTCAATATTGTGGTTAGGAGTATTGCAGGTTGGAAGTTTTTGTAACGTAGAAAATTGCAACTATTATGGAGGGTCATTATCCGTAGATGATCAGACTTAAGTCTGGAAGCATTTAGAGACTGCTCTTCTCTTTGGAGAACAGGCTTGATGTTTATTCCTAGTTTTTCTGACCTCTACCAACCATTAGCTCTAATTTACATCCATCCCTATTGATATTGGGCTTTGATGGTACGGATAATATTATTGTATTCATTATTGAAAAAATTGACACTTGGGCAAGAAATAGAAAGTCAGTGTATCGCTTTATTAGTTAAAAAAAAAAGCTTCAATCTCAGTTTTGAAGCAGCGTTCTAGTTGTCAAATGAAAGTGGATACCATCCTATACAATCCTTATTGGATCAAATTAAAAATCTATATTCCGGCGATCTTTTATCCTATTTATATTTCTAATCTTTTTCCTCTTATAACAAAAAACACGCTGTCAGTTGCTGCTGTAACATGTTTCAAGATTTAATCCTTTTCACAATTGGACCACCGATGTCAAACACGTTATCCTTGATTCAATTTTAAAGCTCTCGAGCAAAAAATCTTAATCCCGAATGACAGCTTCACGATGGATGGAGACCGATGAGTGACTTGGGTCAGATGGATAGTTTCGGATCTTTTTAACTTTCAACGTTTTTCTTGAAAGTAGCGAGGTGTGATTATGTAAGGCCTATCTTCATAAACTCTTTAATTCTTTATTTTTGAAATTATCAAGGAATTTTCATTTCTTTTGAATTATCTTATCTTTCACTACCTAATGTGCAGTCTAGTGTTTTGACATTCTACCATTGACGCGTGGCTTGGGTCTTTATTTATTTTCTTCATTTGGAATAATCAAGGCATTTTCATTTCTTTTGAATTATCTCATCTTTCGCTACCTAAGCTTATGCTTCTACTGGATGAGCTGTCTAGTGTTTATACATTGGTGTATCTACTATTGACACGTGGCTGGTATCTTTATTTATTTTCTTTATTTGAAGTTATCAAGGTATTTTTATTTCATTTGAATTATTTCATCTTTCGCTAACTAAGCTTATGCTTCTACTGGATAAGCAGTCTAGTGTTTACAACAACAACAACAACAACAAAAGCCTTTATTGAGGACCTCTCGTCCTATAAAGGATTCGCCAGTTTACAGAGTAATTGAAGAGAAGAAAACTAAGAATACAGAGAGAAACCTATAAGTAGTAGGTATAGTATAGTATTTTCTACACTGTTAATATATACAACAGCAGCAACAAGCCTTTTACTGGAAACAAAGTCCCAAACAGGATTCGTCATTCAGTCTAGTGTTTATAAATTATTGTATGTACCATTGATACGTCGCTGGGATTGTCTGAATTGTAATAGAAGCTGGTCTAGAGAAGGTTAAGTGCTCTCGGAAATCAATGAATATACTACATTTTAATTGGAATAATTATAATTGAAAAATCCATTAATCGATAAAATAAAACTGTATTCATACTATAATCAGAGCGTGATGTAACCTATATAAAATATCTGAAAAAAAATCTGTTCTTTGGTAGAATTATCAATGTCTTCTTAATAATAATATATCTAAAATTAAATCGTCTTTTGTGTGCGTTTAACAAGTTTATTTCATAAACTTTAACAGCCATATTTTGGGCTCTAGCTTTTCAAAGTGCAAAAGAATTTTACTTTTTGATATAATATTTATAGCAATTTCTTTTTAATCCACTCTTCGAGTTTCTTTTTCTTGTTTAATAGCGAGATCTCGTAAGTTCGCGATTGAATTCAATAAAACAAACGTATTGCAAAAGAATTTAATTTTAGATTGAGATTAAAACTGATTTATTAATCGTTCATATAATATTATATAGTGTCAAATTTAAAGTTACAGAAAAAATATATATGTATATTTACATCAGACATGAGCCTTCTCTGAAGGGACGTCTGGACAATGTCAAATGTTCAAGACCGTCCTGAGTTCGGAAAGGCCCGTGCTTATAAAGGGGTTTTTGTCCTCAACGTGCTCAATTGCATCGCCGAGGAAATCGTACAGAATTTTCTTGTTTGCATATTTACTTTTAGATATACAGTAGAACCTCCACATGAGAGGACAGCTCTCTAAAAAGGACAGTTTTCATTTTCAAAATTGCTATTTTTTACTAAGAAACAACTCTCCCGTAAGAGGACACCTCTCCCTAAAGGACACTTTGGCTCTTCAATTAGGTGTTATCCTTTACAGGGAGGTTCTACTGTAATATTTACCGCAATTTCTCTATTTTAATACCATATAATAATGATATTAAAATGTTAAAAGATGGCAATAGTACAATCTTCTTGTTCTTCTTTCTTATCTCCACTCAATCATATTAGGGTGTCAAGCTTGAGACTTTTGAAAAAGAGATTTGACAACCATCATGATTGGGTGAAGTAGAATGCATCTGCCTTTGTCATTAAGAATGGGAGCACTACTCAGTGGCAGGCCGACTTAGCTCCAAAAGAAATGGCTGCCTCTGACATGAGGAACAGACGCCATGTGCAGCCGCTCTTAAATGAAGTACAAACGCTGCTCATCCTGTATCCCTGGATCAGGAGCCCTTACAGGGTACTATCAGCCGGGCCAGCTGAGCCTAGGTTTTTTAGTGAGCTTGTCCCTCATCCTTTTTTATTTAATACCATATAATAATGATTATCTCCACTCAATCATATTAGGGTGTCAAGCTTGAGACTTTTGAAAAAGAGATTTGACAACCATCATGATTGGGTGAAGTAATATTTATCGCAATTTATTTATTTTAATACCATATAATATTGATATAAAAATGTTAAAAGATGGCAATAGTAAAATAATTTGTTTCAATAAATTTTCGTACTCTTTGCTCCAATAGGTTTTCATCCTTGAGATGCATCAAACGAAGTGTTCTCGATTTAAACATCAAGTCAGAAGTAGTAGCAAAGACACGAGGAAGATCAAGATGTTTGAAGGTTAAGGAGAACAGCAGTAAACGATCATAAAAAGAAGGAAAAAATCTCCTGAGGAGGAAAACTTAGGATCATCATTCTTTCCTTACTGACATTACTTCAAGTTGGAATTTACGTATTGTTTTTAGACCCTCTCGTATTTCATCCCTTATTTACCCCGGGGACATTTGAACTTAACATACATACATAGTTTATTGTTATTTATTATGTAAATAGGAAAATATTTTAGTGAAAATGTGTTGAAACGCTATTCTGAGGTCTTTTAAACAGAAAATCACTATAAGGATAATTATAACCCGGCTTAGAATCCCACATTGGGATCTTATTTTACTAAAAAAAATTGAAAAAAAAAATCAGCCTCGATTCTTTCTTACCTCTAAATATGTGGATCTCTTTTGGGCATTTTGGAATCGAAATGGCGCTGGATAAAGAAGATCATAGCTCGAAATAATGGCTATATACCATTTCTATAGTTGTGTATTGGGCATATGAGAGCATTATGCACGAAGGAACGTGTGGCCATTAGACATGCATCGGACCTGGAGGCTGTTGTTAGGTGCTGCGCTGCCTGGAGTACAGTAGCTTCATCTATGATTCCTTTCTTCCTGTGGTGAATCTGTATAAGACCGGTGGTCTTAATAAAACTTTGTGTGTGTTTATATATGAGAGAATTATTAATTTTCTAATTTTCTTTACATTAATAAAGATAGATAAATTCGATCATCCATCAGAATAACAGTGGACGAGTGGGCAAACACCCTCGATTCCCGACAGTCATGAACCGGGATTGAATCCCGCGTTAAATTTTTGTTTAATATGAGAATAACCTTCACATATTATTCACTGTTTCAATTATCATGAACTAGGTTGCTCTTGCTGAGCGGTACCTATTAATGTGATTTTGAACCGATCCATCAGAATCAAAAGTTAAAGAGTTAGTCAAGATGAGCTGTCATCTTCAATTTGAATACGATTCATTGTGATGAATTGGGAAAATCAATAGAATCACTTCATCTCTAGATTGATGAAAACCGTGACTACCTCATCAAAACAATCTTACACAACTACAATTTTCTCTTATTTCATTATAACAATTCTCTTAACGAATACTATTATATATTAATATTATGTTAAACATCTAAATAGTAAGGTATTAATAATAATTTACATCTAAAATCTTTATTATTCACATTTTTCAATCGATACAATTCGATATTTTAAAAATGGCGACTGATGGCTAAACCTATTTCAGCTTCTAAACATCCAATTACATCTTTAAACATCCTACTTATCTTCCAATCACATCTCATTACTCTTTAAATGGTACTCCACGTGCAGATGTTAAAAGAGATGCATTAGATAAGAGTTTGATGATTGGCAGAGCTAATGGTGACAATATTTGCATTGAGGTGGCAATTTTCGATGCCCCGACTTTGCCAGAAGACATGCCAATCTGTTTTATAGGATGACAGTTCCATTGTAAGGCCTCTGTGATTAATCCAAGTCAGCTTGGCACTAATGGATCATTCAGAGATCGGCTGCTCATGTTTGTTTAATGTTCTTTAATCTCTTCCATCAAAATATTGATGTCAATGGGAATCTGAAGCTCAAATAACAACATAGAAGGCAGTACTTAAAATATTTGTATTAAGGCTTATCAGTCGCTTGAATGATTCTCAAATTTATCTTTGTAAATTTGTTTTATTTTTTATTTATTTAATTTGTTAACCAAACGACTTTACAACAACATTATTAGTCGTAAAGATAGAGGCTGCCTGGCCGGCATTCATATTTATATAAAAAATAGACACTTCGGCCAGTTGGAGTTTTTTATTTTTCTCAACGTTTCGACAAAAATCTTTTGTCTTCGTCAGGAGAAGTAAATAAAATAAAGCATTTGGCAAGACGTTAAAAATTGTTCTCCCGCGAAATAGAACAATTTTTAACGTCTTGCCAAATGCTTTATTTTTATTTACTTCTCCTGACGAAGACAAAATATTTTTGTCGAAACGTTGAGAAAAATGAAAAACTCCAACTGGCCGAAGTGTCTATTTTTTATATAAACATTATTAGTGTTCCATAGCTTGCTATAATAAATCTCTAGTTCCATCAATCTATATTAAGACATTGGGATTTTTATCAAAAATTGGAGCGGTTGAAGACTCTAGCTCTCATTGTGACAACGAATTCCAGGACTCGAAACACCTACTGCTGGAATGCCCACTCTTATTTAGCGCTAGACAACAGACAATAAATAATGTTGTAGATCTATATCAATTTGTAAATAGTAGAGAGAATTATCATAGATTTAACTATTTCTGTAAATATATTTATGATTATCTTTCTAACCTGAAAGGTTCAGGTTCCTAATATATATTATTGTTTCTCTTTTTTATTATTATTTTTCTTGTATAATATGTTTATAATTGTTTCTGTTTAAAAAAAATGTAAATCGACGCAATTATCCCTAACCGTGATATCGCGTTTTGTGTGTTGAAATGAATAAATATTGTGGCGAAGAAATAATTTATTATTTAATTTAATCTAATTATTCAATAAAAATATTTGGAAACAGATTTAATTTAATTATTCAATTTAAAATAATGATCGAAATATTTATTTGCGTGCTTGCTCAAGATTCTCTAGCTGTAGATAGTTTGGTTGGTTTGTTAATACTTGTCGACAGGTCGTGGTGACGTCATCAATAAATACTTTCACATCTCCAGATATATAAAGTCTTGATTTCTACGCTACAATATTAAGACATTTAGTCTTAAATACAGATTCTCCTGAAAGATATAGCTAAGGAGTGAGAAAAAAGAGAAAAATTAAAAAAACGGATTTACAAAGTTCTTTAGGAAATATGTACATATAAAGCTATATAGTGTTATATATAGATTCTTATTAAAATTACAATTATATTCTCACAATGAGTATCTTTTTTATTTAAAAAACGCTAGCTTTCAAGCGTTAATCGCTCTTCAACAGGCTTACTATAATATCGACTTTATCCCACCAGAAATATTTACAAAAACCAAATAGACATATTCCATAAAATAGTTAAATTACAACCAATTTAAAATTTTCAGTTAAAAAAATTTTCAGTTATAAACATCCACGCTGCGCGCGTTTGTTTTTGTAAATATTTCTGGTGGGATAAAGTCGATATTATAGTAAGCCCGTTGAAGAGCGATTAACGCTTGAAAGCTAGCGTTTTTTAAATAAAAAATATACTCATTGTGATAATATATTTGTAATTTTAATACTTTTTTCACAATTTTATCATGAATATATAGATTCTCCCGAGAAATACAGAAAAGAAGTGGAAAAAGAGGGATGAAGAAATTCGGATTTACATAGTTATATGGTAAATATGTATATATGTAGTTGCTGTATTTACTTTGCAAATATTATAAGTCAGGTGTCGGCAACATGCGGCTATCGAGCCACATGCGGCTCTTTGGACGTGAAACTGCGTGTAGTTCTCACAATAAATAAAAAACTTTATGCGAGTACTATTTATTGTTGACAATAAAAAATTTGGTGACTCTTTAAAACTATGAAATTTTGTAAATTGTCATTTTGACACTTTGACTCAAAGGGTTGCTGACCTCCTTGGTATAGGTTATAGTTGTATTCTCTTTCTCTTTTTTTTTTTATATATTTTCTGGATCCATGTTATTTTTTCTTTCTGATATTTGGTCGGTAAGTTCCTCATAAGTGATTTCACCGTATAGATCTGGATTAATATGAGAAAGATAACTTTTACATTACAATAAAATTGGACAATTAACTTTCAAGCTAACATATCAAAGCCCTACATGTGATAAAGCAATACCTAACTTACTTAAACTACTTATATAGAATGAGTGTGAACTAAGAGGAAATGCCTGTTGAAGCATCATTTAACTTGAAATCTTAAAGATTTTGTAAAATATTAGGCAAACTTTTTTCAGAGAGAACGTGTTTTTTTTTATTATATTGAAGATAAGAGATTACCTGGCTGGCATTCCTCATTTTTACATGACAATAGGAAGATATCAACTAGGATGAAGGAAAGAAATATGGTCAAGCCAAGCTTATAGAATTGACAATTGAAATTTTTTTATTAACTTCTTGTCTATTATTTACCTTAAAAATGGAAATAAAACTAAAATATAGATTATCATGCGGGGGATGTGCCCCGGCGAGTGAGCCTTCTTTCCCAGGCGATGAGCGGGTCTTATGCTCCTCCGGTCAGCCCAACCTGTACGAAGTACCGGTAGATGATGGATTTGGCCGACGCCAGGATGGCCAAGTCGTCATCTTCGAGACCAGACCCGAAAATCCAGACCCACAAGTCAGGGGGTCGCTCGAGGACACTGAAGGCTTCGATGATGAGGGGCCTGATACGCCTGCAGCTCCAGTAGCGATGGTCAAGGGAGCTCATAGAATTATGGGGACGAATCCTGAAAAAAGGAATAGCCTCTGTTCCATCAGTTTCTATTTTCCAAAAGATGATACAAGAACATTTGTATTGGAAGATTAAAAAAAGAGGAGGTACCTTCTCTTTGTTCTTATAATTTCTCAGCAATATAATAAGCGATGAAAAATATAACTCGCTATCTTATCCAGGTATTATTAATGAAAAATCTCTTATTAAGCACATTTCTATAACTGTTTCTCTGTTCTTTTATGTGACTATAAGAGGTTAAACTAACCGATGGGCAACTCTTGAGCATATCCATATATATGACTAAGGTCAGGCATTCTGCACTCCGGGAATCTTGAGTTATCTCTAAACAATATATACTAAGGTATGGATATTTTGATCAAAATTGTTTGTCATTCTGAAATTTGTTTTTCCTCATTTTTATATGACAATAGAAAAAATTAACTAGGTTGAAGGAAGAAAATATGGCCTAAGATCACGGACAAGCTCAAAGAATTATTAGGTATCCATAGATATGACTAAGGTCAGGTATTCTGCGCTCTAGGATTCTGAGAGTTATTTCTATAGAATATACCAAGGTATGGATGTTTTGATCAAATTTTTTATCATCCTGAAATTTGTTTTCTTCATTTTTATATGACAATAGGAAAGATCATCTAGGTTTATGGAAGAAAATATGGTCTAAGATCACAGACAAGCTCATAGAATTAAAAGCTCATAGAATCCTTAAAAAGGAATAGCCTCCTGTTTCATCAGTTTAATCTCCTATAAGATGATTCAAGAACATTTGTATTGGAAGATCAAAGAAAGAGGAGGTACCTTCCCCTTTAGGCGGTTGTTTTACGACTTTGTTGGCGCCTGTGCTCCCGCCCAATTCCTCTTACCCAGGTCTTCGACTGATCGTTGCTCAGTCGTGTGTTACATAAAGCAGAGGATTAACTGCACTAATTAGTCGAATTTTGGTTTAAGACCTACAACACCAAAGTGTATTTAAGATCTAGATTTGACAGTCTCAAATATACACTTCTGGTATAAAAACTAATTCAAAATATGATATCATTCTCATTTGAGACAAAATTGTATTTAAAATACAGATTTTGAATTGATAATGGGAAAGATTCAAATTGGCAAATGTCGTTTCGAAAATTCAATAAGTCAAGCCTTCCCAAATCCTCAGTTCACTAAATGTAGAATGTTTCGTCTTATCTGATTGAAAAGAATAGTGTTGAATAATTCCCTTCTCTCAATATATAGACAATGACAATTAAAATAATTTTATTGACATCTTGTCAATACATTCAAAGTACACAGTCTGCACTATTTAAAAAAAGATAATATGCATTATATACACTATGTACAATGAATATAGCGCCTCTGCCATCGCTGCAGAATTTGGTGGAGAATCGCCAGTGGGTCTCCAGCGACACCACGCATTTCGCGATCTACGAAGAATACGTAGATCGCATAGTCCTCGAGACCAACTGGAAAGATCCAGAACTGCCGGTCCGGCGGCCGGCCGATGATTGAGAACACCTTTCGGATGACAGGGCGAACGGCGCTGCAGGACCAGTATATAGACATATATAGACGTATATAGATAGATAGGACTATGTGTTTTGTTTACTAAGAAATTGTTAATGTTACAATGATACTTCAATATACGCGTTTCAAATTCGAGTCTTGATTACCGTAAATGAAAGTTTAAACCAACTCAATCAGCTCACTCAATATTGCAACTTTATTAGCGCATATGCAAACAAATATGGAAAAAATGAGATGAAAAGGAACATTATTTTTAATGCTACAATGAAGCGTTTACAATTCTCTGATTAAAATCTTCCTTGTTATGTTTAAATGTGTAATATCTATGCAGTTGGTCATTATAGACATTCCCTAAGAGCATAAATCCATGTAATTTCCACATTGCAATTTTCAATTCGAAAATTTCCTTGACGCAAGTTCTGAAATTCTTAGTATTTCTGTCGTATTTAAAGGATGTCAATATTCAGGGCCGTTCTTTTAAGGCCAAGGCAATCATTATTCGAATTTGACCAACCATCAATCGACAAATTCTATGGAAATTTATCTCTTGAATTTGATTTAAACATTAAACATGACTTTTTTGTTGCTGTTTTTGTTCTGTAAACATAGGATTTTCTACATCATCTTCACATAACCGCCAGATATATGTCACATAAAGTTATCTTATATTAAATGACATGGTATCCTTCATTCTCTAATTTGACCCAAGATCAGCTCAGAACTCGAATTCCTCTCAAAATAAAGATATCAAAAGAAAATATCGAGATGTGTAATGGATGCGGAATTGCCAGAAAATATTAAAATGATATGGAATATGAGGGTAATTTCTGAGTTTACCATGTACTTTACTGGCCATACAAGACCGCTCCTCTTCCAGGAATGGTTTCAAGACCTTCCCGCAATACACCATCAGCAGGACCAAAGAGGCCTCACCAGACCACCTCTAGGAATGTATGGAAGTCTCAAGACAGGACCTGTATTCCAAGCCTACCAAGATTGTGAATTTGATATATGAATTTAGTCTCCATGACCTTGTATAATTATACAATGGCATAAAAAATATATATGCTTCGAGATTGAACAAATAGAGATCTTTGGTGCTTAGACGAAGGAAAAGAAGAGGCGTGAATATGTAAATGAGGGAAGATAATGAAGAGATGTAGCGGGGCGGAAGACCGAAGTACCTAACGAAAGCCTCCTCACCTGGTTCAAATGGGCCCCACCAATAAAAGGAACAACATCTGGAGCCGCTTCCTTGTAAACTGACCATTTCCCCCCTTTTTTCCTTGAAAATGGCCCGCAACCATTTTTTATCTCCTTTTCTATTGGCCGTTTTGTTTCTTTAGCGCTTGTTAGAGGCTAATTGCTTTAGTCATGTCCGTTATAGAATCTGAATCTTTCCATTTCCATCTTGGGATGGTTTGAAAATTCTTTGCGGGAATGTAAGCTTTACGGCATGAAATTAGCCATATTGAACGGAATGATTGAGAAGCTACTAATAAATGAGAGATTTAAATATTGTGTCGAAGAAATAATTTATTATTTTATTTAATACTAGCGGATGTACCCGGCTTCGCCCAGGTTTTTCTCGAGGGAATGTTTGTAGTCTAGTAATAAGAAAATATACTACACCTAAAAACTATCAGAGAAAAGAGAAACCACGGAAGGTGAACAGAAAAATGCTTACAATGGATGTTATGTTTACGATATCAAGTTAAATAAAAACAAAGATAAAATTTGCATATGTTGGTCACTATAAATTTGTATATTTGTTAGGCGAAATTAGAAACATGATAAAACAATTGGGTATTTAAAAAACAAATGTAGAAATAAAAGTTGAAGTATAATAAACAATGTTAAAGATTAGTTTTAATTATTAATCAAGATTGTGTGTGAATATGTGAGAAAGATGTAATATCGTTGTTGTTTTCTTGGCCGACTGTTTTACATATGGTGTTATCTTAAAATTGCTTGTTTTGAATATTTTTTAGATTGAGATTATTAGCTAGTATGTAAAAAAATTAACTCTGTTGAAATTTAATTTTGTATTTATATATAAATAAAATTAACTCTGTTGATTTTTTGTATTTAATCGATAACAGCGAAGTTACGCATGTTAATGTTAGGAAATATATTTTGATGTTAAGCAAAACCTGCTCCATCTCGTTTTACATAAATGTTGAAAATTTGGTTGAAATTGATGCATTGTAACGAAAGTTTTTAGTGATGTCCACTTATGAAATTTCCATTTTATTAATATAGATTATTCAATGAAAATATTCAAAAGATTATAAAAATATATATTACTCTGTATTTGTAAAATCATCATTAAAATATTTCTTTGCGTGCTTGTTTAATATTCTCTAGCTGTAGATAGTTTTGTTGATAATTGTCGACTGGTCGTACTGACGTCATCAATAAATACTTTTACATATTCCAAGACTTGATTTCTACGATACAATATTATTTAATATTCTTATACTAATGAGGCAAGTATATAGAGTATGGAAATATAAATATCAAAATTAATGATTTGTTTATAAAATAAATATTTTGCTACATAACTACTTCCCTAAAAGGAGCTGTGACTCACAGCTTAGAAATCTTGTTGCTATTGACATGGATCTGACATGCTTTTGACAAAGATTCCCTCGGAGTCTTGGAACTTTGTACTTTTTCTTTCTTGCGACGTGAAGAGCGGATTTTCCCGTCAATGTTAAGGACATCGTCTTCTTGGAAGAAAGTCTTGACTTTGACATGGCGCCTTAAGGTCTTCATTCGATCTTCAGTTTGTCTTCCCTAAACTACCCAGCATCTCCACCAAAATGTAAAATAGAAAATTAAGAAAGACAAATTTCAGGATGACACGGCAATTTATTAGAGAGAGAGATATTTATAACTCAGGATCCTGAAGCGTAGAACGCCAACTACCCGGGGAGTCCAGCTTACTAGTATGGACTAGTGTTGTGCGCTTTTACTTCGCGTCCTGTTTTGATTGCTGAGTTGAACCAGTTGACCAGGAAGTTCCATTCTGAGGTTGAGTCTGGGAGGCTGGCCATAGATGTAGGATTGAGGTGGGTCAGTCCAAGCAGGATAGCTGTTTGCATCCTATGTCTCAGGAATGCTGGACAGCTGAAAAGAAGATGATCGACTGTCTGTTTTTATTTGAATCAAGAGAGAGAGAGAGAACAAGCTAAAATATTTATAAAATACTTGAGTGGTAATGAGGTAAATATACAGAGTAGGGAACTTTAAATATCAAAATTAATAATCAGTTTATAAAATAATAAATATTTTCAAGCTTAACAAGAAATTTGTCTATAAAGTTTTGAAACATATAAATTATTTGTTACATTCTACATTTTCTAAATAAATAATGCATCTATCACAATAAATTATACAATTATTCGTATAATATAGCTATTTGAAAATAACTTAATATCCTAAAATATACGGCTAACTCTATTTTCAAATTGATTAATGAAAAAACGAAAGAAAAAATAAAAGATAAAAAGATCAGGTGTTGAAATCAATATTAAAAATGGCATATCCTGACCAGGAGCACAAGTGCTTTACAGAAGGCAGAGCGCCATCTGGTGGAACAGAAATCAACTAAACATTGATTTAGCCTGTTCCCTGATATTTGGCCAACCCAATTTCTTGATAAATCAAGAAAATATCAAGAAATTGGGTTGGCCAAATATCAGGGAACAGGCTAAATCAATGTTTAGTTGATTTCTGTTCCACCAGATAGCGCTCTGCCTTCTGTAAAGCACTTGTGCTCCTGGTCAGGATATGCCATTTTTTTAATAAATTGATTAATAATAAACAACAAAAAGATTTATTAAGAACTTTTAGTCTTAATGCAGATTCTCCAAACAGAAATGTAGGATATTAAAGGAATAATAAATATCAGGTAAAAAGTTTCTTTCAATTTTGAATTTGCAAGCTTTCAAGCAAATATACTGCTCTTCAACGGGCTGATATTCTATGTACAATCTCTTAATAATATTTATACAAAACAATTGAAAAACTTTTGTTATTTGCATGTGCGGGCGTGAATCAGACTGTATACAGCCAAAGTAATTAAGCTTATAATTTATAATTAATTTAGTTGTAAACAGTCTGATGCATTGCCCGCGAGAACACATGTCAATAACAAAAGGTCAATTATTTTGTATAAATATTATTAAGAGATTGTACATAGAATATCAGCCCGTTGAAGAGCAGTATATTTGCTTGAAAACTTGCAAATTCAAAATTAAAAGAAACACACACACACAAACCTTTATTAAGACACACAGGTCTTACAGAGGATTCTCCTTGGGGTTACAAGACGGAGAAACCTATGAAAGTGGGAAATATACAAAGGGGTAAAAATGGAGAAAGATTATATACACATGATAAATATATACAGATTATTATTTGAATGATCCTATGGAAAATAAGAATATGGATTTGGAGCACAGGTGGACCATGGTTTTTTTCAAGAAATCTTTAAGAGATTTTCCAGGAAAATCCGAGTGTTCGGAGTTGTAAGGTAAAATTAAAAGAAACTTTTAACCTGATTTTTATTTTTCCTTTTTCAAATAATTTCTGGGTAAACTATTATTCACATATACAGGAATAACAGTAATAATACCAGTAACAAGCAATGTTATTATTATTTCAAATCTAATTACATATAATGGTAATATGAAATGAATTAATGATAATGTTTTCAATTTTGCATTGAATCCTTTTCCTTCATTCCACAAATAATTCAAAAAGTCTTTAATGAGGGGTGAAGACCTGAAATGCACTTTCTGTGGATCAGGAATAACAATGGAGATGTTGCATTACTTATTTGATTGTGCTGCTCTGTCTGAGAAAAGACGAAAACTAAATGATAAAACGGGGCAAATTTGTCCTTCATTTCCGGCACTAATTAATGAAATATCAAAGAATAGGTATATAGCGGTGGCGATATTTGGATTCCACAGGATTATATCCCGGAAAAAGGTCACACAGTGTTCTCCCCATCCCTTGTGAACTGGCGAATCCTGTATAGGGCGAGAGGCCCTAAATAAAGGCTTTGTTTGTTGTATAATTCAAAAAGTCGCGTATATGCTATAAATTATGCAAATTTAAATATGTATTTGCAGGAATGTTAGAGATTGTATATGCAAATATAACCTCTTGATCAAGAAATCTCATGAATCTAATTCCTAATCTCTTTTGTGTATCAGCTGAAGCTATTCTCTTGTATTGGTACTGATTATTCAATTCTTTACTAATTTCTTAAAATGCATATTAATGTTTACATGAAAAGACATCTCAAAAATCCTCAAATTAATGTATTTAACATATTTTCTAGCTTTCAAATCGATAAAATCACGAAAATATTATCATTTTTAATATGAAAAAAAAAAGTATCTTTCTTAGCGATATTTTTACAAATCTTTGAACAACCTAAATATCAATCCAAGAACATGGATCAGAGTCTATGACAACCTCTGCATGAACAACGGCTGGGAAAGCTTCAGGGCAAAGACTAATGGAATTAGAGCCTACCTTGAAGGCATTGCCTGTATGTGGTATGATTGTCAATCTCCCTAATCTCAAGAAGCCAATTGGGAGGATTAGTGTGAAGAATTTAAAGTATTATGTAAAGTGATGAGCCAAGAGTCCTCCCAATATATTTTTTCATCGCAGTAAGGGCAGTAGAAGTTTGTATTATGTATAATATAAACATTCGTGCTTTTAAATACTTTCATTTTGTATGTCCATAGTTTTCTTGAAAACCATTTCTGAGATTCCATCCTTCAGTGCTGCGTATATAAGCAGAATCGTCCAATACAGTATTAGAGCTCTGAGAAGCGGTCTGGTGGATTAAATTGGCGAAACCGCTGGGAGGGTTCACCACTGATGACCCAAGCCCTCCCAATATATTTTTTCATCGCAGAAATCGCAGTAAGGGTAGTAGAAGTTTGTATTATGTATAAAATAAACATTCGTGTTTTTAAATCCTTTCATTTTATTATGTAAAGTGTTTAACATATTGTCTAGCTTTCAAATCGATAAAATAACGAAAAAAAGATAATCATTTTTAATATGAAAAAAATGCATCGTTCTTAGCGATATTTATAATTGAATTCCTTTAAGAAAACTTAAAGAAGGAAGCATTTAACAATCCATGATACATGGATGATGCCTGATGGTGGTTTTAAGAATGCGCTGACAGAAAGTTCGGCGAAGAGGGTGATTGTTCAGCTAGACATTCCTTTAACGGTGGGAACTACGACAGATGGTTGCTAGGGATGGCTGGAATGCTGCTGTTGACACTTGTGCGGGCGTTCTCTTTTTTTATTGAGCCTTCCTTGAGGATTTGAATTGGCCCGATCCTTTTGTAGTTCCGTCCACAGATGTGTGCTCTTTCTTCGCCTAACAAGTTAAATACTGGAAAATATTTTTGCTTTTTTCTTTATTTGTAGCCTATTCTTAGGTTTCTTCTCCCTATTTAATGTTTGTTAGAACTGTGTTGTGGATTTTTATTTATCTAGTCTTGAATGTGTTTACATAGTGGTAATTTACGTTTCCGTATAAAGTGGATATATGTTTGTATGACCTTTTGAATTGGTGATCATTTTGGTTATGGTTTATTTATAAAAAAATATTTATTTTCGGGAATAGTTTTCATATATTTGTGCATATATTTATTCATCTTTATTGAGCATATTTTATCAGTAAAATATATTTTTTTATTCTTGAGAAATTTTGCATATCCTATATTATTAATTTTTATTGAAAATTTTGTTTTCAAAATTCTTCACATATTTTCCCGATTTTTTTTTTTTTATATTTTGAATTTACTTTTAATAATGAAGATAGATGAAGAAAAAGGAAAATTACAAATATCTTCGATTGTATCATCTTTTAGATACTTGCTCAAACATGAACTTGCATGAACAAAAAGGGTAAATATATTTAAACTTGATGCATATTAGATTTTGACTATTTTTAATTACATCAAGGCAAATTTACATTTTATTTTTGTAAATAATAACAAAATGCAAATAAATTTATAAATTACTATTTCGAAAATGAATATGTATACTTATTTATGTGCACAAATGCTTTTACCCCAAATATAGACAAGTTATAATAGGAAAATTTGCAGCCGTTATATCCTATACAGTTCACTAATTGAAATTATTTACAATTATTTATATGCTTCGCAAACTGGAATTCTTTGCCATCAATTCCCTATATGCTTCACAAACTATGTTTCTTTGCCATCAATTCCCTATATGCTTCACAAACTATGTTTCTTTACAATCAATTTCCTATATGCTTCACAAACTATGTTTCTTTACAATCAATTCCCTATATGCTTCGCAAACTGGAATTCTTTGCCATCAATTCCCTATATGCTTCACAAACTATGTTTCTTTACAATCAATTTCATATATGCTTCACAAACTATGTTTCTTTACAATCAATTTCATATATGCTTCACAAACTATGTTTCTTTACAATCAATTCCTATATGCTTCACAAGCTATGTTTCTTTACAATCAATTCCCTATATGCTTCACAAACTATGTTTATTTACAATCAATTCCCTATATGCTTCACAAACTATGTTTCTTTGCCATCAATTCCCTATATGCTTCGCAAACTGGAATTCTTTGCCATCAATTCCCTATATGCTTCACAAACTATGTTTCTTTACAATCAATTTCATATATGCTTCACAAACTATGTTTCTTTACAATCAATTCCCTATATGCTTCACAAACTATGTTTCTTTACAATCAATTCCCTATATGCTTCACAAACTATGTTTCTTTACAATCAATTTCATATATGCTTCACAAACTATGTTTCTTTACAATCAATTCCCTATATGCTTCACAAACTATGTTTCTTTACAATCAATTCCCTATATGCTTCACAAACTATGTTTCTTTACAATCAATTCCCTATATGCTTCACAAACTGTTTCTTTACAATCAATTCCCTATATGCTTCACAAACTATGTTTCTTTACAATCAATTCCCTATATGCTTCACAAACTGTTTCTTTACAATCAATTCCCTATATGCTTCACAAACTATGTTTCTTTGCCATCAATTCCCTATATGCTTCACAAACTATGTTTCTTTACAATCAATTCCCTATATGCTTCACAAACTGCTTATTTACAATCAATTCCCTATATGCTCCACAAACTATGTTTATTTATAATCAATTCCCTATATGCTTCACAAATTTTGGTTATTTGCAATCAATTCCGTTTAATCATTTTTTTTTAATTTTTAACAATTGCAGAATTCACGCTATATCCACAAATCGGATATTTGCGCGTGAAATATATACATTTGAATGAAAAAAAGAAAAAGTAGTTTAAAGGGATATATACATATTTACATATCAGTATGCAAATTGATTACATTAGTAGTCACTTATTTAGTTAAGTACATTATGCAGAATTTGTTGAATCTTTGGTGTATGTCCTTAGTGTAGACCAGATGTTACATATTTGTTATGGGAAGTTGATTTAGTTCTCTAAGGTCAGCGGTCAGCGGGGCAGTCAGTTAATAAGTGTCTGGGGTTCTGTTCTTCGCCTCCACACGAGCATCCAGGTGATTCAGCTTTGCCAATTTTAAACAGGTATGAGTTGAAGTCGCCATGTCCAGTGAAGAATTGCACATTATATCTATTTGATATAGATAAAAGGTCATTTAGGCGAAAAATTCATATCGTTTCTGTTGAATTTAATCTATGTAAATACAAAAGAGAAGTGTATTCGCCGATCCGATTCATTTGCAGACTCCGTGATATATACATTTTTTAAGACTATATATATCTTAATAAAGACCTTTTTTATGTGTTTTTTTTATGAATATTATCACTCCCTCTTTAAAAAAATAAACTATTTGAGCCTTAAAATGTTTCTTTTTCAAGGAATTCTATGCCTCAACACATTCCGACTCCTAGGCGTCATGTACTTGCGACTAGGGTTGTGCAAGAAGACAAAAATAGGACCTGACTAAGTCAGCTTTTCTAGTTGACAGCTGTTCGTCTGTTTTTATCTGCCAGCTGTTCTTCTGCTTGGTCATCCGGACTCGTGTATATGACATGCATCTGCGTTCCTAGCTCCTGTATCTCCTCTTTATTTTCATGAATTCTATAGCACATATATACAGCTTTATTAAGACCACCTGACTTATACAGATTCACCACAGGAAGGAAATCATAAATGGAGCTTCTATACTCAAGGCAGCACAGAACCCATAAGCCTCCAGGTCCGACGAATGTCCAGTGGCCACAGAATCCATCGTGCATAGGTTAGCGTATCACTGAAAAGGCGAGTGTGGAATCAGCCGCGTTCTAGTCTTCGCTTTCCTCATCCATATATCCATCTATAGCAGCTTCTATAGAACACTTCCTTTTTTGTAACAGGGTCAAGAACCAGAGACACCGTCAACTAATGAAGTTTGACTCAGAATCCCATCAGAACAATGAAATAAGTTTCAACAAGTTCTGTTTCCATGTGATAATACAAGAATTAAAAGATTAATTTTAATTTTTATGTAATATTGGGAGTACAAATAAGTTTTGAGGGATTTGCAAAAGAAGCCACAACAAATATTATATAAATAGCATCGGACCTTGTAAGGTTTCATGTTAAGGCTTCATCGTTTCCCCCAAAAAATTAGGAGTCTTTTCACTCAAGTGTAAGGAACATTTTTTTGGTGCTCTAACCATGTCAACCTTTGTGCCAACAAGACACAATTTGCGGGAAGCGCTGCTTTTTTTTTTTAATTTGGAAAAAGTCGTAGCTAAAGATGGACAATACTTCGAATGAAATATATTGTACTGATTTCTCTGAATAAATATATTTGTTACGTAAGAACTCGCGTTGAGATCCAGGTCTCACTTAAAAAAAAACGAAATATATGTTAAAATTTAATTTTTGGATTGAAAATTAGGCTGCATTGTATTCGTAATTGTGTGTAGTTTATGACACCTATGAATTAAGGCAAAAAATATTTTAAAATTTATTTATTTTTATTGAAACAATGACTATAGTAAAAGCAATGAATGTTTGACATAGTTTTACAAATAGGCTACTATTAAAAGTTGCAGACGGATATTATTCGCAATCTTTGCAAATATTCGAAGAATGACGTTGACAAATGTGTCTCCTGCATTTGTAGCAAATAATTTGTTTCATACTACCTTTGGTACTTGGGCAAACATAGCACCGTTTTCGCTTCTTAGGTTCTGACTCTACACTCATTTCGATCCGTGGTAAACAAAATATTGTTATGTTTATCATTTTAAATACTTTTATAAAATATATATCACTTACCTCTGGACTTTCAGCTTACTTGCAATGCAATATTATCAGGTCATGGAGACTTCTTGGCAAGTTTTTAAATTGGGATCGAATTTTCAAATGATCCTGGAATAATTGTAGGGAAATATTATATATATTATATTTTGATCTATTCCTATCGGGCAGAAATATTTTACGGATTTCCTTTTTATTTATTTTTTAAGTGCCAACTAAAGTGAGTTTATGTTCTGTAAGAAGATCTTGGGAAAATTTATAACTAGTCTACCAATTGTCTGTTGTTATGTTTCGGCTTGTCCCAGATATTGGAGTGATCAATCTTTTTACGATATCATCGGGTGAATTACTTTTTTTTATATGGACCATCGGGTTGTTTTCCACAATATATTTCAAAATTAAAGGCATAAAATGTTCTTGAATCACTAATGGTATAAAATTTGAGCCCATATTTTGCAGGTTTGTTGGGCATATGCTGTCTAAAGCCACACCTGCCTCGAAATGGAATGAGCTTCTCGTCAATTGTATTATATTCACCTGGAGTATAGAGCTTTTAACAGGTATATACAAAGGCTTCTACAAATTCTCTAATTGGAGTAAGTTTGTCCAGCTTTTTTCGTTCTTTCCTTGTTGTAATATAATCAAATCTCAGGCAACGTAAAGAAATAAAATACGTTCTTGTGACATAATTGCTCTCACCATTTCTACTCCTGAGCCATCCATCGCCCATAGCTCTTTAGAGGTTAATTGGGCAGCTCTTTTGACACATGACATTATCAAAAGTCCAAATAAAGCTAGGATTTCTGTTACAGTAGTTAATTTGGCATCTCTTTCTCTAGAGAAATGTTCTTTGATATTGCTTATATAAGCATTCGTACAATCTACAATTTTTTGTACCATATCATTATCAATTATTTTTGTAAATGCATCCTATTCAGATTCTATCGATTTTGCTTCAAATTTAGGCCCTGGCAATTGAGAAATTATATTTACACTTCTTGTACTATTCTGGGTTTTCTGCCACATTGTCTTTTTCCATTTTGTGACACCATCCTGTTCAGAGTCTTTGTCATGATAACTATAAATTTCGGTATCAGAAGTATCGGATAAATCACAAATTATTTCATCGCAATCCATGTCGTATTCACTCTGATTCCTCTCAGAAGTGCTAGCCATTTTTTATAATATAATATATATTTTAGGAAATATTTAGTATTAAAATATTGAATAAAAATAAATAAATTCTAAATACCTAAGAGAGACAGAGAGAGAGAATTTAGGATATTTAGGAACAAAAAAATATACTTAGAAGAAGAACAATAACTTACTGTTTTTACGAGATAGAGCCAGCCGGAAAATGAAACCTAAACCAAAATTATTACGCAAGTACTCGCGTCGAGACGTTTGTCTCGGCGGTGGCTTTTTTTGTTTTATTTTTCTTCCTTCTAGGGGCCAAGCTATAGAACAAATGGTCTAAAATATTTATTTCGATGCTATCTTAAGCTACAAAAACTTACAAATTATTAGGACTCGAAAATCGTATTTATTTTTTCGATTAAAATTTTAGGTGAGACCTGTGTCTCGACGCGAGTAATTAAGGGTTAAAAATCCCTCAAAACTTATTTGTACGCCTAATAAATTGAAAACGAGTAAGCAAATCTCTCGAAATATTTTGTTAAGAAATCGTTTTACATTCACAGTACGTCCTTTATTAAAAATATAAATACATACATACATTTAATAGATCGCCTTTTGACTCAAACACCCAATTTAGAACTTTATCAATATTATATTTAAAATAACTCCGCCTTTGCCGGCCCCAAGCCCGGATGAAAAAGGAGGAGGGGGAGCAGTAACAAGCTCGCTAAAAAACCTGGGTTCAGCTGGCCTTGCTGATAGTACCCTGTAAGGGCTCCTGATCCAGGGATACAGGATGAGCAGCGTTTGTACTCTATGTTAGGAGTGACTGAACATGGCGTCTGTTCCTCATGTCAGAGGCGGCCATTTATTTTGGAGCTAAGTCGGCCTGCCACTGAGTAGTGCTCCCAGTCTTAATGACAAATGCAGACGCATTCTACCTCACCCAGTCATGATGTTTGTCAAGCTTTACAAGCTTATTATCCTAATATGGTTGAGTGGAGATAAGAAAGAAGAAGAAAATATTTAAAATATTAATTAAATTTTTAATAATCTATATATTTGTTAGTATATTATACAGTTAAACCTCTGTCTATAGCGCCCCCTCTTGGGACTCACCAAAATAGGGTGCTATAGACAAGTCACTTTTAATGTAAAATGTTTACAATTTAATGTTTAAAATCGGGCGTTATAGAGAGGAAAGCGTTATTTAGACAGGGTGCTATAGACAGGTTTAATAGTATATATTTGTTACTAAAATGTCCTAAATTCTGTATAATTTGAAAACTTTGAGTTTTAATTGCATTAAATTAGAAGTGGAAATGCAGTGTTAAGAATTCATTTCTAAAATGAAAATGTATTTCTCCTATAGGGAAAGTTTGTCAAATATAATTGTGGGCCCCGACAATCGTCTTGATAATCTTATTCTAATGAAAGCCTCTCTAATTAGGAAAATAATTAATTAAGAAGAAAGTCTAATTACTGTTGACAGATTCTCTAATTTTAACTTGATCGCCTTAAATAACATTTACTTCTATAGTTAAATTTGACACATCAATTTGTGTGGCTATAGTTCTGTGGCGATATCATTCAACATTTTACTTGATTTTGACAATTTGACAATTAAATTTTATTGACATCTTTTCAATACATGCGAAATTGCACAGGCTGTACTATTTTAAAAAGATAATTATATATATATTAAAAATGGCATATCCTGACCTTGCTAGCATTCCTAGATATCAGAGCGTCATCTAGTGGAACAAAAATAAACTGAACGTTTATTTAACTTGTTCCGTGATATGGCGTTCTGCCATCTATAAATGTTCATGTGAGCAAGGTAAATATATGCTATTTTATTTTTAATATCAACACCTAACCTTTTTTATATTTTTATTGTTTTTTCATATATATATATTAAATTATGTACAATGTACATGGCTCTACTGTCAGCGCTGCAGATTTTGGTGGAGAATCGCCAGCGGGTTTCCAACGACACCATGTATTTCGCGATCTACAAAAAAAAAAAAAACTTGATTTTGAATACTAGACTTCATAAATATCTTTAGTATGTGATTGAAATGTAGTGATAAAAACTAATTTATTTTCTCTCTTGATGATGTAGAAGTTGCCTGGCTGGAATTTATTCTTCGTGAAATAACAGACACTTCGGTCAGTAGTTTTTATCTTAATATTATTTTATTTTTTGAAAAATAAAAACTACTGGGGCTAAAGTGTCTCTTTCTCAATTCTCTTAGATGTAAAGGGTTAATAGAATTCATGTAAAATCATAAAATTATCATATGAGAGAGAGATAGCATACACCAATACCTCGCTTTGCGTCGTTTCGTTTTACGTTTTTTTCGAAGTTGCGTCGCTGCTTAATTTTTACTGATTTTCACTGTGCGTCGTTAGATTTTCGAAGTTGCGTTGTTTTGGATTCGAGTGTTTTTTTTTTTTTTTTTGAATTTTTTTCCCTAAAATATGGCAAAACCTATGTTTTTGATTGCGCCTTCACATATTTTCACTTTGCGTCGTTTCAATTTGCGTCGTGTTTTTTTGGAACGTAACCCCGACGCAAAGCGAGGTATGGGTGTACATAAAACTCATTCTGTAATTCTATAATTTAGACAATTCGACAATTTAAAATATTTTATTGACACTTAGTCAATAGTATTACATAGGTAAAAAAGTGAAATAAACATAGATAGGAGGGTAGAAGAATAAAATAAGCATAGATAGGAGGAATGATATGTTTACTATAATTAGGTGATGGAATATTTGCAGTTAATTTCAGTAAAGGAGGTTCCTCCGTATCTTTATAGAGTCCTCCTCCAGACTAGAAAAGGATCTAGCTAAACACCTCTTAGATCTACAGTGAGGAAGTACTTATAGAATTTAGAAGAATTCTACGATCTGAAACGTGTGACCGGCACGCATAGGTCCGAAATGACCATCAACAGATGACTGAGAGAGCGGAATCTAAGAGCTAGCTGACCGTTAGGATGTCTATCCCTCACACCGTACACCGACATGTCCGACTACAGTGGTGTCGGAAGCTTTCAACTTGGAACTGCGCTGATTGGGGACATATAGTTTTAAGTGACGAATCCCGTTTCTTACTGCGACCTAACGACCGTCGCAAATGTGTCAGGAGATGTCTTGGGCAGCGTGTGGATCTTGGCCTTACTTTCTAACACCACACAGGTCCACAACAGGGCGTTATGGTCTGGTGTGACATTTCATTTGATACCAGGATCCCATTGGTAGTCATTCCTGGCACCCTGACAGCACAACGGTACATAGATGACATTCTACGGCCTGTTTTGTTGCCGTTCCTCTTACATCACTCCGGGCTTACTTTTCAACAAGATAATGCCCGGCCACACACGGCACGTGTTACTATGGATTGTCTTCAATATTGACGAAATCTTCTGTGGCTAACAAAGTCGCCTGATCTCTCACCCATAAAGCACATCTGGGACGTGATAAGAAGGCGATTGCAACCATCCCGGAATGTTGACTATTTAACCCGACAGTTGGAGACAATTTGGCAAGAAATCCCGCAGCACACCATCCGGAATCTATATCAGTCCATGACACGCCGGGTGGCAGCCTGCATCCAGGCCAGTGGGGGTCCAACAACACATTGACTTTCTCAATTTGTGACGATCAAACTCTGGAATAAAACAATTAATTGTTCTGAATTTTAATCGTTTTCCCCTATACAAGTTCTTATCATACACCAATTTTAGAGAATTAACTATTAAATGTGATGAAATACAGCATTCAGTTATCTCTGTATATCAATCACTCCCTTTATTAAGACCTTTTAGTCTTATATATAGATTCTTCTGAGAGATCAAAAATGAAGTGGAAAAAGAATGCTTCCCGATTTTGTGTCACCTTTGCTCAGGGACCATGCTAATTTTCTCCGTATCGTTCCTGTTATAGTAGTTGTATCGCCGAACTGGTATCACAAGGGCCATGCTAATTTTCTCCGTATCGTTCCTGTTAGAGTAGTTGTATCGCCGAACTGGTATCACAAGGGCCATGCTAATTTTCTCCGTATCGTTCCTGTTATAGTAGTTGTATCGCCGAACTGGTATCACAAGGGCCATGCTAATTTTCTCCGTATCGTTCCTGTTATAGTAGTTGTATCGCCGAACTGGTATCACAAGGGCCATGCTAATCTTCTCCGTATCGTTCCTGTTATAGTAGTTGTATTGCCGAACTGGTATCACAAGGGCCATGCTAATCTTCTCCGTATCGTTCCTGTTATAGTAGTTGTATCGCCGAACTGGTATCACAAGGGCCATGCTAATCTTCTCCGTATCGTTCCTGTTATAGTAGTTGTATCGCCGAACTGGTATCACAAGGGCCATGCTAATCTTCTCCGTATCGTTCCTGTTATAGTAGTTGTATCGCCGAACTGGTATCACAAGGGCCATGCTAATTTTCTCCGTATCGTTCCTGTTATAGTAGTTGTATCGCCGAACTGGTATCACAAGGGCCATGCTAATTTTCTCCGTATCGTTCCTGTTAGAGTAGTTGTATCGCCGAACTGGTATCACAAGGGCCATGCTAATTTTCTCCGTATCGTTCCTGTTATAGTAGTTGTATCGCCGAACTGGTATCACAAGGGCCATGCTAATTTTCTCCGTATCGTTCCTGTTATAGTAGTTGTATCGCCGAACTGGTATCACAAGGGCCATGCTAATCTTCTCCGTATCGTTCCTGTTATAGTAGTTGTATTGCCGAACTGGTATCACAAGGGCCATGCTAATCTTCTCCGTATCGTTCCTGTTATAGTAGTTGTATCGCCGAACTGGTATCACAAGGGCCATGCTAATCTTCTCCGTATCGTTCCTGTTATAGTAGTTGTACCGTCAAACTGGTATCACAGGGGCCATGCTAATCTTCTCTGTATCGTTCCTGTTATAGTAGTTGTACCGCCAAACTGGTATCACAAGGGCCATGCTAATCTTCTCCGTATCGTTCCTGTTATAGTAGTTGTACCGCCAAACTGGTATCACAAGGGCCATGCTAATCCTCTCTGTATCGTTCCTGTTATAGTAGTTGTACCGCCAAACTGGTATCACAGGGGCCATGCTAATCTTCTCTGTATCGTTCCTGTTTTAGTAGGTGTACCGCCAAACAAGCGTGTACTGGAGTGAAAAAAGAGGGAGAAAGAAATTCGAATTTACAAAGTTATTTGGAAAATATGTACATAGAGAGAAAAAAAAAGAGCTATGATAAATTTGATATAATAGTAAATACATGTATATAGGTTGTGTCTATAGATATTTATATATTCATTCATGATTTCTGTTTTATTTATTGTCTCGCTTTTCAATCCTAGATGGAGACTCTGGGTAAGAAGATTATGATCTTAATGTCACGTCGGGCGGACGTGTTTTTGCAGCGCTCCGCGAATTCCGGTAAATATTACTTCAAATTTGTTTTTTAGAGTTGTTTTTGAAATTTAAAATCTTTTATACCTTACTCATATTACTATACATATATTATCCAACTCTTAAGTACACTTAAACATTTTATATACAGCTGATTTGCATATCAGCAGACGGCGCGGCGCGACCGCTTGCCACTTGTTTGAACAATACTTGGGAAAAAAGAAAAAGGGCTAAAATAAAATGGATTCCATTTTAAAATCGATAGACGTTAAACTTGATGAAATTTTATTATATTTTGAAAATAAATTTAAAACTAATCAGAAAAATTTGAATAAGAACGATATTACTTTTTTGTCTTCAATGATAAATCAAACGAAAAATGGAATTGAGTCTATTACTGAAGTTTATAAACAAAGCATTACGGAGGGTTTGACTGACACATTAGGTAAAATGATTGATCAAAAATTGGATAAATTTATCAAGGAAATACCGAAGTCTAAACCTTCATATGCCCAAGCAGTTAGACAAGAAACCGAACTCATTGATAAAAAACAGCAGACAATAAAAGATGAATCTACTTTAATTGTAGCATTAAATAACGAGGAACGCAGTCAGGATGTGATTCAAGCTATTTCTAATAATATTAAAATTATTAGAGAGAAAGGTATAAATATTAAAATTAATGGAATTATAAACGCTAAGAAAACTATAATTATAAAATCTCCATGCCAAAAAGATACAAATATATTACTTGAAGAATTGAATAATTCAGAAGAAATAAAGAATATGAGCAAAATTTACATACCTAAGCCAAGAGATCCAACAATCATTGTCAAAAATGTATGCAAAATAACAGAAATCGCGACTTTTGTAAAAACGGTATGTAAAATGAATCCTGAATTGGAAGGCTTGGATGGTGAAATGAATGTACTCTTCACTATGAAATCCAATACACCCCAACACAACATAGCATTAAGAGTATCACCTAAAGTATACCAAATACTTAAGAAAATGAAAAATACAATATATACTGAATTTGAAAGATGCTATATTCAAGATAAAGTTTTTGTTAGACAATGCCAAAACTGTTTTCAATTTAACCCGAACCACAAACTGAAAGACTGTCAAAATGCTAAAGTATGTAAAAACTGTGGTATTCAGGGTAGTCACAGCTGCACCGGAGAAAAAAATTGTTATAATTGTTCTAAACACCCAAAATTCAGAAACCATTCAGTAAATCATAGATCTAATTCCAACGAATGCCCACTGTACAAGATACAACTGGACAGAGTCATACAGAGAACGCAATATGCGCCTATTACCGAGGAATCTGTTTTGTCAAATATATAATTTAATAATAAATGTCTTACCAATGTAAACAACAATGAATGAAAACTTAAAATGTATTCAACAGAATGTTAGAAAGAGTATTAGGGCAATAAATGAATTACAAGGTTATATTGCAGATAACCCAACCGATATTCTCTTGATCCAAGAACCTTATGTTTTACACAACAAGATCATGTACGATATGGATTCACAGATATTGTGCTCGAATAGGATAGAAGAAAAATACACGGCAATTATTGTGTTAAATAAAAAGCTAAAATGCTCCATGGTAGAAAATTTCACTAATTCTTTTTGTACAACAATGATTTTATCTACTTTTAAAGAAAACATAATTATCTCAAATTTCTATATTCATCCTAATTCACTAAACAATTATCATCTGAATTTTATGAGCAGATTATTTGAAACCTATAAAAACCAACCAGTAGTACTCTGTGGCGACTTTAATTCTCGTCACCCATTATGGTTCGACAAAGTAACTAACTCTAATGGATTTAAATTAAAACCAATTATAGATGAAAACAATCTCTATATACATAATCTGAAAACGCCTACCTGTCGCGAAACTAGTATAATCGATCTTACTATTTCCAATAAGCAATCATTAAGCTTAATAAATAACTGGCAAACTTCAGAACTAACAAATATTTCGGACCATGTTGCTATAAAATTCGAAATAAAAAAAACAAAAAACGAATACTCATTCAATAATCAAAAATCCACATGGAAATTCAAAGAAAAAGATGCTGATTGGTCTCGATTTTCTCATAATATATCTTTAACAGAAATAATAAGACTTAAAAGCAAATTGGAAAGAGTTAATTCAGATTTAGATATTGATATGATAGTAAATGGACTTACAAACCTTTTAACAGAAGCTGCCTTTAAATCTTTGGAAGTTATATCCTCCGACTCTAAATATTATTCTAGAAATAACTGGTGGAATAATGAATTGAAAAAAATGAAAGATCATTTTCACTACATAAGAAACTTATATTATCGCCACGGAGCAATCAGTTATAACACATTCAAGTTGACTAGGAATCGATACACTAATGCAATTGATAAAGCAAAGAAAATTAACTGGCGATATCTTATAGAAGAAAATTATACAAACAATCCATTTGGTAACGCATATAAATTTTTTAATAAATTAAGAACACCAGATAAACAAAGGGGAATACCCTTAATTGACAATGCCCCAGAACACCTAAAAGAACGATCAATGAGCAATTTGTTAAATGAGTTGGTACCAGATGATAATTTCGATACGGATGATTCTTACCATCAACTAATTAGAAATCACAAACTAAAAATGATTAACAAGAATAAGGTCTTTGTTGAGGGAGGGGAAATAGTGAACCTAATATCTAACATAGACATTAAAAAAGCTCCTGGGGTAGACAGTATAAGTAATAACATGATCAAAAATGCCCTTCCAAAAATTTTACCATTATTATGCGATTTATTTAATAAATGCATTCACTTCGGATACTATCCAGATAGATGGAAAGAGGCAGCTCTCAGAATAATTCCAAAACCTCACAAAACAAATTTAGAATTAGTAAAGAGTTATCGACCTATTTCATTAATTTCTAACTTATCAAAAATATTTGAAAAAATTTTGAAAAATAAAATATACGAATACTATGAAAATAATGATCTCCTTAGCCCCAGACAACATGGGTTCTTGAAGAATAAGTCAACAATTACCTGTTTGAAAGAAATCACAAAGATCATAATGGAACATAGACAGAAACAACTAGTTACGCTGATTGCAATTGATATACAAGGAGCATTTGATAATACATGGTGGCCAGCCTTGTTTAAAAAATTAGACGAAGACAATTTACCAGTTGAATTGATCAAAATTTTACGTTCTTTTTTGAAAAATAGAAAAACGATTTTCAAGTATAATAATATGAAAGTTTCAAAAATATTAACAAAGGGCTGTCCTCAGGGTGGACCATTGTCTCCGTTGTTATGGCTGATATATTTAAATGATCTGCTAATTAATTTGAAATCACCAAACTCTGAAATCATTTGCTATGCTGATGATGTAACAATTATATGTTGGGATAATGAGCTAACAAATCTAAAAAAGTCGATTGAGTTTAATTTGGAAAAGATAGATCAATGGTGTAATGTTAATAAGCTAAATATCAATCTTGATAAAACTAGTATTTTACACTTGCACAATAAAGACAAAATATCAATTAATTTTAGAGACAATATTATTGTGCCCGTAGAAGAAATTAAAATTCTTGGAATTACAATTGCGAATCACAGAAGGAAAAACAAATTGAATTTTGGCCCTCACCTTAACATTATACTAAACAAAACTCAAAGATTAAAAAATCTTCTTTTTTCAATTTGTGGAAAATCTTGGGGTCTTAGCATCCAAAAAAGGCTTACACTTTATAAATCTATAATAAGACCAACGTTAACTTACGGAACAGAAATATGGTTTGAATTTATTAGCAAAAAATATATGTACAAACTGAACTCAATGCAATATCAAATTCTGCTATGGTGTACCCAAACATATAAAACAACCAGTTATAACTGTGTTCACACCTTAGCCAATATTCCTTTGATCACTGATTATATGGAATCTAGAATTATAGGTTATGAGTTGAATAATTTATCAACAGAAGATAAACAATTTTATGATTTGTATATTCCAGGTATACTCAAAGATTTCATTATATCAAGGATTAATTTACTGAAAAAGAATACTAATCAAACATTTCAAAGTTTGTTTCCTTATGATATTCCGAAATATTTTCGACCAAACTATTATAATTCACAATTTATCACAGATCATGGAAATTTCAGGTTTTTTCTTAAGAAAATTCAGGCTGTGCAAGATTCGACATGTTTCTGCGAATTGGGGGAACAAACTTCAATACATCTCTTGCTGGAGTGCCCTGTCTTTCAAGAGTACAGAGTCAACAACGGTTTAATTGCTTTAGGCCCTAGTGAATTAATTTCAAGTAAGGACACATATATAAAATTTAATTTCCTTTGTAAATATATTTTGGACTTCATTAAGAAAAATGGTCTTTGATGTAACGATCTCATGGAAATATTGGACATATTATATGGTTGTAAACAATATATAGGTGTATGCGTGTATATGTGTGTACATATGTATATATATATATATTTTTTTTTTTTGTTTAATGATGTAACTGTAAATAAAATTCAAAAAATATCTCTATATGTAAATAACATTTTTGAATCTTTCTAAGTCGCTTTCTGTGTATCTTTCCATGTTGAATATTTTCTTTGTTATATATATTTGTATGTACATTTAGCGCAAGTGTCCCTAGGGGGACATAGCGTTTTGAATTGAAATAAAATAATAAAATAATTAAGGTTCGAGTAGTGTCTATGAATAAATAACCATAAAATCCCAAACATCATTTCTATAGAAAGCAAATATTTCCAAACTAATGGCTATTATAGAAGAGGGGAAGAAAAATATTATTGAAAATGTCACCAATTGGCAGGTGACCACCAGGTGTAACGAAGGACAACAAGCCGCCCCAGTTAGGGGGAACTTGCGCAAAGCTTGCTTCTCCCACCTGTCCCACAACTGTCCAATAGCTTGCGGTGGACCGCTGGGGCCGCCACAATAGCGGTGGTTGTTTACCATCTCTTGAGACAGCTCGGTGACAAATTGGAGAACGATAGGCGGAACTCCAACTTGAGGAACTACTGCACGCTCTGACCTAGATTCAATGGTTGTTTGCCGTCTCTTGAGATCTTGTGACAATTGACAATTAGAACACTTTTATTGACTTCTCAGTCAATATTTACAATAAAAAGATCAGGAGAACTATATATAATCAACCAGGTCCCCACCGTGATAGTGTCCTCCTCCAGGTGATGACATCGATGGTCTGGCCCAGTCCGACCTGGATGAAGTATCGGTTGATTCTTGATTTCGCCGATGCGAGGATGGCCAGATCGTCTTCTATCAGGCCTGTCCCGAAGATCCAGGACTGGAAGTCAGGGGGCCTTCCTATGAGACAGTTGTGTGAGTAAATTAAGCTAATCTTTTCTATATAAGGACAGACCGATGTGTAAGGACAAGATAAATTTCATCAAGAACAAGAAATGATTAATTTCGGGACAAGATGAGGTGCATTAAGAACAAGAACTGTTTAATATATGGACAGAAGGCTGATGTGAGGAAAAGATATCAGGCTCATTAAAAATAAGAACAGGCTGAGGTAACGAAAAGATCAGGTGCATTAAGAACAAGAACTGTGTTTAATATAAAGACAGGATAATATGAAGGCAAGTTCACCAAGAACAAGAACTGGTTAATGTAGGAACAAGATAAGGCGCATTAAGAACTGCTTAATATATGGATAAGCTGATGTGTGGACAAGATCAATTTCACCAAGAACAAGAACTAATTGTTGTAGAGACAAGATTAGGCGCATTAAGAACAAGAACTGTGTTTAATATAAGGACAACAACAACAACAACAAAAAGCCTTTATTTAGGGCCTCTCGCCCTATACAGGATTCGCCAGTTCACAATGGATGGGAAGAACACTGTGTGACCTTTTTCCGGGATATAGTCTTGTGGAATCCAAATATCGCCATCGCTATATACCTATTTTTTGATATTTCATTAATTAGTGCCGGAAATGAAGGACAAAGTTGCCCCGTTTTATCATTTAGTTTTCGTCTTTCCTCAGACAGAGCAGCACAGTCAAATAAGTAGTGCAACATCTCCGTTGTTATTCCTGATCCACAGAAAGTGCATTTCAGGTCTTCACGCCTCAATAAAATCAGATGGTATTCTCTGAAAAAAATTGAAAGGGTTCTAATGTGCGATTAATCTGATGACAGGAAAAGGGAGTTCACTTAAGAAATATTCTTCGGTGGTAAACGTTGTATATATATCTCTATAGTGGGAATATAACTTTGATTGGGTTATTCTTGTTAAGTCGTTTAATATAAGGACAGGCTAATGTGAAGACAAGTTCACCAAGAACAAGAACTGGTTAATGTAGGAACAAGATAAGGCGCATTAAGAACTGCTTAATATATGGATAAGCTGATGTAAGAACAAGATAAATTTCACCAAGAACAACAACTAATTAATGTAGGGACAAGATTAGGCACATTAAGAACAATAATTTTTAATATATGGACAAGCTAAAGTGAGGAAAAGATCAGGCTGATTAAGAATAGGTTAAAGTAACGAAAAGATCAGGCGTATTGAGAACAAGAACTGTTTAATTTATGTATAAGATATGAGTACAAGATCAAGTTCACCAAGAACTGGGCAATTGTAGGAGCAAGATAAGGCGCAATTAAGAACAAAAACATATACACAGGCTGATGTGAAGACATGATAGATCTCATTAAAATCAATAATTGGCTAATGTAATGACAAGATCAGGCACATTAAGAGCAATAACTGTTTAGTATAAGAATAGGCTGATGTGAAGTTCAGGAGAACCTGAAGATCAAGTTCATCAAGAACAGTAACTGGCTAATGTAAGGACAAGATCAAACGCATTAAAAACAAGAACTGCTTAATATAAAGACAGGCTGATCTGATGACAAGATCAAAAACGATAATTGGTTAATGGAAGAGCAAGATCAGACTCATCAAGAACAATAATTGGTTAATGTAAGGATAAGCGCAGGTGCATTAAGAACAAGAAGTGTTTAATATAAAGACAGGCTGGTGTGAGGACAAGACCAAGAACGATAATTGGTTAATGGAAGAGCAAGATCAGACTCATCAAGAACAATAATTGGTTAATGTAAGGATAAGCGCAGGTGCATTAAAAACAAGAACTGCCTAATATAAAGACAGGCTGATGTGACGACAATATAAAGTTCAACAAGAATGGGTTATGTAAAAATATGGTTATATATGTAAGGATAAGATCAGGCGCATTAATAACAATACCTGCTTATTTCTTGGAAATAAAGATACTTCGGCCAGTAAAGCTTTTTGTTACCTCGACAAAAATATAAAGACACCTGTGATATGAGAACAAGATAAGATTCATCAAGAGCAAAAAGTGGTAAATGTAAAGGAATGGGCAGGCTAACTAACGACAAGAGCAGGTTGATGTGAAGTTAAGATCAAGTTACATACTATCAGGGAAAGAGAACAGGTTGATGCAAGCACGAGTTATCAGGCAAAGAGAGCAGGTTCAAAGAAAGCGGCTTCAAAGAAAGCGGTAACGGCTGGTTGGAGTTATCAGCGGCGTCCAAATATTGGGCCAACAAACAGATCTGTTTTGGTCGTCGTCGCTCTTTGAAACGGCCGCTGTTTGCCTCTTCCCCTCCGTTTGTTCCAAACTCCCTTTCAACCTCTTACTGGAAATCCTTTATTACACGGCGTGTTAGTTATTCTCAGTAGGGGTTGCTGACCTTCCAGCGAGATTCTTTTGAAACATCCAAATCTCTATTGATAGATTTCAAGAAATTCAATACATGCTTTACTAATTTATTGAAAAGAAAGTTGGTGTTGAAAATGATATTAAGAATTGAAAATTTGAGACCAGCGCAAAATATTTAAAACAAATTTTAATTTTTATAATATTGAAGATACTTAAATTTGATCGATTTTCTGATTCTCTTCTGTTGACAAGCTAAGTGATTACAAAATCTTTATTCCTGAAAATGCTACAAATTAGGATAAATACATTATCAATTCGAGGTATCAGAGCTTTAAAAATATATTTTTCAAATCCACTTTTTTATAGTTAGTTAAGAACGCAGACCAATTTGATCTAAGATTATCTTAAACAAACTTCTTCACTGTGTTCTATGCACGAAAAACGATGTATATAGTCTTTTGTACATAGATATTTTTTAATTTTCTTCTTTTTCTCTTTTCTGAGCGAGGATTCAATTCCTTCCGCTGCTTCTCATTTCTTTTTAGATCCATTTCTAACAGGAGAATCGTCTGTATAAGACGGAATGTCTTAATAAAGGCTTGCGTGTGTGGGTATTATCTTAGACTATTGTGTATACACACTATATTACACACACATATACGCAAAAGTTTTCATGAATACATATAATAAGAATTAAGACACACACAACTATAATATCCCTATTTTCTATAGGAAAAGAAACACAGGTCGGGAAGAAGAGCTTCTTTTATAAGAAACGAATCGTATAAGAATCGTATAAGATCGTATAAGAATCGTATAAGATCGTATAAAAATCGTATAAGATCGTATAAAAATCGTATAAGATCGTATAAGATCGTATAAGAATAGTATAAAATCGTATAAGAATCGTAATATCTCAGAAGAAGGCCAAGTGACACTCACTCCTCACTTTCTTACTGCTACTCTTTTTGTGTTGTTTTTCTTGCTTCCCTCTTTCTTGTTTTTTTTCTTCTTTTTCTTCTGTTTATATCGTTGTTTCCTTTGTCTCACTGCTTTGTTCTTATGCATACCTCTGGTGAATCCTGTATAGGGTCAGTGACCCTAAATAAAGACTTTTTGTTGTTGTTGTTGTATAAGAATCGTATAAGATCGTATAAGAATCGTATAATATCGTATAAGAAACGGATCGTACGTAAAGTTCTCCCCGACCTATATTTCTTCTTCAATGACATATAGTCTTATAATTGAGTTAAATAAATTTAAAATATTTGCAGAGTTTCTTTATTAAGGTATCGGGAGGCAAGCTTTCGCGTGGTCGCGCTTCATCAGGCCACTGGCTCCGCAAAGGCGTGCAACAGATACAATAGAGATTCAGAGAAATACATTTAAAAAAAATCAAAAATAAAAATAGTTTCCAGTTGTAGAGGGTACAGTTTCAATGGGGGTTGGCATCATCTGTGTTGAATATGCTGGAACTGTTGGGGTAGATTTCTAGATCAAACTACTCTGTAAGGTTCACCGCCAGATGTCGCGGATTTCCATAATATAACGGTGTTTACCTTACAACTCTGAATACTCGGATTTTCCTGGAAAATTTCTTAAAGATTTCTTGAAAAAAAGCCATGGTCCACCTGTGCTGTGTGAGCAGAAGAGTTTAAATTGACTTGTTCCATTATATGTATGTTCCATATGTAAATACCTGTTTTCTTTCCTCTTTTCGCTCTCCACTTCTCCCACCCATATTTCCAATTTTTTTTCCAAATCCATATTCTTATTTTCCATAGGATCATTCAAATAATAATCTGTATATATTTACCATGTGTATATAATCTTTCTCTATTTTTACCCCTTTGTATATTTCCTACTTTCATAGGTTTCTCCGTCTTGTAACCCCAAGGAGAATCCTCTGTGAGACCTGTGTGTCTTAATAAAGGTTTTTGTGTGTGTGTGTGTGTATTTCCATAATATAGCCTATTGTTGTTGTTTCCCGTTGGCCGGCTCAAATCTTTCTGTAGATATGTAAATAAGTCTTTTATTTTCTTTATTCTACTCGCCTTAAGTCTGGTAGTACTTTCTCAAGTTTTGTATTATATATTCCTTAAGCTCAATTAAACCTGATTCTCATCTAAACTATTTTTATTATTATTACCACGACTGCAATATCAATAACAGACTCATGTAGCCTTAAACAGCCTAATCAAATTATATATCAAACAAATTTATCATAACATATTTTTTGTTCTATTGTTTTATCATGTATTAAGCGTATTTACGCAAATTTGGCCTTAAATACCCGTTTCTTGATTTCTCAAGAAGCCTTTGGGACCAAAAATATTTTTGGTCGCAGTGGTACAGCTTACTCCACGCTGACGAGCGCCAACAGCGCGAAACGCATTCGTGGATGGCTTTTCTTGATTTATCAATAAATTAGGTTGGCCAAATATCACGGAGCAAGTTAAATAAACGTTTAGTTTATTTTTGCTCCACTAGATGGCGCTCTGCCATATAAAAAAAGGCACATGTGCTAGTGGTCAGGAAATGCCTTTTTATTTTTAATATATAGAAACATAGGGCGCCTCTCCCGTCAAAACAAACGTCAAAAACTGGCGCCATATATATACGAATAGAACCTTATAATCCTAAATATATAATCAAGGATTGACCTACTTCGAACACATAATGAGAGAAAATGGTTTGGAAAACATATTGATGTTGGGGAAAAAATGAAGGAAAGATGAAAGACCTGCAATTTGGCTAGAAAGCTACCTGAAGGTCACTAGATGAGCTAGGAGTGATGGTCACTAGCATATCAAATTAGAGAATATTTTTTTCATATAGGAAGTAGGATAGTCAAAGGAACACTAAAAGTCGTAAAAAATAGAAACCATTTAAAATAAAGCTTCGAGAAAAATAAAAAAATAGGGAAATAAACTTTAACAATGATGTTGTTAGGCAATATATAAAATTTTGTACCAATTCCAAGCATGAATGATTTATGGGATGATCTAGACTCACTATGAAACTTTATACTTCTATGGAGCAAATGGTAGCGGCTAGAAAGAAATCCCTCGAAAACAAAGAAAAGATGTTCAGACATAATGTCTCAGCAGTTCTATATTCCAATATGTTCTTCGCATCCAAGTCTCAGCGGCTCCATATTCCAATATGTTCTTCGCATCCATCACCAAGTCCCATGTTCACCCATGGCTCTCCACCAAGTCACATGTTCTCTGCATCCATCTCCAAGTCCCATGTTCACCCATGGCTCTCCACCAAGTCACATGTTCTCTGCATCCAACACCAAGTCTCATGTTCACCCATGGCTCTCCACCAATTCACATGTTCTCTGCATCCACTACCAAGTCCCATGTTCACCCATGGCTCTCCACCAAGTCACATGTTCTCTGCATCCACTACCAAGTCTCATGTTCACCCATGGCTCTCCACCAAGTCACATGTTCTCTGCATTCACCACCAAGTTCCATGTTCACCCATGGCTCTCCACCAAGTCACATGTTCTCTGCATCCATTACCAAGTCCCATGTTCACCCATGTCTCTCCACCAAGTCACATGTTCTCTGCATCCACTACCAAGTCCCATGTTCACCCATGGCTTTCCACCAAGTCACATGTTCTCTGCATCCACTACCAAGTTCCATGTTCACACATGGCTCTCTACCAAGTCACATGTTCTCTGCATCCATTACCAAGTCCCATGTTCACCCATGTCTCTCCACCAAGTCACATGTTCTCTGCATCCACCACCAAATCCCATGTTCACCCATGGCTCTCCACCAAGTCACATGTTCTCTGCATTCATTACCAAGTCTCATGTTCACCCATGGCTCTCCACCAAGTCTCACCAAGTTTAACCTCAAGCTGACAAGATATTCCATCCTCCCAGTACATATTATCTTCATCAGTATAAGAGAGGTGCAGTGAAAAGAAAGCCCAATGCATTGGATTTTCACAAATTCTGGAAAACACCTCAGTCAATAGGTGTAACAGAGAAATTGGATCCAACTTGACGAAAGGCTGACATTACTTCCCACCTTCTATTGATAACTGCTATGTTACTTCTGTTTACCCATGTTTTTTTTTTGTTTGTTTGTTAAGAGAGGTGCAACAACGATTGTTAACATGAAGAATAACAATTCAATTTTCAAGAATAACCAAATATTCTTAGAAAATCTATCAAGATAGTAACTTATACCATCTATTCAAGATTTTCAATATCTTTCGCAAGTTTCATAGAGCAAGAAATCCAAGTTCTATCTTTTTTATTTGATGTATACGACAAGTTATAACTACAATATCAATTTATGATAAATTTTCAATTAACAAGTATTTCTATTGGATATGATAACCATATCTAATATAACATCACTTCAATGATATTGATGTGAAACGACGGATATAAAAACCTCTTGGTCTTATCCCTATCTTACTATACAGTTCTGTATCTATTCTCTCTTCTATATATATATATATAACGATGTTCTTTTATCCTTCGGAATCCATATACATATCCTTTAACAGCGAATATTTTTATCAAGATCTTTGTTATTACTTCGATTACATTTCCTCAACAAACTTTATTCGAGAAAAGTAAAACCCGAATAACTATATTAAAGATGAAATTCTGGACCCAGCATGGCGATGATCCATAAAATAAGTCCATTAGCCCCTTGGAATTGGATGAGGGCAGCTTGAAGATCGTCATTTCTGTAGATGTAGTTGCTACCAGGATCTACAAAGGAGCGTAGACTCTACCCACACACAAATCATCCATGTGGAAGATTATATTATCTCAATATTCATGAAAATAAATTATCAAAGACCATTTTTAAAAAGAAGCTCTTTTCTAAAAACGAAAAATTTGAACGACAAGGACTTTACAGGTGAGTCTTTTGCTGATTAATATATTGCATAGCTACTTTACCACACACACACATACAGCTTTATTAAGACCACCGGTCTTATACAGATTCACTACAATAAGGAAGCATAGATAGAGCTCCTATACCCCAGGCAGCGCAGAGCCCAACAGCCTCCAGGTCCGACACATGTCCAGTGGCCACAGAATCCACCGTGCATGAGTTAGCGTATTGCTGAAAAGGCGAGTGTGGAATCAGCCGCATTTTAGGCTTCGCTTTCCTTATCCAAATGGACCACGACATTCGGCGATTCTATTAATCTCTTCCGAACGGTGACTGTGGTCTGGTAGAATTTATATAAACCAAATAGAAGAACTTGATCAAACATAATTGTATTCATCCAGTTATATATTTGTTGACTTTCGGATTAAGACAAGGATAAGTCGCCCAAGAGTTCTTTTCTCTGTTTCTCCAAGCAAAATCAACTAAATATTATATGCGATATTATAGCTACCTTAAACAATTTCCATATTTATTGTTACATATTTTGTTTAGAAATATCCAACATGAAATGTTTTTCAGTACTATCTTCTGTATTCTTTCAATTTTCTGTTTATTCCAGCGGAAATTCTTGATGCATCTTTCAATTACCAAGTCCGTCTTTAGATAGACAGTTATTGCTCTTCCATTTTGGCTCATGGTTCTTTCCTCCTTATAGAAAACCATATATATGACAATGTAAATTCGCAATTCAAAATTGAAATAACAAAAAACGACAGTTCGCCTACTATATAAATTGCACTCACAATGACAGCTGTATAAATGTCAGGCTCAATGTTTTAATCGTTTCGGAAGGGTTAATTCGACAGATACCAACTACTAATACCAACTTTCAGTTTTATGGTATAGATTTTGTACTATTTCTTTCTCACTTTCTTATCTCTTTTCTTAGCTCTCTCTCTAAAACGGTGTACACTCATGGACAAAACTTAAGAAAGTTGTATCTTTTAACATGTATATCGGGATTCAGACAATAATTCTGAAAGATATTACAGTGACCTTTATTGAAGACACACTATATACACTCATGGACAAAACTTAAGAAAGTTGTATCTTTTAACATGTATATCGGGATTCAGACAATAATTCTGAAAGATATTACAGTGACCTTTATTGAAGACACACTATATACACTCATGGACAAAACTTAAGAAAGTTGTATCTTTTAACATGTATATCGGGATTCAGACAATAATTCTGAAAGATATTACAGTGACCTTTATTGAAGACACACTATATACACTCATGGACAAAACTTAAGAAAGTTGTATCTTTCAACATGTATATCGGGATTCAGACAATAATTCTGAAAGATATTACAGTGACCTTTATTGAAGACACACTATATACACTCATGGACAAAACTTAAGAAAGTTGTATCTTTTAACATGTATATCGGGATTCAGACAATAATTCTGAAAGATATTACAGTGACCTTTATTGAAGACACACTATATACACTCATGGACAAAACTTAAGAAAGTTGTATCTTTTAACATGTATATCGGGATTCAGACAATAATTCTGAAAGATATTACAGTGACCTTTATTGAAGACACACGAGATACACTCATGGACAAAACTTAAGAAAGTTGTATCTTTTAACATGTATATCGGGATTCAGACAATAATTCTGAAAGATATTACAGTGACCTTTATTGAAGACACACGAGATACACTCATGGACAAAACTTAAGAAAGTTGTATCTTTTAACATGTATATCGGGATTCAGACAATAATTCTGAAAGATATTACAGTGACCTTTATTGAAGACACACGAGATACACTCATGGACAAAACTTAAGAAAGTTGTATCTTTTAACATGTATATCGGGATTCAGACAATAATTCTGAAAGATATTACATTGACCTTTATTGAAGACACACGAGATACACTCATGGACAAAACTTAAGAAAGTTGTATCTTTTAACATGTATATCGGGATTCAGACAATAATTCTGAAAGATATTACAGTGACCTTTATTGAAGACACACGAGATACACTCATGGACAAAACTTAAGAAAGTTGTATCTTTTAACATGTATATCGGGATTCAGACAATAATTCTGAAAGATATTACAGTCACCTTTATTGAAGACACACGAGATACACTCATGGACAAAACTTAAGAAAGTTGTATCTTTTAACATGTATATCGGGATTCAGACAATAATTCTGAAAGATATTACAGTGACCTTTATTGAAGACACACGAGATACACTCATGGACAAAACTTAAGAAAGTTGTATCTTTTAACATGTATATCGGGATTCAGACAATAATTCTGAAAGATATTACAGTCACCTTTATTGAAGACACACGAGATACACTCATGGACAAAACTTAAGAAAGTTGTATCTTTTAACATGTATATCGGGATTCAGACAATAATTCTGAAAGATATTACAGTGACCTTTATTGAAGACACACTATATACACTCATGGACAAAACTTAAGAAAGTTGTATCTTTTAACATGTATATCGGGATTCAGACAATAATTCTGAAAGATATTACAGTGACCTTTATTGAAGACACACGAGATACACTCATGGACAAAACTTAAGAAAGTTGTATCTTTTAACATGTATATCGGGATTCAGACAATAATTCTGAAAGATATTACAGTGACCTTTATTGAAGACACACGAGATACACTCATGGACAAAACTTAAGAAAGTTGTATCTTTTAACATGTATATCGGGATTCAGACAATAATTCTGAAAGATATTACAGTGACCTTTATTGAAGACACACGAGATACACTCATGGACAAAACTTAAGAAAGTTGTATCTTTTAACATGTATATCGGGATTCAGACAATAATTCTGAAAGATATTACAGTGACCTTTATTGAAGACACACGAGATACACTCATGGACAAAACTTAAGAAAGTTGTATCTTTTAACATGTATATCGGGATTCAGACAATAATTCTGAAAGATATTACAGTGACCTTTATTGAAGACACACGAGATACACTCATGGACAAAACTTAAGAAAGTTGTATCTTTTAACATGTATATCGGGATTCAGACAATAATTCTGAAAGATATTACAGTCACCTTTATTGAAGACACACGAGATACACTCATGGACAAAACTTAAGAAAGTTGTATCTTTTAACATGTATATCGGGATTCAGACAATAATTCTGAAAGATATTACAGTGACCTTTATTGAAGACACACGAGATACACTCATGGACAAAACTTAAGAAAGTTGTATCTTTTAACATGTATATCGGGATTCAGACAATAATTCTGAAAGATATTACAGTGACCTTTATTGAAGACACACGAGATACACTCATGGACAAAACTTAAGAAAGTTTTATCTTTTAACATGTATATCGGGATTCAGACAATAATTCTGAAAGATATTACAGTGACCTTTATTGAAGACACACGAGATACACTCATGGACAAAACTTAAGAAAGTTGTATCTTTTAACATGTATATCGGGATTCAGACAATAATTCTGAAAGATATTACAGTGACCTTTATTGAAGACACACGAGATACACTCATGGACAAAACTTAAGAAAGTTGTATCTTTTAACATGTATATCGGGATTCAGACAATAATTCTGAAAGATATTACAGTGACCTTTATTGAAGACACACGAGATACACTCATGGACAAAACTTAAGAAAGTTGTATCTTTTAACATGTATATCGGGATTCAGACAATAATTCTGAAAGATATTACAGTGACCTTTATTGAAGCCACACGAGATACACTCATGGACAAAACTTAAGAAAGTTGTATCTTTTAACATGTATATCGGGATTCAGACAATAATTCTGAAAGATATTACAGTGACCTTTATTGAAGACACACGAGATACACTCATGGACAAAACTTAAGAAAGTTGTATCTTTTAACATGTATATCGGGATTCAGACAATAATTCTGAAAGATATTACAGTCACCTTTATTGAAGACACACGAGATACACTCATGGACAAAACTTAAGAAAGTTGTATCTTTTAACATGTATATCGGGATTCAGACAATAATTCTGAAAGATATTACAGTGACCTTTATTGAAGACACACGAGATACACTCATGGACAAAACTTAAGAAAGTTGTATCTTTTAACATGTATATCGGGATTCAGACAATAATTCTGAAAGATATTACAGTCACCTTTATTGAAGACACACGAGATACACTCATGGACAAAACTTAAGAAAGTTGTATCTTTTAACATGTATATCGGGATTCAGACAATAATTCTGAAAGATATTACAGTGACCTTTATTGAAGACACACTATATACACTCATGGACAAAACTTAAGAAAGTTGTATCTTTTAACATGTATATCGGGATTCAGACAATAATTCTGAAAGATATTACAGTGACCTTTATTGAAGACACACGAGATACACTCATGGACAAAACTTAAGAAAGTTGTATCTTTTAACATGTATATCGGGATTCAGACAATAATTCTGAAAGATATTACAGTGACCTTTATTGAAGACACACGAGATACACTCATGGACAAAACTTAAGAAAGTTGTATCTTTTAACATGTATATCGGGATTCAGACAATAATTCTGAAAGATATTACAGTGACCTTTATTGAAGACACACGAGATACACTCATGGACAAAACTTAAGAAAGTTGTATCTTTTAACATGTATATCGGGATTCAGACAATAATTCTGAAAGATATTACAGTGACCTTTATTGAAGACACACGATATACACTCATGGACAAAACTTAAGAAAGTTGTATCTTTTAACATGTATATCGGGATTCTGACAATAATTCTGAAAGATATTACAGTGACCTTTATTGAAGACACACGAGATACACTCATGGACAAAACTTAAGAAAGTTGTATCTTTTAACATGTATATCGGGATTCAGACAATAATTCTGAAAGATATTACAGTCACCTTTATTGAAGACACACGAGATACACTCATGGACAAAACTTAAGAAAGTTGTATCTTTTAACATGTATATCGGGATTCAGACAATAATTCTGAAAGATATTACAGTGACCTTTATTGAAGACACACGAGATACACTCATGGACAAAACTTAAGAAAGTTGTATCTTTTAACATGTATATCGGGATTCAGACAATAATTCTGAAAGATATTACAGTCACCTTTATTGAAGACACACGAGATACACTCATGGACAAAACTTAAGAAAGTTGTATCTTTTAACATGTATATCGGGATTCAGACAATAATTCTGAAAGATATTACAGTCACCTTTATTGAAGACACACGAGATACACTCATGGACAAAACTTAAGAAAGTTGTATCTTTTAACATGTATATCGGGATTCAGACAATAATTCTGAAAGATATTACAGTGACCTTTATTGAAGACACACGAGATACACTCATGGACAAAACTTAAGAAAGTTGTATCTTTTAACATGTATATCGGGATTCAGACAATAATTCTGAAAGATATTACAGTCACCTTTATTGAAGACACACGAGATACACTCATGGACAAAACTTAAGAAAGTTGTATCTTTTAACATGTATATCGGGATTCAGACAATAATTCTGAAAGATATTACAGTGACCTTTATTGAAGACACACGAGATACACTCATGGACAAAACTTAAGAAAGTTGTATCTTTTAACATGTATATCGGGATTCAGACAATAATTCTGAAAGATATTACAGTGACCTTTATTGAAGACACACGAGATACACTCATGGACAAAACTTAAGAAAGTTGTATCTTTTAACATGTATATCGGGATTCAGACAATAATTCTGAAAGATATTACAGTGACCTTTATTGAAGACACACGAGATACACTCATGGACAAAACTTAAGAAAGTTGTATCTTTTAACATGTATATCGGGATTCAGACAATAATTCTGAAAGATATTACAGTGACCTTTATTGAAGACACACTATATACACTCATGGACAAAACTTAAGAAAGTTGTATCTTTTAACATGTATATCGGGATTCAGACAATAATTCTGAAAGATATTTGATACACGTGACCTATATTGAAGACAAACTATATACACTCATGAACAAAACTTGAGGAAGTTGTACCTTTTAGCATGTATATCGGGATTTAGACAATAACTCTGAAAGAGATTACAGTGACCTTTATTGAAGACACACTATATACACTCATGGACAAAACTTAAGGAAGTTGTACCTTTTAACATATATATCGGTATTCAGACAATAACTCTGAAAGATATTTGATACACAGTAACATTTATTGAAGACACACGAGATAACTAAGTGTGAATAAAATTGCCTCTGTCTCTAAAAAGAAAAAAAACAGACCTGTGATATTAAAGACTTTCTACTTCCCTAAGTTTGTTCACGAGTGTATATTGGCTCTATAGATGTGAATATTTTATCTTTTTGTTGAGTGTATTGTTTTTTACCTGTTCCCATTATTTACAGAAATCGGCATATATAAAAGTAGGACAGAATAGAATACCAAAACATTATGTAAATAATATTTTATCAAAGTAATTATAATTCTATATATATTCATATCTCTCATATAACTTTAAAAATTCGAATTTCTTTCTCCTTTTACACTTATTTTTATATCAATTGAAAAATCCCTGTACGATTTATAAGTAAATAAAACAAATTTTTATGTATCTTTCAAGAGAATATGTATAGAAGACTCAAGGTCTTATTAAATGTATTTTGATTGATATAATAGAGATTTTGAAAGAACCATATTTCCAAATCCATATTCTTATTTTCAATAGGATCATTCAAATAATAATCTGTATATATTTATCATGTGTATATATTCTTTCTCCATTTTTACCCCTTTGTATATTTCCCACTTTCATAGGTTTCTCCGTCTTGTAACCCCAAGGAGAATCCTCTGTAAGACCAGTGTGTCTTAATAAAGGTTTTTTGTGTGTGTGATTTTGAAAGAAATAACAAACCAATCTACAAGAAAATAAGACTTAATCCAAATAAATAAATTGTGCGTGACGTTTCACTAACAACGTTGTTACCATTATCAAACAAAAGATTAATTTGTTAACAACGCTGTTACCGAAAGATCATACACTATTAATTTATTTGGATTAGGTCTTATTTTCTTGTAGCTATAATCTATAATCCAAATTGTGTTTCATCAACAAACCAAATTTTAAAGCACTCCTTGGCAAATCTCGAAAGAGGAAATCTAACCTCAGAATTCGCCACAAATAAAACGCCAAACAATAAATCAGGCTTAACTATTATCATTACCACGCCTGATTAAAGTCAGGTTTTGGTCGAAGACTAATAGTTACGGCTAATTTAAAACTACTAACAAAACTAATAGTAAGTAGTTAATAATCATTTACTATCTAAATTGATCACTAAAGCAATCCTAATTGTAATAGTTAATGGCCACCCATACTCCGACTTAATACGACTTCTCTTAATAAATCTCCAGTTAGAATTGATAGTTAAATCTTTAATTGGGTTCATGTTTTATCTGTAGAAATAATAGCTTCAATGATACTGAAATAATTAGAAATTCATTTTGGGATTTTAAATTCTCATTAGAGTAATGCATATTTGATATGGTCACGTGGAAAATTAGGGAAGACAAAAACTTCAGGATGGTGCAGCAATTTATTTAAGGCCAGGAACAAACTATGAATGATAAACAAAAGATAAGTAATCAGGGAAGTTTTACAGAGTATCAAAATATAAACATAAAAAAACGATACTCTGTTAATAAAATAATAAATACTTTGTTACAATATTATTGTGGAAAACTTTCAAATATATATTTAGGATATACTTATGTCAATCATTATTTGAATTGGGGGTCGGTGGAAAGATGGTCTAAACCGTTGGTTTTCGACTGTTACGACCCGGGTTCAATTCCCGCATTGGTTACTTTTTTATGATAAAAAAAAAAATTCAATGACTCCCGATTCTTCCAAAAGTCCAACCCTACCAGCGTTTGCAAGTAACCAAACGAGGCTCTAGCATATTTGTAAGAGCAAAGCCGAACTGCTTTTCACATGTGTTGACATGTGGTGCACTTACAGTAAAAGCAGTCGCCTACTTCTAGTCGCTTGTACCACGTGTACTAGGGATAATCGAAAAAAAGTATTTGAATAGATTTAAATCTCCTGGACATTAATTAAACAATTAAAAAATATTTTCGGAGATGAGTTTCTTTTATTTGAACCATCTCAAGAGCTTTCGGGTATCTATGCTCTTCTACAGGATAACATATATAATGAATAAAATCAGGCGGCGTTTTTATTCATTCTACATGTTCTCCTGCGGAAGAGCAGAGATGCTTGAACGCTTGAGATGGTTTTTGAAATAAAAGAAACATATCTCCGGAAACCTCTTTTAATTGTTTAAATCAGTATTTGCATATCTATCTCACATTTCCTACTTCTTTGTATGTATTATTCATAAAATAATTAAAATTCTATAATCACAGAGTTAAATTTTAAAATGAAAAGGAATCCTTAACAAAACGAATACAACCTAATTTTATTTTTATTGTAAATAGATAATAAAATAACATTGTTAGTTGTATGTATGCAAAAACTGTTTGTTTTGAAAAATAATCAAAAATAAATAAATACAATTTTGGGACAAAAGTTATCATTCATTTTTACCATCCACGACTGCATGAATTGGTAACGTAACTAGAATACGTATTTTATTATGACATATATCAGTGTCGGGCAACCGGTGTGCCGTGGCACACTGGTGTGCCGCGAAGAATTCTAGGTGTGCCGCGAACATTTTTGTAGGTATTTAGAACTTTTGGTTAAATTTAAAAATAATGTTTCAAAAAATATTTTTTATAATTTTTATTCAATTTTAATAATTTTTTTCAAAAATTTTCATATAAAAAATGAAATTAAAAAAAAGCAAATTTCATTTTATATAAAACTTATTTTGGTATTATAATTACAACAGTTTGCATAATTTTATATTTCATATAACGTATGTAAATAATCTTGACGTACATAACTGGCACGTGCCATTATTAAAAAATAAAAATGCAAATAGGTACGTACCTATTCAAAATAATAAGTTAAAAAAAAACAATCCGCGAAAACAACTTTATTTAATAAAGTTGAATACATACTGCGGGAAAATACCTAATTTTTAAAATAATATGACCAAACTTAACCGTCATTTACAATCTTTGTCACAGCTGTTTATTAATAGAGACTCAAAGCTACAAAGCTTAAAAAAATAAAACAAAAAAAATTATAAATTTATTTAAAAAATTTATTCGGAGTTTTCGTCAAAGTATTGCTGTAGTAATTCTTCATTTTTTTTGCATGTTGTAAAACACACACACATTCACACAATACGTTTTGTACACCGTAAAATCTGTTGGTTAAAAAAGGAAAAAAATATTTTTGTTACGAAATTCTCACAGGTGCGCCGCGAAAAAAAGAAATTAAGCTTAGTGCGCCGCAACTCGAAAAAGGTTGCCCGACACTGACATATATATACATTTTCGTCATATACTCCTGTAGAAGGGTTTGCGATACCTGGAAGCTTGAGAGATAGTTTAAATAAAACAATAAACTTATCAACGGAGGCAGAGTGTTGTTACAATATACAGTTAAACCTGTCTATAGCGCCCCCTCTAAATAGTGCCTCCCTCTCTATAACGCCCAATTTTAAATACGTAGTACGATGCGATTTACATTAAAAGTGATCTGTCTATAGCACCCCCTCTCTATAGCACCCTATTTTGGTGATTCCCAAAAGGGGGCGCTATAGACAGGTTTAAATGTATATGGATTTGTTAGATTTCTTGAAAGTTTTAGTTACGTAGTTATACCTGTCGAAGGGCTGTTGAACCAGAAAGCTTGTATTGCCGTTATATATAAAAGGAAAATCTTCCATCTCAGAGAATTGTATTAAATTTATAATACAGTTAAAACTGTCTATAGCACCCCCTCTTGGGACTCACCAAAATAGGGTGCTATAGAGAGGGGGTGCTATTTAGAGGGGGAGACAGGTTTAACTGTATAACTTTATTTTCTTAATGTCATTTATTCATGCACAACAACAACAACAAAAAGCTTTATTAAGACCTTTTAGTCTTATACAAATTCTCCAAGCAAAAATGTAGGATACATGCAGGAAAAAAGTAATAGTATCTTAATGGTAATATGATATTTATATACAGGAAAAATTATATAAAGACAATCACAAGTTAATAAATTAGTCTGGGTAAATTGGAGGAAAAGAAATTTATTAAACATGGATTTACGGTGGATTCATCGCAAATGAAGGTAAAAAGGCAAAAGCTAATTACAATCAATGTCATTTATTCATGTAAAGGAGATAGATTCTTTAATCATTATGTGACTATACTTTAATAACTATTTCTTCTTAAAAATTTCTTTTGATTTTTCTTTAAAGCTTCAGTTGAAGGTGATGAATTTTACTTTAATGACTATAGTATATATATTTTTAATTTAGTCTGTAGAGAGAGAGAGATATAATTTTGTATGTAGAGATGTAAAAAGATGGCGATGATTAAAATGTAGAGAGCTGTCTGGAGATTAATTTGTAGAAATCACTTAGAGAGTTCACCACTGATGAGCCAAGACCGCTTCATATAATTATTTTTTATCATTATAGTAAGATATGCAGAGATAAACAGTGATCTTCATTTGAAGACACACGAGATGACCGAATTGGGAAAAAATATTGCTTCTGTCTCCAAAAAAAAAAAAAAAAACAGATAACCGGCGACATCAAAATATTAAACTTCCTTTAGTTTTGTCCATGAGTGTAATATATCTATTTGATATATTTTCATTGTCACACACTTTACATATATCAATTTTGCGCTTTCTAATCTTTGATTTCAAATTAAAAGGATCCTTGAAGAACAAAGAATACTCTGGCAATTTCTCTCCAAAACCGACAAGAATATTGGAAGAAAAACTGTAGCTTGAAATGTAGTTATGCGGAAATGAAATTTAAGATAGGATTTCCCATGGTATTTTTCAATTTTCTCTCTTTCGGCTTTCTTATCGTACATATTCTGAGCAATGAATTAGCCATAACTCCATATTTGTCAAATTCAGACAAAAGAAACCAACCTGTATACCATGATTTTGAGCTATAGCCCTTGTCAGTACGGATCATCTAATATTTCATAATATCCTTTTAGAGAAGCCATAAAATCCTTCTAGAGGTGAAAAAATAGTACAAATGTGATATTGTACTGGGATAAGGTGCATAAATTATGAAAAAAAAAAAAGAAAGGGGGCATCTCCTTATAGTGGAACTAAAGTTGCAACTTTCAGTTTAACGATAAAGTGATGCCCTCTTTCTTTCTTTTTTTTCACTCTTCTAGAAGTGCAATGAAATCGACTGAATTAGACAAAATGACGTTCTTATTCTCCAATACCATAATGCCAATTCAATTCCAGCTTGCAACAGATGGTTGATCCAGAAAGTCACCACTTAGTGGTCAGGCGCGACCCCCGAGGGATCCAATATGTAATTGGGGGAGGATTTATTGCACCCTGCCGGTTGACGTAATCGAATTGAAGCTTGGCAGACGTTCAATTCGTCAAAGCTGGCGTTAATTAGATCGGTTGGCACAAAATTGATATTTGTGCAGACGCTTGGTATTCAAGTCTGCCACGACTTGACCTTTTAATCCCTCAAGTGGAAAGTCTTATGGGATGAAGCTTCATTTAGACATCACTCACTTCTCTTGGTTAGTTTTAATTAAGATTGCCGTCAAGATAAGGTCCACGCGTCTCTTTACTTATTCAACGCAGATCATCGAAATCCCTTAACGTTCTTGCATGATTTATCCTCCCTGAAGAAAATGGTTCCTTAAAACGAGGATATTCAATTTGGAATAACGAATAGAATGGCCTGAAAGTATGAGGTCCAAATTTTGACTATGTTATTGGATGTCAGAAAAGATTATGTTTATTTTTGATCGCACGAACACAACAAAGAAAGTGCCTGAAAAAGAATGCTCAAATTTTGACTAAGTAATAGAATGTCAAAAAAAGAGAGGGTGTTCCTTTTTGATCAGCAAATAAAGTAAAATAGTATCTGATTATATTTAACTCGTGTTCTATTGGCGAATTATTATACCAGGTTTTCTTCTGTAGAAGGGCGTTCGTGCCAGAATTTTTCTTTCAACAGTTGGATATCAAATAGCACTCATCCTCTTTGTAAATACAATTAAAAATGTATCATGGTGATAAGGTTTGAATAGGTTTTTCCCAACCTTGACGTTTCATCAATATCTGCTTAAGATATTGATCTTTTAACCAAACGTTAGATTCTATACTACAATCTCCTATTTTTAAATGCATTAAAGAAATCATCAGAATGATAAGAACAGAATGGGCATTGTCCTTGCCTTGGATTTTCATCAATATCTACCTAAGATGTTATTTTTTAAACTAACATTTGGATTTTACCAGAAGTTAGATTCCAGATTTCCCTATTTGTAAATGCATTAAAGAGATCATTTTATGTTGATAAGAGGTGAGGATGGGTATTGTCCTTGCCTTGAATTTTCATCAATAGCTATCTAAGATGCTCTTTTTTTCACTAACAGTTGGATCATCGGAGAAGTTGGATTCCAGACCACAATCCCTTATTTGAAAGTGCATTAAAGAAATCATTATTCTGATAGGAAGTGAATGGGTATTGTTCTTATCTTGAATTTTCATCAATATCTACCTAAGATGTTCTTTTTTAATCAAAAGTTGTATTCCAGATCACATTTCCCTATTTGAAAATGCATTAAAGAAATCGTTCTGTTGATAGGAGGTGAATGGCTATTGTCCTTACCTTGAATTTTCATCTACCGAAGCTGCAATTTTTCATCCACAGTTGAATTCCAGATCACATTTTCCTATTTGTAAATGCATTAAAGAAATCGTTTTCTGTTGATAAGAGATGAATGTATATTGTCCTTACCTTGAATTTTCATCAATATCTACCTACGATGTTATTTTTAATCAACAGTTGGATTCCAGATAACATTTCCCTATTTAAAAATGCATTAAAGAAATCGTTTTCTGTTGAAAAGAGATGAATGGATATTGTCCTTACCTTGAATTTTCATCCACATCTATATCCCTAAGATTCTATTTTTCACCAACAATGGATTCTAGATCCAATCCTCTATTTGTAAAGACATTAAATAAATCACCATCCTGTTGATAAGAGGTGAATGGGTGTATTGTCTTCACCTCGAAACTTATCATCAGCATTCAGCTAACATCAAGATGCTCTTTTTTCATCATCAGTTAGATTCCAGATCACGCACGCCTTTGTATAAATTATTTCTCCTTATTCACATTGTATAAATGCAGTAAATAAATGATCGTGATGATAGGCGGTGGCTGGGGTGTTGTCCTCTTCACATTGGACTTACCATGCAACACCGGACCATGGAACAATAAGAAGGAAAGCCTATTCAAGACATCAACCATTCCCTTGGTGTCTTACCATCAGTTATGCTCGGTCTTGGCTTATGATTACTTGGAAGGTGGTTAGCTTTTTGCCCCATTGTCTACGTAGGACAAGTTTGTCTTGGGCTGGACTTCATTTATGGAAATGTATCCAGGCATTGTCTCAGTACCATTAAGATGCAGAAAGATCCACTTAAAAACGATGATGCTATTTTTTGCTGTTCAGCGTATCATCTTGATTATTTTAAACACCATCTGGTGCCATTAATATTCTTTGCTTATTCCCATTTTAATTAGGTAAAACATACTTCATAGAAAATTTTGGATAGATTTTAATGGACTTTTTAAACCAATAATCATTATTTTTGTATATTAAAAATTGTTTTAAGAGATTCTCTCCCTCTCTCTCTCTCTCTCTCTCTCTCTCTCCATTTAAATTATGGAATTGTGCAAAGATAGAGGCTGCCTGGCCGGCATATTTCTTTAAAATAAAGATACTTCGGCCAGTAAATCTGTCGACCACCTTTTTAACGCCTTGCTAAATGTTTAATTTTTGTTTGCTCCTGACGAGGACAAAAGATTTTTATCGAAACGTCGAGGTAATAAAAAGATTTACTGGCCGAAGTATCTTTATTTTCAAGAAACAAGAATAATTATACAAATTATTGAATTTTGTAAAAACAATTGATGAAAGATAAATGATATACATTCTTCAACAGATCTCTAAATATTTACAAGAACAGGCTAATCTTAAATCATGTGCCTTCTTAATTTCTCAGAAAGATTTGAACAAAAATTATGATTTTGCAGGATCTCTCAATTTTGACTCTCTTAGCCAGAAGGAAGCATTTCACACTCAGTTGGAATATTTTTTCTCTGTAGCTTTGGATTATCTTATAATTAGTTTGGATGAGAATGATTTTGTTCTTCAAATTATTGATTTAAATAATATTTTTTCGTTACTAAGAGTATAACTTTATTAACGCATCTAATAATGCTGTTATAGAGGGCTGAAATAGGTATATACTTTGGAAAGGACGATGAAATTTGCCCGTTAAAAAACAAAATTCAGATTGAAATGAATATTTTTGAATTTTTATTTATTAAATTGCAACAAATACATTATAAATAACCAAAGTTCTACGATAAGTACAGGTTGGTATATTGATATACACCTATTACAGTTAATAGTGTCTGGCAGTTTTTTTAATCCTATGCACGAAACAAACCGGTCAGGCAGCAAATCAAAGAGACATATGATGTTGTCCTATGGGATATGTGTCCATGTTTTTTGGACGGAGGCTTCACCATCTGGAAGATTATGTGTAAATGAGAAAATTGTTGATTCAAATGTTCCCATACATGTTCAATAAGGGGATGGGTTCGGGTTTGTGTATTACGTAGTACTATATGTACTATATCGTAGTACCCATGAATACTACGTAGGAAATGTAGGGAAACTTTTGCTGCCGGGCATTGTCCTATTGGAAAATCGCTCAAAGAATCCTAAACTGGAAGGGAAGAACACGAGGCCGTCATCCATATAGCCCTGGTCCGTTGATATGGAAAGTAAGACTATATACATTCATTATTCAACTAACTATAAATATTAGAGAAGAACTGCATTCTACAATGGATCCCTGCCCATTTTGGGATCGGGGGTAATGAGATAGCGGATGAACTAGCAAAGGAAGCCAGAAAGTTGAGCCAAAGGAACGAACAAATTTCAGTATTCGATGCTGATGTTTTGTCAAAATTCAAGATAATCTAACAAATGACAAGGAAAAAAATGTCAAATATGAGACATAAACGCTGAGAATGTAACATTATAAAGGAAGGGCAATACATACAGATGGCACAAGAACCTACAGGACTTGCAAAAATTATCCTGGTGTGGAACTAACACCTACCCACATATTCTCATGTCCAGTAATGTCCGCAGCCTTGCAGATATTTGACATGGACCCAGAACAGCAGCTTTACACATCTAAGATAGAGAACATTGCTGTGATAGAGATGTACGGAGATATCTGAGGCTCTTCATTGGACACGACAACAACAAGAAGTCATTATAATTGACGTGGGCCCAGAACAGCAGTTTTACACACCCAAGATAGAGGACATTGCTGTGATAGAGATGTACGGAGACATCTGAGGCTCTTCATTGGACACGACAACAAGAAGTCATGATATTTGACATGGATCCAGAACAGCAGTTTTACACACCCAAGATAGAGGACATTGCTGTGATAGAAATGTACGGAGATATCTGAGGCTCTTCATTGGACACGACAACAAGAAGTCATGATATTTGACATGGACCCAGAACAGCAGTTTTACACACCCAAGATAGAGAACATTGCTGTGATAGAGATGTACGGAGATATCTGATACTCTTCATTGGACACGACAACAACAAGACTATAAGAGAGCTACATCAGTCGTAGATTATGACAATCCATACCATGGGGTCTGCTGTGTGAAGTTCAACAGCGAAGGTGAAATTGAGCCGATTACTTGGAGATCTCCAGATAACATAACAGCGATCAACTGACCCCAACATAAGGCAGTATTTATTACTAAACATTATTAATAACCATTCAGAGGCGTCCCAAGATGATCGAACTTGCCACCATTGCTAACAAAGACGCCTCTATTCGAATGCTCTCTCTTGTTAATTTTTCCATTCTTAAAAATAAATATTATTACAGATATTATGTTGTGGAATCCATAAAATACACCCATGGAAAGAGCTTAAGGAAGCGAAACATTTTTATGTCGCTGGTATTCTTTTTTTTTTTTTTTTTTGAAGGAAACAGACAATTTTGTTCACCCCTGATTATCTCGTGTGTCCTCAATATAGGTGACCGTGTATAAAATATCTTTCAGAGTTATTTCTAATATCCCAATATACATGCTAAAAGGTACAACTTCCTTTTTTTTCACATGAGTGTATATAAAACTTATTTAATTATTCTTTTTTTAGCTAAAATATCATTAAATATATCTTCTCTTCTCTAGGCATGCGAAGAATTAAATGCCACGATAATGTTACACGCAATAAAATAATGAAAAAAAAAAAGGAAATTTACCATTAAAAACCTGAGTTTCTAACTTAGTGGACATGCTGTGTGGGCAGTATAATGAATGCCTGTTTAGAGCATAATCACGTTCAGCACGTTATTAATCATGCTTTGAAGAAATCAGGGGAGAAAAATGAGGAAGAGAATAAATGGAAACAGGTTAAGAATTAACTGCGTTTAAAACAAATGATCAAATAGAGAATTGTCGCTCCAATTAGAACTATCTAATGGAAGAATATTCATCTTAAGAAATTCATTAATAAAACTTCTTCTTTCAATAGAACAAGAATCATCAGGTGCTTTTATAGAAATAGCTATTAGATGGCCTTTACTCTTTTTGCCTTTCATCCAACATTTAATTTGGTTCTTTCAATTAGCTCATTGACCTTCCTCTCAAGTATTTATCCTCTTTAGTAAAAGCTTTTTTAGAATTGATGGAACTTCTTTGAAAAGGAAGTATGTGCATATGCAAAATGGCTAAGCTTTTGTCATTATACAAATTATGTACATTTATCTGTAAGTGGTTTTCTTATTGATGCGTATGTTAATATGTAAGCTTGTGTATAGAATCAGAATGATATTTGAATAAAGGATTAAGAATTTTTAGATTAAAAAACGTGAGTTATTTGAAAAGACAATTTGTTAATCTCTTTTGAAGTTTTTCTTCTATCTAATTTTAGAGGAAACTAAATATTTGAACAAACAAACCAACAGTTAAATATATTAATATCCTATATAATTGAAATTGTGAGATATATTCAACTAAATGTAAGAAAAGGTTTTACTGCGATAAGTGAGCTACAGGCCTGATACAGGCTTGATTCAAGAACCATATGTTTTACATAAACTACTAAATTCCATTGGAACGCTTTTATTTAGTAATTAACTCTTTTTAGTATTATTTTAATTGAATAATTCTCTAATATCTAGCACATATTTTCATTATAAAATATTCCTTAAAACTTTTTTTAAATCTGTAAATTGCTTTTCTCAAATAAACACAATACTTTACAATTTGATTTCATTTAACTAAATTTGCATACCAACCCTTTGTTCATATATCAATTGTGTTGATATATATATTTTTTATCTTCTTCTAACTAACTTGCATACTAATTCTGTACATATTTAAAATATCTTTCTTTCTCTTCTTTAAAAATTTTGTTTATTTTTAAAGTGCAAGTGTCCCTAAGGGGACATAGCGCTCTAAGTCGAAATAAAGAAACCTACAGTTAACAAAATATTAAAAAGTAGCGCTGTAATACATTATAGTAAAATGAATTATTTTTGATTAGGTTTATCAATTTCACTGAAATGAGTGTTGAGCAAGCTCTAATGAAAAGCATTCTCAAAGTTTTAGCAATTTCTTCTAATAAAAAAAGGTTATGGTGTTATCTTTAACTATTTTAATATTGTCCAAACCCGCAATCTTAATCATGAAAAAAATATATATTTTGTAGAACGAAGTTTGACAATAATAACGTAAATGTTTCTTTTGAACGTTTATCATTATTCTTCACAATTCATCCTTTCATACTTCATCCCTAAGGTTAGAAATAATCTTTATTTCTCCTTAAAATAAATTTCGATTTTGCGTTAAAAAGAAACATTTGTGGTATAATTGTCAAACTTCGTTTTACAATCATAAGCCGCATTATATTGTATTCTATATATTTTTTCACTAATCTATTTATTAGCTTGATTGTCTTAAGTTTTCCTGAATATAAATTTCCTATTACCATTAGATGTCAATAACTTAAAAAATAATAATAATAACATTGCTGATTATGGTATTATTACTGTTATTCCTGTATGTATCCTATATTTCTGCGTTTTGAAGAATCTGTATAAGACTAAAAGGTCTTAATAAAGCTTTTTGTTGTTGTTGTATAAATCTTTTTATCTTTATAGATGAGGTTATTTGAAGGTTGAGAATGCATCTCCAGCAAGTCTTACTTATCCTTAGAGGTTCTTATTAACTTTCTCAATTCTAATGATGAGAAATCTGGTATTTTACTGATGATTTGTGATATTGCTCTCTTTCAGAATTTGCCCGAAGAATCAATTTTGAATCACACACACACACAAAAGCCTTTATTAAGACACACAGGTCTTACAGAGGATTCTCCTTGGGGTTACAAAACGGAGAAAGTGGGAAATAAAAATGGTGAAAGAATATATACATATGGTAAATATATACAGATTATAAGAAAGAATAAAGAAATAAGAAGAATTAAAAATAAAATAAAAAATAAAATAAAAAAATTTGGAAATATGGATGGGAGAAGTGGAGAGCGAAGAGAGGAAAGAAAGCAGGTATTTACATATGGAACAAGTCAATTTAAGTTCTTCTGCAGTGGACCATGGCTTTTTCAAGAAATCTTCAAGAGATTTTCCAGGAAAATCCGAGTGTTCAGGGTTGTAAGGTAAACACCGTTTTATCAGTGTGGGGGTTAACTTATCGTATCTGCCTAAACAAATAATTGGATGTTGGTTCTGTCTTTCTCATCAAACAGAAATTTTTGGTATGTTTGAATGTTCGGTTAAGTCTTTCTTTTTTACAGCATTTTTATGGAAGTTATATAGATTTAGAGCTACTGAACTATTGTCTATAAAGTTGGATAATAAAGAATATAATGTGAAGTGTGTATGGCCTATCTTAGAAAAGAGTTTTTTTTTTCCGTGTCAAGAGGCTTGCATTCAAATATATAATGTTCTAATTCATTTTCGGTTCTATTTTTGCATAGTTGGCAATACAAGTCTTCTGTCCTTAGATATTTTATATGGTCTTCTCGATATAAAACAAATAGAATTCTCAATTGCGCAATGAGGCGTTTAGTCGGCAGTGGGAGTTCACATAGTAGATAGTTCTCTGCTGCGAATGTTTTATGTAAATATTTGTAGTGTGTGTGTAGCTTCGAATTGGTTATTCTTGATTGATCGGTTTGGATAGACTGTTCTATAGTGATTCTGATAATTTGAGGTATTGCTTTCTGTAGAATATTGGAATTTGAACAATTCTTTAACCACATGAATCCAGTTGAGTTTAGGATATTCATTAAATTTTCTGTGAAACCTATAAAGGTATTCGTTAGAGTGGATGTTTCCCATAATTGGGCTAGACAGATTGCGGGCAATCTGGATTTTTCCATTTTTAATATTCTTAACCAGAACTTTAGAATTAGTTTGGTTGCTGTGACTCCTAGTGATAAGCGTCCGGTTTCCATGCGTAGTATGTAGCCTGGTGTGTTACTCGGCAAGTTCAATAGTCGTCGGAGATAGTTATTCTGAATTTGGTCCAAGATTTTGTACTTTTCGTTTGCCCAAATTGGAGCAGAATACAGCAGAGTTGACAGGATAATCGAGTCTAATAGTTTCATTGATGAACCAAATGAATTCAACCTGGATTTCTCCATAATTTTCCATACTTCGCCGGTAGCTGCAAGCGCTTTGCCTTTAAAGTATGAAGCCACTTGACTAAACGAGATTGTTGTTGTGAGGGGATAGCCAAGATAGAGATATTTCGATGTCACTGTCAACAGTTGGTCTCCCCAGAACCATTTGTCCGATTTTGCAGGGCGGCCACCATTTCGGAAAACCATTATCTTGGATTTTGATTCGTTCAGGGTTAGATGATTTGTTTCGAAGTATTTTTTCAACATGTTGATTTTTATTTGTAGATTGATTTTTGATTCTCCTATGAGAATTATGTCGTCGGCATACATCAAAAGGTGGACCGTTCCAAAATTAGGGAGGTATATGCCTGGTAGAGTAGAGTCATTAAAAATGTTGATTAAATCAGTTACAAAGAGTATAAATAGATAGGGTGATAAGGGTTCTCCTTGTAACACTCCCGATCGGATTTTGATGGGTTCAGTAAATAGTCCATTCCATCTCACCGTCGTTGTCATTTGTTCGAAGTAGTTCCTAATAAGGTTAACAAAGCGGAAATCCAGACCTAATTCACCCAATTTTGACCACAGAAGTGAGTGGGGAACAGTGTCAAAGGCCTTTTTTAGGTCCACAAAAAAAGCATAAAGTTTTCTTCTTTTACGTCTGAGAGTCAGCTGTATCAAGGACAACAGTGTGAATATGTGATCTTGACAGGAGTAGCCTTTTCTGAATCCACCCTGGTTTTCTGGAATAATTGATCTACCTTCAATCCAGTTGCGTAATCGCGATTTTAGTATTGATGTGAAAAGTTTTGACAGATTACTAAAAAGGGCAATTCCGTGGTAGTTTGATGGATTATCCCGGTCACCGCTTTTAAAAATAGGATGGATGATAGATTTAGACCATATTAAGGGATATGAACCAGAATTAATGATTCTGTTGAATATATTTTTTAGAGTAACAAGGTGTTCGGAAGGTAGGGTCTTTAATGCTTCATTCGGAATTTCTTCAGCGCCACAAGCTTTTTCATTTGCCAGACTGGAGATTTCTCTAGTTATTTCTGTTGTGGAGATTTCACAGTAGAGTTCAGGATCAATTCGTGAGAGAGTAGATAGGTCGCTTCCTATCGTCGTTTCAGCAGAGAGAAGTTTGTTGTAAAAGCATTGCCACTCTGAAATTGTTATATTTCCTTGTATATAGCTTTTGTCTTTCAAGGTAGCTATAGTTTTCCAAAAGTTTGCAGAGTCACGGGCATTTTTAAGAAGTTCTTGTTTTCCCTGAAGATATTTTTTCTTGATGAAGTTTATTAAGGTCGTGTATCTTTTCCTATTTGAGACATAAATATTGCGGTCTACGTCAGTGTTCGTTTCCTTAAAGGTTGTGAGGCTTGCCTTAGCAGATTTTTTGGCTAAATAGCATTCCCTGTTATACCAGGGTTTCGATTTTGGGCGGCCAGGTCTGACCTTAATGCGCATATCTGCAGCAAGCATTGCGTTTAGTATTTGTTTAGAAAATGTATTAACTAGGCTGTCAAGATTGTTGTCAAGATTCTGCGAAAAGAGGGATGTGTTATCAGGTGCCCATCTGTATCTTTCAAAGCAGGGATAGACGGTTTCTTTCGTTCGTTTGAGATTAGATAAGTTAGACATGTTTATTGTTAGTGGAAGGTGGTCCGAGTATGGGTTATTATCTACTTTGAGGTCAACAACGTGCTCCAGCAGGGAATATGAGACAATAAAATAATCGACAACAGATGAGCCACGATTTGAGATAAATGTGCAGTTTCCGGTTTTGTCACTTATAGTTCTGCCATTAATTATTGTCAGTAGATTATTATCTAGGAAGTTTATGAGTTGTTCCCAAATCAATTTTGAATCTCGATTAACCGCTGAAATACTTCGGATGAGAGGCCAAACATTGATGTATAGATCAGTTTTGAAGCTCGATTAACCGCTGAAATACTTCGAATGAGAGGCCAAACATTGATGTATAGATGAGCTTTGAAGCTCGATTAACCGCTGAAATACTTCGGATGAGAGGTCAAACATTGATGTATAGATCAGTTTTGAAGCTCGATTAACCGCTGAAATACTTTGAATGAGAGGCCAAACATTGATGTATAGATGAGCTTTGAAGCTCGATTAACCGCTGAAATACTTCGGATGAGAGGCCAAACATTGATGTATAGATCAGTTTTGAAGCTCAATTAACCGCTTAAAACCTTCGAATGAGAGGCCAAACATTGATGTATAGATCAGTTTTGAAGCTCGATTAACCGCTGAAAGCCTTCGAATGAGAGGCCAAACATTGATGTATAGATCAGTTTTGAAGCTCAATTAACCGCTTAATACCTTCGAATGAGAGGCCAAACATTGATGTATAGATCAGTTTTGAAGCTCGATTAACCGCTGAAATACTTCGGATGAGAGGCCAAACATTGATGTATAGATCAGTTTTGAAGCTCGATTAACCGCTGAAATACTTCGAATGAGAGGCCAAACATTGATGTATAGATGAGCTTTGAAGCTCGATTAACCGCTGAAATACTTTGAATGAGAGGCCAAACATTGATGTATAGATCAGTTTTGAAGCTCGATTAACCGCTGAAATACTTCGAATGAGAGGCCAAACATTGATGTATAGATGAGCTTTGAAGCTCGATTAACCGCTGAAATACTTCGGATGAGAGGCCAAACATTGATGTATAGATCAGTTTTGAAGCTCGATTAACCGCTGAAATACTTTGAATGAGAGGCCAAACATTGATGTATAGATGAGCTTTGAAGCTCGATTAACCGCTGAAATACTTCGGATGAGAGGCCAAACATTGATGTATAGATCAGTTTTGAAGCTCAATTAACCGCTTAAAACCTTCGAATGAGAGGCCAAACATTGATGTATAGATCAGTTTTGAAGCTCGATTAACCGCTGAAAGCCTTCGAATGAGAGGCCAAACATTGATGTATAGATCAGTTTTGAAGCTCAATTAACCGCTTAATACCTTCGAATGAGAGGCCAAACATTGATGTATAGATCGATTACCTAGTGTAATCAATTAGCATAGATTGAGTAAAAATATCAAGCCACCAGGTTAAAGTATATTTCTAAAAACCTTTTTAATCTTTATCTTTCGGGCATGAACGTCCTTCTAAAGAGAAAACATGGTATAATTATTCGTCAATAGAACACGAGTTAAAATATAATCAAATACTTATTTAACATAATTTGATTGAAAAGCTATAGATTTGAAGTTTTTCATATTTAACTATTATACAAATGAAGATAAATGGAGACCCTATCGCGATGGGGAAGAATACCATCCTTGTAAAAAACTCTTTCGATCTAATTTTTTTACCATGTAAATATTGACTGAAAGGACGAGTGGGTAACACCCTCGACATCCGACAGTCATGAACCGGGATTGAATATATCCCACGTTAACCTTTTGTTTAATATATGAATAACCTTCACATATTATTCATTGTTTCAATTATCATGAACTAGGTTGCTCTTGTTGAGCGGTACCTAATAAAGTGATTTTGAACCGGCGATATTGACTGAGTTGTCAATAAAAGTGTTTTAATTATCAAAAATGGAGACAAAATATTCTAAAATCTATATTAATAAAATGCAAATTTCATAAGTGTACATCACTAAAAACTTTCGTTACAATGCATCAATTTCAACCAAATTTTCAACATTTATGTAAAACGAGATGGAGCAGGTTTTGCTTAACATCAAAATATTTTTCCCTAACATTAACATGCGTAACTTCGCTGTTATCGATTAAATACAAAATAAAATCAACAGAGTTAATTTTATTTATATATAAATACAAAATTGAATTTCAACAGAGTTAATTTTTTACATACTAGCTAATAATCTCAATCTAAAAAAATATTCAAAACAAGCAATTTTAAGATAACACCATATGTAAAACAGTCGGCCAAGAAAACAAATAACGTGTAATATATATATAATATAATATATATAATAAAATCTTAAATATTATTTATCAAAAGTAAGATTATCTCAGGATGACACGGCAATTTATTTGAGACAAGAATAATGATACAATTCCAAGGCGAAGATACTATTCCTTTAACTTCCAATTACCGAGGGAACCAATTAATATTGATTTTATTCAACTTATCGAGTATTTTTCAAGGGACCGGAAAAAAATGTTCGCTAGATAAAACGATGATTTTGTAATGTAGAAAATTAGGAAAGACAAAATTCAGGATGACACGGCACACAGGGACCGGGAAAAAATGTTCACTTTATCGAGAGATTCAAATTTACAAGTTTCAAATTATCAAAATATATCTTCTTTTTTAAATAAGTTTATAGAGAATTGTTTTAACAAGTGTTCGTTAGACAAACCTTTACTCGGGTAAAAACCCGGGCGAAGCCGGGCACATCCGCTAGTATCTAATAAAAGAACAAATAAATATAGTTTTATAGGGCATAACTAAGGAAGCGATGAATACATGATTAAGCCTAATATGTTTACTCAATATTGATTGTTACAAGGGATTATCTTTTAACAATAAGCATAGATTTTTACAATCGACATTTGAAGATATCCCGCATGTGTTTCTTTTGAAGGAAAATTTATATTTATTTTTAAGGAGAAACAACGATTATTTCTAACCTTAAGGATGAAGTATGAAAGGATGAATTGTGAAGAGTAATGATAAACGGAAAAATGAAAGTGTCCAGGGATGGGGGATATTTTCAAATGTCGTTCTACAATCATAAGCCGCATTATAATTGTATTATAAATATGCATAGAGTTTATCCATGGTATCTATTTGATTATTTCTTCAGTATTATAATTGTTAAGTCTTATTCCATCCATTTTTACTGATGACATAGACCGTCAGGATATAAAATTCTTCTTCTACAGTCATCAGAGGTTGTCTTTAGGTCAAATCCTTGACCCTAGGAGCTCGCGTCTTGTCTCAACTTTGGGAATACCAATGTGCTCTTTTGTCTTACTGGAAACATTTTTTGGATATCAACAAAAGAATAAAGTTTGGAAAATCTTAAATTCATGTATAAAAATCTCAATACATTTAAAAAACAACCATTATAAATCAGTAAGAAGTACTCTCACTATATAAGACAAGTAAATTGATACAAGAGTGGTAGTTTGGAAAATAAACTGGTGAATTATCTGGGATGGTTCAGCATTATTGAGCATGGTTTTTCCAATATTTTAAATTTCGCTGAAGATAATGAAAAAATTAAATAAAAGGAATATATATATAGACGTTCTATCTCAATATATAAAGTGAACTATAATTTTAGAGAAAAAATTATCTAGGGATAAGTTTCTTGCAAAAAATATCATTAAATTAACTCGAGCTTTCAAGTCTTGGAGACCTTCCACAGGCGATGGTCAACCTTACTCCTATGGAAGAGCTCCAAGGCCTGAAAGCTTGAGTTAATTAATTAATTATTTTTTTTCAAGAAACACTTCTTATTGGATGAAATTTTCTCTCAAGTGATATTATATAAGGAATTATTATTCTCGGAAAAGGGAACTATATAACGCGAGATGCTTTTGCTTGAAGAAACAGAGAAAAGAACTCTTGGGCGACTTATCCTTATCTTAATCCGATAGTCAACAAATATATAAATTAATGAATACAATAATGTTTGATCAAGGTCTTCTCTTTAGTTTATATAAATTCTACAAGGCCGCAGTCACCGTTCGGAGGAGATTAATAGAATCACCGAATGTCGTGGTCCATTTGGATGAGGAAAACGAAGACTAAAATGCGGCTGATTCCACACTTGTCTTTTCAGTGATACGCTAACCTTGACGTATGCACGGTGTCTGTGTGTAGTCACTGAACATGCATCGGACCTGGAGGCTGTTGTTGGGTTCTGCGCTACCTGGAGTATAGGAACTCCATCTATGCTTGCTTCCTTCCTGTGGTGAATCTGTATAAGACCGGTGGTCTTAATAAAGTTGCATGTGTGTGTATATAACACGATTTCTTTTTCAAATAAAACAACTTTCTACTCTTCCCTCAAAACTTATATCCATATTTTTCTTATAAATCTTAATCAATAATTCCTTCCTAATACCCTGGATATATAAGCATACTAACCTAATTTCTACATTAAAGAAGTCTGGTAGATTAAACTGGCGATTGAAACCGCTGGAAGAATTCACCACAGATGAGCCAAGCCCTTCCAATGTTTTTCCATTGCAGGAAGTCAGTTGGAAGTTGTTTTATTTGAAAAAAAAAAAAAAACATAGTTTCGCAATTTTATTTTATATATAGTGGATACAACTCACGTGAAAATTTGTACATAAAAGGAGAGTAAGAGAGAGAATATAACCTATATGTATATATAATATTATATAAAAAATAGTGTTCTATATATATTCATACTAGCGAATGTTCCCGGCTTCGCCCGGTTTTTACCCGAGTAAAAGTTTGCCTAACGAACATTTGTTAAAACGATTCTAGAAAACATACAATCCACCTATATATAGATTTATAAACGTATATAAATATTTCTATATTCGTTTAAATATATTTTTGAAAAACATAATTTTTTTGAAAACATTTATTACATTTTAAATAAGATATTTTCTTTAATATATATTAATTTTAAAATGCCAAGTTTTTTACGTCATTGGAATATTATATTAATAAATCCTCAAATTAAATATTAAATTTATTATACTCGGAACACATTTTAGCATTTTTACAATTTATAAAAGTAATTTCACTAGATGTCGCGAGAGGCGCTGCTTGTGAGTGAAAGTAGAAAATTTGCAAATAAAATTGCAACGAATATTTATTTCAAACCAGAAACTTTGCTAATAGTATAGTAAATAACTTCCTAATGTTTCACGGCGATTGTATTTACCATATAAGTTTATAATATAATATAATGTGGCTATGATTATAAAACGACATTTAACAAGTTTTACCGCAAATGTTTCTTTTTACAGAACGAAAAATCGTAATTTTAATTATTTTAAGTAAAAATAACGACTATTCCTATCCTTAGGGATGAAGTATGAAAGGATGAATTGTGAAGAGTAATGATGAACGGATAAATAAAGGTGTCCAGGGATGGGAAATGTTGCTCCATATAAGTTTGTAAATTCGAATTTCTTTCTCCTTCTATTTTTCCCACTCATCTGCTGAATCTCAAGAGAATCTATATATAAGACTGAAATTTCTTAAGAAAGGTATTTATTGATAATGTAAGCAAATTTTGGAAGACGGCTGAAGAGAAGGGAAAGCTATATACATAATCTAATTGATGTAAATAATTATATGTAACTAATCTTTGTCAGGACTAGAATGACGAATCCTGTATGGGACTTTGATTCCAGTAAAAGGCTTGTTGCTGCTGTTGTATATAGTCACAGTGTAGAAAATACTATACTATACCTACTACATATAGGTTTCTCTCTGTATTCTTAGTTCTCTTCTCTTCAATTACTCTGTAAACTGGCGAATCCTTTATAGGACGAGAGGTCCTCAATAAAGGCTTTTGTTGTTTTTTGTTGATAATGTAAACTGTTTATATGTCAAAAATAATCTTAATAACAAATGTTTGATGTCTAATTTGTTTTTAAAATTTCATTTGTACACTCCATGGGTGTAAATTAGACCACTACAGGTAGTTACTAAATCAAAATAAATTGATTTTGACAATGAAACTATTTAAAATCTTCTTATAATCGATCTTCAAACTTACAAAAAAGAGAAAGATAGGATTAAAAATTACATTTAGAAAATACATGGCCCACCTGTGCTGTGTGAGCAGAAGAGCTTAAATTGTCTTGTTCCATATGTAAATACCTGTTTTCTTTCCTCTTTTCGCTCTCCACTTCCCCCATCCATATTTCCAAAACTTTTTTTATTTTTTTATTTTTTTATTCTTCTTATTTTTTTATTCTTTCTTATAATCTGTATATATTTACCAAATGTATATAATCTTTCTCTATTTTTTTATTTCCCACTTTCATAGGTTTCTCCGTTTTGTAACCCCAAGGAGAATCCTCTGTAAGACCTGTGTGTCTTAATAAAGGCTTTTGTGTGTGTGTGAAAAAAAAAAATTACATTTAGAATAAAAACACTGACGTAAGTTGAGATGACTGGTGATGATTCACCGAGAAGACTACCTCAGGTTATACAATGGTGGCTGTACTCGAAGATTTCTCCCAGGGCAGCAGTTCCTATGATGGTATATTCCGGCTGCGAGATTTCTTGACCCCCAAACCCCTTTCCTTCTTTTTCTTTTCTTCCCAATCTTACAAATAATCTAAAAGAAAGGAATCTCATGATCGTGCAACTAAAAGGTTATAATAGCTTGTGTTATCTATCGGAATAAATATATCCTAATCGTTGATTTTTATTATTCCAGAATTGGCCAAATACCCTTTCTTGATTCATCAAGAAAAGCTAACATCGTATGTGTTTGAGGCTCTTGGTTCTCATCAACGGGATGCAAGCTGTAACTCAACGACCAAAAAAGCTGATCTTTGAAGCTTCCTGAAAAATCAAGGAATGGTTAATTAAGGCTGGAAATAAGTGAGAATGCAAAATATATGAAAAATAGTACAAAAAATGAAATTGTACTGGTAGCAAGCACGTTGATTAATTATGAGAAAGGCATTTCTTGATCTTTTATAATTATCGACTCAATATTCAAATTGAAACAATGTTGAGTTGAAATTTTATTATTTTGTTATCGTTTTTATTTGCTACTTTGAGGCTTTCTTAAGGCGACTTATCTGATCAACCACTTGGGGCGACCCTGCTTAACCTCATAGATGCTCACCTATCTATCTGCATTGGACACCTTTTTTCAATTAAAAAATCACTTCAATGGCTCCAGATTCTTGTAAAATTTCAACTCCACCAATAAGTACAAGTAACCAAACGGAAGCCTTGTCATACTTGTAAGTACAAAAGTCAAACTGCTTTCTATAAGTGTAGACATATGGTGCATCTACAATATTTTTTTATTTTATTTCATTTTATTATTACAGAAGCACGAAGTCTATCAGACTATTGTGCTATATTGTATTATTTACATATATATATATATGTTATAATAGGAAAAAAAATATTTTTCTGTTTGATTTTTGATAATTAGTTATATAGAATTAATACTTGATGCTGATTATTTTGAGAATAGAGATATTTGTTGAGCAGTCGTGGCAATGATTAAATAAAATTAGTTATCAAAATAGATTTAATTGATCTTATGGAATATATAAAAAAAACATGGTTTGATAAAAGTACTGCCTGGCTTAAGGCGAGTAGAATAAGGAAAAAAAATATTATTTACATAATGTACAAAAGTTTTGAGCCGACCATCGGGGAAGAACAACAACGAGTTTTTATAGGGGAAGCGTGACCTCTGGCGGTCGATTTAACAATATTTGAATCTATGATATATATTTTAAATAAAATAATATTTTTATATAACATATATATCCCTAATTATTTACACGATGAATTAGTAGCGATTTATAAATCTGTGTACAAATTGCTCTAAACTTGCCAAAGTGTTCATAAGATTGAGTATATACAGATAGATGGCATTATGTCAAAGTAAGCAAGTACAATTTGGTTAGTCAGAGGGCAAGCCAACAAAGTAGTCGCTAACTAATAACCACGATGAGCATGACGTACTTGGATAAGTACCCTCACCCGACAATTATGCAAATATTAATTGCTTCAAACCATAAATCCTATAATAAATTAATTTCTTATCTTATTTTTGCATTTTGAATCATTAATTTAACATGTATGGCGACTCATTAACAATTTCTCTCCTAACTAACAAGACCATCAACATATTAATACAAAATCATCTCAATACCTTATTCTTCTTGTTCTAAATACTTCAATGGGGTCGGTGGAAGGATGGTTTAAACTGTTGGTTTTCGACCGCTACGACCCGGGTTTGATTCCCGCATTGGGCACTTTTTTATGATAGAAAAAAATGATCCAATGGCCCCTGATTCTTTCAAAAGTCCAATCTCACCCGCAAGTGCAAGTAATCAAACGGGGCTCTGGTATATTTGTAAGTACAAAGTCGAACTGTTTTTCACATGTGTAGACATGTGTAATAGTAAAAGCAGGCGCCTACTTCTACCCATCATGATTACCATGGTTCTTCTGAAAACTTCAACTTAGGCCCTACATCTGTCAAAAGGGATACTGCTTAGGACCTTCTACTGTAAAAGGTAAATCTAATGATTCATTTTCTTATTTCTGACTTTCAGTCAGAATTTCTATTCTTAAAGTTCTTCGCAGACATACCATTAACAATATGTTTATTATTGCATCGTCATGGAAGGTTGATTCTATGTCGATAACTAGGGATAAGCAAAAAAATGCTTCAAAAATTATTAAAATCTCATTGCATAATCTTTTTCGGATATAGAAGGCCAAAGTCTGAAATCAGGTTTAATGTTTTATGTCATACCTATAAACAAAATCTTCTTCACAATTCTGAGAAAGTATTTAAATTACCTTTTTTGTTGAACTTCAGTTGGAAGTTTGATGCATATTTAATTGCTTCTTTCTGGTCAGTCTTACGCCAGAAGGACGCGATGACATGACAAAAACCATGAGTTAATGAGATAACGTCATTTTGTACCAGAAGAATAGGACTCACAAAAAACACAGGGTATCATTAGCGACAAATTGCCAATCTCCAAAAACGTTTAATATCCTGTCATTTCCCAACTTTTTTTTTTGTTTTCATTTCTCCGGAAGACATCAGTACGACTCGAAAAACATCAAATGACATCGCTGCGACAACCCATTAGTGACAATTTTTGGATATCACTCAGGGCATTGCAACTTTTTTGTTGATATTCATTACCTTTCTTTCTGAGGTTTTGAATTTGTAAAGTCATATGCATGAACGTTAAAATGAAGTTTCATCAGAATTTTGAAAGATATAAAAGACAAATTAACATATTCAATTATTTTGAAAATAGAGCAATCCATAAATAAATCTTTAATTAAAAAGGCATTTATTGGATCAAAAATATCATTTATTTTACCAATATTTCAGTTGGCAGAACGCCAACCTTTTTCAAGGTATTATAACATATTTAATGTGTGTGAATGTGAGTTTGTTGTTGACACACATTAATATATTATAATACCTTGATAAAGGTTGGCGTTCAGCCAACTGAAATATTGGTAAAATAAATGATATTTTGATCCAATATATGTCTTTTTAATTAAATATTCAATTATATAATAATTCTTTAAAATAAAAAAAAACACTTCGGTAGAAATTTGTTTTTATTTTCTCGGAGAAGGTAGCGTAGAAAATTAATGATTTATAAAAGAAAATAAAAACAATTTCAATGGCCAAAGTGTCTTTTGTTTTAAAGAACTATAAATGTCGGTCAGACAACTTCTATCTTCAAAATACATAATAATTGTTTAATACCTTTTTTTAAAAATCAGAATATATTCACTTAAATTTTATATTGATTTTACTTACCACAAATTCCTCTAAGAAAACCCCAGGACTATAATTTAAAAGCTGAGACAATGGAACCTAATGGAGATCGTTTAAACGACTTGAGGAATAATCATCAACAACAACAACTTATCACAAATAAACATATCTCCGCCTTTGCCGGTCCCAAGCCCGAATGAAAAAGAAGGAGGAGGAGCAGTAACAAGCTCACTAAAAAAACTGGGCTCAGCTGGCCCGGCTGATAGTACCCTGTAAGGTCTCCTAATCCAGGGATACAGGATGAGCAGCGTTTGTACTCCATGTTAGGAGCAGCTGCACATGGCGTTTGTTCCTCATGTCAGAGGCCGCCATTTCTTTTGGAGCTAAGTCGGCCTGCCACTGAGTAGTGCTCCCAGTCTTAATGACAAAGGCAGACTCATTCTACTTCACCCAGTGTGGAGATAAGAAAGAAGAAGAAGACAAATAAACATTAATTATTATTATCACTAGAGGTACAGGCCATGATAATCATGGTAAGTACAATAATTAACGACTGTTTTTACTGCAAGTGCACTACATGTATAGACATGCAGATAGAATTTGACATTTTCATTTACAAGTTTTCCAGACCCCGTTTGATTACTTGAACTTACTGGTATATTGGACTTTTGACCGAAATTGAGGGAACAAATGATATAGATTTCGCAGAAAACGTTTCTAATGAAGATATAATAATCTTTTTTTTTTTTTCTGTTTGAAGTTGGATTAATACTTCAATATAATAATATAAAAACTTTGATACCTACAATGAATCCTCTTCCTCCTTCAGTGTCTACTTCTACTGAGGGTGGACCACATGGTCTCTCCACATTTTCCTCCTTCAGTGTCTACCTCTACTGAGGGTGGGCCACATGGTCTCTCCATATCTTCCTCCTTCAGTGTCTTCCTCTACTGAGGGTGGGCCACATGGTCTCTCCATATCTTCCTCCTTCAGTGTCTTCCTCTACTGAGGGTGGGCCACATGGTCTCTCCATACTTCCCTCCTTCAGTGCCTTCCTCTACTGAGGGTAGGCCACATGGTCTCTCAATACTTCCCTCCTTCAGTGCCTTCCTCTACTGAGGGTAGGCCACATGGTCTTTCAATACTTCCCTCCTTCAGTGCCTTCCTCTACTGAGGGTAGGCCACATGGTCTCTCAATACTTCCCTCCTTCAGTGCCTTCCTCTACTGAGGGTGGGCCACATGGTCTCTCCATATCTCCCTCCTTCAACGTCTTCCTCTACTGAGGGTGGGCCACATGGTCTCTCCATATCTTCCTCCTTCAGTGTCTTCCTCTACTGAGGGTGGGCCACATGGTCTCTCCATATCTCCCTCCTTCAATGTCTTCCTCTACTGAGGGTGGGCCACATGGTCTCTCCATAGCTTCCTCCTTCAATGTCTTCCTCTACTGAGGGTGGACCACATGGTCTCTCCATATCTTCCTCCGCCATTCTCTTCATCTCCTCGTAGATGTGTCGTCCAGTCCATTGTTTTATATCGTCTGTGTATCCCTGTCGTCTCCTTCCCCTCGATATTGGAGCTTTCCCTCCAACACTGTCAACAATGTCTCTCCTGCTGATCCTACATTGAATCAACAAATGATAATTATCGTAATTATAATTTACAATAATTTTCTTACTCGAGATTCGGCCAGCTTTCAGGGATGAATCCCTTTCCCCAGGCTATAAAACGAGATAATTTAAAAGGTGGTATGATTGGGTGAAGTAGAATGCGTCTGATATCGTCATTAAGACTGGGAGCATTACTCAGTAGCAGGCCGACTTAGCTCCAATATAAAATGGCCGCCTCTGACATGAGGAACAGATGTTATGTACAGCCGCTCCTAACTTGGAGTACAGACGCTGTTCATCCTGCATCCCAGGATCAGGAGCTCTTACAAGGTACTATCAGCTGTGCCAGCTAAGTCCAGGTTTTTTTTTTTATTTTATTATAAAGTTTGCTACTGCTGCCCCCCTCCCTTTTGATCTTTAGAACCGGCAAAGTCAGAGTTATAAGGTAAAAGGTAATAAAACCTATTAATTCGAGTTTACCTCGTATTTTTGGCTTAAAGAAAAGTATTCTCATTGAAAGTTGGCCGAGTTCAAATAAGTTATTGAGAAATAACTTATTGTTTCGCTTTTTAGCCGTTCAATTCTTAGAAAAAAAAAAAGACAAAACTATCCCACACAGAGAGTTCCAGATATGATATGTAATGACCACGTTCTCAAAGAGTTACCATATTTTCGCCTACAATCGCACCTGATCAATCACCATGTTGCCACAGCAAAAATTATAAGGTCTCTTTAGAAAATGAATACATCACCACTCCCATGCCGTCAAGTTCAAATTACCCTCCCCATACATATATGTTGATGGAAAGAATTGGGTCCAATTTTACTTTTTAATCACACTTTCACACTTGCGGCAACACCTTAAAAAAGGGAAGCAATTCTTTAATATTGGCACACTATAATTTTCTTGATGTCTCTCTTGTTACCGCCTGCAATATTAGTGCATACATTGAGATGGAACACAAATTAAGGAGGTGGCCAGATGACTGAAAGCATTTACATGGGTAATAGCTTAATTTGATGCTAGCAAAAGTTGATTTAGTATTCTAAAAGTTTGAATAGAAAATTTCAACTCTGAGAAAAATAAGTAAAATTAGCTTAATTTAGGTTATAAACTTGATTTTCTTGATGTATCTCTTGTTACCGCCTGCAATATTAGTGCATACATTGAGATTGACCACAAATTAAGGAGGTGCCCAGATGACTGAAAGCATTTAAATGGGTAATAGCTTAATTTGAAGCTAGCAAAAGATAATTTAGTATTCTAAAAGTTTTGAATTTAAAATTTCAACTCTGAGAAAAATAAGTAAAATTAGCTTAATTTAGGTTTATAAATAACAAAGAATATTGCCACGTGGAAAATTAGGAAAGACAAACTTCAGGATGTCTAGTCTTTCCGGGTTAATTGGCCATTTAGAGCATGGTCTCCCCATGGCAGAACGCGACTTCCAGTGGCAAGGAACCCGAGGATTTGGCAGCAAAGGAAAGATAAACTTATTTTTTTTATTTATTTCGTCTCAATTTACAGGTGTTACATTCGAGCACAGCTCGCGAGTCACCTTGTCCTGGCTATTTACACATGGCGAGTTGGTGGAGTAGAGGTGGTCCCCCCGGACCTTGCAGGAGGGCAGCTGTTGGGCGATGAGCTCTTAGCTAAGCGTCAGGGCCGGGTCGTCGGAATCGGGGATTGATATCTCCTTTATTTTGTAGAATATCTTGTGTGGTTGGATTATTTGAATTTTGCATTTAAAGGTATAATTTCTTAACGGAAGTTTGGTACATGTCTTCTAGATCGGGTTGGTTCAAGTCCTCCTTCAGCATCTTGTTTGATAGGTTGAATGGAGCTCCTATACTTGTCCGAAGGCAGATTCTCATGAATGCGTTGAAGACAAACTTCAGGATAACACAGCAATTTATTTAAAGCAAGAATAAACTATGAATGATAAACAAAGATAAGCAATGAGGGAAGTTTACAGAGTATCAAAATATAAACACCAAAAATGAAACTCCGGTAATAAAAAAATAAATAATTTGCTACAATATTAATATTTTCTTTTAATTTTGATTCGAAAAAGATTTGAAATACTCAGAAGTTTATACCACCAATGCCTTCTGAATAAAGAATAATCATATTTGTATTTTTTTCATATACACTGGTCCGCAAAATTAAAGGAACAACACATGTTTAAGAAAAAGAAAAGTTATATTAAGGGATATATATCAAGTTTTGGTATATTCAAAAGCTTCCATGAATTAAGAGAGTATGTAAAACAGAAAAACAAAGTTTTTCCCAATATGCAAAATGCCACCGTCTACGGTGACTCCGCCTCCAGCACGTGCCTGAGTCTTTCTCAAAGCGTCCTAATTTTACGCTCCACTAGATTTTTACTGAATATTTTTGTATTTTAAAGTTTTCTTAGCTTATAGGCAACATTTATCACAAGAAAAAAAATGGCAAGCTATTGGAAGGATGGAAGCAGGCCTATCACAGGCAGAAGTAGCAAGATGGCTTGGAGTGACAAGAAACGTTGTCTCAAGGCTTTGGAAAAATTTCAAACGACAGCTAATGTTGCCAGAACACCCGGACAAGGACGGCCAAGGGTCACAACGTTAAATCAAGACCGTTATTTGAGTCTCCTTGTGCGTCGCAATAGAAGAATGACAGCATCGCAACTACGAAGTGACCTCAATGCAGCTACAGGAGTTTTAGTATCAACTGATACAATACGCAGAAGGCTTCACAAGAAGGGCCTCTATGCTCGACGACCCATAATTTGTGTGCCATTGACACCACCTCAAAATAGAGCAAGGAAACTTTGGTGCAGACAACATGTCCCCTGGAATCCAGATGAATGAAGGCGTGTAATGTTCACTGATGAGTCCAGATTCTCTCTAAACAGCGATTCTCGTCGTGTCTTTGTCTGGAGAGAGGTAGGAACCAGAAATAATCCCCGGAATATGGTTGAAAGGGATCCCTACAGAAGCCAAGGTTTTATGGTCTGGGCTGGAATCTTCTTGGGCGGTCGCACAGCACTCCATATTTTTCGGTAAGGAACCCTGACTGGACAGAGGTATCGGGACGAGATCTTGGCAGCATATGTGATGCCTCAAGCATTGGAAATGGGAGAAAACTTTCTTCTAATAAATGATAATGCCCGTCCACATAGGGCTGGTGTGGTCGACACTTTCTCCAAAAGCATGCAATTGCTCGGATGAATTGGCCAGCTCGATCCCCAGACCTAAATCCCATTGAGCATGTATGGGACAACCTAGGACGGCGGATCTCATCCCTCCAACCCCCTCCTAGAAACACTCATGAGCTATAAACAGCCTTAACACAAGAGTAGGCGTTGATTCCACAGGAGCTGATAAACTCCCTGATTCTTAGTATGGGTCACCGATGTAGAGCCTGTCTATCAGTTAAAGGCGATCACACCCCATATTAACAACAATATCCAAGATATTTATGCACTGACTGCAAGAAGATCATTGCTTGAACGGCTAATTTGCATAAAATACGTGTTCGAATTCTTTGATTCCGGGTATTATAATCAATAATGGAATAATAAATTTGTCTATAAAATTTCATTGATAAATGTTCGATAAAATTTGAGATAAATGAAAAAAATATGTTGTTCCTTTAATTTTGCGGACCAGTGTATTCATAAAATCCAGGTTTTTTAAATTTACAAATCTCTAGCTCACGGGCAAAGTCTAATCTACAGATTCTTCTGGAAATGCAGAAAATAAGTGGAAAAAAAGAGGAAGAAATTCAAATTTACAAATAATTTGAGTCAAAAGGTGATTCATCAATTAAGATTATATAAAAGAGCATACCTAGATCTGTAAAGAAAAAAAAAATCAAAATATTTCGAGAGATTGCTCCCTCTTTATCAATTTATTGCACAATTTATTACAAATTTTGGTAAAAATACGTAGCTATAGAGTTATAGTCATGTTTTGATATAATATTATACATATATTATATACATAGGGTTAGGTGCTTTTTTCTCTTCATTTTATATATAGATTTCCGTAAGGCAGAAGGAAGAAATTTATTCTTATGTGATTTCATTATAAATTTTTTAAAATGCCACCAATAAGGTACAAATTCTCTTACTATGAATAATCCATTATATATATTTATAAAACAGTTTTTAAAATTGAAGATTTTTCGGCCATTAATCTTTTATTATCTCTAAAAAAAGATTTACTGGCCGAAGTATCTTTAATTTTAAGAACAATGAATGCCGGCCAGGCAACCTCAATATAAAACAGAGTGAAAAGAATTATTAATTGAATATTATCTATATATTTATTATTATATCAGAATATATAAGCGCATACAAAAGCCAATTTCAAATACAAAGGTTAACTTGTAATGCCCCCTCATTACCAAACACAAGGGGATTTTACGATACAATTGTTTTCAACACAATTACAAGTTTCCGCTTTTTCTTGGCAATGGAGCAGGTGAGGAAGTTTTGATGACATGGTGGTCTTTTCAGAAACTGGCAAATTTATGTAAATTCGATGATTTTACCTTCCCCATTAGGACATTAGTGATTGTTTAAATTTCAAAGCGACTCAGGCACTCCTAGATCTAATGGCGCAATTTCCGGGTTCGGCTGGTTATAATTTGTCGTTTGGAAACGATTAAATATTATTATTCCCGTTTGGTACCTCAACGCTGCCAAATCAATCTACGCACTTAGGCCAAATAACAAAGATTCATCCTACTAATGCACCTTATCTTTCAAATAATGCCCTTTTTTCCCGAAGCAGGTGATAAAATTTGGCGTTGCTCAATTTTAAAGAGAATGTACAAGAATTTAAAGCGTTTCCATTAAATAGCTTCTTTTTAACTTTTTTGGGGCGGATTCTTTATCCTTTTTTTATCATTGCTGCAGAGTGAAATGTCTCTTTTTATAGTAATTAATCATTGCCACTTTATTCTCTCCCTCGATCTCTATGATTAATGGAAAAAATCAATAAAAATCGTTTTATAAATTGGAATTTTGATTAGATATACTATTTCTATATATTTTAGCTACTTATTATTTTGTTCTTGTTCCAAAATCACTTTATTAGGTACCGTTCAAAAAGAGTAACCTACTTTATGATATTTGAAACAATGAATAATATGTGAGGGTTATTCAAATATTAAAACAAAGCGTCCAAACGCAGGATTCGACCCCTGTTCATGGCTGTCGGGAATCGAGGTTTGCCCTCTCGTCCACCGACTCTTTTTTTTTTTTTACTTTTTATTATTTTATTCATATACACTTATCCCCCGATTTACACGGTACTTGTTTTACACGTTTTCGCTTTTACATGGTTTTCCAAATAAGTTTTTTTTTTGTTTTTATCGCACTATACTAAAATGCGATATTCTACTCTATACTACCTATGTTGAAAAGAATATTGGGAGGCTCTGATTCATAAGGGGGCGAACACCTATTCAGATTTGACAGTTTAATTTACACCTATCCCTAGATTTACACGTTTTTCTCAGGAACGTATCTACCGTGTAAATCGGGGGATAGGTGTATTATTATATCATTTCATTGGTTGTTCCTAGGTAGGATGTGGAATCAAGCATGATTTTAATGTCCTTTCTTTTCTTTTCTTCTTTAAACTTCTACTCAAACCTTGTAATTCACCAATTGTTTATGTAAAATAGTATCTGAATTTAGTGTTGTTTGCTTAACGTAAGCATCCCTTGTGGGGATATCACGTCTGATTTGATCATAATGAATAAATACCATGTTTTCTCCTGTAGAAGGGCGTTTTTTCTCGAAAGCTAGAGAATAAAAATGTTTTGAAAATATACTTTTCCCTGGAGGTCTGATATATTTTACTCAAATAAATTCTTACATTTTTTTGCTTTATTTTTGATCTCTCCAATGCTACTTCTCCCCATAACTTACAGGAATCTATATATAAAAAGAAGCAAAGGAGAAAAATACCAATAACCTATTTATATATATAATATTAAAGAGACAAGGGTCGCCTCTCCCGTCAAAATAGACGTCTGAAACCAGACGCCATCTATTGACCGTTGCCGCTGGTTTCAGACGTCTATTTTGACGGGAGAGGCGACCCTTGTCTCTTTAGATCAATTATCTCCCGGAAAAAAATTTCCATCTATATATAATATTGTATCTAAAGATGAACATAAAGAAATCTAAATATACACATTTTCATAAACTTTAGTATTTTGAATTTCTTTTGCCTTCTTTTATGTTATATATGTATATATTGTTTTGAATTTATAGCAATCTATAAATAGATCTTTAATTAAAAATGCATATATTGAATTAAAAACGAATTTATTTACCAATCTTTTAGTTTGCTCAATTGAATACCACTCCTTCACCTATCTCCATTGAATCGTTCAATACAATATCAGAGGTCTAAAAAGCGGTATGATAGATTAAACTGACGAAAACGCTCAAAGGATTTACCATTGATTATCCTTCCAACATTTTTTTTTCTTAGTAGTAAGGATATTAGGAGAAATATTCGTACATAACAGTTTATTTCGTACTGGAAAGACCTGTATTGGAAGAAAATCAGTGAATAGTTTATTGTTGGGTGCTGCGCTGCCTAGGAGTATAGGAGCTCCATCTATGCTTCTTTTCTTCCTGTGGTAAATCTGTATAAAACCGGTGGTCTTAATAAAGCTTTGTATTTGTGAAAATCAGTGAATAGTAGTAACTAGTAGTGTATAAATTTATGATGCTGATTTTCGTAGTGACTGAAATTAAGAGATGAGTGTAGATAGTACTACGTTCCAGTTCCAAATAACTTTATTAGGTGCTGCTCAAAAAGAGCAACCTAGATCGTCATATTTACAATATACTGAGGGGGGTGGTTATGTACAGGGGTTCATTTACAATTATAATTTATAATGATGTCGTTGGGTCCGGATTCTCAGGTCCTTGGGGATATTTTTCTTGAGGTTTTTTCTGGCTTGTTTGATATTCAAAGTGGGTTTGTTTTTCCTTTTTTTCCACTTTTCGTCATTCTGGCCTAATTGATGGAGAATTTGTCTAGGTTTTAAATTTCTTATTTTCCTTTTTCTGCATTTGTAGTTTGTGGCTTCCTTAAAGGTGGGGTTTTCTAATTTTTTGGATTTTTTCGTAGAATTTAAATGATTGTCTAATAATGTAGAATTTGGAGATATCCATTTATTGCTGTACGCCGACGACATAGCAATTATAGGTGAGTCCAGGATAAACCTCCAAAAGAAGATCAAAATACTGAAAGAATATCTCGATGAGAACTTAATGACACTAAATGAGTCCAAGTCAAAGATTATGGTGTTCCGTAATGGAGGTAAACCCTCAAATAAGGATAGATGGTTCTGGAATGATAAACCCATAGCAATAACTTCAAGATATACATACTTGGGATTCCCTCTGACACCAACAATAACAACTACTCACCCGGCAAATTACTTTAAAGGAAAAGCACTTACAGCAATTAACGCCACACACCCAATATTAATAAAATCAAAAGCAAAGTCAATAAATTTATCAATCAAACTCTTTGATACAATAGTGAGAGCTGTCCTGATGTATGCCGCTCCATTATGGGCAACAGAGCATAAAGACTTACTGGACAATATACAAGACATATTTATCCGTAGGTTCCTGAATCTGCCCAGATACACTCCAGGTTACCTAATCAGATTAGAAACCGGTCGTATCTCATTGAGTGTAACAGCCTTAAAATTAACCCTGAAGTATTGGCTGCGGGTGCTGAATATGAGCAGTGACAGATTGCCACGTATATGTTTTAATAGAACACGGGAACTCTCTAATGCTTCGGGCACACCCATCGGTTTCATTAAAAAGCTCACTAATCTACTTAACGATAATGGATCCCCTGCACTTGTTTCCTGTGATGACCCTGAAACGCTGAGGAGCGCGATTACAGGGCTCTTAAAAACAGCGGCAGACCAATCTATACAAAACGACCTTACAAGAATGGATAAATCTAAGCTATACTCTCACTACAAAGACATTCACATATCTTTCATGACGGAGGGATACCTTTTAGGGGATTTTCCTTTCCCGGTTGTAAGACTACTCGCACAAGTTAGAATACTTTCAAGTTTTTTTAGAGAAAACCACACCAAGATGCTCTGCGGTGAGGACCCGACTTGTACCTTCTGTAATTCAAAACTACAAAATGAAATCACTCACTATATTTTTGATTGCTCTGCTCTGAAAGAAGAAAGAAGAACCCTTATGCTCAAAACTGGGCAACTCTGTGCTTCACTTCCATCAATAATTGACAACATGACCCAGAATAAGTATATTGCTACGGCGTTTTATGGTTTCCACAAGTCCATATCTCAGAAGAAGGCCAAGTGATACTCACTCCTCACTTTCTTACTGCTACTCTTTTTGTGTTGATTTCTTGCTTCCCTCTTTCTTCTTATTATTTATTTTATTTTTTTTTCCTTTTCTTGTTTTTTTTTTTCTTTCTCTTTTTACTCTGTATATATCGCTATTTCCGTTGTCTCACTGCTTTGTTCTTATGCATACCTCTGGTGAATCCTGTATAGGGTCAGTGACCCTAAATAAAGGCTTTTTTGTTGTTGTTGTTGTTGTCTAATAATGTAGTCATTGATGTTTTCGATATTTAGATCGTTCCTGATTTTCGTAGTGACTGAAATTAAGAGATGAGTGTAGATAGTACTACGTTGTGTACATTTTTCCACTAATTGCCTGAAACCAAATCCAGTGAATAGTGGCTAAAGAGTTAAATATTAATAAGGAAAAAAAAAAAAAGACGCCCGGACAGGGGCTCGAACCCTGGACCGTTAGGTTAAAAGCCTAACGCTCTACCGACTGAGCTATCCGGTCACTATTGACCATAAATGCATATTTTAAAAGAATTTCGAGATTGATTTCTTCTGTATTGTCACATATTCTCAGGATATGCCAATTTTGTTTTTTAATAAATAAAAGTATAAAGTTTTTATACGAAAATGTTTAAAGACAACTTGAGCAATAGATATTGACAACTTTAGTAGGATTTTTAGTTGTATATTCTCTCCCATATTCTGCTAGATCGAATATACAAAATGAGTGCGAAAAAAAGAGGGAGAAAGAAATTCGAATTTACAAAGTAATATGGGAAATATTGTAACAAAGTATTTATTATTTTATTAGCAGAGTATTATTTTTATGTTTGTATTTTGCTATACTCTGTACACGTCCCTCTTTTGCTTATCTTTTGTTTATCACTCATAGTTTGTTCTTGCCTGAAATAAATTGTTGTCTCATCCCGAAGTTTGTATTCCCTAATTTTCCACGAGGCAATATGTACATATAGACCTATACCTTCAGTTTTACATATAGATTCTCTTGAGAGATACAGCAATAGGTAAAAAAAAAGGGCGAGAAATAAATTCAAATTTATCCAAAACTAAGAGAATTTCATAAAACAATAAAGAATAATCCATTGTTTTATTATCAAGGTAAAAATACCAAACTTCCGGGGATAAGTTTTTGTCAAAAGATTTCAATTTACGAATCTCTAGAGTTTTCGGGAACGAAATTTAATGTAAAATGTTTTCTCCTGTAAAAGGGCTTTCGTGTCCGAAAGTTAGAAATTCATGAATTAAAATCTTTCGCAAAAAAAAAAATATTCCCTGAAGCCTAATATTTAAAATTTAATAATAGAATTTCATTAAAAAACAAACGACTGAAACACCAAGCCATATCCTTCACAGTATAAAATAAAGAAAGACATTTAACGGAAGAGAAGTACCAACAAAAAGTTAAATAGTGGAACCATGATGATACGGTAGAACCTACTTAAAGTAAGAGTACTAATGTATGGATATACGAAATGGCAATCCAATGTGTACTATACAAACGATAGACATTTGATCCTTTAAGAATATTACAAGGCCTCAGTGAGGATTGTCGCAAAGATCCCAGAATACCTAAACCGATTTGTGAATGGTTCTTTGAAACCTAACAAAGGAAGAATTCAATTCGAAGAAACCTGTTTATTTTTCTGGCGGCTGTACGGAGACGACAAAGGAAGGATTAGGAGTTAGTTACGGTGGATTTTGGAGGTCCGGAGGGAGGTGAAGCATTGTTTGCGGGACCTGAATTCTGCGGGGACCCCATGAAAGAACACGTTAACAAGCTTTCCGTAGCAGCGTGAGTTCTAATGAATTGATCTGCTTCTTCTATCCACCATTAAAATATGCTTCTTTCAGACAACTCGGCGTGAGAAATGGCCAATTTTGTCGACAAAATACTCCTCAATTGTGAGGTTTTTTTGAGCGTTTACGGTGAATGGTGGCCTGCTGTGTTTTTTAAAGTTTCCTAGTTTTATTTATTTTTTCATTTTTTTTTAATCTCTTTGAGGTTTTCCCGTTCTTCACCTGTCTTCTTTTGCGTTATCCCTCCCCCCTCCCCCTCCCTTCTTCATCTTCACGTTAAATTTGTTTTTGTTGTTAAGGTAGATATGCGACGTCCTTTTCCAGAAATTTTAATAGGCTTTTTTTCCACGTGGGGCATTTCAGAAAATCTATAAGAATAAAGAATAATTTTCTTCGCAATAAGTTTATTTGATAATATTTTTATTGGTCAGAGCTGACTGCTACAGGGCGCGTCCCAAGATGGTGTATAGGGAAATAACCTTCAGAAATGAAGGCCAGCCGCAAACAAGTAGAATAACTATGACAAATAAGCAGTCACGGAACACAACAGCAGCATTGTTAGAAGAGGAGAAAAACCTCTTTTAAAATCCTGAGTTTAACTGACCCAGTTGATAGACTTCAGCAAGGGTCCCACTCCAGGGATAATGGAGGAACTGCGTCTGTACTCATGTTAGAGTCGGCAGCAAAGGTTTCCATGTTAGGAGCGGCCTCAAATTACAGGCAAAGTCAGACTTTCACTAAACTGTGCCTGGATCATAATGCCATGATAAACTAAAGCTGCACCCCTACACCACATTCATGGACTCATTGAATTCATGTATTATTTGTACAAGGGGATAAGAAACAACAAGAAATGCTTATGCCTATTCAATGCTCTTTTCCTTTGTTGTTTATTTTTGACAATTCTGTTACCTACTCTACTACAATATGAATTATTGTAAATAGTTTCACCCGCAATTATCCCGATCGGATATAGCGTGTCTTATTTGCAACTGGTAATAAATAAATAAAAAGAAAACTATGAGGGCTGGCCAAGCAACAATCTCTATCTTCAACATAAACCATTACAATAAAAAGATTAAAAGAAGAAAGAATTTCTAGACCTCAACGTATTTTTGTTTGAAACTCAAGCCCTCCCCTCTGTCTAAACACGATAAAGTCTATCTACGACATTCCTCAACTCAATATAAACAACTGTGGTGATAAGAGATCAGTATGGGAGATTGGTCTAATCTTCCCATATCCTCCCCAGACATAAAGTAAGATAGGATTTATGCATGGCTCCTTTTTTTTTAATGGCTCAAACCTGAATGGCTCATAACATGGCTAGACATAAAGAAAGAAAGGATCGTTTCATGGTGTGATAACAAATGGAAAAGGATTTATATATGACAGATCTTTTGTGGCTTGGACTTTACTATTTTCAAGTCATATTCTTAATGGTTATTCCTGCTGACTTCTATTCATAACTTTTCTATGTATAAAGAAATAATCGCTTTTATGGCGTTTTTGGTGGCTTAGCTTCAACTAGTAATTTCATCATATATAATGTTAAATGGCTTTATATATAGGATCTTTTGGTGTGGTTTATACTTTTGCTGTTTCTAACCTAAAAGTCTATAAAGATGTCAGGTAAGAATGGAATGATTTTGGTATATATAACTTGATATAACTTGTATATAACTTGGCTGTTGGTTCTCGTCAGCATTAATGTACTTCAACAACCTATCATAATTGTTATATAGCATATTTTCATTATAAAATATTCCTTAATTTTTTTTTTTTTTTTGTAAATTGCTTTTCTCGAATAAACACAATACTTTACAATTTGATTTCATTTAACTAAATTTGCATACCAACCCTTTGTACATATATCAATTGTGTTGATATATATATATATATATATATATTATCTTTTCTTCTAACTAACTCGCATACTAATTCTGTACATATTTAAAATATCTTTCTTTCTCTTCTTTAAAAATTTTGTTTATTTTTAAAGTGCAAGACTCCCTAGGGGGACATAGCGCTCTAAGTCGAAATAAAGAAATAATTGTTATATAAAGAGGTTGTCTTATAAATCATGGGACGCTATTTAAACGTTAAACAATACGAAAAATTAGATAAAAATGAAGAATACTGAAAATATAGTGGGGGGGGGATAGATATAATTGCCAACATTTTTATCATACAACAACACAAACAAAAACAAATAGGAACTGAATATAAACTTATTTGAGTGTAATGATAAATTGGAACAAATGACAGCTATTACAATTATTATAATGGAAAATTGCAATGGCGATAAGTTTATTTTTCTTGATCCTTATGGTCTTTCTTTGCGTGCGACTGAAGCAATTTACACCAAGCTTGTGAAACGGTCTACCAAAACAAACAAAAAAGAAGAATGTGAAAAAAGAATTCAGTTGCACGATAAGGAGATGCCTTTTTCTTAAAAAAGAAGAAGTAAAATATTTTTCGTTCTCACCTTCTTTTTGGTATGATATCTATTCGGTAATTATTCAAAACAATATTAGAATTAATGTTACAAGGGTACAAGGGTAGAGAGAAGACCTTGAAGATTGGAAACTACAGGAATGGACAACATCAGGAAATGACTGATCATTTCAACTACAAAGATATGTTACATTATACATTTATTTATTTAAGTAACCCAGGTTCCTGGAGCGTACAGAAGTCGCCAACTACCCGGAACAATATACATAGAAAGCAAGAATTCAAGCAAAGAGTTACACGCCTCGTGGTAGCATTAAGAAAAAGAAAGAATACGATAACTACTGAAGAGCGAATGCTGTAACTACAACACAAAAAAAGACAAATACAAATTCTTAAATAGACACTTCGGCCAGTTGGAGTTTTTTATTTTCTCAACGTTTCGACAAAAATCTTTTGTCTTCGTCAGAAGAAGTAAATAAAATAAAACATTTGGCAAGGCGTTAAAAAATGTTCAGAGGTTGCAAGGGCGTTCTCACGTGATTTTTCGAATTTAGTACAACATCTAAAGCACGAGCCAAAAACAAATATTAAACTTGTCAAAGACTATGATCTTGGAAATAAAATTATATAATAATGAAATTATAATCAAAATAAATAAATATTATCAACATTATAAATGCACCTGCTGAAAATTAGCAAGATAGATTCCATCAAAGATCTTAGATATAAAAACCTCAAAAAAGTCTACACACATTATACAACTGGAATCTAGTTATAAATAAATAAATAACTAAAAGCTTTATGATTCGCTATAAATTCCAACTACGATAATTAAAATATAAAAGTCATTGAATAGGCCTGCAAAGAAATTCCCATCAACTTCAGAGCCGGTAGTATTTGATCTAATCAGTAGTCTCATATGACATGGTTGAAAGTAAAAATTAATTTCTGATTAATTAGCAACATAAAGTAAGACGTAAACTTACAGTTTATGACCCATCATCTACTGGAAACCTTCAGTTTATAACCCTGGGATTTATTTACTCTCAATCCGGGTGATTTGAGACCATTTGTAGTACCAGCTTATCTTTATGTACAGCAATGATACTTGATTGTACTTTAATTTATGACTTAAGGCTCATCTAGCAAATTGATCCTCAATTGCAGTGGTTTTCTATCGTCCCCCCCCCCCACCTTAACAGCGATACGCTTCAAGTTAGATTTTGGTGATAAAATATTTTTTTTTTTTAGGTTGAAGTTTGAGTTTGTCTTGCTGGAATTCATAGTTATTTAAAATAAGACACACTTTGTCCAGAAAAGTTTTTTTTTTATTGACATTTTGACAAAAAATTTTTTGTTCTCGTTAGGAAATATTAAGAATTTTTAGAGAAAATTTGAATTTATGCGCTTTGAAAAATTCAGAATTCGATGTTTGAAAGAATATCTTCTCATAGTTTCAGGTTGGTAAATCAAATGTAAATGGCTGGTTTTAGAGAGTTTGGGCGTAAAGTAGGAGAGATAAATTGCATATACATTCTTAAGTTTTGGATAACAATCCAAAATATAAATATATATTTATAATAATAACAATAAAAGTACTTTTTTAATTTTATTTTACAAATCGCTAGTTCTTGTTTATTTCCTTTTTGTTATCAAAATTCGAAACTATTTTAAAGGCGTAAGATTCTTTTTGATATTGAACAATTTCCACTGTCCTTACTGCAATGGAAAAATTAATGAAAAAGTTCCTTTTTATTGTTGGTGTTGTACTCTTGAGTGTACGCTTTTCTGTGTATTAAGGTACATTTAATTTGGGTCCTAGCTTGTTCCATTTTTGTGTGTTAACCCGCAAAAGAAGTAACTTTTGTCACTCCCTTTAATTATACATTTAAATAATAACAATAATTTTTATAATTCAAATATTTTGTATTTGATATTTGTCTTCTCCGTCTTTTAAAGTATGTCTAATACATCTTTCTTGTTCATAAGTCGAACATTCTGGATGTTGGTCTGTTTGAAATAAATGTCTTCTGATTCGTCGCTCTTTGCATATTTTCTCTAAATTTCGAAATTTTTTAAACATTCTTCTTTATTCTACTGATTTCAGGGAAATACTTTTTGATATTTTTTTTGGAACCTTTTTAAAAAATAATGATTAGTGGTTACCCAATTGGTATAATATTTGAGTAGTTGTAAATGAAAAAAAAAATGTCGCAACAGACAAAAAATATAAGATTTTAAAAATAAACTATATTAAAATCATAGGGTTTAGTGATGTTGATGACAGAAAACGCTGCTCTACAATAGAATTTGCTATTAAAGACTACCTTAATACATCGAATTCTCCTGGCTTGTCCTAGAGGTAGCCATGTAATGCTATTTTGTGTTTTTCAAATTAATAAAATCTCCAATAATATATAATTCCTTCGTTGCCAATGTAGTATCTTGTATAATGAAGCAACCCCAACACACACACAGAATAATATAATAGGTATTTATTCACATTCCAAATTACAAGAGTGTTTTAACATTGGTTAACACGAGAGTCATCAAAGTGGAAGATGACAAATATCAGAATATGGAGTTTATTTTACAGAGTATTCATTGTCAATTGATTATTCATTGATATATCACCGATATTTTATGAGAGAGGGATATCCTCAACTGCTAAGTCTAGCTGACTTGCAGCGATTCGCAAAAATATTTAACCAGTCATCGGAATTTCAAAAAAAAAAAAAATAATAAAATCTCATTTAAAAAATAATAGAATATTGTTCCCCATATTTTCAACGTTGATTCCCTTTAAATTTAGAATACATAATCCATGCTTTTGTGTATTGCTATAATTAACACTTCTATAGTAGTTATAATATAAACCCAGACTAGATCCTACAGGAACTGCAATAACTGTTACAATACCCAACTCACTCCGGACCAAATATATCCAGTCATCCTTGCAACCCTCTATATGGCAGACATCAATCCAGAAGAGGACATCCATACGGACAAGACACCTCAGTTGACCGGTATTGTGATCAGGGTGCATGGACCGATCTGATCTGTTCCATGGACAAGACACCACCACCAGTAGTTATTTATAATAGCTAGTAAAAATTTATTTGCTGTGAAAAAAAAAAAACACCGCAAAATTTTTGTCACATGTTACTGATCCGAATGGAAAGAAAAAAAAGATTAAGAAACGTTGGCTTAGATTGTTATTTTATTGGATTTTCAGATATATAGGAATGTTTGGATGAGGAAGGGGGAGGATGAAATGGGTTCGAGGGTCTATGAAGTGGCTAATGGCTGGCCCACTTCACGCTCTGATTGGCTGTTGTTCAGAAGGCCATTCAGTCATTGTTCTAATTTGTAAAGGAATTTCTGCATCTCTGTATCCCGGAAAATTCGTAAAATAATGGTACTACCCTTAGAAACTACTTTCTATTCAGGAGGTTGGTAGAATATGGGATAAAGCGTCGATTTCCGACAGTCACGAAACGGGATTGAAACCCGCATTGGGCAATTTTTCTGAAAAAAAAAAAGTGATTCAATAACATCCCCCTGTTTCCAAAATAACTCTATTAGGTACCGCTCAAAAAGATCAATCTATCTTATGATATTTACAACAATGAATACTATGTTAGATTGTGAAATAATTGCAAAGGATTTATGCGATATATATCAATCGATATAATTGAAAAAAGTTTATTTATTAAATATAAATGGCAAGCTTTCAAGCATTAGCTCATCATCAAGCCAATTGTTTCACAATTCCTACAATATATATAGAGGTGTAGTAGGTATTTTTACATATTTACACTTGAAAAAAGTTTAATAAATCTTCCTGATGAATTGGCCTGATTATGAGCTAACACTTGAAAGCTTGCCATTTTTATTTAATAAAGAAACTTTTTGCAATTATTTCGATTGATATAATGAATACTATATGAAGGTCAATTACATAATAAATTAAAGTGTACAATGCAGGATTCGATCCCTGTTCATGGCTGTCGGGAATCAAGGGATTTAACCCTTTAGGTGCCGGCCGTTTTCAAGGTCATTCCTGATTATTGTTAGCCTTCAAACTATTCTTTAAATTATTATTATTTTTTAAATAAACGCTCTTATGATTCATACAAACATCTGAAACACAATGCAACAGAATATACGCTTTAAAATACAATTAATTAATTTTCATTAGATTTTTTTAAGGAGAAAAGGAGCATCAAGTCACATCAAATCGATACATCGTTTTGCCTGGTGCTTAAAGGGTTAACCACTCGTTCATCGAGTATAATATTATAATTAACGTAATTATTGTAAAATTCCAACCCTATCACTGATTGCAAGTAACCAAACCGGGGTTTCTGGTATACTGATAAGTGCAAAAGTTGAACTGCGCTTTTTACATGTATAGACATGTGGTATACTTACAGTAAAAGCAATCGCTAACTACCCACCATGATTATCATGACATACTTGGGATAAATACCACCACCACTCTCTATTTACTATGGAGAATAAAACGATGTATATAAGTAAAATGTCGAATTCGACAAGATAATGGCGAATCTGAAGTAAAACTGGTGCGAAGATATTATTCGATTTTTTCAGAGCAGTAACAAAAAGAAAACAACAAGACCTAACATGGTTTTATATACTTTGCCTTTATCATTCCTTATTTTTCCTTTTGTTTGTTCTTTTTTTTTCGCTTTCAAGGAATGCATATACAACAACAACAACAACAAAAGCCTTTATTGAGGACCTCTCGTCCTATAAAGGATTCGCCAGTTTACAGAGTAATTGAAGAGAAGAGAACTAAGAATACAGAGAGAAACCTATATGTAGTAGGCATAGTATAGTATTTTCTACACTGTGACTATATACAACAGAAGCAACAAGCCTTTTACTGGGATCAAAGTCCCATACAGGATTCGTCATTCTAATCCAGACAAAGATTATTTACATATAATTGTTTACATCAATTAGATTATGTATTTAGCTTTCCCTTCTCTTCAGCCGTCTTCCAAAATTTGAACAACGCAAACGCTCCAGCTCTGTTTCTCACCACCTCATTCAACAGGAACTCCAAAGAGAGTCCATCAAGGCCTATTTCACTGAGGAACACTTCTCGTTCGTCTTTCAGCCCCATACATGGGAATGCATATACTAAATTCAAATTTCAAAATTTTAAAGCTCTAGTACTTCGGTTAAATAATTTTAGCATAAGACGAAAGAGGTTCTAATAAAGGCTTATGTATGTATGTTTCCTATATGCAAATATCCGTGTTTTTATTATTTTATTTATTTTTATCTTTTTTTTTTTTTGTCAATAGGCTTGTCAAATACACACAAATCCATGTATAAGATTATATGTTTTAATAAAGGGCTTATGTTATGATGCATTAGCGCGCCATCTGTTATCATAATTCGAAACTATTATAGACGCGTATGATTCTTTTTTAAAAATAAACAATTTCTACTGTCCTTACTGCAATGGTAGATTAAACTGGCGAAACTGCTGGAAGGGTTCACCACTGATGAGCCAGGCCGTCCCATTAGTTTTTCAATTGCAGTAAGGACAGTAGAAATTGTTTATTTTAAAAAAAGAATCATACACGTCTATAAATAGCTTGTATGTACAGGGTGATCCAAAAGTCCCGCACAACTTTAAAAAGTAATAACTCCGCGAATATTTGCGCTAGAACAATGCGGTAAACACCATTGTGTTCAGGATGCAGTGGGATTTTTTATGGCAAATAATGAAAAATTCGAAATTGATTTTAGTTACAACTTTATTCGCTAGAGAGATGGCGCTCTACCAGAATCAGCTATTCAGCGGCCAAATTGTTTGATAAATTGAAAAATAGAACTGAACGAAACGTATTTTTCCTTTTTGAATACCAGGAAAGAACCCTAATAATATCAAATGATAAATTAATAAAACACCATTTCGCCAAAAGTTAGAAGAAATGGTTAACCATTTTTAAATACAATCTGAGATATGTAAAATAGGTATATGCAAATTAAAACATGTAGCCAAAAAAAACTGATATTTTAGATGCGGTTTGCTGGAATCCTCTCAGCTATTTAAATTTCGAAAATAATAATTTTCTACTTTTTTTTGATTCAACTCTCTCTCAGTATCGATTATATTTATTTTAATTAATTTGAAAAATATTTATCTATCTCTGATGGTTTATTTTACTCTGGAATGCCGTTGTTGTTTTTGTCGTGTCCAATAAAGAGCCTCAGATGTCGCCATGCATCTCTATCACAGCAGCAGCAGCAATGTCCACTATCTTGGGTGTGTAAAGCAGCTGCTCTGGTTCTATGTCAATTTTCCGCAAGACTGCGGGCATGAGAATATGTTGGTAGGTGTTAGTTCCACACCAGGACAGTTGTTGCATGTTCTATAGATTCTTGTGCCATCTGGATGTATTTTTATCCTTAATAATGTTTTGTTCTAAATCTTGTTATAGTTTTGTCATTTTTCTCTCGGAGTTTATTTCACATATTGATCTTTTCTTATTTTTTGTTTAATTATCTTGTATTTTGCAAAAGCATTAGCGTCAAATAATGACATTTGTTATTTCCTTTGGCTCAACTTTCTGGCTTACTTTGCAAATTCAACTGCCATTTCATTACCCCTGATGCAAACACTGGCAGGAATCCATTGTAGAATGCAGTTTCTCCATTGATATCAGTTGAGTAAGTAACGAATGTATTTTCTGTGTGATTATAGTATTGCCCTTCTGAATTGCTTCTAGATCGGATATGAAGTCGTTGTACGGTATATTATAATTCCTTCTGCTTGATGCAGGGATGGTTGGTTAAGGCATACATCAAGAGCTTTCCAGATAGCTGTCAGTTCACAAGTGAAGTTTGACGAAATATTTCTTGCTCCTTCTTTGATTTTGATGTATGTTCCATCTTGCAGTATTATGTTAATTCCAGCCCCTCCATTACTTATGGTAATTCTTCATGGTGGTTCTTCAAGATTTTCTGTGAATTTTTCTCCAGTTTTCTTTTATTCTGTTGGAAATTCTCAATTTTGAATTTTAGGGTTGTTAAAATTGGTCTGTGGTCACTGATTGCACTTTTCAGAATTTTCCATTGTGTTGTGGGTGCGATGTTGTAATTAATCGCTGTGATGTCTATTGCGGATTCTGTGCCTGTGGACTTGGATAGATAGGTGTTCTTTTCGTTATTTAACGGTGTAAGGTCGAGGTCGGTTAGCATGTCCTCAACCTGCTGACCTTTGCTATCCTGGACAGGTGATGCCCAAGTTGGTCTTTCGGCGTTAAAATCACCAAGTATGATTGCGAAATCCGAAGACGCTTCACTTAATGTCTCTATCAGGCCTGTATTGATGCTAGTATTATCGTGGTGATAAACATTTATGATTGGAATTGTTTTATCTGTAAGATAGATATCTATTGCCTGAGCTTCTGTCTTGCTTTCTCTAGGCTTACTCTGATTATAGACGATTTCCTTAAATTTGATTTCTAGAGTTTTAATCAAAACAGAATGTCCTCCTCCGAATTTTCCCTGTCTGTCCTTTCGTAGTGTTGTATAATCTTTGATATTGAATCTCAGATTCTGATTTAATTTTGTCTCCTGAGGACAAGTAATATGTACATTGTTGTCACAGAGAAAACAAGTCAGCTCTTTTTTTTTTCTGGGTACAATTTATATTGAGTTGTAGTAGATTGAATTGTGACCTCGTAGTAGATTTATCATCATGAGCTCGAGCTGCAGCTCCTGACGCGGCGGTTACCCCGGACGCGGTAGCATTACTGGAGATATCAGTTTTGCTCTTCTTTGAAAATGGGTGCCGTTGCAACGTTAGTCATCTTGGAAACGAACCAGAATTTGGTCAGATATTCCAAGGTTCCAGGGGGGACCGCAAGGAGGTGTGGTCGGACTTCTCCCCTTCCCCCTGGAATGCCGTCACTACAGGATGAAGCACTCTTGGTGAATTTTTTAAATTGTGATTCAGAATCTGCCACTGAAGCTTTACGAGCGTTTCGTTCATTTAAAGATATTCGAAGCGGTAAAGGACCCATGAGTTGCTACTCTCTAAAGCGATTGATTAAAAGTTTTGAGGAAACTGGATCTCTGGAAGCAAAACCTCGGAGTGGAAGACCATCGACATGCAAGTCAGTGGCTGTTACGGTTTTGCAGAATGCTGAAGCTATTGAAACGTTATCCACGTATGGAGAAGTAAGTGCTAGACAAGTTTCTCGACAAACGGGGATTTCGTATGGAACAGTTTGGAGAGAACACACATTTAGAATTTTTCTATTAAAAATACCCTAACAAAATTCAAAGTTTTCACGAGTTGAAAGTCAGCGATTTTGAGAAGCGTCAAGAATTCGCTGCATGGGTTTTCCGGCAAATTGATATTGATGAAAACTGGCTGTCAAATGTTCTAAGAACAGATGATGCTCACTTTTATCTAAAGGGAGAATTTAACATTCAAAACTGCCTAATTTTGGCAACAGAAAACCCTAGGAATTTTACAGAAATGCCACTTCATCAGCCCAGAGTTACAGTTTTGTGTGGGTTCACTTCTTCTTTTATTATTGGGCCATTTTCCTTTGAAAAAATCAATGGAAGAACTTTTAAACCCGTTTTTGTAACTTTTGGTGCACGTTATGTTCAACTTTTGAGAGAAAAGGTTATTCCCATATTGCAGGACAGACAAGCACTAAGCGAAATAACATTCATGCAAGATGGAGGACCTCCTCATATCTCCCGTGGTGCCAAACAATTGCTGAAGGATACGTTCGGTAAAATTCGTTGATAAGTCACCACTTTATATACCAGTGACTTTCAATATCACCAGACTTGTCGCCTTAGAATTTCGGTTATGGGGATACATTAAGTCGCGTTTTTATCGATGCCGGCCTACCACATTGGCCATGTTGAAGGCTTCTATCAGATGGCACGTTTAATAAATTTCAACTATTTAATTGTGACCATTCTGTCATCTATCGTCTGCAGGCGGTATTTGAGAATGAAGGGCGCCACATTGAGCAAGGATTGTGACCTAATACAAGAGAGAAGGCAGTTACCTCATGTGTTATATTTTGCAGCTCTTTGTTTTGGGTTATGGGAATAATAAATGCTGTCCTCACATCTTGACTCTTTTTTTTTCTGTGAACAGTAATTTTTTTGTTTGTCATTTGCCCACATCTTATATTATGTCGTGCAGGCCAAAGTGTTATAACTTCTCGAATAACACTGGTATACACAATTTTACCCCTTATGTTTAGTTTATCGCTTTTCGCTCATTAGAAGAAATAGCATAAGGAATATTCTCTGTATCCCCCCCAACTTTAGAAATTTTGCGCAAAAATAATACAAAATGATTTTACTACCACGTTTTTCAACGCAAAAGGTCGATTTAAAAATGATTTATTTTGAGGGGATACATTTTCAAAATTATGTACAGTATAATAAACAATTATAACATTTGACAAACCCATAGGATATTTGGAATAAAGTACGACAAATATATTTTGTCACTCCCCTCTATATTTCATTTTTGGATCATGACAAATATCCAGTTAAATAGTCAAGTGTCGCCAATTAGTCAAGAAACTATACATTCCTTATAGCACGTGTGCTGAGAACATGTAAGAAAACATGTACGTATGTTTTCCCACGTGACGCAGCGGAGCGTGACCTTGCCTGCACGGGTGAGTCAGTTGTTGTTTTGAACTCTGTATGGATGGACATTAAAACATGGTGGCAGCGATAACTGGATAAAATACGAACCCGTATATCGCAAAATATCGATTTTTGCGTACCTTGGAAGATAATTCAACATGGCTCAGATTCAACCTCCAGAAACTTTCGACTTCTCGACTCCCAACGAATGGCCCAAATGGAGGAAAAGATTCGAACGATACCTCGTGGTCAGTGGAATGAAGAAGAAAGAGGAGGCGGACAAAATCGATTTGTTCATGTACTTGATGGGTGACCGCGCGGATGATATATTCAGGACCTTCAAGTTCGAAAAGGAGGAAGAGGCAACGAAAATTGATTCCGTCCTCAAGGCGTTCGACAGCCACTTCTGTGTCAGAAAGAATATTATCTACGAACGTGCGAAATTTAATTCAAGAATCCAAGAGGATCGGGAGCCAGTGGACGAATTCATCACTTCATTGTACAAATTGGCTGATAGTTGCGAATTTGAGGGTCTTCATGAGCAGTTGATCCGTGACCGAGTAGTGGTTGGAGTGAGGGACAAAGCTTTATCTGAAAGAATGCAGTTGGACAGCGAACTGACTTTGGAAAAGGCGGTGAAAATGGTTCGACAGCAGGAAGCCGTTCGACATCAGCAAGTCGACCTGCAGCGTCCCTCAACAAGCCAAAAGGTCAATCAGGTGAAGTTCAACTCGAAGAAACAATCACCGAAACAACAACAGCAGCCTTCGAGGAAGAAGGAGAAGTCAGCCAAAACAAGATCACGATGTCCAAAATGCGGAGGTTTCACCCACAGGGAAGGACAGGCCTGCCGTGCTGAAGGACAAAGATGTAACCTATGTTCAAAAACTGGCCATTTTGCAAATTGCTGCCCAGATAAGCAGGCGAAGACTGCGGAAGTCAAAGCTGTTTCTGAACTTGAAGAAATTGGTTTTCTCCTGGAGGTCTCAGCTGTGGAGGATTCATCTAATCTCGATGATGATGAAGGCGAGTGCAGGAGGCGATGGACAGCAGAAATCCAAGTGAACGGGAAACGGGTGAAGTTCAAGCTCGACTCCCAGGCGGATGTTACATGTGTTCCTCTGTGTCTCTTCAAGAAGATAATGGGACAGCAACGACTAGTGGAAAGTGATATCAACATTAGAGCTGCTGAATTCCCCGAACTTCAGACTGTGGGTATGTTTATATCAACGCTGCGAAATGGCAATTATGAAATCAAGGAGAAGATTTATGTTATTCGTCGTTTGAGTGAACCTCTTCTGTGTCGCCGGGCATGTGAGCTCTTGAACCTGGCGAGGCGGATTGAAGTGGTTGCGACGAGAATTAACCCGATCAAGGAATTCCCTGAAGTATTTGAAGGACTGGGACAGATCGGAAACCCTTACGAAATCAAATTGAAACCTGGAGCAAAACCATATGCTGTGCATACTCCTCGACGGGTACCAATACCTTTGATGGAAAAGCTCAAAACAGGATTGGAAGAGCTCGACAAAGACGAGATCTTGACGAAGAATTTTGAAGCTCAACAAGAAGATACGACCCTGAAAGCAGTAGTCAACTACCTTGAGCAAGGCTGGCCAGATAAGAAGAAGATGTCACAGGCTCTGCTCTCTTATTGGCATGTCAAGGATGAACTCGGCGTTCAAAATGGACTACTGATGCGTAGCTGTCGTCTTGTTATTCCAGCAAGTATGAAACTGGAGATCCTAGATAAGTTGCACGCTGGGCACTTCGGGATTACAAAAACAAGACTTCGCGCACGTGAGACGGTATGGTGGCCTGGAATTTCGGAAGAGATCGCGGAAACAGTCAGAAAGTGCAGTGTTTGTATCCAGGAAGCCGTCTCAAAACATGAACCTTTGATACCAACCAACTTTCCTACACGACCGTGGCAAAAGATTGGAATGGATTTGTTCAAGTTCGAGAATAAGTGGTATCTAGTCGTCATTGACTATTATTCTCGCTTTCCTGAAATGATTCAGCTGGATCGGCTCACAGCCAGTGTGGTGGTGCGTAGTTGCAAATCCATATTTGCCCGACATGGAATACCAGAAACTGTTGTAAGCGATAATGGGACGCAATTTGGAGCTGCTCGTGAATTTGCAAATTTCGCAAGGCAGTACGGATTCACACATGTCACTTCAAGTCCTCGATTCCCGCAGAGCAATGGGATGGCAGAAGCAGGTGTGAAAATTGCTAAGTTGATCCTCAAGAAAAATCAAGACCCATCGCTTGGACTCCTGGAGTATCGATCGACCCCTTTGGAGAACGGTTACAGCCCTGCTGAGCTTCTCATGGGACGTAAACTCCGAACGACCTTGCCAATTGCACCAGAGAATCTTAATCCAAAGTTGGTGGACTCTCAGACCCTGAAAAGAAAGGAGGGGAGAAGGAGAAAGGATATGAAATCCAGATATGATCGACGCTGCGGAGCTACGGACATGGAGGGACTATCCGAAGGTGACACGGTTTGGATTACAGATATGCGAACCTGGGGGATTGTAAAGCAGAAGGCATCGACACCAAGGTCATATATGGTTGAAACTCCAGTTGGGACTTTACGTCGAAACAGGTTCCATCTACGAAAAGGAGTTACAGTGCAATATCCAACCGACCCATCGACGCCGACCTTTTCGGGGGAGGACCTGGTTGAAAATGAAAAGACCCCAGTTGTGGATTATCCCTCTAACGACTCAGAAGACGGCCAGATAAGAACCCGGAGTGGACGAATTGTTAAACCTGTGGATCGCCTTCATTATTAATTATATTATGCATTTAAAGTTTGTAATGTATATATATATTTCAAATCTTAAAAAGGGGGATGTGCTGAGAACATGTAAGAAAACATGTACGTATGTTTTCCCACGTGACGCAGCGGAGCGTGACCTTGCCTGCACGGGTGAGTCAGTTGTTGTTTTGAACTCTGTATGGATGGACATTAAAACAGCACGAAATCCTATTAGTAGTGCCATCATAATTTTTGGTACTATATTAACATTTCAAAAATCGTGTATAGATATTAGTAGTTATTTTCAAACATCCAATCTATTTCACAAAACTCCATCTAAAATATAAATATTTTTTGCTACATGTTTTAATTTGCATATACCTATTTTACATATCTCAGATTGTATTTAAAAATCGTCAACCAATTCTTCTAACTTTTGGCGAAATGGTGTTTTATTAATTTATCATTTGATATTATTAGGGTTCTTTCCTGGTATTCAAAAATGAAAAATACGTGTCGTTCAGTTATATTTTTCAATTTATCAAACAATTTGGGCGCTGAATCTCTGATTCTGGTAGAGCGCCATCTAGCGAATAAAGTTGTAACTAAAATCAATTTCGAATTTTTCATTATTTGCCATAAAAAATCCCATTGCATCCTGAACACAATGGTGTTTACCGCATTGCTCTAGCGCAAATATTCGCGGAGTTATTAATTTTTAAAGTTGTGCGGGACTTTTGGATCACCCTGTATATTTCGCTTTCATAAAAAAAAGTTGTGACTTAACTTATTATTTTGTAAGTATCAACACCTGCTTTTTTTTCACGATTATGGATATTGAAATTTATGCTTTCCAATTACAAATAGTTATTCCTTTAAGTCTGTTATAAAATTTGCATTGATTTATTATACTAGTTGTCTTCATCTTTAACCTTCTGTTGCAATCAGAGGTCTTCAAGATTGTGTGCCCAATTGTTCTCCATTCTATTCAGCTAATTATTCTATTCGGAATAAGATTTACATAGGAAAAGTACTTGTTTTCTTTGATGACCCATTCGATTTTACATAGGTAGTGAAATCGAAATTGAACTGGCTTTACTCTTCGTCTCAAAGTCATTCACTTGTTGGCTAGTCCTTACATAATGATGATCTAAAAATTTATAGTAAGCTATTGCCTTAGATTTGTTTGTTGATATAGCAATGAATACTATATGAAGGCCAATCACATATTAAAACAAAGTGCCCAGTGCGGGATTCGATCCCTGTTCATGGCTGTCGGGAATCGAGTACTATTATGTACTCGTACTATTCATGATTCAAGATAAAATTATGAAAAACGTCCAAAAACTACCCATTTTTATTTTAAATTGCTAGCTTTCAACCGATAATCTAGCTTCAACAGGCTTAATTAAAATAATTGACTATTTTTTAAAAGAATATTTCTTGTAAGAAATAGTTAATTGTTTTAATTAGGTCCGTTGAAAAGCGATTATCGCTCGAAAGCTTACAATTAAAAAAAAAAAAAAAAAGAAAAGAAATTCATTGTCAGAAAATGTTGGCAGTTTTTGGACTGGTATACTATACTGTTTGTAAAACGACATTTAAAAAGTATTCCTATCCCTGGACACTTTTATTTTATTTTTCCGTTTATCATTACTTTTCACAATTCATCCTTTCATACCTCATCTTTAAGGTTAGAAATAATCGTTATTTCTCCTTTAAATAAATTTTGATTTTTCATTGAAAAGAAACTCATGCGGGATAATTTTTAAATGTCGTTTTACAATCACAAGCCGCATTATATTATATTGTATTATGTCATACTATACTGTTGTTTGGAACTTTATATATTTACTAAAAACAAGCGAATCAGAACGAAATTTAAATTAGCTATAGCACTCGATCAGCCATGCCTAAAACATAAAGAAGATTGAGAACAAAATGAATATGCAATAAGACCTCAGCGCGGGTTCAATTCGAACAAAACAGACATAAATAGCATTGATGGAAAATTTCCCGGGAAAAAATTGATCCATAGAAGCACAGGGCGCCTCTCCCGTTAAAATAAACATTAAAACCTGATGCCATCTATTGACCGCAAACTAGTGGCCTCGGGTCGGTGACAAAGCCACAACACCAGCTTTGACAAACTGAGAAGCGTCCACCTAAAGACCATGGTTTCTGGATAATGGCCTTCGTCAGCCTAGGGCGGAATTTTTTCCATGAGATCCACACGGGATCTAATTGAATCTTGACAATCTACCAAAGAGGTGTTTTGCTGTCAAAGTGGCTGGGCTAAATCAATGGCCAGAATATAGATGAAATATAGATGGTTTTGACGTTTATTTTGACGGGAGAGGCACCCTATGCTTCTATGGATATATAGCATAGTTTTGTTACATGGCCTTTATAATTGTGAGTATAGGGACAACTCGAACTTTGTGATATCCTGAAAAAGAGGTTAGAATCTTCTAAAAATATTATTAATATGGAAAGTGGTATGTCTTTCATATCAAAAAGTTTATTTTTGCTAAAGAATTATATTCAAAAATATGCGTCCTCTATTGTGAAAATGCATTAAAAACAATGCATTTGCAAATCTAAAAAAAAAGTTTATTATACTTATAGAAAAATTGCAAAATATCTTTGTATATTCTGCAGATAAATCAGGCAAAAAAACCCGCCCCCTTCAACTTTACTGAAAGGATCATTGGTCGAGCAAGTGAACAGGCTGAGTGATTTAGTAGCTGATTTTTCTTTGGAGGGAGAGTCATCTGAGGAGCTTGATTTAGAAAGGGATTTTTTAGGGCAATGACTCAGCATCTGGGGAGAAAAGGCTCCTGGTACCTAATGGGTGCACCACCTGGATGTCCTTCCACGGATCAGCTTGAATGGGGGGGACAAATTTTACAAAAGACTTCGATGTTTTTGGATGAGTAACACTACCCAATCTTATTATCTAACAGTATTAGAGTCTTCTCCTACCTTTAAATGCCTATTGATTGGTAAAAATACACAATACACACAGCAAATAGGTGATTGTTACGGTAATCATTGTGATATTCCGAGATTGGTGGATGCAACGGTGGATTTTTATCACTTTAGACAATTTTGACCATTTAAAATAATTTTATTGACATCTTGTCAATACATGCAAAGTGCATAGTCTGCACTATTTAAAAAAAGATAATATAGATTATATACACTATGTACAATGAATATGGCGCCTCTGCCAGCGCTGCAGAGTTTGGTGGAGAATCGCCAGTGCGTCTCTAATTATCGCTTTAAAGCCAGTAGAGGGCCATCGTATTCTAAAATTTGCATCTTTTCCACCAATAAAAAAGATACATGCTTTACCAAACGACCTGCAATCTTTTTTAAAGAACGATAAATGGTCATTCTGTACTCGTAGACAATTGACAATTAAAATAACTTATATCTTGTCAATACATGCAAATGTACACAGTCTGCTCTATTTTAAAAAATATTATTATATATATATGTGCATGCTACTATGTACAATGTATATGGCGCCTCTGCTACCGCTGCAGAGTTTGGTAAAGAATCGGCAGCGTCTCCAGATAGACGCTTCTCAGTTTGTTAAAGGTGGTGTCGTGGCTTTGTTACCAACCCGAAGCCCATAGTTTTGATGTCTATTTTGACAAAGTTGACCATTATATTTATATATTAATATTCTCCCGGCAAAAAAAATTGCCATTATTTTTTACTCTTTTACTAGCGACACAACGCATTTCGCGATCTACGAAGATCTGTACCCGTAGAAATACGTCTTGCCTGAAACTTGTACCATCGTTTTATTATATAAAAAAGCTCTTCTCTCCAACCTGTGTTTCTTCTTCTGTAAAATAAACGATATTATTCTTCGTACAAAAAAATGAAATAAAGCATTTTCTGGAAAGTCCTATATCAGTTTGATGTATTGCAGTAAAATTTTAAATAAATGTTTTGATATAGAAAGCTTGGATGAGAAGAATGGCTCACGTGAAAACAAATCAAGATGTAAGGCGATTTTGAAATGTCTATTATACACTACGGGTAGAGTTGGCGAATTCAGCACATTCAAGGAAAAAAAAGCTTTATTAAGACCTTTTAGTCTTATACAGATTCTCCAAGCAGAAATGTAGAATACTTGAAGGAAAAAAGTAATAATACCTTAATGGAACCTAGGTTAACGAAAAAAACTAAGTACTGTACGCTCTATATGGTATAGGTACTACAAGGGGAATATATTCCCAATTATTCCATAATATGATGAAGGACTTATCCAAAAGTTTCTATTATTCCTTTTATTAAAAATTTGCGAAGATACATTCAACTCTTTTATAAAAATAAAGGTTACTTCTCCCTCAAAACAGTCATCGAAACTAGACGCCATCTATTGACAGTCTCTAGCGGCCTCGAGTCGGTGGTAAAGCAACAACACCAGTTTTTGCCATAGATTTGGCCTAGCCTTTTTGCCAATCAAGCATCTCTTTGGTAGATTGTAGAGATTTCATTTTATCCCTCTTGTGGATCTCACGTTATAAATCCCGCCCTGGACTGACGAGATCATTAGCCCCAAACATGGTCTAGATGGACGCTTCTCAGTTTGTTAAAGCTGGTGATGTAGCTTTGTTACCAACCCAAAGCCCATAGTTTTGATGTCTATTTTGACAAAGTTGATCTTTATATTTATATATTAATATTCTCCCGGCAAAATTGCCATCTATTTTTTACTCTTTTACTATTATCTGGAAGCCTGCAATCCTTTCCATCATGTGACCCTGAAGACAGAGGATACCAACAGAGGATTGCTGATTTGCAGCAAAAAGTTTAAGATATCGCCATACAGATCACGTAGAAATTAGTTGCAGACAACGACGTCAATAGAATTTGTAACAAAAGGATGAAACTTCCGCTAGAAAGATGTTCGAAACAACCATTTACAAATACATTCCCCAATGCAGGTCCCATAGGAATTGATTGCAGACACCGACCAATAGGAAGGTCACCAAGTTGCACCAAAAGGGTGGAGTTGTCGCCAGAAAGGCGCAAACAAACAAACCACATTTGCAGGTCGCCCAAGTAAGTCCCATGGGGAAAAGAAGATACCAAGAGAGAATGGTTAACTTGCAGTAAAAAGGGCGTAGCTGCCGTCAAATGGACCCCGTAGGGAATAACGATCTCAGGGAACAGACAGGTCAAACAACAACCATCGATATCAGAAGAAGCTGTCGCCATAACGTCGCAGACGAACACGTGGCAGTAGGCTCCTTTAGGGGGATTGTTATCATCAAAGGGTAGAAAGGACGAACAAACAACCTAAGATATGGCTGGACAAACATGGAAGGATTGACAACCGTTTAAGATGACATCCTTTTCAATCACGTGGCAACCCTACATCTTTACATCTTCACCTTTTTAGATCCTGATATATTCAGAATCTATAAATTTCATGGCGCTAGGATTTATACTTGGTTAAAGCGTTAATATGAGATCGTGTGTGAGTGCATATAACTTTTTTATACCATTGTATATAAGGTCATGAAGACTAAATTCATAGATCAGATTCACAATCTTGGTAGGTTTGGAATACAGGTCCTGTCTTGAAGCTCCCATACATTCCAAGTGGTGGTCTGGTGAGGCCTCTTTGGTCCTGCAGATGGTGCATTGTGGACTTATATAACTTCATCCTTATATATCTTTCTAAAACTGGAAGATTTTCACGATCTAAGACATTACCACTTTTTGCAAATACTGTCGGTGTTCTTTAGATAGACACCATTTTGTGGAATACTCTTTAAGAATCCTTTAGAATTTCAATGTAGACTTTGTACGGTATTGTGGGAAAATAAAGATAATTTTTGTAAATATATTTTAAAAGAGAGAGAGAGAGAGAGAGAGAGAGAGATACTTTAAGCACATATAATTAAAATCATTTAACAAAATCAATAAGCAATCAAGGGCCAAGTCTCTTTTGATTCCTAATTAACATTTTTATACTATAAATTAACACAAAGCAATAACGCGCCATCTATACATATAAAATAAAAGGATTTAAAAACGCGAATGTTTCTTTTATACATGAAACGAACTTCTACTGTCCTTACTGCGATGAAAAAATATATTGGGAGGGCTTGACTCATCAGTGGTGAACCCTCCCAGCGGTTTCGCCAATTTAATCCACCAGACCGCTTCTCAGAGCTCTAATACTGTATTGGATCATTCTGCTTTTATATGCTACACTGAAGGATGGAATCTTAGAAATGGTTTTCAAGTAAACTATGGACATATGCTTATAGGACAGTAGAATTACATTCAAATATTTGCTTCGAGCAATGCTCTTCAGCAAACTATAAAGACAAGGCCAGTTAGGAATGAATTAACACAAAGCAATAACGCGCCATCTATACATATAAAATAAAAGGATTTAAAAACGCGAATGTTTCTTTTATACATAAAACGAACTTCTACTGTCCTTACTGCGATGAAAAAATATATTGGGAGGGCTTGGCTCATCAGTGGTTTTTTTTTTCATCGCAGTAAGGACAGTAGAAGTTCGTTTTATGTATAAAAGAAACATTCGCGTTTTTAAATCCTTTTATTTTATATGTATAGATGGCGCGTTATTGCTTTGTGTTAATTTATTCCTAACTGGCCTTGTCTTTATAGTTTGCTGAAGAGCATTGCTCGAAGCAAATATTTGAATGTAATTCTACTGTCCTATAAGCTTATGTCCATTGTTTACTTGAAAACCATTTATAAGATTCCATCCTTCAGTGTAGCATATAAAAGCAGAATGATCCAATACAGTATGAGCCTTAAAATGCTTATCAGTTAGCATGTAGAAGGCGGAATAATTGTTACTGATCCAATACAGTATTAGAGCTCTGAGAAGCGGTCTGGTGGATTAAATTGGCGAAACCGCTGGGAGGGTTCACCACTGATGAGCCAAGCCCCCCCAATATATTTTAGGACAGTAGAAGTTCGTTTTATGTATAAAAGAAACATTCGCGTTTTTAAATCTTTTTATTTTATTTTTATACTATATTTATATAAAAAATATTATACCTGTTCATACAGCCCTTATACAGAAATGATTAAAAATTGGGAAAGAAAGGCTTGACTGAATGCAATGGTAAATTCTCACAGCGATTTTGCCATTTTAATCTCCAGAGCGCTTCAATATTGTATTAGACTGAATTGTTATATACCCTGCATTTGCAATTGAATACAGTAAATTGGTGTTTTGAAAGAACGATGGATATTTGCTTCAAGAACTACAGAAATGTATATCTAAATTAAAGATTTAATGCATAGAGCTCAATGCTAATGATAAAACATATTATGATTTGAATAGGAATTTACCCTTCAAATTAGAATAAATCTTTTTGACAATTAAGAATAGTTTTCTATACCATAAATAGATGTGGTGGTAGTATCTTTTCCATGGAGTAGATCAGATCGGTCCGTGCACCCTGATCACAATACCGGCCAACCGAGGTGTCTTGTTCGTACCATAAATAGATTATTACATTAATAAGCATAGCCTTCATTAATGTTTTAAAATGATGGAATGTTGTCAAAAGGAATCTTCAATAGAAATAAAAGTAAATTGCCCTATTTTTGTTAGTGAAGCGAACATCCTCAAATGTTAAATGAAGATATACCTATGGATTTCTCTATTTTCAAAACAATTCTCAAATGTTTTGTAAAATATTTTCGATTTTTTTTCATAGGTACTCGTGGTGGTGTCTTGTCCAGCTATAGATAGGAGGGTGCCATTGCCCCGTTAGTCAGCCACATTTCAGAGTTCCCTGTTCACGGTTACCGTAGCGGCTCGGGGCTCACGACACCGTACTTCGCCCTACAGGGCAGTCCCTTACTTGTGCTGCTTCTCCCGCCCGCCACGTAGACGAGGACTTATGGACAGGAGGTTGTCGTATAAAACTTTAGATAAAAAGGCGAAAAGAAGGGAGGGAATAGCACAGAAAATCCTAATATCTTCTGACGTTAAAAATAAGACATTGGAATCGCAAAATCAATCAACACATTGAAACACCTAAGCACAGATATTAACAAAACCCATTAATTTTCACATTATAAATGGCAAAACACATGCTAACTCTTTTTTTTTTATAATATGTCTATCCTCTTCAATTAGAAATGGTATACTGTTGTCACTAATGACTGAAGTAAAATATCCATGAAACATTTTTTATTATCCCATTGTATAGTTATACAAGGTCATGGAGACTGAATCCATGGATCAAATTTACAATCTTGGTAGGGTTGAAATATAGTTCCTGTCTTGAGGCTTCCATGCAGCCAACAACAAAAAAGTTTCATTTAGACCTTTTAGTCTTATACAGATTTTCCAAGCAGAAATGTAGGATACTTGCAGGAAAAAAGTAATAATACCTTAATGGAACCTAGGTTAACGAAATAAACTAAGTACTGTACGCTCTATTCTCCAAGCAGAAATGTAGGATACTTGCAGGAAAAAAGTAATAATGCCTTAATGGAACTTGGGTTAACGAAATAAACTAAGTACTGTACGCTCTATATGGTATAGGTGCTACAAGAAGAATATATTCCCAATTATTCCATAATATGATGAAGGACTTATCCAGAAATTTCTATTATTCCTTTTAGTAAAAATTTGCGATGATACATTCAACTCTTTTATAAAAATAAAGGTTACTTCTCCCTCAAAACAGTCATCAATACTAGACGCCATCTACTGACCGTCTCCGCAAACTAGCGGCCTCAAGTCGGTGGTAAAGCAACAACATCAGTTTTTGCCATAGATTTGACCTAGATATTTTGCCACTCAAGCATCTCTTTGGTAGATTGTAAAGATTTCATTTGATCCTTTGTGGATCTCACGTTATAAATCCCGCTCTGGACTGACGAGAGCCATTAGTTCGAAACATGGTCTCCAGATGGACGCTCCTTAGTTTGTTAAAGCTGGTGTCGTGGCTTTGTTACCAACCCGAAGCCCATAGTTTTGATGTCTATTTTGACAAAGTTGATCTTTATTTTTATATATTAATATTCTCCCGGCAAAATTGCCATCTATTTTTTACTCTTTTACTATTATCTGGAAGCCTGCAATCCTTTCCATCATGTGACCCTGAAGACAGAGAATACTAACAGAGGATTGCTGACTTTTGCAGCAAAAAGTTTAAGATATCGCCATACAGATCACGTAGAAATTAGTTGCAGACACCGACGTCAATAGAATTTGTAGCAAAAGGATGAAACTTCCGATAGAAAGATGTTCGAAACAATCATTTACAAATACATTCCCCAATGCAGGTCCCATAGGAATTGATTGCAGACACCGACCAATAGGAAGGTCACCAAGTTGCACCAAAAGGGTGAAGTCGTCGCCAGAAAGGCGCAAACAAACAAACCACATTGGCAGGGCGCCCAAGTAAGTCCCACGGGGAAAGAAAGATACCAAGAGAGAATGACCAACTTGCAAAAAGGGCGTAGCTGCCGTTAGATGGACCCCGTAGGGAATAACGATCTCAGGGAACAGACAGGTCTAACAACAACCTTCGATATCAGACGAAGCTGTCGCCATAATGTCGCAGACGAACACGTGGCAGAAGGCTCCTTTAGGGGGATTGTTATCATCAAAGGCTAGAAAGGACGAACAAACAACCTAAGATATGGCTGGACAAACATGGAAGGATTGACAACCGTCTAATATGACATCCCTTTCAACCACGTGGCAACCCTACATCTTTACATCTTCACCTATTTTGATCCTGATATATTCAGAACCTATAAATTTCATGGCGCTAGGATTTATACTTGGTTAAAGCGGTAATATGAGATCATGTGTGAACGCATATATATATATATTTTTATTATACCATTGTGACTGAATCCATGGATCAAATATACAATCTTGGTAGGGTCGGAATATAGGTTCTGTCTTGAGGCTTCCATGCAGTCAAAAACAACAAAAAGCTTTCAGTCTTAAACAGATTCTCCAAGCAGAAATGTAGGATACATGCAGGGAAAAAGTAATAGTACCTTAATGGTAATATGATATTTATATACAGGAAAAATTATATAAATACAATCAAGCTACTAAATAGATTAGTCTGGGTAAATTGGAGGAAGAGAAATTTATTATACATGGATTTACCGCGGATTCACCGCAAATGAAGATAAAAAAAAAATCTTCCATGCAGTATAGGAGGGGTCCGGTCCATAAAACATTAACAAATCAACAAGAAATTCAGGATCCCAGGGTTTCTTCATTTACAAGGTTGTCTCAAAAGTTCTTAAACACTTGCAAAACATTGAAATACCAATATTATTCGACGTTATTTATAATGTCTTTGTATTACGTATACAGTAATTGTATTATGTTTATTATATTGTAACAAAGTATTCATTATTTTATTAGCAGAGTATTATTTTTTTATGTTTATATTTTGCTATACTCTGTACACTTCCCTCTTTTTCTTATCTTTTGTTAATCACTCATAGTTTGTTATTGTCTGAAATAAATTGTTATCTCATCCCGAAGTTGGTCTTCCCTAATTTTCCACGTGGCATTTTGGTGGAGATGCTGGGTAAATTAGGGACGACCAACTTCGGGATGAGACAACAATTTATTTCAGGCAAGAACAAACTATGAGTGATAAACAAAATATAAGAAAAAGAGGGAAGTGTACAGAGTATAGCAAAATATAAACATGAAAAATAATACTCTGCTAATAAAATAATGAATACTTTGTTACAATATATTCGCCGTAATAATATTCTTCGCCAAGTAATAAGAACAACGTTTTTGGAACAACTTTATATTTATTTTGAGTCCAAAGGCGATCCATCAATTAAATTTATATAAAAGGGTGTACCTGGATCTGTAAAGATAGAAAAAACAATTTTTTTCTCAAAATATTTCGAGAGATTGATCCCTCTTTATTAATTTATTGTACAGTAAACTTACACTTACTGTAATACTGAATCCATCAGCCATAACTGGGGCACTTGATATCCTCTATGCAGAAGAAGTCTACTTAGCAAAGGAAACGAACCTCCTTGCCAAAAAGAATAGCAACTATCAACTAATTTATTTGTTCTTCCATTAAATCCTACTTCATAACTCATTTGACGACTAGTTAATCACCTCATTAATAAAATAAATAAAATATATAAAAAATAAAAAATAATAATAAATAAATGAAAGTACAAGTGTCCCTAGGGGGACATAGCACACTAAGTCGAAATAAAGAAATAAAGTAATACTGTAATAATAAATTGACTTGTTCCATTATATGTATGTTCCATATGTAAATACCTGTTTTCTTTCCTCTTTTCGCTCTCCACTTCTCTCCCATCCATATTTCCATTTTTTCCCCCATAGGATTATTAAAATAATAATCTGTATATATTTACCATGTGTATATAATCTTTCTCCATTTTTACCCCTTTGTATATTTCCCACTTTCATAGGTTTCTCTGTCTTGTAACCCCAAGGAGAATCCTCTGTAAGACCTGTGTGTCTTAAAAAAGGCTTTTGTGTGTGTGTGTGTGTAATACTGTAATAAATTAATAAAGAGGGAGCAATCTCTCAAAATATTTTGAGAAAAAAACATTATTTACAGATCCAGGTACACCCTTCTATATAAAATTACATTTATTATAAAGAAACCCGGCCCTGTGGATTACTTGTTCATTTTGTTTAATTGTAAAGGCAGATATCAATATGCACAATAAAACATTAGTTTTACTAATAAACAACAAAATGATAGGCATGCAAGCTGTTATTTTCAGAATGTCTATCTATTCAACTAGAGGAGAAGTATAGGTCACAGTTACCATCAAAGGCTGGAATGAAATACAGTAGAATCTCCCTGTAAAGGACACCTAGTTGCAGAGCCAAAGTGTCCTTTAAGCAGAAGTGTATTTTTACTGGAGAGTTGCTTCTTAATAAAAAATGTCAATTTTGAAAATGAAAACTGTCCTTTGTAGAGAGGTGTCCTCTAGCGAGAGTGTCTTCTCATGGAGGTTCAACTGTATTTCTAAAAAACAATAATTTTTCAAAACAAATTGCAAGACGCTTAGTATGCAACCTATTCATTTTCAGATTAGCTATTCATTTAACTAGGACTGTAGTAGTTGTAAGTGACCAAGAATGGCAGAAGTCATGTAAAAGATCCCATCTGGTAACCAACCAATCAGAGGACGACACGCGTGGGCGAGAGGCAGGAATTAGTATGCTATCAATGTGAAGCGGCTGATCACTGATAAATTAGGCCTAAGTTCAAACTGCATCTGACTTGTTAATTATAGGGTGCAATGTCATGATGGACACACTTATTTGGTTACCTAGGGGTCACTGGCAGTCTGGCCGTCTAGCCTAGCTTGCCGTTTGTTGCTGGTTGTTTATACTTATATGCCCGGATAGCTCAGTCGGTAGAGCGTTAGGCTTTTAACCTAACGGTCCAGGGTTCGAGCCCCTGTCCGGGCGTCTTTTTTTTTTTTTTTGTGCAAAGAAAAACTACTACAATAGAACTTGGATAATTTGAACGTTTTCAATTCGAAAAATTCTTTAATTCGAATATTTATCTTGGTCCTTAGAATTTAGATATTGTTGCACCAGGTTGCGGCTTGGCAGACTCTTCAGCCTTGATTCTCTCCTGTGCCATGTCTTGCATCTTACCAGAGCGTGTTTCAACCATCCTACAAATTTATATAAGGGAATAATGAGATAACTCTACTTTAAGTAGCCTCCAGAATCATTTATTTATTTCTCACATCAAAGAGAGTAGTGAAGTCACACCGTGTACCTAAATACAAATAATGATTCTATAATACATATATTCTGTTTATTAAAATAAATAAATATCTATATATATAAAAATGAATGTATGTGTGTGTGTCTGTTTGTTTGTTTGTTTGTCCTTTATGCCTGACCAAACCACTCATTGGATCGCTATGAAACTTTGGGAAGTTATTTAGTATAGTACTGGGAAGGTTTCTAGCAAATAAAATTTTTGAAATAACTTTTCGCCTAGAAATAATCAAGATAAATATTCTAATTTATCTACTTATATATTTGCCTTATTCTGTCTGTCTGTCTGTCTGAAGCTCACGGATAGAATGCGCGCCCATTGGCCGCCAGCAAACACGTGACCTCCCTGCCCGCCCCCCTCTAGACAACCCTGTTATCAGCTGTGTGTTACATCCACCTGTCTATACAGACCACCCTGTCTATAGCGGTCACCCTAGGCAACCCTGTTATCAGCTGTGTGATACATCCACCTGTCTATACAGACCACCCTGTCTATAACGACCACCCTAGACAACCCTGTTATCAGCTGTGTGATACATCCACCTGTCTATACAGACCACCCTGTCTATAGCGTTCACCCTAGACAACCCTGTTATCAGCTGTGTGATACATCCACCTGTCTATACAGACCACCCTGTCTATAGCGACCACCCTAGACAACCCTGTTATCAGCTGTGTGATACATCCACCTGTCTATACAGACCACCCTGTCTATAGCGTTCACCCTAGACAACCCTGTTATCAGCTGTGTGATACATCCACCTGTCTATACAGACCACCCTGTCTATAGCGGTCACCTTCGGCAACCCTGTTATCATCAGTGTGCTACATCCACCTGTCTATACAGACCACCCTGTCTATAGCGACCACTATAGACAACCCTGTTATCAGCTGTGTAATACATCCACCTGTCTAAACAGACCACCCTGTCTATAGCGACCACTCTAGACAACCCTGTTAACAGCTGTGTGATACATCCACCTGTCTATACAGACCACCCTGTCTATAGCGACCACCCTAGACAACCCTGTTATCAGCTGTGTGATACATCCACCTGTCTATACAGACCACCCTGTCTATAGCGGTCACTTTCGGCAACCCTGTTATCATCAGTGTGATACATCCACCTGTCTATACAGACCACCCTGTCTATAGCGGTCACTTTCGGCAACCCTGTTATCAGCTGTGTGATACATCCACCTGTCTAAACAGACCACCCTGTCTATAGCGACCACTCTAGACAACCCTGTTATCAGCTGTGTGATACATCCACCTGTCTATACAGACCACCCTGTCTATAGCGACCACCCTAGACAACCCTGTTATCAGCTGTGTGATACATCCACCTGTCTATACAGACCACCCTGTCATAGCGGTCACCCTAGGCAACCCTGTTATCAGCTGTGTGATACATCCACCTGTCTATACAGACCACCCTGTCATAGCGGTCACCCTAGGCAACCCTGTTATCAGCTGTGTGATACATCCACCTGTCTATACAGACCACCCTGTCATAGCGGTCACCCTAGGCAACCCTGTTATCAGCTGAGTGATACATCCACCTGTCTATACAGACCACCCTGTCATAGCGGTCACCCTAGGCAACCCTGTTATCAGCTGTGTGATACATCCACCTGTCTATACAGACCACCCTGTCATAGCGGTCACCCTAGGCAACCCTGTTATCAGCTGAGTGATACATCCACCTGTCTATACAGACCACCCTGTCATAGCGGTCACCCTAGGCAACCCTGTTATCAGCTGTGTGATACATCCACCTGTCTATACAGACCACCCTGTCATAGCGGTCACCCTAGGCAACCCTGTTAACAGCTGAGTGATACATCCACCTGTCTATACAGACCACCCTGTCATAGCGGTCACCCTAGGCAACCCTGTTATCAGCTGTGTGATACATCCACCTGTCTATACAGACCACCCTGTCTATAGCGACCACTCTACAGCTGTGTGATACATCCACCTGTCTATACAGACCACCCTGTCTATAGCGGTCACTCTAGGCAACCCTATTATCAGCTGTGTGATACATCCACCTGTCTATACAGACCACCCTGTCTATAGCGGCCACCCAAGACAACGTTTTTGAGATATATTCGCACTCGGGTAAACCCCGGGCGTTGCCCGGGCCTTTCGTCTAGTCTGTTATAATTCAACAATCTGCTCTAATATTATCATGATGATACGATGATTTTGTAATGTAGAAAATTAGGAAAGACAAAATTCAGGATGACACGGCAATTTATTTGAGACAAGAATAATGATACAATTCAAAGGCAAGATACTATTCCTTTAACTTCCAATTACCGAGGGAACCAATTAATATTGATTTTATTCAACTTATCGAGTATTTTTCAAGGGACCGGGAAAAATGTTCACTTTATCGAGAGATTCGTTAAACAAACCTTTACTCGGGTAAAACCCGGGCGAAGCCGGGTACATCCATACAAGAATAATGATACAATTCCAAGGCAAGATACTATTCCTTTAACTTCCAATTACCGAGGGAACCAATTAATATTGATTTTATTCAACTTACCGACTATTTTTCAAGGGACCGGGAAAAAAATGTTCACTTTATCGAGAGATTCGTTAGACAAACTTTTACTCGGGTACGTCCGCTAGTATAATATAAATTTGAATTTAAAATATATGAAAAATAATATTACAAATTAAAATAAAATAGGTTCATTAGCCATGATGCAACAATATATAAATAGAATTTACGTTTTTATTTCGAATTTTTGGATAATTCGATTTTTGATTTCACCACTGATAAGCCATGCCCTCCCTCTTTCAATCTTTATTCATTGCAGTATAAGGACTGTATAGATATTGGTTTTGATTATATACATATTATTTATTTAGGTAACCCCCTATTTTATATAAATATTGAAATAAAGGTTTGTGTTGTATGTTTGTTTGTTTCGTGTATGTTCACACAATTTTTGATGTTTACGGGTTATGTATATATATACAGCTTGCACCACGCTGATGAGGGCCAACAGCCCGAAACGCGTCCGTGGTTAGCTTTTTCTTGATTAATCAAGAATGGGTATTTGGCCAATTCTGGAATAATTAAAAATCAACGAGAATAGTTGATGTTTATTCTGATATATGGGGCAAGTCATCAGCAACTTTCAGTTGCACGATAAGGAGATGCCTTTTTCTTAGTATATATATATATACTATGACTCGATGTATAAAATATCTGTAGGAGTTTTCTATTTTGGATCTTTTTATGAATTTTCTTATTTTTATCTCTATGGTTCAAACAGGTGAATCCATGTATGAAACTTTACGTGTAATACGAATATACATTCATGGACAAAAACTTGAGGAAGTTTCATGTATAAAGCACAAACATTTCAAACAACACAAACAATCTCCAAGAACTGAGGTCGGTAAACTGCGGCTCGAGAACCACATGCGGCTCTTTGGATGTAAAGCTCTTTATATAGTTCCATACGTAAATATTATTTATGTGAGTACTATTTATTGTTGGCAAGAAAATATTTGTGGCTCTTTAAAAACTTTGAAAGTTTGTTCACCTATCCCCCGATTTACACGGTACTTTTTTTACACGTTTTCGCTTTTACACGGTTTTCCAAATAAGTTTTTTTTTTGTATTTATCGCACTATACTAAATGCTAATGTGATTGAACACATGCGCTGTGTACACATCTCACGAGGAATCCCGAGCTTATGTGCTGACTGCATATTTTAACCTGTCAATGCATTTTATTTTTATTTCTGTGTACACCTATCCCCCGATTTACACGTTTTTCTCAGGAACGTATCTACCGTGTAAATCGGGGGATAGGTGTAATTGTAATTTTTGACTCTTCCAACTCAAAAGTTTGCCGACCCCGGTCCTAGAAGAATCTTTATATAAGACCAGTGTATCTTAATATAAAGGTTTGTATATTATAAACATAAACCACTCCTTATTTGCTTATTTAACGGCAGATTTCTCATACTTGTAAATTCGAACGTTCTCCTTCATAAATATAATAAAATATAATAAAAAGGATTTACCGCTTATGAACTATAAAGGAAAGACAATATATCCAGATGACACAAGAACCTATAGGACATGCAACAATTATCCTGGTGTAGAACTAACATCTACCCACATATTCTCAGGTCCAGTAATGGCCGATATCTTGCAGAAAATTGACATAGACCCAGAGCAGCAGCTTTACACACCCAAGATAGAGGACATTGCTACTGCTGTGATAGAGATGTATGGAGACATCTGAGGCTCTTCATTAGACACGACAACAACAACACATGTCTACCCAGAACAGAAGTTTTACACACCCAAGATAGAGATCATTGTGACTGCTGTGATAGAGATGTATGGAGACATCTGAGGCTCTTCATTGGACACGACAACAACAACACATGTCTACCCAGAACAGAAGCTTTACACACCCAAGATAGAGGAAATTGTGACTGCTGTGATAGAGATGCATGAAGACATCTGAGGCTCTTCATTGGACACGACAACAACAACACATGTCTACCCAGAACAGAAGCTTTACACACCCAAGATAGAGGACATTGTGACTGCTGTGATAGAGATGTATGGAGACATCTAAGGCTCTTCTTTGGACACAACAACAACACATATCTACCCAGAACAGAAGCTTTACACACCCAAGATAGAGGACATTGTGACTGCTGTGATAGAAATGTATGGAGACATTTAAGGCTCTTCATTGGACACGACAACAACAACACATGTCTACCCAGAAAAGAAGCTTTACACACCCAAGATAGAAAACATTGTGACTGCTGTGATAGAAATGTATGGAGACATCTGAGGCTCTTCATTGGACACGACAACAACAACACATGTCTACCCAGAACAGAAGCTTTACACACCCAAGATAGAAGACATTGTGACTGCTGTGATAGAGATGTATGGGGACATCTGAGGCTCTTCATTGGACACGACAACAACAACACATGTCTACCCAGAACAGAAGCTTTGCACACCCAAGATAGAGGACATTGTGACTGCTGTGATAGATGTATGGGGACATCTGAGGCTTTTCATTGGACACGACAACAACAACAACCACTGATGAGTTAAGATTTCCCAATAATTTTTCATCGCAATGAGGACAATAGAAAGTTTATTAAATTTTAAAAGAAGAAACATTCGTACTCAATTATTTTTCTTATAAAAAAAACTTGTTTTTATTCCTCTATCTTTTATATACAGTCATGGACAAAAATAAGGAAGTTGTACCTTTTATAGCATGATGTTTTGTCCATGAGTGTATATAAGATAGAGGAATAAAAATAAGTTTATTTAAATAAATAAAACATTTTAAAGCTCGAATGTTTGTTTTTCTTTTAAATAAAATAAATTTTCTATTATCCTTACTACGATAAAAAATTATTGAGAGGGCTTGGCTCATCAGTGGTAAACCCTCCCAGCGGTTTTGCTAATTCAATCTACCAGACCGCTTTTTAGAGCTCTAATACTGTATTGGATGTTTCTTTTTATATATGCTACACTGAAGGGTGAAATCTTAGATATGGTATTTAAGTAAACTATAGATTGAATTAGCGAAACCGCTGGGAGGTTTTACCACCGATGAGCCAAACCTTCTCAATAATATTTTCATCGCAGTAAGGACAGTAGAAGTTTATTTTATTTAAAAAATAAAGATTAGTGCCTAATGGTTTTATGTTCATGTAAAGATGGGGATCTATGAAACTTCGAAACTATTATAGACGCGTATGATTCTTTTAAAATTAAACAATTTCTACTGCCTTTACTGCAAATGAAACATTAATGGGAGGGCCTTTCTCATCAATGGTGAACCCTCCCAGCGGTTTCGCCATTTTAATATACTATACCGCTGTTATATTGCATTTTTCGGTTTTTCTTTTATAGTGAATACTGATGCTAGACTCTTGGAATGGGTATTTTAGATGAACTATAGACATAAGCTTTGAGGACAGTAGAAATACATACAATTATAAATATATAATATTCTTCTAGCAATCGCTCTTCCTCTAACATCAAATTGTCTTTTATTAGAGCATTTATATTATATTTACATTATATGGGGAGTTATGTTTGTTGTTGGTTATTCCTCAAGTCGTTTAAACTATCTCCATTAGGTTCCATTGTCTCAGCTTTTATATTATAGTCCTGGGGTTTTCCCAGAGGTCTTTTTTGGAGGATTTTATACATTTTAATAGATGTTCAGGACTGACTGGTTGGGAATCGCATTTGGGGCATTTCAGGGATGTTTTGAGGTTTCCATTAAATTTGAGCATTCTAAGATGTCCTGTTCGTAATCTTGAAAGCGCCGTTTGTTCTTCCCTAGTAACGGTAAGGAAAGAAGATTCGTTAGGAATGGGGGTGTACCAAGGATGGTTTAGGATAGATTTCCAGAAAGTGGTTATTTTTTGTTTGTGGATGGAAGAAATTTCTGAATAGATGATTTGGAAGTTATTGACTTATAATAACACATTAGTTTCAAATATATTGTTATGTGTCAACAAGTAACCGACAGATGGTATACGGGAGCCGTACAAATTATTTTAATTTTTGTTTATTGATGAGACAAAGGCGGGGATGTAATACTCAGATGGTTTATTTGGTGCAGTGCTGATCTCGTGGTCCAGTCCAGGAATATCATGATGTTCGGGGTCTCGCAGGGCCGGTTATAGGAGGGAATGGAGCTATAACTGTAGATTCTAATCGCCGGGTTGAAAATCCAAATAGGACGAAGATTAATTTATATATTGCACGTTGTATTTAACACATTGCCGCGAAACGGTGGTCAATGGTCAAATACAATTTATCTTCGTCCTCTCTGTGGTGCCGTTTCACTGATAAGTAATTAATTAAAATAAACAAAAATTAAAATAATTTGTAATGCTCCCGTGTACCATCGGTCGGCTATTTGTTAACACACAACAATATGATAAAGCACCCAGAGATAGATAGTGAATTGATCAGATGTATGGTCTACCTGTGCTGTGTGAGCAGAAGAGCTTAAATTGACTTGTTCCATTATATGTATGTTCCATATTTAAATACCTGTTTTCTTTCCTCTTTTCGTTCTCCACTTCTCCCATCCATATTTCCTTTTTTTCCCCAAATCCATATTCTTATTTTCCATAGGATTATTCAAATAATAATCTGTATATATTTACCATGTGTATATAATCTTTCTTCATTTTTACCCCTTTGTATATTTCCCACTTTCATGGGTTTCTCCGTCTTGTAACCCCAAGGAGAATCCTCTGTAAGACCTGTGTGTCTTAATAAAGTTTTTTTTGTGTGTGTGAATTGATCAGATGTAACTCTATGTATTAGACAAATTAAGTTTAAAATTCATTCAAAATGTCGAATAGTTTCAAAAATGAGGCAAATTAATTTATTTTATATACCAATATCATTATCTTAAATTACATAGAGTTTATATAATGCAAATCAATGAATATTTCTTACGTTTTTCACCAGGTGTTACAAGTTAAAGTAACATCCTTGATAAAACTTGCTCTTACAGCACATCATTTAGCAATACGAGAAAAGCATGGGTCAATTAGTGTAATTAAAAGGCAATCAATGAAATAAATACTCAATCAACGCTTACATATAAATAATCCAGTTCCTCTGCTTTTTTTTAACGCTTCTTTCCCATCTGTGCACATTTTATCACGAAGTTCTGATATCCCGACAAAATTTGTATCAACATGTTTCTATATAAGATATGTATCAGCTAATGGTCGTTTCTGTGTATTCAAATACTTTTATATTCTCTTGAAAATTGGGTGAATTTAGGTTGAAGAGTTCAAATTCAATCTTTTAAATGGTGAGTTGAACATGTTTCTCAATTAATCATCTAAATTGACAATTAAAAATATTTTATTGACACTTTTAGTTGATTGTTACAAAAATTAATAAGAAATTAAACAAATAAAATGATATTATTCACAATTTGGTGTTTAAATATTTAAAAAAAAACTGTTCTAAATTGAATTGTCTAAATTGACAATAGACAATTTTATTTACTCTTCTAATCAATTGTTACAGAAAGAAAAATTACGATCAAATAAAGGATAATATATAATAAAATAGTAAATAAAGGGTAGATAAAATGTAGAGGAATATATATAGTTGTGTATGTGTACAAATTTCTTTAGCAAGGGAGGTTTCCCCGCCTTGAGACAGTTCTCCTCCAGACAAGGTCTTCTTGAACACTCCTCAGTTCTACACCGAGGAAGTACTTATAGATGTGTGTCTTGGTAGACGCCAGTAAATTGATAAAACGTTGCATCCATTAATCTATGAATAGGACAATGATGATCGTAACAATCACCTATTTGCTATGCATAGGGTTTTTAGAGTTTTCATTTAATAAAATATAATAATAATTACTGATAATATACAAATCACCGAGAAAATTGACATCTTTAATGTCATTGATTATAATTAAGTTTCTTGCTCTAGCTTTCGGGATAACATGAGCACCTAGAAGTATAACTTCCTAGCAAATAGGTGATTGTTACGATCAGAATTGTGCTATTCATTGATTGGTAGATGCAACGTTTTATCAATTTACTGACTTCTGCCAAGACACACATCTATAAGTACTTCCTCAGCGTGGAACTGAGGAGTGTTCAAGAAGACCTTGTCTGGAGGAGAACTCTCTCAAGGTGGGGAAGCCTTCCTTGCTGAAGAAATGTGTATATATACAACTTGAAGATAGAAGTTGCCTAGCCGGCATTCATATTTCTGTAAAAATAGACACTTCAGACAGTTAAAGTTTTATTTTCTTAACGTTTCAACAAAAACCTTTTGTTTTCGTCAGGAGAAATAAATATACATTATTTGTGGAAACTGCTGGTTTAGCTTACTACCCAGTTACATAGTAGCTGGTAAAGTGGTCTTTAGCTGAATGTAAACACGCTACATTGCTCTGGTTATGACGATACGATCTTACGTTGCCTTCAGGAGATTTATCCTGAGCTGTCTTTAGACCTAAATCCTCTTCAACACTCTGCTTAATTGTAGAACGACATTTTAAAATATCACGCATGTGTTTCTTTTTGAACGAAAAATCTAAATTTATTTTAAGGAGAAATAACGATTATTTTCAACTTTAGGGATGAAGTAAGAAAGAATGAATTGTGAAGAGTAATGATAAACGGAAAAATAAAAATGTCCAGGGATGGAAAAAATCTCTCTGTATAAAAATCACTCTGCTTAATTCTAACGTCGTCACCTAATTGAATAATTATCTATGATAAAAGACGAACCACCCTCTACTGGTTGAAATACCCAAATATTAAGACAGAATAAGATTATTCAGAAATGAATTTAAGCTTAAGAAATCAAATATTTTTTCATAAATATGAATTACACCTTTAAAATTACAGAAAAACGTTGATTGTTGATTAATAAGAGAAAATATCATATAATTTTTTAATAAATCTTAGAATATAAATCTTGAAATCTATGTATATGATGTTATATTAAAATAATTATATAATATATTTCAACTGCGATATTATAACACTATGCGGCGCTGAGTTTGTTTAAACAAAAATTTAATGCCTTGATAAAGGTTTGGCTTTCAGCCAACCGAAAAATTGGCAAATAAATCTTTTATTCAATCCAATATATGCCTTTTTAATATATAATATAGAATTCTATATACACCTATTTTCCATGTAACTTTGTTCGGTGGTACCTATACTACAATAGGAACGATATAGAGAAGATTAGCATGGCCCCTGTGATACCTGTTCGGCGGTACAACTACTAAAATAGGAAGGATACAGAGAAGATTAGTATGGCCCCTGTGATACCTGTTCGGCGGTACATATACTACAATAGGAACGATACAGAGAAGATTGGCATGGCCCCTGCGCAAGGATGGAACACAAAATCGTGAAGCGGTCTATGTAACTTTGTTAAATTAGAATTTCTTTCGCTCTTTTTCCCTATTCCTCTTCTATAAATCGGGAATCTATTTATGCTAAAAAAAAGTAAAGAACCATGTACGTCAGGGTAGTATAAGTCTGTCTATTACTGTACTCTTTATCTAATAGAAAATTACTGAGGCTCTTCACGTAGGTCTTGTACAATCCAGCGGCCAATACATTACCGAAATTAATTCAATCACAAGTAAATGAAGACAAATGCAATTAACTATATGGGTGCGGCGGAGCCTTAGAAAATAGCCCACCCAACAGGTACTGTAGGTATCAGCTTGCCATGATTGGAGATTTTGCCAAGTATTTAAATAAAAGAAGAGGGAGGTGGTCTTGAAACCAAACATGGAAGGCTTTGGTAACTTGTTATTGAACTGGTTCCATTTAATTCTTCTTTGTCTTCTTCCGCGTAATATATCGCCAAGTAATCTCTTCTTTAACGGAAAGTTTAGGAGAGAAATTTTTCTTTTTTTTTGCGATAAGCTTAAAACACGGAAAAAAAACTTGAGAATATTTACCCCTTTCTCCCTTATTGTTTTTTTTTATTATTATTATTATTCCAAGTACACTTGGTACAGGCCATGATAATCATAGTGGGTAGAAGCTGGTGACTGCTTACTGTAAGTGCACCACATGTCTACTACACATGTGAAAGCAGTTCGATTTTTGCACTTTCAAATGTGCCTTATTGTAACAGGGAGAAGTAAAAAAATAATATTTAGGCCATAGTGTCCTTAATTTCTGCACAAATCGCAGCTTAAATCATAATTATCTCTCTCAGAAATCTGAGCAACTTTGAGGAAAAACAGTCAAAGTATCTTCTCTGCTTAATGTCTTTAGATTGGATGTAAACGATTGGATAACAAGTAAGTTTTTAATTATAAATGAGAGGTTCAGATGACATTGGTATCTCAACAATAGGTAGGACAGAAAGAAAACAAAAATAAGGCTAATTCGAACTAATATTGAATAAAAATAATAGTAAAAATTGTATTGACGAGGTTTTTTTTTTAAAGAAAATGCGATGTTAGAATGACATTTAAAATGATATTGCCACGTGGAAAATCAGGGAAGACCAACTTCGGGATGGGACAACAATTTATTTCAGGCAAGAACAAACTATGAATGGTAAACAAAAGATAAGCCACGAGGGAAATTTACAGAATAGCAAAATATAAACATAAAATTGAATACTCTGCTAAAATAATAAATACTTTGTTACAATATAAATATCTATTTATGCATCTAGATCCAACATGTCCTCACTGCCGGGAAGAGTCACAGACTGTGGATCACCTCCTCTTCTCCTGTCCAGCTTTTATGCTACACAGGCTACAGACAGCCCTTCTGCTTGGAGTACAAGACTTCAGCCCGACAGCCCTGCCCCTACTTCCTGACTCCCTGCCGGCCTGGAACTACCTGGTTACCCTCAGCACCCCCCCCCCCCCCCTAGACTAGACTTCTAGACTGTAGCTGTACAGCCCGGCTAGTTGGCGATTTACGCTCCAGGAGTCCGGGTTACCTCTATTTTCTCTCTCTCTCTCACAGGTTCAAATCCATCAGAGAGTTTAAATAGCCAGGCATGGTTCATGCAATTTGCAAAAACAAAGTCCTACTGGCTTCGGCATTGTTGTGATAATTGTGAATATTTACGAAAATGCATATATTCAGTATATAGTTATGACCATATATATTGTTTTATTCCATCCAGATGCAAATTGAATACAAATAAGAAAACCTAACTCCAAGTCATAATGGTAAATAAAAAATATATATATATAGAAAAAACATTATACAGAAATATACATACTAAAGATCTTAGCATTACAGAAAAGAGAATTCAATTTTTTGCTAAAAAGAGACAAGTAAACTGATATCATATCTACATTTCCGAAAGCTTTATTTGCCATCTTTAG
>CP092868.1:35905627-35916233 GCA_030710605.1 Cordylochernes scorpioides | reverse complement strand
GATTCTCTTGAGAGATACAGCAATAGGTGAAAAAAAAGGGCGAGAAATAAATTCAAATTTATCCAAAACTAAGAGAATTTCATAAAACAATAAAGAATAATCCATTGTTTTATTATCAAGGTAAACATACCAAACTTCCGGGGGATAAGTTTTTCTCAAAATATTTCAATTTACGAATCTCTAGAGTTTTCGGGAATGAAATTTAATGTAAAATGTTTTCTCCTGTAAAAGAGCTTTCGTGTCCGAAAGTTAGAAATTCATGAATTAAAATCTTTCGTAAAAAAATTATTCCCTGAAGCCTAATATTTAAAATTTAATAATAGAATTTCATTAAAAAACAAACGACTGAAACAAGCCATTTCCTTCACAGTATAAAATAAAGAAAGACTTTAACGGAAGAGAAGTACCAATAAAAAGTTAAATAGTGGAACCATGATGATACGGTAGAACCTACTTAAAGTAAGAGTACTAATGTATGGATATACGAAATGGCAATCCAATGTGTACTATACAAACGATAGACATTTGATCCTTTAAGAATATTACAAGGCCTCAGTGAGGATTGTCGCAAAGATCCCAGAATGCCTAAACCGATTTGTGAATGGTTCTTTGAAACCTAACAAAGGAAGAATTCAATTCGAAGAAACCTGTTTATTTTTCTGGCGGCTGTACGGAGACGACAAAGGAAGGATTAGGAGTTAGTTACGGTGGATTTTGGAGGTCCGGAGGGAGGTGAAGCATTGTTTGCGGGACCTGAATTCTGCGGGGACCCCATGAAAGAACACGTTAACAAGCTTTCCGTAGCAGCGTGAGTTCTAATGAATTGATCTGCTTCTTCTATCCACCATTAAAATATGCTTCTTTCAGACAACTCGGCGTGAGAAATGGCCAATTTTGTCGACAAAATACTCCTCAATTGTGAGGTTTTTTTGAGCGTTTACGGTGAATGGTGGCCTGCTGTGTTTTTTAAAGTTTCCTAGTTTTATTTTTTTTTTCCTTTTTTTAATCTCTTTGAGGTTTTCCCGTTCTTCACCTGTCTTCTTTTGCGTTATCCCTCCCCCCCCTCCCTTCTTCATCTTCACGTTAAATTGTTTTTGTTGTTAAGGTAGATATGCGACGTCCTTTTCCAGAAATTTTAATAGGCTTTTTTTCCACGTGGGGCATTTCAGAAAATCTATAAGAATAAAGAATAATTTTCTTCGCAATAAGTTTATTTGATAATATTTTTATTGGTCAGAGCTGACTGCTACAGGGCGCGTCCCAAGATGGTGTATAGGGAAATAACCTTCAGAAATGAAGGCCAGCTGCAAACAAGTAGAATAACTATGACGAATAAGCAGTCACGGAACAACAGCAGCATTGTTAGAAGAGGATAAAGACCTCCTTAAAAATTCTGAGTTTGACTGACCCAGTTGATAGACTTCAACAAGGGTTCCTCTCCAGGGATACAGAGGAGCAGTCTGTATTCATGTTAGAATCGGCAGCAAAGGCTTCCATGTTAGGAACGGCCTCAAATTACAGGCAAAGTCAGACTTTCACCAAACTATGCCTGGATCATAATGCCATGATTAACTAAATCTGCACCCCTACACCACATTCATGGACTCATTGAATTCATGTAATATTTGTACAAGGGGATAAGAAACAACAAGAAATGCTTATGCTTATTCAATGCTCTTTTTCTTTGTTGTTTATTTTATTTTTGGCAATTTTGTTACCTACTCTACTACAATATGAATTATTGTAAATAGTTTCACGCGCAATTATCCCGATCGGATATAGCGTGTCTTATTTGCAACTGGTAATAAATAAATAAAAAGAAAACTATAAGGGCTGGCCAGGCAATCTCTATCTTCAACATAAACCATTACAATAAAAAGATTAAAAGAGGAAAAGAGGAAAGAATTTCTAGACCTCAACGTATTTTTGTTTGAAACTCAAGCCCTCCCCTCTGTCTAAACACGATAAAGTCTATCTACGACATTCCTCAACTCAATATAAACAACTGTGGTGATAAGAGATCAGTATGGGAGATTGGTCTAATCTTCCCATATCCTCCCCAGACATAAAGTAAGATAGGATTTATGCATGGCTCCTTTTTTTTTAATGGCTCAAACCTGAATGCCTCATAACATGGCTAGACATAAAGAAAGAAAGGATCGTTTCATGGTGTGATAACAAATGGAAAAAGATTTATATATGACAGATCTTTTGTGGCTTGTACTTTACTATTTTCAAGTCATATTCTTAATGGCTATTCCTGCTGACTTCTATTCATAACTTTTCTATGTATAAAGAAATAATCGCTTTTATGGCGTTTTTGGTGGCTTAGCTCAACTAGTAATTTCATCGTATATAATGTTAAATGGCTTTATATATAGGATCTTTTAGTTTGGTTTATACTTTTGCTGTTTCTAACCTAAAAGTCTATAAAGATGTCAGGTAAGAATGGAATGATTTTACTTGATATAACTTGTATATAACTTGGCTGTTGGCCCTCGTCAGCATTAATGTACCTCAACAACTTCTCATAATTGTTATATAAAAAGGTTGTCTTATAAATCATGTGACGTTATTTAAACGTTAAAAAATACGAAAAAAAATTAGATAAAAATGAAGAATACTGAAAATATCGTGGATAGATACAATTACCAACATTTTAATCTTACAAAAACACCAACAAAAAACAAATAGGAACTGAATATAAACTTATTTGAGTTTAATGATAAATTGAAACAAATGGCAGCTATTTAAATTAATATAATGGAAAATTGCAATGGCGATAAGTTTATTTTTCTTGATCCTTATGGTCCTTCTTTGCGCGCGACTGAAGCAATTTACACCAAGCTTGTAAATCGGTCTACCAAAACAAACAAAAAAAGAAGAAGTAAAATATTTTTCGTTCTCACTTTCTTTTTGGTATGATATCTATTCGGTAATTATTCCGAACAATATTACAATTAATGTTACAAGGGTACAAGGGTAGAGAGAAGACCTTGAAGATTGGAAACTACAGGAATGAACAACATCAGGGAATGGCTGATCATTTCAACTACAAAGATATGTCACATTACACAGAACAAACAGAATTCTAGCAAAGAGTCACACGCCTCGTGGTAGCATTAACAAAAAGAAAGAATACGATAACTACTGAAGAACGAATGCTGTAACTACAACACAAAAAAATACAAATACAAATTCTTAAACATTTCTATAAAAAATAGACACTTCGGCCAGTTAGAGTTTTTTTATTTTCTCAACGTTTCGACAAAAATATTTTGTCTCCGTCAGGAGAAGTAAATAAAATAAAACACTTGGCAAGGCGTTAAAAAACGTTCAGAGGTTGCAAGGGCATTCTCACGTGATTTTTCGAATTAGTACAACATCTAAAGCTAAAGCGCGAGTCAAAAACAAATATCAAACTTGTCAAAGACTATGATCTTGGAAATAAAATTATATAATAATAAAATTATAATCAAAATAAATAAATATTATAAACATTATAAATGCACCTGCTGAAAATGAGCAAGATAGATTCCATCAAAGATCTTAGATATAAAAACCTCAAAAAAAAGTCTACACACATTATACAACTGGAATCTAGTTATAAATAAATAAATAACTAAAAGCTTTATGATTCGCTATAAATTCCAACTACGATAATTAAAATATAAAAGTCATTGAATAAGCCTGCAAAGAAATTCCCATCAACTTCAGAGCTGGTAGTATTTGATCTAATCAGTAGTTTCTCATGACATGGTTGAAAGTAAAAATTAATTTCTGATTAATTAGCAACATAAAGTAAGACGTAAACTTACAGTTTATGACCCATCATCTACTGCAAACCTTCAGTTTATAACCCTGGGATTTATTTACACTCAATCCGGGTGATTTGAGAGCATCTGAGCTTATCTTTATGTACAGCAATGATACTTGATTGTACTTAATTTATGACTTAAGGCTCATCTAGCAAATTGATCCTCAATTGCAGTGGTTTTCTATCGTTTTTTTCCCTTAACAGCGATACGCTTCAAGTTAGATTTTGGTGATAAAAGTTTTTTTTTTTTTTAGGTTGAAGTTTGAGGTTGTCTTGCTGGAATTCATAGTTCTTTAAAATAAGAAACACTTCGTCGAGAAAGTTTTTTTTTTATTGACATTTTGACAAAAATCATTTTGTTTTCGTTAGGACATATTTAGAATTTTTAGAGAAAATTTGAATTTATGAGCTTTGAAAAAATTCAGAATTCGATGTTTGAAAGACTATCTTCTCATAGTTTCAGGTTGGTAGTTCAAATGTAAATTGCTGGTCTTAGGAATGTGCGTATGGTAAGAGATATAAATTGCACATACATTCTTAAGTTTTGGATAACAATCCAAAATATAAATATATATTTATAATAATAACAATATATTTAGATAATTTAAATATTTTGTATTTTTGTGTGATATTTGTCTTCTCCGTCTTTTAAAGTATGTCTAATACGTCTTTCTTCTTCTTTCTTGTTCATAAGTCGAACATTCTGGATGTTGGACTGTTTGAAATAAATGTCTTCGGATTCGTCGCTCATTGCATATTTTATCTAAATTTCAAAATAATTTGAGTATTCTTCTTTAGTCTCTATTGACAATTTCAGGAAAATGCTTTTTGATATTTTTTGGACCATTTATGAAGAGTTATTAGTGGTTACACACTTGGTATAATATTTGAGTAGTAGTAAATGAATATGTTAATGAAAATGTCGCAACAGACAAAAAAAAATAAGATTTTAAAAAATAAATTATGTTAAAATCATAGGATTTAGTGATCTTGATGACAGAAAATGTTGCTCTACAATAGAATTTGCTATTAAAGACTGCCTTAATACATCGAATTCACCTCGTTTGTCCTAGAGGTAGCCATGTAATGCTATTTTGTGTTTTTCAAATTAATAAAATCTCCAATAATATATAATCCCTTCGTTGCCAATGTAGTATCTTGTATAATGAAGCAACCCCAACACACACAGGATAATATAATAGGTATTTATTCACATTCCAAATTACAAGAGTGTTTTAACATTGGTTAACACGAGAGTCATCAAAGTGGAAGATGACAAATATCAGAATATGGAGTTTATTTTACAGAGTATTCATTGTCAATTGATTATTCATTGATATATCACCGATATTTTAGGAGAGAGGGATATCCTCAACTGCTAAGTCTAGCTGACTTGCAGCGATTCGCAAAAATATTTAACCAGTCATCGGAATTTCAAAAAAAAAAAAAAAAATCTCATTTAAAAAATAATAGAATATTGTTCCCCATATTTTCAACGTTGATTCCCTTTAAATTTAGAATACATAATCCATGCTTTTGTGTATTGTTATAATTAACACTTCTATAGTAGTTATAAGATTAACCCAGACATGACTAGATCCTACAGGAACTGCAATAACTGTCATAACACCCAACTCACCGCGGACCATATATACAGTTGCCTGGCCATCCTTGCAGCCCTCTATATGGCAGACATCAATCCAGAAGAGAACATCCATACAAACAAGGCACCTCAGTTGACCGGTATTGTGATCAGGGTGTATGGACCGATCTTGATCTGCAGCCCTCTATATGGCAGACATCAATCCAGAAGAGGACATCCATACGGACAAGACACCTCAGGTGACCGGTATTGTGATCAGGGTGCATGGACCTATCTGATCTGCTCCATGGACAAGACACCACCACCAGTAGTTATTTATAATAGCTAGTAAAGATTTATTTGCTGTGAAAAAAAAAAAAAAAAAAAACACCGCAACATTTTTGTCACATGTTACCGATCCGAATGGAAAGAAAAAAATATTGAGAAACGTTGGCTTAGATTGTTATTTTATTGGATTTTCAGATATATAGGAATGTTTAGATGAGGGAGGGGGAGGCTGAAATGGGTTCGAGGGTCTATGGAGTGGCTAATGGTTGGCCCACTTCACGCTCTGATTGGCTGTTGTTCAGAAGGCCATTCAGTCATTGTTCTAATTTGTAAAGGAATTTCTGTATCTCTGTATCTCGCGGAAAATTCAGTAAATAATGGTACTACCCTTAGAAACTACTTTCTATTCAGGAGGTTGGTAGAAGATGGGATAGACCTTCGATTTCCGACAGTCACGACCTGAAATCAAATCCCGCATTGGACACTTTTTCTGAAAAAAAAAGTGATTCAATAACATCCCCCTAGTTCCAAAATAACTCTATTAGGTACCGCTCAAAAAGATCAATCTTTCTTATGATATTTACAACAATGAATACACATACACATAAAAGCCTTTATTAGGGACTTATTACATACAGATATTCCCAATTGGGTAAGGTAATAATCATCTTATGTTATTTACATAGGTAGTAAGATAGAAATTGAACTGGTTTTACTCTTCGTCTCAAAGTCATTCACTTGTTGACTGATCCTTACATAATGATGATCTAAAAAATTTATAATAAGCTATTGTCTTAGATTTGTTTGCTAATATAACAATGAATACTATATGAAGGCCAATCACATATTAAAACAAAGTGTCCATAGCGGGATTCGATCCCTGTTCATGGCTGTCGGGATTCGAGAGATTTAACCAATCGTCCACCGAGTAAAATATTTTACAGTTATCAGCGTCATGCGTTCTGTCACCGTTTGCTGCGCCACCACGTGGCGCGACGGTGACCTTGAGTGACGTAATGACAGGGTAGGAACAAGAAATCACTTGCTATCATTATCATATCATTTTATGTATATATCAGATTTAAAATATATTCATACAAAAAATCTAAATAATACATTTTTCAAATATCGTTGTGAAAATTTACATTTTTATTTTTGTATTTTAAAAACACACAAAGATTGAAGCGGGACGTTTCAAAAGAGTGCCATCCACGACGCCAATTTATAATTGTAAAGAATAGTAATAAAACATTTAATCGGGTAAAACCCGGGCGTTGCCCGGGTCATTCGGCTAGTAATATTATAATCAACATAATTATTGTAAAAGTACAACCCTATCATTGATTGCAAGTAACCAAACGGGGTTTCTGGTATACTGGTAAATGCAAAAGTTGAACTGCGCTTTCTACATGTAGAGACATCCTGAAGAGAGAAATTGCCTGGCCGGGAATCCTAGTTCTGTGAAAAATAGACACTTCGGCCAGTTAGAGTTTTTTATTTTCTCTTATATTCTTAAAAAAATGTTCTTTAACGCCTTACCAAATGCTTTATTTTTATTTACTTCTCCTGACGAAGACAAAAGATTTTTATCGAAACGTTGAGAAAATAAAAAATTCTAACAGGCCGAAGTGTCTATTTTTCACAAAACTATGTATAGACATGTGGTGTATTTAAGGTAACACCAATCGCTAACTACCCACCATGATTATCATGGCATATTTGGGATAAATACCACCACCACTTCTTTCTATTTACTATGGAAAATAAAACGGTGTATTTAGGCCCAAAAGTTAAATGTCGAATTCGACAAGATAATGGCGAATCTGAAGTAAAACTGGTACAAAGATATTATTCGATTTTTACAGAGCAGTAACAAAAAGAAAATAACAAGACCTAACATTTTTTTTTTATGCTTTGCTTTATCATTCCTTATTTTTCCTTTTGTTTTTTCTTTTTCCTTTCGCTTTCAAGGAATGCATATACAACAACAACAACAAGCCTTTATTGAGGACCTCTCGTCCTATAAAGGATTCGCCAGTTTACAGAGTAAGAGAAGAGAACTAAGAATACAGAGAGAAACCTATATGTAGTAGGTATAGTATAGTATTTTCTACACTGTGACTATATACAACAGCAGTAACAAGCCTTTTACTGGGATCAAAGTCCCATACAGGATTCGTCATTCTAATCCTGACAAAGATTATTTACATATAATTATTTACATCAATTAGATTATGTATATAGCTTTCCCTTCTCTTCAGCCGTCTTCCAAAATTTGAACAACGCAAACGCTCCAGCTCTGTTTCTCACCACCTCATTCAACAGGAGCTCGAAAGAGTCCCTCAAGGCCTATTTCACTGAGGAGCACTTCTCGTTCGTCTTTCAGCCCCATACATGGGAATGCATATACTAAATTCAAATTTCAAAATTTTAAAGCTTTAGTTCTTCGGTTAAATAATTTTAGCATAAGACGAAAGAGGTTCTAATAAAGGCTTATGTATGTATGTTTCATATATGTAAATATACGTGTTTTTATTATTTTATTCATATTTTTACCTTCTTTTTTCAATAGGCTTGTCGAATACACACACAAATCCATGTATAAGATTATATATTTAATAAAGGGCTTGTGTTATGATAAATTAGCGCGCCATCTGTTATCAAAATTCGAAACTATTATAGACGCGTATGATTCTTTTTTAAAAATAAATAATTTCTACTGTCCTTACTGCAATGGTAGATTAGACTGGCGAAACTGCTGGAAGGGTTCACCACTGATGAGCCAGGCCGTCCCATTAGTTTTTCAATTGCAGTAAGGACAGTAGAAATTGTTTATTTTTAAAAAAAGAATCATACATGTCTATAATAGCTTGTGTGTATATTTCTCTTTCATAAAAAAAGTTGTGACGTAACTTATTATTTTGTAATTATCAACATCTACTATTTTTTTCCAGATTATGGATATTTAAATTTATTCTTCCATTTCTAATTACGAATAGTTATTCATTTAAGTCTGTTATAAAATGTGCATTAATTTATTATACTATTTATCTTCATCTTTAACCTTCTGTTGCAATCAGAGGTCTTCAAGATTGTGTGCCCAATTGTTCTCCATTCTATTCAGATAGTTATTCTATTAGGAATAAGATTTACATAGGAATACATAGTATTCTTTGATGACGCATTCGATTTTACATAGGTAGTGAAATCGAAATTGAACTGGCTTTACTCTTCGTCTCAAAGTCATTCACTTGTTGACTGGTCCTTATATAATGATGATCTAAAAAATTTATAGTAAGCTATTGTCTTAGATTTGTTTACTGATATAACAATGAATACTATATGAAGGCCAATCACATATTAAAACAAAGTGTCCAGTGCGGGATTCGATCCCTGTTCATGGCTGTCGGGAATCGAGTACTATTATGTAATCGTACTATTCATGATTCAAGATAAAATTGTGAAAAACGTCCAAAAACTACACATATTTTCTGACAATGAATTTCTTTTTCATTTTAAATTGCTAGCTTTCAACCGATAATCTCGCTTCAACAGTCTTAATTAAAATAATTGACTATTTCTTAAAAGAATATTTCTTATATGAAATAGTTAATTGTTTTAATTAGGTCCGTTGAAAAGCGATTATCGCTCGAAAGCTTACAATTAAAAAAAATTCATTGTCAGAAAATGTTTGCAGTTTTTGGACTGGTATACTATACTGTTTGTAAAACGACATTTAAAAAGTATTCCCATCCCTGGACACTTTTATTTTATTTTTCCGTTTATCATTACTTTTCACAATTCATCCTTTCATACCTCATCTTTAAGGTTAGAAATAATGGTTATTTCTCCTTTAAATAAATTTTGATTTTTCATTGAAAAGAAACTCATGCGGGATAATTTTTAAATGTCGTTTTACAATCACAAGCCGCATTAGATTATATTGTATTACTAGCGGATGTGCCCGGCTTCGCCCGGGTTTTTACCCGAGTAAAGGTTTGTCTAACGAACATTTGTTAAAACAATTCTCTATAAACTTATTTAAAAAAGAAGATATATTTTGATAATTTGAAACTTGTAAATTTGAATCTCTCGATAAAGTGAACATTTTTTCCCGGTCCCTGTGTGCCGTGTCATCCTGAATTTTGTCTTTCCTAATTTTCTACATTACAAAATCATCGTTTTATCTAGTGAACATTTTTTCCGGTCCCTTGAAAAATACTCGATAAGTTGAATAAAATCAATATTAATTGGTTCCCTCGGTAATTGGAAGTTAAAGGAATAGTATCTTCGCCTTGGAATTGTATCATTATTCTTGTCTCAAATAAATTGCCGTGTCATCCTGAGATAATCTTACTTTTGATAAATAATATTTAAGATTTTATTATATATATTATATTATATATATATTACACGTTATTTGTTTTTTTGGCCGACTGTTTTACATATGGTGTTATCTTAAAATTGCTTGTTCTGAATATTTTTTTAGATTGAGATTATTAGCTAGTATGTAAAAAAATTAACTCTGTTGAAATTTAATTTTGTATTTATATATAAATAAAATTAACTCTGTTGATTTTTTTTGTATTTAATCGATAACAGCGAAGTTACGCATGTTAATGTTAGGGAAAAATATTTTGATGTTAAGCAAAACCTGCTCCATCTCGTTTTAAATAAATGTTGAAAATTTGGTTGAAATTGATGCATTGTAACGAAAGTTTTTAGTGATGTACACTTATGAAATTTGCATTTTATTAATATAGATGAAATACTTATATATTATTACTTATATAATATATAAGTGTATTTCATAATACAATATTATAATACATAATTAATACTTATATAATATAATATTTATATATTTACTAAAAACAAGCGAATCAGAACGAAATTTAAATTAGCTATAGCACTCGATC
>CP092868.1:35872601-35905527 GCA_030710605.1 Cordylochernes scorpioides | reverse complement strand
AGACATGCCTAAAACATAAAGAAGATTGAGAACAAAATGAATATGCATTAAGAGCTAAGCGCGGGTTCAATTCGAACAAAACAGACATATATAGTATTGATGGAAAATTTGCCGGGAGGAAATTGATCCATAGAAACACAGGGCGCCTCTCCCGTCAAAATAAACTTTAAAACCTGATGCCATCTATTAACCGCAAACTAGTGGCCACGGGTTGGTGACAAAGCCATTACACCAGCTTTGGCAAACTGAGAAGCGTCCACCTAGAGACCATGGTTTCTGATTAATGGCCCTCGTCAGCCTAGGGCGGACTTTATTCCATGAGATCCACACGGGATCTAATTGAATATTCACAATCTACCAAAGAGGTGTTTAACTGGCAAAGTGGCTGGGCTAAATCAATGGCCAGTATATAGATGAAATATAGATGGTTTTGACGTTCATTTTGATGGGAGAGGCGCCCTATGCTTCTATGGATATATAGCATAGTTTTGTTCCATGACCTTTATAATTGTGAGTAATAGGAACAACTCAAACTTTGTGAAAAGAGATGAAATCACGCGCGCGCGTTAAAATCTTCTAAAAATATTATTTATATGGAAAAAGTGGTAGGGCTTCTTTCATATCGATTTTTTTTTAATTTTTCTAAAGAAAATCATATGCAAAAAGAGATGCATTCTCTATTCAAAATGCATAAAAAAAACAATGCATTTGCAAATCTAAAAATAGTTTATTATACTTATAGAAAAATTGCAAAATATCTTTGTATATTCTGCAGATAAATCAGGCAAAAAAAACCCGCCCCCTTCAACTTTACTGAAAGGATCATTGGTCGAGCAAGTGAACAGGCTGAGTGATTTAGTAGCTGATTTTTCTTTGGAGGGAGAGTCATCTGAGGAGCTTGATTTAGAAAGGGATTTTTTAGGGCAATGACTCAACATCTGGGGAGAAAAGGCTCCTGGTACCTAATGGGTGCACCACCTGGATGTCCTTCCACGGATCAGCTTGAATGGGGGGGGACAAGTTTTACAAAAGACTTCGATGTTTTTGGATGAGTAACACTACCCAATCTTATTATCTAACAGTATTAGAGTCTTATCCTACCTTTAAATGCCAATTGATTGAAATAAATACACAATACACACAGCAAATAGGTGATTGTTACGGTCACCATTGTGATATTCCTAGATTGGTGGATGCAACGGTGGATTTTTATCACTTTAGACAATTTTGACCATTTAAAATAATTTTATTGACATCTTGTCAATACATGCAAAGTGCACAGTCTGCACTATTTAAAAAAAAAAAAAGATAATATGGATTATATTCCATATGTACAATGAATATGGCGACTTTGCCAACGCTGCAGAGTTTGGTGGAGAATCGCCAGTGGGTCTCCAATTATCACTTTAGAACCAGTAGAAGGCCATCGTATTCGAAAATTTGCATCTTTTCCACCAATAAAAAAGATACATGCTTTACCAAACGACCTGCAATCTTTATTTTAAGAAAGATAAATGGTCATTCTGTACTCGTAGACAATTGACAATTAAAATAATTTTATTGATATCTTGTCAATACATGCAAAAGTACAGAGTCTGCACTATTTTAAAAAGATAATTATGTATATACGAGTATGCGCATCATACTATGTACAATGAATATGGCGCCTCTGCTACCGCTGCAGAGTTTGGTAAAGAATCGCCAGCTGGTCTCCAGCGACACCACGTATTTCGCGATCTACGAAAATCGGTACCCGTAGAAAGACGTCTTGCCTGAGAGCTTGTATGATGGTTTTCTTATATAAAAAATCTCTTCTCTCCGACCTGTGTTTCTTCTTCTGTAAAATAAATGGTATTATTCTTTGTACAAAAATGATATAGAGCATTTTCTGGAAAGTCCTATATTAACACAAAGCAATAACGCGCCATCTATACATATAAAATAAAAAGTTTTAAAAGCGCGAATGTTTCTTTTATACATAAAACAAACTTCTACTGTCCTTACTGCGATGAAAAAATATATTGGGAGGGCTTGGCTCATCAGTGGTGAACCCTCCCAGCGGTTTCGCCAATTTAATCCACCAGACCGCTTCTCAGAGCTCTAATACTGTATTGGATCATTCTGCTTTTATATGGCGCCATTATAGATGGCGCGTTATTGCTTTGTGTTAATTTATTCCTAATGGCCTTGTATTTATAGTTTGCTGAAGAGCATTGCTCGAAGCAAATATTTAAATGTAATGCTACTGTCCTATAAGCTTATGTCCATAGTTTACCTGAAAACCATTTCTAAGATTCCATTCTTCAGTGTAGCATATAAAAGCATAATGATCCAAAACAGTATTAGAGCTCTGAGAAGCGGTCTGGTGGATTAAATTGGCGAAACCGCTGGGAGGGTTCACCACTGATGAGCCAAGCCCTCCCAATATATTTTTTCATCGCAGTAAGGACAGTAGAAGTTTGTTTTATGTATAAAAGAAACATTCGCGCTTTTAAATCCTTTTATTTTATATGTATAGATGGTGCGTTATTGCTTTGTGTTAATTTATGCCTAACTGGCCTTGTCTTTATAGTTTGCTGAAGAGCATTGCTCGAAGCAAATATTTAAATATAATGCTACTGTCCTATAAGCTTATGTCCATAGTTTACTTGAAAACAATTTCTAAGATTCCATCCTTCAGTGTAGCATATAAAAGCAGAATGATCCAATACAATATTAGAGCTCTGAGAAGCGGTCTGGTGGATTAAATTGGCGAAACCGCTGGGAGGGTTCACCACTGATGAGCCAAGCCCTCCCAATATATTTTTTCATCACAGTAAGGACAGTAGAAGTTTGTTTTATGTATAAAGAAACATTCGCACTTTTAAATCCTTTTATTTTATAGTCCTATATCAGTTTGATGTATGGCAGTAAAATTTTAAATAAATGTTTTGATATAGAAAGCTTGGATGAGAAGAATGGATCCACGTGAAAGCAAATCAAGATGGAAGGCGATTTTGAAATGTCGATTATACACTACGGGTAGAGTTAGAGACTTCAGTACGTTCAAGAAACATGGGTTAACAACAACAACATAAAGATTTATTGAGACCTTTTAGTCTTATACAGATTCTCCTAGCAGAAATGTAGGGTACTTGCAGGAAAAATGTAATAGTACCTTAATGGAACCTGGGTTAACGAAAAAAACTAAGTACTGTACGCTCGATATGGTATAGGTGCTACAAGGGGAATATATTCCCAATTATTCCATAATATGATGAAGGACTTTTCCAAAATGTTCTATTATTCTTTTTAGTAAAAATTTGCGATGATACATTCAACTCTTTTATAAAAATAAAGGTTACTTCTCCCTCAAAACAGTCATCAAAACTAGACGCCATCTATTGACAGTCTCTAGCGGCCTCAAGTCGGTGGTAAAGCAACAACACCAGTTTTTGCCATAGATTTGACCTAGCCTTTTTGCCAATCAAGCATCTCTTTGGTAGATTGTGAATATTTCATTTGATCCCTTGTGGATCTCACGTTATAAATTCCGTCCTGGACTGACGAGATCATTAGCCCTAAACATGGTCTCCAGATGGAGGCTTCTCAGTTTGTTAAAGGTGGTGTCGTGGCTTTGTTACCAACCCAAAGCCCATAGTTTTGATGTCTATTTTGACAAAGTTGATCTTTATTTTTATACTAGCCGAATGACCCGGGCAACGCCCGGGTTTTACCCGATTAAATGCTTTTATTCAAATACTATTCGTTACAATTATAAATTGGCGCCGTGGATGTCATTCTTGTGAAACGTCCCGCTCCAAACTTTGTGTCTGAGAAGCGATATTTTTATAAAGAGATGATCTGGCTTTGTGTCTTCTGCTCGAATGAATGTTTTTATGTTAGAATTTTGTTCCTGCATACTAAAAATGAACTGGTTTCACCCGTGGTCTCTGCTTTTTGGAATTTTTCCGGATATAATTTTGTATCTGATAATCAAATATGATACAGCAATATTGTCATCATCATTTTCTGAATAAAAACAACTACTTTTTTCTCAGAACCTGTCAATTTATTTTTCTTGACTAAAAATCCGAGAAATATATTTTTCAGATTTTTCTCTATGTCCTGTTAAAACACGTTTTACATGTCCATTAGGTCAGCTGATATTACCTCCCATCTTCGCCGCTAGAGGCGCTGCTTGCGAGCGAAAGGGCAAATTTGCAACGCAATTTGCAACTAACTTGTATACATACTTGTATACTTGTGTACATAGACCATAAATCTGTACATAGACAGGAAAAGCACATATATTTTAATAATATAAATGAGTTTTAAAAATGTAAAAAAAAAAAATGCATCGGGCGGGAATCGAACCCGGGGCGCCCCCGTGGCAGGCGAGCATACTACCACTGAACCAAAAGCAAACGGTGGCAGAATTTTTGATGACTCTGATATTTGTATATTTTAATATTAATATTCTCCCGGCAAAATTGCCATCTATTTTTACTCTTTTACTATTATCTGAAAGCCTGCAATCCTTTCCATCATGTGACCTTGAAGACAGAGTATACCAACAGAGGATTTCTGACTTGCAGCAAAAAGTTTAAGATATCGCCATACAGGTCACGTAGAAATTAGTTGCAGACATCGACGTCAATAGAATTTGTAGCAAAAGGATGAAACTTCCGCTAAAAAGATGTTCGAAACAACCATTTACAAATACATTCCCCAATGCAGGTCCCATAGGAATTGATTGCAGACACCGACCAATAGGAAGGTCACCAAGTTGCACCAAAAGGGTGGAGTTGTCGCCAGAAAGGCGCAAACATACAAACCACATTGGCAGGTCGCCCAAGTAAGTCCCACGGGGAAAGGAAGATACCAGGAGAGAATGACCAACTTGCAGTACAAAGGGCGTAGCTGCCGTTAAATGAACCCCGTAGGGAATAACGATCTCAGGAAACAGACAGGTCAAACAACAACCTTCGATATCAGACGAAGCTGTCGCCATAATGTCGCAGACGAACACGTGGCAGAAGGCTCCTTTAGGGGGATTGTTATCATCAAAAGGGTAGACAGGACGAATAAACAACCTAAGATATGGCTGGACAAACATGGAAGGATTGACAGTCGTTTACATCCTTTTCAACCACGTGGCAACCCTACATCTTCACCTTTTTTGATCCTGATATATTCAGAACCCATAAATTTTGGGGCATTGGGATTTATACTTGGTTAAAGCGTTAATGAGATCATGTGTGAACGCATATAACTTTTATATTTTTTTTATTATACCATTGTGACTGAATCCATGGATCAAATATACAATCTTGGTAGGGTTGGAATATAGGTTCTGTTTTGAGGCTTCCATGCAGCCAAAAACAACAAAAAGCTTTTAGTCTTAAACAGATTCTCCAAACAGAAATGTAAGATACATGCAGGATAAACAGTAATAGTACCTTAATGGTAATATGATATTTATATACAGGAAAAATTATATAAAGACAGATGCTGGGTAAATTAGGGAAAACCAACTTCGGGATGAGATAACAATTTATTTCAGGCAAGAACAAACTATGAGTGATAAACAAAAGATAAGAAAAAGAGGGAAGTGTACAGAGTATAGCAAAATATAAACATGAAAAATAATACTCTGCTAATAAAATAATGAATACTTTGTTACAATATATTCACCGTAATAATATTCTTCGCCAAGTAATAAGAACAACGTTTTTGGAACAACTTTATATTTATTCTGAGTCCAAAGGCGATCCATCAATTAAGTTTTTATAAAAGGGTGTACCTGGATCTGTAAAGAAAGAAAAAAACAATTTTTTCTCAAAACATTTTGAGAGATTGATCCCTCTTTATCAATTTATTGCACAGTAAACTTACACTTACTGTAATACTGAATCCATCAGCCATAACTGTGGCATTTGATATCCTCTCTGCAGAAGAAGTCTACTTAGCAAAGGAAACGAACCTCCTTGCCAAAAAGAATAGCAACTATCAACTAATTTATTTGTTCTTCCATTAAATCCTCCTTTATAACCCATTTGACGACTAGTTAACCACCTCATTATTCAAATAATAATAAAAAAATAATAAAAATAAATAAATAAATAAATAAATAAAAGTACAAGTGTCCCTAGGGGGACATAGCGCTCTAAGTCGAAATAAAGAAATAAAGTAATACTGTAATAAATTGATAAAGAGGGAGCAATCTCTCGAAATATTTTGAGAAAAAAAATATTTACAGATCCAGGTACATCCTTCTATATATAAAATTATATTTATTATAAAGAAACCCGGCCCTGTGGATTACTTGTTCATTTTGTTAAATTGTAAAGGCGAGAATGAATATACACAATAAAACATTAATTTTATTAATAAACAACAAATGATAAGCATGCAAGCTGTTATTTTCAGAATGTCTATCTATTCAACTAGAGGAGAAGCATAGGTCACAGTTACCATCAAAGGCTGGGATGAAATACAGTAGAATCTCCCTGTAAAGGACACCTAGTTGCAGAGCCAAAGTGTCCTTTTATGGAGAAGTGTTTTCTTACTGGAGAGTTGCTTCTTAATAAAAAAATGTCAATTTTGAAAATTAAAACTGTCCTTTGTAGAGAGGTGTCCTCTAGCGAGAGTGTCTTCACATGGAGGTTCAACTGTATTTCTAAAAAACACTAAATTTTCAAAACAATTTGTAAGACGCTTAGTATGCAAACTATTCATTTTCAGATTAGCTATTCATTTAACTAGGACTGTAATAGTTGTAAGTGACCAAGAATGGCAGAAGTCATGTAAAAGATCCCATCTGGTAACCAACCAATCAGAGGACGACACGCGTGGGCGAGAGGCAGGAATTAGTATGCTATCAATGTGAAGCGGCTGATCACTGATAAATTAGGCCTAAGTTCAAACTGCATCTGACTTGTTAATTATAGGGTGCAATGTCATGATGGACACACTTATTTGGTTACCTAGGGGTCACTGGCAGTCTGGCCGTCTAGCCTAGCTTGTTGCTGGTTGTTTATACTTATATGCCCGGATAGCTCAGTCGGTAGAGCGTTAGAGCGTCTTTTTTTTTTTTTTTTTTTGTGCAAAGAAAAACTACTACAGTAAACTTAAATAATTCAAACGTCTTCAATTTAAAAACTTCTTTAATTCGAATATTTATCTTGGTCCTTAGAATTTAGATATTGTTGCACCAGGTGGCGGCTTGGCAGACTCTTCAACCTTGATTCTCTTCTGTGCCGAGTCTTGCATCTTACCAGAGCGTGTTTCAACCATCCTACAAATTTATATAAGGGAATAATGAGATAACTCTACTTTAAGTAGCCTCCAGAATTATTTATTTATTTCTCACATCAAAGAGAGTAGTGAAGTTACACAGTGTACCTAAATACAAATGATGATTCTATAATACATATATTCTGTTTATAATATATATATTCTGTTTATTAAAATAAATAAATATATAATATAAATTTGAATTTGAAATATATGAAAAATAATATTACAAATTAGAATAAAATAGGTTCATTAACCATGATGCAACAATATATAAATATAATTTACGTTTTTATTTCGAATTTTTGGATAATTCGATTTTTGATTTCCCACTGATAAGCCATGTCCTCCCTCTTTCAATCTTTATTCATTGCTGTATTAGAGCTGTATAGATATTGGTTTTCATTATATACATATTATTTATTTAGGTAACCTATTTCATATAAATATTGAAATAAAGGTTTGTGTTTTATGTTTGTTTGTTTCGTGTATGTTTCCACAATATTTGATGTTTACGGGTGAAACTATGACTAGATGTAGAAAATATCTGCAAGGAGTTTTCTATTTTGGATCTTTTTTATGAATTTTCTTATTTTTATCTCTATGTATCAAACAGGTGAATCCATGTATGAAACTTTGCATGCAATAGGAATATACATTCATGCACAAAAAACTTAAGGAAGTTTCATGTATAAACCACATACAATTTAAACAACACAAACAATTTTCAAGAACTGAGGTCTGCAAACTGCGGCTCGAGAGCCACACGCAGCTCTTTGGATGTGAACGGTTCTTTATATAGTTCCATACGTAAATATTATTTATGTGAGTACTATTTATTGTTGGCAAGAAAAAAAGTGTGGTTCTTTAAAAACTTTGAAAGTTTGTAAATTGTAATTTTTGACTCTTCCTACTCAAAAGTTTGACGACTCCTGGTTTAGAAGAATCTTTATAAGACCAGTGTGTCTTAATATAAAGGTTTGCATGTATTATAAACATAAACCACTCCTTATTTGCCTATATGACGGTTGATTTCCAATACATGTAAATTCTAACGTTCTCATTTATAAATATAATGAAATATAATAAAAAGGATTCACCGCTTATGAACTATAAAGGAAAGACAATATATCCAGATGACACAAGAACCTATAGGACATGCAACAATTATCCTGGTGTGGAACTAACACCTACCCACATATTCTCATGTCCAGCAATAGCCGCAGCCTTGCAGAAAATTGACATGACCCAGAGCAGCAGCTTTACATACCCAAGATAGAGGACATTGTGACTGCTGTGATAGAAATGCATGGAGACATCTGAGGCTCTTCATTGGACACGACAACAACACATGTCTACCCAGAACAGAAGCTTTATACACCCAAGATAGAGGAAATTGTGACTGCTGTGATAGAAATGCATAAAGACATCTGAGGCTCTTCATTGGACACGACAACAACAAAACATGTCTACCCAGAACAGAAGCTTTACACACCCAATATAGAGGACATTGTGACTGCTGTGATAGAGATGTATGGAGACATCTGAGGCTCTTCATTGGACACGACAACAACAACACATGTCTACCCAGAACAGAAGCTTTACACACGCAAGATAGAGGACATTGTGACTGCTGTGATAGAGATGTATGGAGACATCTGAGGCTCTTCATTGGACACGATAACAACAACACATGTCTACCCAGAACAGAAGCTTTACACACCCAAGATAGAGGACATTGTGACTGCTGTGATAGAAATGCATGAATACATCTGAGGCTCTTCATTGGACACGACAACAACAACACATGTATACCCAGAACAGAAGCTTTACACACCCAAGATAGAGGACATTGTGACTGCTGTGATAGAAATGCATGAATACATCTGAGGCTCTTCATTGGACACGACAACAACAACACATGTCTACCCAGAACAGAAGCTTTACACACCCAAGATAGAGGACATTGTGACTGCTGTGATAGAAATGCATGAATACATCTGAGGCTCTTCATTGGACACGACAACAACAACACATGTATACCCAGAACAGAAGCTTTACACACCCAAGATAGAGGACATTGTGACTGCTGTGATAGAAATGCATGAATACATCTGAGGCTCTTCATTGGACACGACAACAACAACACATGTCTACCCAGAACAGAAGCTTTACACACCCAAGATAGAGGACATTGTGACTGCTGTGATAGAAATGCATGAATACATCTGAGGCTCTTCATTGGACACGACAACAACAACACATGTATACCCAGAACAGAAGCTTTACACACCCAAGATAGAGGACATTGTGACTGCTGTGATAGAGATGTATGGAGACATCTGTGGCTCTTCATTGGACACGACAACAACAACAATACAGTATATACACCCAAGATAGAGGACATTGTGACTGCTGTGATAGAGATGTATGGAGACATCTGTGGCTCTTCATTGGACACGACAACAACAACAATACAGTATATACACCCAAGATAGAGGACATTGTGACTGCTGTGATAGAAATGCATGAAGACATCTGAGGCTCTTCATTGGACACGACAACAACAACACATGTCTACCCAGAACAGAAGCTTTATACATCCAAGTTAGAGGACATTACAACTGCTGTGATAGAGATGTATGGGGACATCTGAGGCTCTTCATTGGACACGACAACAACCACTGATGAGTTAAGATCTCCCCATAATTTTTAATCGCAGTGAGGACAATATAAAGTTTATTAAATTTTAAAATAAGAAATATTCGTACTTAATTATTTTTCTTATTAAAAAAAAAAACAACTTGTTTTTATTCCTCTATCTTTTATATACACTCATGGACAAAACATGATGTTTTGTCCATGAGTGTATATAAGATAGAGGAATAAAAATAAGTTTTATTTATATAAATAAAACCTTTTAAAGCTCGAATGTTTGTTTTTATTTTAAATAAAATGCATTTTATATTATCTTTACTATGATTAAAAATTATTGAGAGGGCTTGGCTCATCAGTAGTGAACCCTCCCAGCGGTTTCGCTAATTCAATCTACCAGACCACTTTTTAGAGCTCTAATACTGTATTGAATCATTCTTCTTTTATATGCTACACTGAAGGGTGGAATCTTAGATATGGTATTTAAGGAAACTATAGATTGAATTAGCGAAACCGCTGGGAGGGTTTACCACTGATGAGCCAAACCTTCCCAATAATTTTTCCATCGCAGTAAGGACAGTAGAAGTTTATTTTATATATAAAAAAATATATATTAATACTTAATGGCTTTATGTTCATGTAAAGATGGGGAGCTATGAAAATTCGAAACTATTTTAGACGCGTATGATTCTTTTAAAAAATAAACAATTTCTACTGTCCTTACTGCAATGGAAAAATTAATCGGAGGGCCTTGCTCATCAGTGGTGAACCCTCCCAGCGGTTTCGCCAGTTTAATCTACCATACCGCTGTTATATTGCATTTTTCGGTTTTTCTTTTATAGTGATACTGATGCTAGACTCTTGGAATGGGTATTTTAGATGAACTATGGACATAAGCTTTTTGAGGACAGTAGAAATACATACAATCATAAATATATAATATTCTTCTAGCAATCGCTCTTCCGCAAACATCAAATTTCTTTTGTTAGAGCATATATATTATATTTACATTATATTAGTAGTTATGTTTATTGTTGTTGTTGTTGCTTATTCCTCAAGTCGTTCAAACGATCTCCATTAAGGTTTCATTGTCTCAGCTTTTCTATTATAGTCCTGGGGTTTTCCCAGATGTCTTTTTTGGAGGATTTTATACAATTTAATAGATGTTCAGGACTGACTGGTTGGGAATCGCATTTGGGGCATTTCGGGAATGTTTTGAGTTTTCCTTTAAATTTGAGCATTCTAAGATGTCCTGTTCGTAATCTTGAAATCGCCGTTTGTTCTTTCCTAGTAAGGGTGTGGAAAGAAGATTCGTTAGGAATGGGGGTGTACCAAGGATGGTTTAGGATAGATTTCCAGAAAGAGATTATTTTTTGTTTGTGGATGGAAGAAATTTCTGAATAGATGATTTGGGAGTTATTGACTTATAATAACACATTAGTTTCAATACAATATAATGCGGCCTATGATTGTAAAATGAAAATTGCAATTATACCGCGAATGTTTCTTTTGAACGAAAAATCGAAATTTATTTTAAGAAGAAATAGCGATTATTTCTAACCTTAAGGATGAAGTATGATAGGATGAATTGTGAAGAGTAATGATGAACGGAAAAATAAAATTGTCCAGGATGGGAATCGAACCCACAATGTTCCGCTTACTGGGCAGATGCCGTGTCCAGGGTAGCCTAGTGGACATTTTTTTCGTTCAAAAGAAACATTCGAGGTATAATTGCAATTTTCGTTTTACATTAGTTTCAAATATATTGTTGTGTGTCAACAAGTAACCGACAGATGGTATATGGGAGCAGTACAAATTATTTTTATTTTTGTTTATTGATGAGACAAAGGCGGGGATGTGATACTCAGATGGGTTATTTGGTGCAGTGCTGGGCTTGTGGTCCAGTCCAGGAAGGTAATGATGTTCGGGGTCTCACCGGGCCGGTTGTAGGAGGGGTTGGAGCTGTAGCTGGACCTTCTAAATCGCCAGGTCAAGATCCAAACAGGACGAACATTAATTTATTACCCCACGTTGTATTTAACACATTGCCGCGAAACGGAGGTCAATGGTCAAATACAATTTATCCTCGTCCTCTCTGTGGTACCGTTTCTCTGATAAGTAATTAATTAAAATAAACAAAAATTAAAATAATTTGTACTGCTCCCGTGTACCATTGGTCGGCTATTTGTTGACACACAATAATATGATAAAGAACTCAGAGATAGATAGCGAATTGATCAGATGTATGGTCCACCTGTGCTGTGTGAGCAGAAGAGCTTAAATTGACTTGTTTCATTATATGTTTGTTCCATATGTAAATACCTGTTTTCTTTCCTCTTTTCGTTCTCCACTTCTTCCATCCATATTTCCTCCCCCCCCCCCCCCCCCCCAATCCATATTCTTATTTTCCATAGGATTATTCAAATAATAATCTGTATATATTTACCATGTGTATATAATCTTTGTAAAAAGAGATGAAATCCTCTGAATAATGTAAGTATAAGAGTTCAAGGCATGCGAGGATGCGTTTCTTAAAGATTTTAATATGGGCGAGCTTTCGGGTTATCAACCCTTCTACAAGGCAACATATCTGAGTAAAAGTGCATCTTATATACATATCCATATTGAGAAAATTAGCATATATACAAGAAAACTATAAATATATTAACATAATTGGTGAAAAAGTAAAATAAGAGAAAGCTGCGTGTTCTGAGTATGCTAAGAAGTAAAATCAAAAATAGTTGTACAAAAGGATACGGTTGAATTTAAGACTGCAATAGTATAACGATCCAAAATAAAATAAAATAAAACGCTCTAGCAATGGTCACCTAAGGTACACTATGGCAATATTGCATTGTATATATCGGGGATGTCTATATGTCTGTTAATACTGTTATGTCTTAAAGAGAGCAACGCCTCGACGACCAACCTTCTGTATTTGTTCGTGATTCCTGAGTAATATGCCTGTGGTTGAGAAGGACTGACAGACAGGACACTCTTTCGATACTTCTCAACCACAGGCATATTACTCAGGAATCACGAACAAATACAGAAGGTTGGTCGTCGAGGCGTTGCTCTCTTTAAGACATAACAGTATTAACAGACATATAGACATCCCCGATATATACAATGCAATATTGCCATAGTGTACCTTAGGTGACCATTGCTAGAGCGTTTTATTTTATTTTATTTTGGATCGTTATACTATTGCAGTCTTAAATTCAACCGTATCCTTTTGTACAACTATTTTTGATTTTACTTCTTAGCATACTCAGAACACGCAGCTTTCTCTTATTTTACTTTTTCACCAATTATGTTAATATATTTATAGTTTTCTTGTATATATGCTAATTTTCTCAATATGGATATGTATATAAGATGCACTTTTACTCAGATATGTTGCCTTGTAGAAGGGTTGATAACCCGAAAGCTCGCCCATATTAAAATCTTTAAGAAACGCATCCTCGCATGCCTTGAACTCTTATACGTATATAATCTTTCTTCATGTTTACCCCTTTGTATATTTCCCACTTTCATAAGTTTCTCCGTCTTGTAACCCCAAGGAGAATCCTCTGTAAGACCTGTGTGTCTTAATAAAGGTTTTTTTGTGTGTGTGTGAATTGATCAGATGTAACTCTATGTACTAAACAAATTAAGTTTAAAATTCACTCAAAATGTCGAATAGTTTCAAAAATGTGGCAAATTAATTTCTTTTATATACAAATATCATGATCTTAAATTACATAGAGTTTATATAATGAAAATTAATGGATATGTCTTACGTTTTTCAACAGGTGTTACAAGTTAAAGTAACATCCTTGATAAAACTTGCTATTACAGCACATCATTTAGCAATACGAGAAAAGCATGGGTCAATTAGTGTAATTAAAAGGCAATCAATGAAATAAATACTCAATCAACGCTTACATATAAATAATCCAGTTCCTCTGCTTTTTTTTAACGCTTCTTTCCCATCTGTGCACATTTTATCACGAAGTTCTGATATCCCGACAAAATTTGTATCAAGATGTTTCTTAATGAGATAAGTATCAGCTAAGGGTCGTTTCTGTATTCAAATACCTTTATATTCTCTTGAAAATTAGATGAATTTAGGTCGAAGAGTTCAAATTCAATCTTTTAAATGGTGAGTTAAACATGTTTCAATTAATCATCTAAATTGACTATTCAAAATAGTTTATTGACATCCTTAGTCAATTGTTACAAAATTAATGATAAATTAAACAAAGAAAATGATTTGAAAAAGCAAAAATCAATTACAGGTAAAAAGTTTATTTTCAATTTAAATTTGCAAGCTTTCAAGCAAATATACTGCTCTTTAACGGGCTGATATTCTATGTACAATATCTTAATAATATTTATACATATATACATATATGACATAATAAAAATATGATTTTTATTATTCATTAATATAATTAAAATTTTATAGTCATAACCATAATATATTATTAAAATTGTTCTCATAATATAACTAAAATTATAATTTAAATAATCAAAGAACTAAACACAGAATTAATTTTTAAAAATGTAAAGAAATCCTAAACAAAAATAATATAACCTAATATTTGCTTTTTTTTATATAATAACTAGCGGATGTGCCCGGCTTCGCCCGGGTTTTACCCGAGTAAAGGTTTGTATAACGAACATTTGTTAAAACAATTCTCTATAAACATATAAAAAAAGAAAGATATATTTTGATGATTTGAAACTCGTAAATTTGAATCTCTCGATAAAGTGATCATTTTTTCCCGGTCCCTTGTGCCGTGTCATCCTGAATTTTGTATTTCCTAATTTTCTATATTACAAAATAATCGTTTTATAAAGTGAACATATTTTCCCGGTCCCTTGAAAATACTCGATAAGTTGAATAAAATCATGGTCGTGAATCTCTCGATAAGGTGATAATTTTTTCCCGGTCCCTGTGTGCCGTGTCATCCCGAATTTTGTATTTCCTCGATAAAGTGAACATTTTTTACCGTTCCCTGTGAGCCGTGTCATCCTGAATTTTGTCTTTCCTAATTCTATACATTACAAAATCATCGACACGGGATATCATTTAATGTTGTCTAAAGGGGGTTAAGAGAGCAGTCTCTTTCAAATGAAAAATGCTTTAATTAAGCAGATGTTTAAAGTATAATATATGAGAGAGGCAATCTTACAGGTTGTCGACGCTGTAAAATCCCCAGAGAGAGTGTTTTTGTAGCATCATGCTGTGACTCACACAATGACCCAAGGTCATCAGGAGCAGCAAACTAAGCCTATCTCCGTCTCAATGGTATCGCTGCTTGCGAGTTAAATATACAAATCTGCAAATAACTCTAAGGATATTCAAGATATTCAAGAAATTTTTTTTCGTAAACCTTTCCGGGGATACACCTCATAATATCCCAAAATTTCACGCCGATTGGATGTATGGTTTTTGAATCCATAGAGGACACACACACACACAGACAGACAGACAGACATTCATTTTTATATATATAGATAACGTAGTTAGTTGTCTATGTATGCAAAAAAACTGTTTGCTTTTGAAATATAATAAAAAAATAAATACACCTATCCCCCGATTTACACGGTAGATACGTTCCTGAGAAAAACGTGTAAATCGAGGGATAGGTGTATATTAAACTGTCAAATCTGAATAGGTGTTCGCCCCTTCATGAATCAGAGCCTCCCAATATTCTTTTCAACCTAGGTAGTATAGAGTAGAATATCGCATTTTTAGTATATTGCGATAAAAAAAAAACTTATTTGGAAAACCGTGTAAAAGCGAAAACGTGTAAAACAAGTACCGTGTAAATCGGGGGATAGGTGTATAGTTTTAGGATATATATATACAGAATCTGCTTGAAAGCTTGCAAATTTAAATTAAAAAGAAACTTTTTACCTGATATTGATTTTTACTTTTTCAAATAATTTCTGGATAATTATTGCTCACATAAATAAAATAATATTATTTACAATTTGGTGGTTAAATATTAAAAAACTGTTCTAAATTCAATTGTCTAAATTGACAATAGACAATTTTATTGATTCTTCTAATCAATTGTTACAGAAAGAAAAGTTAAGATCAAAAATAAAGGATACTATATAACTAAGGAATAAATAAAGGGTAGATAAAATGTAGGGGAATATATATAGTTGTATAAGTATACAAATTTCTTCAGCAAGGAAGGTTTCCCCACCTTGAGAGAGTTCTCCTGTTCTAAATATTAGAAACTTTTTTTTCTTTCCAAATCCATATTCTTATTTTCCATAGGATTATTCAAATAATAATCTGTATATATTGACCATGTGTATATAATCTTTCTCCATTTTTACCCCTTTGTATATTTCCCACTTTCATAGGTTTCTCCGTCTTGTAACCCCAAGGAGAATCCTCTGTAAGACCTGTGTGTCTTAATAAAGGTTTTTATGTGTGTAATATTAAAAACTGTTCTAAATTGAATTGTCTAAATCGATAATTGACAATTTAAACAATAATAAAGATTCTTCTAAACCATTGTTACAGAAAGAAAAATTACGATCAAATAAAGGATAATATGATAGTAAATAAAGGGTAGATAAAATTTAAGGAATATATATATATAGTTGTATATATTTCTGTAAAAAATAGACATTTTGGCCAGTTAAAGTTTTATTTTCTTAACGTTTCAACCAAAATATTTTGTCTTCGTCAGGAGAAATAAATAAAACCTCAGAACATTTTTTAACGCCTTGCTAAATGTCCATTTTTATCTATTTCTCCTGACGAAGACAAAAGATTTTTGTTGAAACGTTGTGAAAATAAATCTCTAACTGACCGAAGTGTCTATTTTTTATAGAATGGCCAGGAAACCTCTATCTTCAAGTTGTATATATGTACACATTTCTTCAGTAAAGGAGATTTCTCCACTTTGATAGAGTTCTCCTCCAGACAAGGTCTTCACTCCTCAGTTCAACACCGAGGAAGTACTTATAGATGTGTGTCTTGGTAAACGTCAGTAAATTGATGAAATGTTGCATCCACTAATCTATGAATAGCACAATTCTGATCGTAACAATCACCTATTTGCTGTGGATATTGTGAATTTATACCAATCAATGGGTATTTAAAGGTAGAAGATGACTCCGGTAGATCAAATAGGGTTTTACATACACACAAGAGCCTTTATTAAGACATATAGTTTTATACATGGATTTACCACGAAGTCTGCAAATGGAAAGAATAAAAAGAGTAAAATCTAATCACATTTAAGGGTAATAATAAAATTTGTATACAGGAAAGCCTAACACAATCAAGCTAATAAATAGATTTGTCTGGGTAAATCCGAAGAAAAGAAATATCTCCTATATATGGATTTACTATGGAGAGGAATAGGGTTTTTAGATCTTCAAATAAAATATACTTCAGCAAGGAAGGTTTCCCCTCCTTGAGAGAGTTCTCCTCCAGACAAGGTCTTCTTGAACACTCCTCAGTTCCACGTCGAGGAAGTACTTATAGATGTGTGTCTTGGTAGACGCCAGTAAATTGATAAAACGTTGCATTCACCAATCTATGAATAGCAAAATTCTGATCATAACAATCACCTATTTGCTGTGGATAGGGTTTTTTTTTTTTAGAGTTTTCATATAATTAAATATAATAATATTTACTGATAATATGCAAATCACCGAGAAGATTGACATCTTGACTGTCATTGATTATAATTGAGTTTCTTGCGCATTTTTTTAAATTTCTCTAGCTTTCGGGATAACATAAGAACCTAGAAGTATAACTTCCTAGCAAATAGGTGATTGTTACGATCGTCATTTTGCTTTTCTTAGATTGGTAGATGCAACGTTTTATCAATTTACTGGCGTCTACCAAGACACACATCTATAAGTACTTCCTCGGTGTAGAACTGAGGAGTGTAGAAGAAGACCTTGTCTGGAGGAGAACTCTCTCAAGGTGGGGAAGTCTTCCTTGCTGAAGACATTTGTATATATATTGGACGCCATCCTGACGTCTACCAAGACACACATCTATAAGTACTTCCTCGGCGTGGAACTGAGGAGTGTTCAAGAAGACCTTGTCTGGAGGAGAACTCTCTCAAGGTGGGGAAGTCTTCCTTGCTGAAGACATTTGTATATATATTGGACGCCATCCTGACGTCTACCAAGACACACATCTATAAGTACTTCCTCGGCGTGGAACTAAGGAGTGTTCAAGAAGACCTTGCCTGGAGGAGAACTCTCTCAAGGTGGGGAAACCTTCCTTGCTGAAGAAATGTGTACATATATACAACTTGAAGGTAGAGGCTGCCTAGCCAGTATTCATATTTCTGTAAAAATAGACACTTCAGACAGTTAAAGTTTTATTTTCTTAACGTTTCGACAAAAACCTTTTGTTTTCGTCAGGAGAAATAAATATACATTATTTGTGGAAACTGCTGGTTTAGCTTACTACCCAGTTACATAGTAGCTGGTAAAGCGGTCTTTAGCTGAGTGTAAACACAGTACATTACTCTGGCTATGACGATATGATCATACTTTGCCTTCAGGAGATTTCTCCTGAGCTGTCTCTAGACCTAAATCCTCTTCAACACTCTGCTTAATTGTAGAACGACATTTTAAAATATCCCGCATGTGTTTCTTTTTGAACGAAAAATCAAAATTTAATTTAAGGAGAAATGACGATTATTTTCAACCTTAGGGATGAAGTATGAAAGGATGAATTGTGAAGAGTAATGATAAACGGAAAAATAAAAATGTCCAGGGATGGGAAAAATCTCTCTGTATAAAAATCCCTCTGCTTAATTTCAACATCGTCACCTAATTGGATAATTATCTATTATAAAAGACGAACCAACCCCTACTGCTTGAAATACCCAAATATGAAGACAAAATAATATTATTTAGAAATTCATTTAAGCTTAAGAAATCAAAGATTTTTTCATAAATATGAATTACACCTTTAAAATTACAGAAAAGCGTCGATTGTTGATTGAAAAGAGAAAATATCATATAATTTTTTAATAAAGTTTTTTTAGAATATAAATCTTGAAATCTATGTATATAATATATCAACAAAACAACAACAAAAAAGCCTTTATTTAGGGTCACTGACCCTATACAGGATTCACCAGAGGTATGCATAAGAACAAAGCAGTGAGACAACGGAAATAGCGATATATACAGAGTAAAAAGAGAAAGAAAAAAAAAACAAGAAAAGGAAAAAAAAAAATAATAATAAGAAAGAGGGAAGCAAGAAATCAACACAAAAAGAGTAGCAGTAAGAAAGTGAGGAGTGAGTATCACTTGGCCTTCTTCTGAGATATGGACTTGTGGAAACCATAAAACGCCGTAGCAATATACTTATTCTGGGTCATATTGTCAATTATTGATGGAAGTGAAGCACAGAGTTGCCCAGTTTTGAGCATAAGGGTTCTTCTTTCTTCTTTCAGAGCAGAGCAATCAAAAATATAGTGAGTGATTTCATTTTGTAGTTTTGAATTACAGAAGGTACAAGTCGGGTCCTCACCGCAGAGCATCTTGGTGTGGTTTTCTCTAAAAAAACTTGAAAGTATTCTAACTTGTGCGAGTAGTCTTACAACCGGGAAAGGAAAATCCCCTAAAAGGTATCCCTCCGTCATGAAAGATATGTGAATGTCTTTGTAGTGAGAGTATAGCTTAGATTTATCCATTCTTGTAAGGTCGTTTTGTATAGATTGGTCTGCCGCTGTTTTTAAGAGCCCTGTAATCGCGCTCCTCAGCGTTTCAGGGTCATCACAGGAAACAAGTGCAGGGGATCCATTATCGTTAAGCAGATTAGTGAGCTTTTTAATGAAACCGATGGGTGTGCCCGAAGCATTAGAGAGTTCCCGTGTTCTATTAAAACATATACGTGGCAATCTGTCACTGCTCATATTCAACACCCGCAGCCAATACTTCAGGGTTAATTTTAAGGCTGTTACACTCAATGAGATACGACCGGTTTCTAATCTGATTAGGTAACCTGGAGTGTATCTGGGCAGATTCAGGAACCTACGGATAAATATGTCTTGTATATTGTCCAGTAAGTCTTTATGCTCTGTTGCCCATAATGGAGCGGCATACATCAGGACAGCTCTCACTATTGTATCAAAGAGTTTGATTGATAAATTTATTGACTTTGCTTTTGATTTTATTAATATTGGGTGTGTGGCGTTAATTGCTGTAAGTGCTTTTCCTTTAAAGTAATTTGCCGGGTGAGTAGTTGTTATTGTTGGTGTCAGAGGGAATCCCAAGTATGTATATCTTGAAGTTATTGCTATGGGTTTATCATTCCAGAACCATCTATCCTTATTTGAGGGTTTACCTCCATTACGGAACACCATAATCTTTGACTTGGACTCATTTAGTGTCATTAAGTTCTCATCAGATATTCTTTCAGTATTTTGATCTTCTTTTGGAGGTTTATCCTGGACTCACCTATAATTGCTATGTCGTCGGCGTACAGCAATAAATGGATATCTCCAAATTCTGGCAAATTTACACTCGGCAGGTCTGAGTTATTATAAATTTCGATTAAGTCCGTGATAAATAATATAAATAGCAGTGGGGAAAGTGGTTCTCCCTGGAGGACTCCCGAGTTTATCTTAATACTTTCCGTAAATGATCCCTTCCATCTGATAGCTATAGTTGCTTGTTCGTAGTAACTTTTGATCGTACTTATGAATTGGTAACTTATGCCTAGGTTGTAAAGTTTTTTCCAAAGTAGTGAGTGGGGTACAGTATCAAATGCCTTCCTTAGATCGACAAAAAAGACATATAGTTTTCCCCTCTTTTTTCTTAATGATAGTTGGATTAAAGTAGTTAGTGTAAATATGTGGTCAATACATGATCTTTCTTTTCTAAATCCCGCTTGGTTTTCGGGTATAACCCTTCTTCCTTCGACCCATTCCTCCAGTCGTGATCTTAGGATTGATGTGAAAAGCTTTGATACATTGCTAATCAGTGCAATACCTCGGTAGTTGGAGGGGCTGTTCTTATAACCGTTTTTAAAGATTGGGTGTATAGTGGAATTAGTCCAAATTGCTGGGTATTTTCCAGTCGTCATAACACTATTGTAGAGTTGTTTCAACAGCAGTATGTACGAATCAGGGAGTGTTTTTAATACTTCATTGGGGATGCCATCGGGCCCGCATGCCTTGTTACTCCTCAAACCAGCTATCTCCTTGTATATGTCTGCATTGGTTATCTCTGAGTCCAATATAGGATCGTTCTGAGAAATCACATTATGTAAATTACAAATTCTCAAATTTTTCTCTGTAGTCATTAGTTCGCGGTAAAAGTTCAGCCAGTCCTGTATAGATATTTCTCCTTGGATTATAGATGTGCTTTTGTAGAGCGCAATAGTTTTCCAGAAGGTCTTTGAGTCTTTAGCATTTCTGAGTATTTCCTGTTTTTCATTATCAAAGCCTTTCCTTTTTAGATCCAATAAAGCAAGATATTTCTTTCTGGAAGAAGCATAACATTCTCTGTCTTCCAATCTATTTGTTTTACGATATTTCTTCAGACTTTCTTTTGCCAGTTTTTTCATATCATAGCAGTCCTTATCGAACCACGGCTTAGATTTCCTGGGGCCGCCCTTAATTGAGTAGGTTATTTTTGCAGATGACATTGCTTCCAAAATTCGCTGATTGAAAGTGTATACAAGGTCATCGGAGGCTGGTATGTTTTTTTCCCGCAATTCTTCCAGTTTCATTTTAAACGTTGCGAGTCCATCGGCTGACCATCTATATCTCGTAATATTATAATCTTCCCGTTTGGTTTTTTTCTCATTGAAGTTTTGGCCTTTTATCGTTAAAACCAAAGGATGGTGGTCTGAGTACAGTTGGTCATCGACTTTGAAGTCCAGTAAAATTTGTAGTGAACCCTGTGAGAGTATGCAATAGTCAATAGTTGAAGAGCCTCTTTCGGATATGTATGTAAAATCTCCATCTTTATCACCTCTAGATCTTCCATTAACTATTGTCAAAGAATTATCTTCCAGGAAATCAAGAAGTTATATAATATATCAAAATAATTATATAATAAATTTCAACTGTGATATTATAACACTATGCGGCGCTGAGTTTGTTTATACAAAAATTTAATGCCTTGATAAAGGTTTGGCTTTCAGCCAACCGAAAAATTGGCAAATAAATATTTTATTCAATCCAATATATGCCTTTTTGATATATAATATAGAATTCTATATACACCTATTTTCCATATAACTTTGTTCGGCGGTACATATACAAAAATTGGAACGATATAGAGAAGATTAGCATGGCCCCTGTGATACCAGTTCGGCGGTACAACTACTAAAATAGGAAGGATACAGAGAAGATTAGCATGGCCACTGTGATACCTGTTCGGCGGTACAACTACTAAAATAGGAAAGATACAAAAATGATTAGTATGGCCCCTGTGATACTTGTTCGGCGGTACAACTACTACAATAGGAACGATACAGAGAAGATTAGTATGGCCCCTGTGATACCAGTTCGGCGGTACATATACTACAATAGGAGCGATATGGAGAAGATTAGCATGGCCCCTGTGATACCTGTTCGGCGGTACATATACTACAATAGGAACGATACAGAGAAGATTGGCATGGCCCCTGCGCAAGGATGGAACACAAAATCGTGAAGCGGTCTATGTAACTTTGTTAAATTAGAATTTATTTCGCTCTTTTTCCCTATTCCTCTTCTATAAATCGGGAATCTATTTATGCTAAAAAAAAGTAAAGAACCATGTACGTCAGGGTAGTATAAGTCTGTCTATTACTGTACTCTTTATCTAATAGAAAATTACTGAGGCTCTTCACGTAGGTCTTGTACAATCCAGCGGCCAATACATTACCGAAATTAATTCAATCACAAGTAAATGAAGACAAATGCAATTAACTATATGGGTGCGGCTGATCCTTAGAAAATAGCCCACCCAACAGGTACTGTAGGTATCAGCTTGCCATGATTAGAGATTTTGCCAAGTATTTAAATAAAAGAAGAGGGAGGTGGTCTTGAAACCAAACATGGAAGGCTTTGGTAACTTGTTATTGAACTGGCTCCATTTAATTATTCTTTGTCTTCTTCCGTGTTATATCGCCAAGTAATCTCTTCTTTAACGGAAAGTTTAGGAGAGAAATTTTTCTTTTTTGCGATAAGCTTAAAACACGGAAAAAAACTTGAGAATATTTACCCCTTTCTCTCTTATTGTTTTTTTTTATTATTATTATTCCAAGTACACTTGGTACAGGCCATGATAATCATAGTGGGTAGAAGCTGGTGACTGCTTACTGTAAGTGCACCACATGTCTACTACACATGTGAAAGCATTTCGATTTTTGCACTTTCAAATGTGCCTTATTGTAGGAGGGAGAAGTAAAAAAAGAATTTTTAGGCCATAGTGTCCTTCATTTCTGCACAAATCGCAGCTTAAATCATAATTATCTCTTCAGATTTCTGAGAAACTTTGTGGAAAAAAACAGCCAAAGTTTCTTCTCTGATTAATGTATTTTGATTGGATGTAAACGATTGGGTAACAAGTACGTTTTTAATTAGAAATGAGAGGTTCAGATGACATTGGTATCTCAACAATAGGTAGGACATAAAGAAAACAAAAAGAAGGCTAAGTCGAACTAATATTGAATAAAAATAATAGTATTGACGAGGTTAAAAGAAAATGCGATGTTAGAATGACATTTAAAATGATATTTCCACGTGGAAAATTAAGGAAGACCAACTTCGGGATGGGACAACAATTTATTACTGGCAATAACAAACTATGAATGATAAACAAAAGATAAGCCACGAGGGAAATTTACAGAGTAGCAAAATATAAACATAAAAATGAATACTCTGCTAAAATAATAAATACTTTGTTACAATATAAATATCTATTTACGCACAGGTTCAAATCCATCAGAGAGTTTAAATAGCCAGGCATGGTTCATGCAATTTGCAAAGGCAAAGTCCCACTGTCTTCTGTATTGTTGTGATGATTGTGAATATTTACAAAAATGTGTATTCAGTATATAGTTAAGACCATATATATATTGTTTTATTCCATCCAGATGTAAATTGAATACAAATAAGAAAACCTAACTCTAAGTCGTTGCGGCAAATATATATATGTTATATTAAAATATTATTTTACTTAAAATTATATTTCATAGATTCACTGTTAAATCGACCGCCAGAAGTCACCCTTCCCCTATGAGGGCTCATTGCTGTTGTTTTCCGATGGCCTACTCAAATCTTTTGTACATTATGTAAATAAGTTTTTTTTTTTTTTTATTCTTACGCCTTAAGCCAGACTGTACTTTTATCAAACTTTTATGTTTTTTAAATATATTCCTTTAGTTAAATTAAAGCAATTTCTGATGAAAATCATTATTTTTATTATTATATTTTCAAGATATTAACCATGACTGCATTAACATGGTATAATCCTCAAGTTAACCAAAATCAATCAACAGGAAATCTCATTTTTATATTATAACATATATATATAAATAAATAAATAAACATTATACAGAAATATACATACTAAAGATCTTAGCATTACAGAAAAGAACATTCAACTTTTTGCTAAAGAGAAAAAAGACAAGTTAACTGATATCATATCTACATTTCCGAAAGCTCTATTGGCCATTTTTAGGCCCTTTAATAACAATTCAGACAATGATAGACCAAAGTAAAACATTATACTGACCATCCAGTAGAAGCATTGGATTAGAGAATAAAAGATTAATTGAAATAGTTTAAAGAAATGAGAATAAATGTTTTTTGATGAAATAAATTTCAAGAAAATCATTTGAGAAAAAAATGCAAATAATTGTTTGCACAAAAAAATTGGAATAAATAAAAAGAATAAGTTAAAGAAGTGAGGTTTCAGAAATAATAAAAATAACTTTAAAATATATAGTAAAACCTAAAAAGCAAGTCAAAAATAAATTTAAAAAATACACATAGAAATGAAGGAAAAAATCAATTATTATATATATCCAAGAGTCTTAGATTAACCTGAACTTTATTATAGAAAAAAAAATAGCAGAAGTAGAAGAGAGAACTTCTACGATCCAGTTTACAACATCGCCAACTCAATCTTCCCAGCGATGAAACAATAAAGGAACAACGCCCATGAAGTCCAAACACTAAAATGCGTGGGCATACCAATTTCCATCGCAATCCAATTACTCTTTGCAGATATATTGAGCAAAATTCATTAAGAAGATTTTTAATGGTATTCAGACGATGGCGGCGGCTCTATTGTGGGGGCGATACAAAGGAAGAGCAGTAGCCCAGGGGCAGGCAAGCCACACCGCCCCCACCGGTATTTAAATGGTAATCCCCTCCCCCAGGAGCAGGTGCATCAGGAATGCCACCGCCCTGTAACCCGAAGATGAAGCCCTTGAGCCTCATAATGTCCTTGTATTCATGCCCATACCGTTCTTTGACTGAATGCTACAGGTGTACCCATCATCTATTCGATATTGAAGAAATTGTTATTTGCCTTTTTCAATGCCTTCTCTCCCTTCCGAGTTTTTTTTCTTCAGAAACTCAGCTGCCTGTGTGATGTATTGAAAAATATTTTTGCCCATTCCATTTTTTTGATAAAGTCTTTGGCCGTTATACAATATGCAGGCTGAGATTGATGCTCTGAAAAGTTTCAATCATCCAACAACCTCTAATTGTAGGTAATGGTGACAGTTTGTCAAATCCAGCGTTCCTGTGATGCTTTTTTATAGTCGACTTTTCTGTCACCTTGGGTCCTCATCAAAAATGTCGCTTGAATGCTTTTTAACTTTTTTTTTCTTCCAAGTTTGATTTTTAATGTGATTTTTCTGACTTGTACTTTACCATTTCATATATATATATAAATCTCGCTAACATTTCCAATTTGCATGAACAATTACATATCCCTGATAAGGATTATCTTTGTCATGTTATGATCAAATGAAGCTCTTTTAGGTAAATTGGGATAGAAATAAAGGATACGAGAATGTTATTACATTGAACATATTATTATATTTTGACCAGTAATCAGTTTTAAAGTTATATTTCATAGGTATGAGGTCTGTCCAAATCTCTTAACCGAATTTTATAGTTTTCTTGCCATAAATACCAGAGTTAATGAACAATTTTGCAATCGTTACCCTTGATTTATATCAGATTTGTAGAATTGCATTACCAATACCTCTTTCATTTAGTTTTGTATAATTGCATTGTCAATATTATATCAGGCTTTTAGAATTGCATTACCGATATTATATCAGGATTGTGGAATTGCATTACCTATATCATATCAGGTTTGACTAATTTCTCTTCACCGATATTATATTAGGATTGTAGAATTGCATTACCTATATCATATCAGGTTTAAATAATTTCTCTTCACCGATATTATATCAGGTTTGTGGAATTGCATTACCTATATCATATCAGGTTTGAATAATTTCTCTTCACCGATATTATATCAGGATTGTGGAATTGCATTGCCTATATCATATCAGGCTTGAATAATTTCTCTTCACCGATATTATATCAGGTTTGTGGAATTGCATTACCTATATCATATCAGGTTTGAATAATTTCTCTTTACCGATATTATATCAGGATTGTGGAATTGCATTACCTATATCATATCAGGTTTGAATAATTTCTCTTCACCGATATTATATCAGGATTGTGGAATTGCATTACCTATATCATATCAGGCTTGAATAATTTCTCTTCACCGATATTATATCAGGTTTGTGGAATTGCATTACCTATATCATATCAGGTTTGAATAATTTCTCTTTACCGATATTATATCAGGTTTGTAGAATTGCATCACCTATATCATATCAGGTTTGAATAATTTCTCTTCACCGATATTATATCAGGATTGTGGAATTGCATTGCCTATATCATATCAGGTTTGAATAATTTCTCTTCACCGATATTATATCAGGATTGTGGAATTGCATTACCTATATCATATCAGGTTTGAATAATTTCTCTTCGCCGATATTATATCAGGATTGTGGAATTGCATTGCCTATATCATATCAGGTATGAATAATTTCTCTTCACCGATATTATATCAGGTTTGTAGAATTGCATTGCCTATATCATATCAGGTTTGAATAATTTCTCTTTACCGATATTATTTCAGGATTGTGGAATTGCATTGCCTATATCATATCAGGTTTGAATAATTTCTTTACCAATATCATATCAGGTTTAAAGAATTGCATTACCTATAACATAGTATATTTGTATTGTTACATTACCGATATATTATATTAGGTATGTAAAATACTTGTTAAAATTATTTTTTAAAATACATTTTCATTGCCAGAATCTTGTCTTATTTTTACAATCACCTCAGCGGAGGTTTTTCGGAATTCAAACAATGGGTTGCTAAAGGTATATATAAAAGTTTTTACGATTGTTACTCGAATTATATCACAAATTAATAATAATTACCAAAGTTTTATGTTTATTTGAACGTTACCAAAATTTCATATAGTATTTAAAGTATTACTCAAATTCCACCGCTGTGTTTTGAAATTGATGTAAATTTACATTAGGTATATAAAGATTGCTGAGTATTACGGTAGAGGATTGATAAAGGATGATTCACTTTCGTCTCTTTTTCCCTTTCAGGAATCCCAAAATATTTCTGCCTTGACTTTTACAATGTGCAATTCGTTACCAACCATGGAAACTTCGTACTTTCTGTTTCGAATAGGAGCTATAGACGATCCAGGGTGTTTATGTGGAGAGAGAAGGCAGGATTCCTGTCACCTGCTTATTGAATGTCCAATCTTCCAGAACTACATTAAGCGAAAATACATTGAATACAAGGATCTTTATATGTTAATAAACAGTAAGGACTCATTCAAAATTTAAGAAATTCTGTAAATATATCATAGATTTTCTCTCGGTTAAAAAAACTGTAATTGCTAAACTATGTATTTGTATTTATTTCATTGGTTGTTCCTTAGGTAAGATGTAAAATCAAAAATGATTTTAATGTCCTTTTCTTTTCTTCTTTAAACTTCTACTCAAATCTTGTAATTCACCAATTATTTATGTAAAATAGTTCTCTGAATTTAGTGTTGTTTCTTGACGCAAGCATCCCTTATGGGGATATCGCGTTTGATTTGATAATAATAAATTAAAAAATATAAAGTAAAACTATGAAAATATTAAATGAGGTGAGGAAGGAAATTCCAAAGGTTTCTCTCTATCATAAATGTTATTTCTATCTTTTTGTGTATTGCCATTTGTCCGAAGTGATTTAAAAACGGATTGTTGATTTTAATCCTGTAATTGTTTTCTAAAATGTCTTCTTGAGTTGTAAAAGTAAAAAATGTTCGGAAATGTTGGAGATAATTATGTCTAGTTGGTTGGTACAACCATCTTAGGTTATTTTATTATGTGCTGACGAAGATTTCTGCTTAGTTTTGTGAAGCACTTCTTTATTGCCGATATTGTCAGTCCAAAATGATTCAGGTAGTTGGCGAATTGATGGTATGGAATGACTGTGAGGTATTGTATCTACTTAGTAGATGTACACCCAATCTACAAATTGGAATATACAATCTACAAATTGGAAAGAAACGAGCTTTGAATTCGCATCATACCTGTAAAGTTGAAAGCCAAGCATTTTCACATATTTTGTATATTTTATTTGTTCGTTATAAATCATTTTTGAAAATATAAATTATGTTATTCAAGAGATATGTTTGATGCGTCTTACACTTCACCGAACGGAAATCACTCGAGAAAAAAAATAATTTTTATTCAACCTACGTTGGGCCTTTACATACATACATACATACATACATACAAGCCTGTCTAACTAAAAAAAAAACTATATATATAGGCATCATTATTAAATACATGCAAAACATGATGATGATAACTGTGCCTAAAAGATTATTATTGTTTTCGGTTATCACAATGTTTTACACTCATGGACAAAACTTGAAGTTTTATATTTTGATATCGACGGTAGTCTTTTTTTTTTTTTAAGACAGAAGCAATTTCGTTTACATTTGGTCATCTTGTATGCTTCAATAAAGGTCACTGTGTATCAAATACCTTTAAAAGTTATTGTTTAAATACCGATATACATGCCAAAAGGTACAACTTCCTTAAGTTTTGTCCCTTAGTGTATGTTCCCGATTGGATATAATTGGTCTAGGAAGTATGATTAGATGAAAGGAGATAGACTGAATAAGGAAGCTACTGTGAAAAAATGTCAGCGAATTGTAACTTGAAAGAGAGAAAATTTGTGTGCGTGTATGTATGAAAAGTAAGAAGCTAGGGTGGATACAAGTTAAATGCTGCAAGTTTCAGTACACTATCCAGTAGGACCATCTCAAATTGCTTGTCAGATCGCTACAATGATGATGGATTGTAACTTCTGGGTGTTACCGTTCGGGGGTCATCCCCAGGGAACTCCACCCTGGGCGTGGTGGAATATTGTAAACAAGGGTTTGCTCACACCAGTGACAGAAGATGAATGGATACCCAGGCGGAAACAAAAGGAACCGTTCTTATGAGTGATTACTTGAGGTGCAAAAGTAGCTTCCCGATGGTCACTTGAAGTAATTCTTCTTTGTCAGGTGGGAGGTTGTTGACCAGAATCCTGTGACTTTACATCCAGAGAATTCCTTCATCTTTGGCTCAATTTATAAGGTTGCGCTCACATGCAACTAATGACGCTATATGGCAATTCAAGATATTTTTTGATACTTAGTCAATGGTTAAAAAGCAAATGAGATAAATAAACAAAGGAAGGACAATATGGGAATGACCTTGGTTCCTGAACACTAAGTGCTAATTATCTGGATTGTCCAGCTAACTAGTACAAACTAGTGACTAACTGTTCTAATCCTTGACTGTGTGAATTTATAAACAGAACCAGTTACCAGAGTCCCATACTAATTTCAAGTCTGGGAGCTGGCAATAGATGTGAGATTGTGGCGATTCAGTTTTTGTCGTGTCCAATGAAGAGTCTCAGATGTCCCCGTGTATCTCTATCACAGAAGTCTCAATTGCTCTTCATTGGAAAATGGGTACTGTTGCCACGTTAGTCACCTTGGAAACGAATTAGAATTTGGTCGAATATTCCAAGGGTCCAGGGGGGACTGGTATGGTCGGACTTCTCCCCCCTGGCAATTCAGTCCAAGCAGAAATGTTATCTGCATCCTTTGTCTTGCGAAATCTGAACAAATGAAACCATTGTCTATAGTTCTTCTGAACAGTGAGCGCAGGTTAGATTTGTCATAATCAACAAGTCTCCAAGGATAAGTGTCTTCTTTTATTACCAAAACTTCGAGCTTTCAGGTATAACGACCCTTCTACAGGAATATCAAATATGAAATGAATCTTAGCTGTTCAATAGATTTATATATAAGTGATATTTATATAACTCTACATGACAACTATTTAACTTATATGACTTAATTTTACAATTGAATACAATTTAGAAGAAAACTAAAAGTTTTATTGTGGACAAATTAGAAGAAAGATTAAAAACTATAATTCTAGATTCTGTATTAAACTATTATAAATATATGGGATTTCTATATGTCTGTTAATGCTATTGTACTTAATAGAGACTAAGGCTTCAAGAACTAAATATGTTAGATCTGTTTCGAGATGTACGAGCCTAAAGTCTTCAAGAACTTGGCCGTGGCCTATGAAGAGGATGAAAAAGTCTATATTATTATAATAAATATCATCAAAAACATTTTTGTTAAAATAAAAAACGAATAAAGAGAACATATGTGTATTAACACAATTTACTATTTTTTAATACCAGAAATAAGTCTGCAATACATAATGTAACGTACGGAGGACTACTTACTATCAAACCTCCTTTTGAAAATTAAACGATTTATAGCCCATAAAAGGATTCTATGGCTACTTTTCCGCGAGGATATCACGGGATTTTCGAACAGCGACCCTTTAAATTGTTACTTCTGCAATGTTGGCATCCAAGACAATTTGGTCCACTATCTATTCCATTGCCCATTCCTACATAATGTAACGTAAGCGATATGGTCGATTATACTGGAAAAGCCGCTGGGAGAGTTCACTACTGATGAGCTAGCTATTCTAATATTTTTATCTTCTTTCGCGTCGATTTTAGAGATTTTATTCAATTAAGAATATCGTTCAAGTATTTAAAAAAATATATATATAGAGATAGTTCTATATATAAACTGAACAAAAAATAGTTTTACCCGGCGATGATCCCCTGGCCACCCATCCCCAGGCTCCTCCAACAGTACAATGTACATAGTGCTTTGTATATATTCCACTTTATGCGTCCATTGGGGCTTAAAAATCATTCATTCTGGTTAGCAGCTTCGTAAATAAAGAGATTTCCAACAAAAAAATAAGAGTCGGTGGACAAGTGGGTAACACCCTCGATTCCTGACAACCATGAACCGTGATCGAATCCCGCGTTGGACCCTTTGTTTTAATATGTGAACAACCTTCACATATTATTCATTGTTGTAAATATCATAAACTAAGTTGCTCTTTTTAAAGCACTACCTAATAAAGTGATTTTGGAACAAGAAAACTGAACAAACAAATCATTGATACTATTAAAATACAAAAGCTAAAACCTTAATGATTCCTTTCTTGATTCCGATAAAACTGGGATAAAAGCTTTCAAGACAAAGAGACTTTTCCATACGACCCTAACACAATAATAATTAATAATCATTATTGTAAAACGACATTTCAAATACTATCCCGCATGTGTTTCTTTTTCAACGAAAAATCAAATTTTTTTTCAAGGAGAAACAACGGGGGTGATCAACAAATGGGATTCCCATCCCTGAACACTTTTATTTTTCCGTTTATCATTACTCTTCACAATTCACCCTTTCATTTCTCATCCAAAAGTTTAGGAATGATCGTTGTTTCTCCTTGAAATAAATTTTGATTTTTTCGTTGAAAAGATGCGGGATAGTATTTCAAATGTCGTTTTACAATCACAAGCCGCATTATAATATATTGAATCATCATTATTTTAAATATTAAGGCCATGAAGCCTCTTGGCTTGAAAGGGAGGATACACACTTTTATCGAAATCAAGAAACGCATCGAAGTTTTTAGTTTTTGCATTTAAATAGTTTTATAAAAATATATATATTTTTAAATGATGAAAACCTTTCTCTCAATAGGTTTATTTATCATAAAACATCGCGATTTTTCGATCTCTCACTGTTCACAATATTACATCTGGGATTGAGCTGGTGAGGGCGAGATTTGCATAAGGTGAGCACAGGGGAGGGCGATATTAAACTTATAGCGAAAGTTTTATAATCTTTTTTCGATATTTTTATAAACGTACTAGCGGATGTGTACCCGGCTTCGCCCGGGTTTTATCCGAGTGAAAGTTTGCCTAACGAATATTATTGATAATATCATTATTGATAATAATATTCGTTGCATTATATATTTATATAATATATAAAATATATTTTTCGAGCAAACATATCCACTCTCTCTACTGAATATATTTTTAAAAAGATATATATATAAAAAAATAATATCTAGAGATAAACTACACGATCTTAGCCAAAAGGCCGAGAAACGATATTTTATATATTGAGATGACCTGGCTTCGTGTGTGTCTTCTGCTCGAGTGAATGTTTCGCAGGTAGAATTTTGTTCCTGCCTACTGAAAATTATTATCTGGCTTCGCTCCTGGTCTGTTTTAGTGAATATTCCCCTAAAGAATTTTGTTTATGTCAATCAAGCATGATACAGCAATATTGTCATCATCATTTCTGACTAAAAAAATATTGTTGCTCAGTACCTGGTTATTTATAATTTTTCTTGGTTAAAGCGCGACAAAAAAATCTTCCAGATTTATCTCTCTGTCCTGTTCAAATTTCAGCGAGTTTAGTTTCATATTGAGGGCGTGCATAGCCGACAAACATATATATATATAT
>CP092868.1:35826120-35872501 GCA_030710605.1 Cordylochernes scorpioides | reverse complement strand
AAGTAATTAGATCTTCAATGGACATTTGAGCTAGATCAAATTTGATTATTCTGGATTCTATATAATCTGTTAGGAGTGGAATTTTTGCCAAGCTATGCACACAGTTTGATGAAGTGGTTTTGTATGCTCTAACTGCCCATAAAATGATCTGGTACTGCATGGAGTTCAGTTTTTGTTTACAACGATTGTTTAAATATTTGAACCAAATTTCAGAACCGTATGTAAGTACAGGCCTAATGATTGTTTTGAATAAAGTTAACCTCTTTTCAGTGTCTAAACCCCACATATTGCCACTTAGTGAACATAATAAATTTTTCATACGTCCTGCCTTACACAGAATATCATTAACATGCGGTGTAAAGTTAACTTTGTTTTTCCATTTGTGATTAGAAAATTTCATTCCCAGAATTTTTACTTGCTTGACCGATTCATACTTTAAACTTGGAAAATACTTCAATTTTGATAAAACCAGATGGAAAAACCCTCTTGCAAATCACAGCAATTTATAAGAAGCCTGATGCACCATTATTGGAAGAAGATTTGAACCAACTGATAAAACACAACCACTCAATAATCGTTGCAGGAGACTGGAACTCCAAACACCCTCTTTGGGGATCAAGGACTTCAAATAACAGTGGAATCGTGCTGCACAATTTCTCTGAAAGAGAAAGCCTCGACATTGTCGCACCTTCGTCACCCACGCATTACAGTCCACTCGGCAATCCCGATTTCCTAGACTTCGCTGTACTTAAAAACATTCCCTGGACCCCAAAGGCCAGAACCACCGACGATTTATCATCTGACCATCTCCCTGTAATCTTTGAATTGAATTGCCCAAAGGATGAATTCACAACCCAGCTCAGCCGAGCAACTAATTGGGTTCATTTTCAACAAGATCTAATCTCCACTACGCCCCCCAGACTCCCCTTGAAAACTGAAGTAGACATTGATTCAGCAGTTGGAATTTTAAACGAAAAAATTAATAATAGCTACTCGAAAAACACCATGGTTTCATCTTCCAAATCAATAAAGAACCCAAAAACCAAAGCCTTAATAAGGGAGAAAAATAAAGCTAGGAAAAGATGGCAATCAACCTGGGATCCAGCTCATAGGGCTACTTACCTCAATCTTCAAGGAAAGGTAAATCAAGCCCTTGAAGCAGAGAAATCTGAAAATTGGAATAGTTTTTTAAGCAAACTTGAATCGAGCCCAACAGACTTCTGGAAAAAAACAAAACCCATTAGGAAAAAAACTGACAAAATCACTAGTTTAAACGCAAATGGAAAAACCTTGCTGACCGACAAAGAAATTGGAAATGATCTTTCAGAGCATTTTTCCAAACACTTTTCCAAGGCGGAGGATGAGGTTCCGTTGTACCTAACAGATAACACTTGCCATCATCCCCAAGAGAATATACTATCAATGACAACGCCAAATGAAGTCAAGGAAGTGATTAAAAACCTAGGTAATCACAAAGCTCCAGGCCACGACAATATTACGCCGCAAATGACTAAAAACCTCCCCATCAAATGGATAGTTTTCCTCGCTGGGATCTTCAATGCTGCATTACACCTGTGCTACTTCCCGAAGACATGGAAACATGCCATAATCATAACCATTCCAAAAAAATCACCTGTCAAATCACCTGAAGATCTCAGACCAATCAACCTTCTCTCTACCATCGGTAAGGTATACGAGAGAATCGTTCTTCGCAGATTGCAGTCATACATGGATTCTATTAACTTTATCATTCCTCAACAATTTGGATTCAGAAAAGGACACTCCACAACCCACCAGCTAATCACAGTAATAGACTACATCCAAATAAGAAAGTCCCACAAGGAGGCAGTAGGTGCTGTTTTTCTAGACTTTACCAAAGCCTTTGATAGAGTATGGCATGATGGCTTGATAGCAAAAATAACAAAAAATCAATTTCCAAGGGATTTTATCAAATTCTTGAAAAACTATCTCCAGGACAGAACCTTTTCAATTAAGCAAGGGAATTATATAACCACGGCAAAACCAACCCAGATTGGAGTCCCTCAAGGCTCTATCCTTGGACCCTACCTATTCAACATCTACATCAACGATTTCCCTCCACATCCAAAATGTCAAATAAAACTTTTTGCAGATGACGCAGCAATTTTATCAAACTCCAAATCAATAGGAATAATAACTACACAACTCCAAAATTACATAAACAGTATAACCAAATGGTGCAATGATTGGAAATTAGACATCAACCCAAAAAAGTCTCAGGCAATAATTTTTCCTCCACTAGACAATAAAAAATTCAAGCCACAATCCATCCTGAAGGTAAACCAGAGCCCTATTAACTGGACTGACAGCGTTAAATATCTTGGAGTTACCTTAGACTCCAAGTTGAAATTCAACATGCATGTCAAAAATATCATAAAGAAAGCAAAAATCGCTAAAATAACATTATCAAGCCTGTTCAACTATAGAAGCAAATTGACTACAAAACAAAAGTTTACTCTATACAGAAGTTGTATCCTCCCGATAGTAACATACGCACTCCCAGTTTGGTGCAAATATATTACAGCCACAGACAAAAATAGGAGAAACGCATTCATGAGAATCTGCCTTCGGACAAGTATAGGAGCTCCATTCAACCTATCAAACAAGATACTGAAGGAGGACTTAAACCAACCCGATCTAGAAGATATGTACCAAACTTCCGTTAAGAAATTATACCTTCAAATGCAAAACTCAAATAATACAACCATACAAGATATTCTACAAAATAAAGGAGATATCAATCCCCGATTCCGACAACCCGGCCCTGACACTTAGTCGAGAGCTCATCGCCCAACAGCTGCCCTCCTGCAAGGCCTAGGGGGACCACTTCTACTCCACCAACTCGCCATGTGTAAATAGCCAGGACAAGGTGACTCGCGAGCTGTGCTCGAATGTAACACCTGTAAATTGAGACGAAATAAATAAATAAAACAACAATTAAATTTGCATCTTCGTTATTATAAAACAACAGCAAAATAAATTAACAATGTAAAAATATATTTTAACATTACAACATTTCAACATTTAACACAAAAACGTTACAATATTTTCTTTAAATATATATTAATATTGAAATGCCAAGCTTTTTTACAACGCGTCTTTGGAATATTATATTACCATATTTCTAATTAAATTTATTATACTTGAAACACATTTTAGCATTTTTACTATTTATAAATGTAATTCCACCAGATACCGCGAGAGGCGCTGCTTGCGAGTGAAAGTAGAAAATTTGCAAATAAAATTGCAAAGAATATTTATTTCAAATCAAATTCAAACCAGAAATCTTCCCAGTAGTATAGTAAATAACTTCCTAAAGTTTCACGGCGATTGGATAATCTTACCTTTTAAAAACATTCATCCTGTGAACAAACTAACATTCATCGTGTAAACAAACCACGTGTTAATTATTAACCAATCAAATTAATTTATCGTCGCGACCAGTGCTGCGCCCAAGCGGTAAAAGACTGGAACTAACGCTTTTTGGTTTTTTATTTAAAAAAAAAGCACATTAACTTTTTAATTTTTTGAATAGCCTATATGTTAAACGAAATCTTCAGCTACCTACATGCGAAATTCCATAATGATTGAGTCAGTAGATTTTGCGTGAAGCGAAAACAAACATCGATTTCGCACTTCATTTTTATAGATATAAAGGAAAGGAAGGATATAGCAATTTTTATTATATTTGAATTTAAATACAGTTAAACCTGTCTATAGCGCCCCCTCTAAATAGCGCCTCCCTCTTTATAGCGCCCGATTTTAAATACGTAGTACGATGCGATAATTACATTAAAAGTGACCTGTCTATAGCACCCTATTTTGATGAGTCCCAAGAAGGGGCGCTATAGACAGGTTTAACTGTAGTTTTATATATGCACCTTGCTTATTTTTAGCACCTTTATTTATATATAATCTTTGTTTATAAGAGGTCTGAAACATAATTTTCGATTAAATATAAAAATTTACCCTTTTACCCGAATGGTAGAACCAGAGAATGCTGCATTGTCATAAACTTATAATCGATTGAGTCTAGCTAGGACATCCAAAATAGGCTTTATCCGTTACAGAGAGTGAATTCTAGCTCTTGAAAATGTTTTTAGCAATAAATATTATTTTATATTTTGAAAAAAAAAGAATGAAGAAAGTTTACCGTCTAAATATAATAACAACTATTTATAAACAGGGTGCTTCAAAAAAATGTATACACACTTTTAACTTCCATAGAAAATTTATTTACCGTTCTACAAAGTTAAATTTCAGGAAAATAGAAAACTGAAAGTCCAATATAAATGAAACATAAATAACAAATGTTAATACTGTTCAAATTGGTGACCTGCAGCATCAATACAATTCTGAGTACGAGTCACCACAGATTCTGTACATCGTATCAAAACGTCCAATGAGATTTCTCTACACACTGCTTGAATCTCATTCCAAAGAATGTCTAGGTTACGTGGTTTAAGTTTGTACACCCCATCTTTTACTGTGCCCCACAAGAAGAAATCCAGTGGTGTAAGGTCTGGAGAGCGTGCTGGAAACTCGATTGGCCCACTGCGTCCTATCCACTGGCCCGACAAATTTTGATCCAGCACGCTCTCCAGACCTTACACCACTGGATTTCTTCTTGTGGGGCACAGTAAAAGATGGGGTGTACAAACGTAAACCACGTAACCTAGACATTCTTTGGAATGAGATTCAAGCAGTGTGTAGAGAAATCTCATTGGACGTTTTGATACGATGTACAGAATCTGTGGTGACTCGTACTCAGAATTGTATTGATGCTGCAGGTCACCAATTTGAACAGTATTAACATTTGTTATTTATGTTTCATTTATATTGGACTTTCAGTTTTCTATTTTCCTGAAATTTAACTTTGTAGAACGGTAAATAAATTTTCTATGGAAGTTCAAAGTGTGTATACATTTTTTTTGAAGCACCCTGTATATATATAAAATCAAAAGATGGAGAAAATAGAAAATATTATAGTCGAAATTCAAGAAGCAACATGTATTGTCGAAAACTAGATACATTGGTGGAATTTCGAAAAAGTTGCATAGAGAGTTGAGATATACTGTAGGGTTAAATAATTCCAATTTCCACACCTAGATGGCGCTGTGTTAAACTTTGTGTATTATAAAAGTTACATTTTTAAATGTAAATATTTAATTATTCTTTATTAAATTATTTTATATTTTATTGTAAACAATATGTTATATTTATTTGTTGCTAGAATACCATTTAACTAAAAATTGTATGCCTGAATAAGTTGAGAGACTTTTGGAAATAAAAACAAGGAAGTGGTAGGTGCTGTCTTTCTAGATTTTGCGAAAGCATTTGATAAAGTTTGGCATAATGGCCTTATAAAGAAACTCACAAAACACCAGTTCCCAAGTGACATTATCAATTTTATGCAGAATTATCTACAGGGCAGGACATTTTCAGTCAAGCAAGGAAATTTTATAACTGAACCAAAGCAAATCCAGACTGGAGTACCTCAAGGCTCTATCCTCGGACCCTACCTTTTCAATATTTACATTAATGACATCCCACTGCACTCTAAATGTAAACTTAAGCTCTTCGCAGATGACACAGCAATTTTATTCAACTCTAAATCAGTCAACCTATTGGTTACTCAGCTTCAGAGTTACCTAAATGACATAATCAAATGGTGCGATGAGTGGAAACTAGACATTAACCCAACTAAGACTCAAGCAATAGTTTTTCCCCCAAGAGATAACAAAAAATTCAAGCCACAAACCAACTTGACAGTAAACTCAAGCACTATTAGTTGGGCCGACCATGCCAAGTATCTTGGTGTCACTTTGGATTCGAAATTAAAATTTAACCTACATGTCCAAAACACCATAAAAATGGCAAAGATAGCCAAAATATCTCTATCAAGCCTGCTTAATTTTAAAAGTAATTTAACAACAAAGCATAAATTCACGTTGTACAAAACCTGTATTCTACCCATCATCACGTACGCACTACCAGTCTGGGGCAAATATATCACACCTACGGATAAAAAAAGAATAGATGCCTTCATGAGGATTTGCTTACGAACCACTATAGGAGCCCCATTCAATCTTTCAAACAAAATTCTCAAAGAAGATCTCAACCAGCCTAATATAGAAGAGATTTATCAAGACTCTGCTACAAGACTATTCTCGCAATTTCAAAAATCCTCAAATCCAACTATACAAGAAATTGTTCAAAACCAAGGTGACCTCAGCCACCGAATCCGACGACCTGGACCCAATGGCTAGCTGACAGCCAAACACCCAACAACTGCCCTCCTGTAAGGTTCGGGGGGCCACTCCAGCATCACAACTCGCCATGTGTAAATAATCTGGACAAGGTGACTCGCGAGCTGTGCTCGAATGTAACACCTGCAAATTGAGATGAAATAAATAAATAAAAATAAAAACAACTTTAGTGGCTAATCGTGTCTGTGGTGATTAATGATCCTACAATACCAAGAGAAAAAAAAAGTTATAGAGGACTCTATTAACTTATTTTTTTAAAACTAAAATCGAACAAACATTCAAATTTCTTTGTAAAAATACTAATAGGAATCAAAAAGCAAATAATAAAACCACAGAAACAGTATAAAATTCATTTGCAAATCAATGAGCGGCCAACTACGTTTGACTTTAAGAAAACTTGTCAACGTATTATTTTTGTGCACAATTTGACAAAATTCTAACAAAAATATTCATCACTTCTTCTCAAATGCTAAAAATGATTCGAAAATAAAGACAAAAGATAAACTTCAAAATAATTTATCGTCTCAATATAAGGGGCAATAAATATTTTGACCCTTTTCAAGGTAACATTTGATAAATTAAAAAGAAAGGCTTCACCGAAAAAAAAAAAGGATTCCAAGAAAAAGGACACACAAATCAAACCAAACGAAATCAAATTTAATCAAAAGAAGAACCAGTAAATTTTGTTTCATTTGACTAACTGCATTCTATAACTGCTCAAGGTCAAGAGGTCATCTATCTTTTGAAACAAAAAAAAAGCAAACAATTTCGAAATAATTCAAATAAAAATGGCACACAAATCAAACCAAACGAAATCAAATTTAATCAGAAGAAAAACCAGTAAATCTTGTTTCATTTGACTAACTGCATTCTATAACTGCTCAAGGTCAAGGGGTCATCCATCTTTTGAATCTTAAAAAAAAAAAAATCAAACAATTTCTAAATAATTCAAAGAAAAAAAAACATACAAACGAAAACAAATTCACTAAAAAAGAAGCAGTAAATCCTGTCTCATTTAACTAACCGCATGCTCTAACTGGTCAAGGTTAAAGGGTCATCCATCCCTTGAAGCAATAAAAAAAAGCAAACGATTATAAAAAACGAAAAGATAAAAATAGAGGCGTGATGAGAAATTATAAAAACCGCTACTAATAAATGAGATAATAAAAAAAAAAAAGTAAGTCAAGAATTTCATTTTGAACCTGCCTATAATTTATATGGAAGATTGACATGTGTAATTGTTATGTAATTAGCTACATCTTTCTTAGCTCTAACGGCGACCTTTTTTTCATTTTGAAGGCCACGACAACTGAAAAAAATAGTTTTTGACCAGGTAAAAAAACTAGAAAATATTTTCAATTTATTTTCTGACTACCATGATAGTTTTTTTTTTTATTATAAATTATTAGAGAGGTAGGGTTATGTGTGGTATATTTTTTTCTAAGTTTATTAATAGCTTTCTTTTTTCCGTTTTTTTACCTTGAATGAAACAATAGATCATTTTTTTCAACTGTCCTTTTTTATCTGAACAATCTCCCCCATCTCTACTGTATTTATGTAAATGTTTCTTAGACCCCCTGGAAGATGGTATGAGATAAAAAAAAAAAAACCTTAGTCAAAAATTTAAGACCGTTGCTTGCAAATGATTGGTTGATTTTTTTCTATGACGTCATTGTATTGCTGAAATATAATTGGCTGTTGGTTGATAGGTATGATGGCGAAAGGATTCGGTTATATCATCGTCTGCATTTTTAATTAAAATTCGTATGGCATTTGAAGATATTCTTGCATGTAATTTCCTGAAGATAACGGAAAATTTGAGTAATATACGTTCTAGATTATTTAAAATGAATTGTGTGTTTGTGAGTTTCGATAGAAAATTGACAATTTAAACAATTATATTGATTCTTCTAAATAATTGTTACAGAAAGAGATGAAATAAAGGAAAATATATAATCTATATTAATAAAATGCAAATTTCATAAGTGTTGTTCACTAAAAACTTTCGTTACAATGCATCAATTTCAACCAAATTTTCAACATTTATGTAAAACGAGATGGAGCAGGTTTTGCTTAACATCAAAATATATTTCCTAACATTAACATGCGTAACTTCGGTGTTATCGATTAAATACAAAAAAAAAAAAAAATCAACAGAGTTAATTTTATTTATATATAAATATAAAAAAAAATTCAACAGAGTTAATTTTTTTACATACTAGCTAATAATCTCAATCTAAAAAAATATTCAAAACAAGCAATTTTAAGATAACACCATATGTAAAACAGTCGGCCAAGAAAACAACAATATAATATAAAAAGCCAACAATTAAGAATAAATGTAAGATAAAAAGCCAACAATGAAGAGCAAATATAATATAAAAAAAGCCAAAAATGAAGAATGAATGTAAGATAAAAAGCCAACAATGAAGACTAAATATGATATAAAAAGCCAACAATGAAGAGTGAATGTAATATAAAAAGCCAACAATGAAGAATGAATGTAAGATAAAAAGCCAACAATGAAGAGTGAATGTAAGATAAAAAGCCAACAATGAAGAATGAATGTAAGATAAAAAGCCAACAATGAAGAGTGAATGTAAGATAAAAAGCCAACAATGGATAGTAAATGTAATATAAAAAGCCAACAATGAAGAATGAATGTAAGATAAAAAGCCAACAATGAAGAGTAAATATAATATAAAAAGCCAACAATGAAGAATGAATGTAAGATAAAAAGCCAACAATGAAGAGTAAATGTAATATAAAAAGCCAACAGAGTGAATGTAAGATAAAAAGCCAACAATGAAGAGTGAATGTAATATTTATTTATGCTTATGAGGTGATACAGCAACGTCTTTACAATAAGAGAGGAGACAAAATGAATCAAATCTAGAAAAAAGAATGAAGAATGAATGTAAGATAAAAAGCCAACAATGAAGAGTGAATGTAATATAAAAAGCCAACAATGAAGAATGAATGTAAGATAAAAAGCCAACAATAAAGAGTGAATGTAGGATAAAAAGCCAACAATGAAGAGTAAATGTAATATAAAAAGCCAACAGAGTGAATGTAAGATAAAAAGCCAACAATGAAGAGTGAATGTAATATAAAAAGCCAACAATGAAGAATGAATGTAAGTTAAAAAGCCAACAATGAAGAGTAAATCTCTCTATATATATAAAAGTCAATTTATGTCTGTCTGTCTGTTTCGCGATAAACTCAAAAACTACTGAACCAATTGGTACCAAATTTTGCATGTCACTTTTATAAACCTGAGGAAAATTTTCGGCTGCATTTTGATTAGTATTTTTGGCTATTTCTTTTTTTCATTTGAAGAACTTTTTTTTACGCGGACTAATCCGGAATGGAATGAATACCTAAATATGGCCATTTTTTTAAGCATCGGTGGTTCAGTGGTAGAATGCTCGCCTGCCACGCGGGTGGCCCGGGTTCGATTCCCGGCCGATGCATTTTTTTTTTACAATTTTTGAAACTCATTTATATTATCTTATATATATAAAATTGAATGTCTGTCTGTCTGTCTGTCTGTACTCTATAGATTCAAAAACCATACATCCAATCACCGTGAAATTTTGGGATATTATTAGGTATATCACCGGGAAGGTTTTTGAAAAATAATTTCATGAATATCTTGAATATCCTTAGAGTTATTTGCAGATTTGTAGATTTAACTCGCAAGCAGCGCCCCCATTGTGACGATGATAACAAGTTTTCTTATCACTAAGTTTGTTATCTTAAATATTATTTATCAAAAGTAAGATTATCTCAGGATGACACGGCAATTTATTTGCGACAAGAATAATGATACAATTCCAAGGCGAAGATACTATTCTTTTAACTTCCAATTACCGAGGGAACCAATCAATATTGATTTTATTCAACTTATCGAGTATTTTTCAAGGGACCGGGAAAAATGTTCACTAGATAAAACTATGATTTTCTAATGTAGAAAATTAGGAAAGACAAAATTCAGGATGACACGGCACACCGGGACCGGGAAAAAATGTTCACTTTATCGAGAGATTCAAATTTACGAGTTTAAATTATCAAAATATATCTTTTTTTTTTATAAGTTTTTAGAGAATTGTTTTAACAAATGTTCGCTAGACAAACCTTTACTCGGGTAAAACCCCGGGCGAAGCCGAGTACGTTTTATAAGTTTAAAGAGAATTGTTTTAACAAATGTTCGTTAGACAAACATTCACTCGGGTAAAACCCGGGCGGAGCCTGGTACACCCGCTAGTAAAGGAATAAATAAAGGGTAGATAAAATGCAGGGAAATATATATAGTTGTATGTATTATATATTTATAATTGTATGTAATTCTGCTGTCCACAAAGCTAATGTCCATAGTTCATCTAAAATACCCATTCCAAGAGTGTATAAACAGTATCACTATAAAAGGAAGATCGAAAAATGCAATATAACAGCGGTATAGTAGATTAAACTGGCAAAACCACTGGGAGGTTCACCACTGATAGACCAGGCCCTCCCATTAATTTTTCCATTGCAGTAAGGGCAGTAGAAATTCTTTAATTTCAAAAAGAATCTTACGCGTCTAAAATAGTTTCTAATTTTCATAGTTGTATATGTACAAATTTCTTCAGCAAGGCAGGTTGCCCCACCTTGAGAGAGTGCTTCTCCAGACATGGTGTGTCTCGATAGAGAGTGACCTTATAACAAAAAGAAAAAAAAAAAAAAAAACATTAAGTGCACACTTCTTTTTCTAGTTTGAAAAAAATATCTCTAATAGAATATTATGCTTTCTGAGTCATTTTATGCGCATTTGACTAATTTGAAGAAATATTAGTAAACATGCAAAGGTATTATGCGTTTTCCTCAAATATATACCCAATTAATATTTTTTCGTCTTCTAAAAATGAGGATTTTCTTTTTGAAGTTCTCCAGGTTAAAAAACATGTAAACTAGATTAATGAACGAGAATAGGCTAATAATATGCAATAAAAAGAGTAATTAGGTATTGATAAATAACTGTATAATTTCTTCAATTCTATTCATATATTCTTAGAATATATTTGATGCGTTCGAAATATGAAGTTGACCGTGGACCTGTATTTTGGACTTATTTCTAATTTTCAGACACCTATATCGGGGTATCCTACAACTGGAAAGTTACATAGGTTATAACGGGACATCCGAGACACCTATATCGGGGTATATCCCACAACTGGAAAGTTACATAGCTTACAACGGGATACCCGAGACACCTATATCCGGGTATCCCACAACTGGAAAGTTACTTAACTTATAACGGGATATCCGAGACACCTATATCGAGGTATCCTACAACTGGAAAGTTACATAGGTTATAACGGGACATCCGAGACACCTATATCAGGGTATCCTACAACTGGAGAGTTACATAGGTTATAACGGGACACCCGAGACACCTATATCGGGGTATCCTACAACTGGAAAGTTACATAGCTTTTAATGGGACACCCGAGACACCTATATCGTTGTATCCCACAACTGGAAAGTTGCATAACTTATAACGGGACACCCTAGAAACCTATATCGTTGTATCCCACAACTGGAAAGTTACATAGGTTATAACGGGACACCCGAGACACCTATATCGTTGTATCCCACAACTGGAAAGTTGCATAACTTATAACGGGACACCCTAGAAACCTATATCGTTGTATCCCACAACTGGAAAGTTACATAGCTTATAATGGGACTCCCGAGACACCTGAATCGGGGTGTATCCCACAACTGGAAAGTTACATACCGGTACACCCGAGACGCCTATAGCGGGGTATATCCCACAACTGGAAAGTTACATAGCTTATAACGGGACATTCGAGACCCCTATATCGGGGTATATACCACAACTGAAAAGTTACATAGCTTATAACGGGACCCCCGAGACACCTATATCGGAGTATATCCTACAACTGGAAAGTTACATAGCTTATAACGGGACCCCCGAGACACCTATATCGGGGTATATCCCACAACTGGGAAGTTACATACGTTATAACGGGATATCCGAGACACCTATATCGGAGTATATCCTACAACTGGAAAGTTACATAGCTTATAACGGGACCCCCGAGACACCTATATCGGGGTATATCCCACAACTGGGAAGTTACATACGTTATAACGGGATATCCGAGACACCTATATCGGGGTATATCCCACAACTGGCAAGTTACATAGGTTATAACGGGATATCCGAGACACCAATATCGGGGTATATCCCACAACTGGGAAGTTACATAGGCTATAACGGGACACTCGAGACACCTATATCGGGGTATATCCCACAACTGTAAAGTTACATAGGTTATAACGGGACCCCCGAGACACCTATATCGGGGTATATCCCACAACTGGAAAATTACATAGGCTATAACGGGACACCCGAGACACCTATATCGGGGTATATCCCACAACTGGAAAGTTACATAGATTATAACGGGACCCCCGAGACACCTATATCGGGGTATATCCCACAACTGGAAAATTACATAGGCTATAACGGGACACCCGAGACACCTATATCGGGGTATATCCCACAACTGGAAAGTTATATAGCTTATAACGGGACCTCCGAGACACCTATATCGGGGTATATCCCACAACTGGAAAGTTACATAGCCTATAACGGGATATCCGAGACACCTATATCGGGGTATCCTACAACTGGAAAGTTACATAGCTTATAACGGGACACCCGAGACACCTATATCGGGGTATCCTACAACTGGAAAGTTACATAGGTTATAACGGGACATCCGAGACACCTATATCGGGGTATATCCCACAACTGGAAAGTTACATAGGTTATATCGGGACATCCGAGACACCTATATCGGGGTATATCCCACAACTGGAAAGTTACATAGGTTATAACGGGACATCCGAGACACCTATATCGGGGTATCCTACAACTGGAAAGTTACATAGGTTATAACGGGACATCCGAGACACCTATATCGGGGTATCCCACAACTGGAAAGTTACATAGGTTATAACGGGACATCCGAGGCACCTATATCGGGGTATCCTACAACTGGAAAGTTATATAGGTTATAACGGGACATTCGAGATACCTATATCGGGGTATCCTACAACTGGAAAGTTACATAGGTTATAACGGGACATCCGAGACACCTATATCGGGGTATCCCACAACTGGAAAGTTACATAGGTTATAACGGGACATCCGAGATACCTATATCGGGGTATCCTACAACTGGAAAGTTACATAGGTTATAACGGGACATCCGAGACACCTATATCGGGGTATCCTACAACTGGAAAGTTACATAGGTTATAACGGGACATCCGAGATACCTATATCGGGGTATCCCACAACTGGAAAGTTACATAGGTTATAACGGGACATCCGAGACACCTATATCGGGGTATCCCACAACTGGAAAGTTACATAGGTTATAACGGGACATCCGAGATACCTATATCGGGGTATCCCACAACTGGAAAGTTACATAGGTTATAACGGGACATCCGAGACACCTATATCGGGGTATCCCACAACTGGAAAGTTACATAGGTTATAACGGGACATCCGAGATACCTATATCGGGGTATATCCCACAACTGGAAAGTTATATAGCTTATAACGGGATATCCGAGACACCTATATCGGGGTATCCCACAACTGGAAAGATACATAGCTTATAACGGGACACCCGAGACACCTATATCGGGGTATCCCACAACTGGAAAGATACATAGCTTATAACGGGACACCCGAGACACCTTTATCGTTTTATTCCGCAACTGGAAAGTTACATAGCTTATAACGGGAGACCCGAGACACCTTTATCGTTTTATTCCGCAACTGGAAAGTTACATAGCTTATAACGGGACTCCCGAGACACCTATATCGGGGTATATCCCACAACTGGAAAGCTACATAGCTTATAACGGGACACCCGAGATACCTATATCGGGGTATATCCCAAAACTGAGAAAAGTTACATAACTTATAACGGGACACCCGAGACGCCTAAATCTTTGTATCCCTCAACTGGAATGTTACATAGCTTATAACGGGACACCCGAGACACCTATATCGGGGTATATCCCACAACTGGAAAGTTGCATAACTTATAACGTAACACACGAGACGCCTATATCGGGGTATATCCCACAACTGGAAAGTTACATAACGGGACTCCCGAGACACCTAGATCGAGGTATATCCCACAACAAGAAAGTGACAGAACTCATAAAGGGACTCCCGAGACACCTATATCGGGGTATATCCTACAACTGGAAAATTACATAACGGGACTCCCGAGACACCTATTTCGAGGTATATCTCACAACTGGAAAGTTACATAGCTTATAACGGGACCCCCGAGACACCTATATTGGGGTATATCCCACAAATGGAATGTTACATAGCTTATAACGGGACCCCCGAGACACCTATATTGGGGTATATCCCACAAATGGAATGTTACATAACGGGACCCCCGAGACACCTATATTGGAGAATATCCTACAACTGGATAATTGCATAACTTTAAACGGGACAGTTGCAACGGGACACTCGAGACACCTATATCGGGGTATATCCCACAACTGGAAAGTTACATAGCTTATAACGGGACAGTTGCAACGGGACACTCGAGTCCTCAACAGTGGTCTCCCCACAACAGGACAGCTATTAAATCCCCAATGAACCAATCAAGGAGAATTATCAATTATCCCATCCGTGATAGGCCTATATTTTATACAAGGCACACACACAGGAGCGTTTTTTCCCTCACCTCCCGACCATTGTGTGTAAAACAAGGCAGCAGATGATGCCATTGTCTCACATTCCTTAGCCCTGACTCACGGAATATTTTGTCACGCACCGCTGCCCCGGTACCACGGTCAAATCCCCTCTCAGCCTTTTTTTTCCCTTCTTTAACTGGCAACACCCTTTTCTCTTAGCGGCCCCTGTCGGTATTTTTGACACCTGCAGAATCAACCTGCTCTTTCTATTATATAAGTCTTCTTAATTTCAGGTATTTTTTTGGGTGATATTTTTTAATGCAAATTTTTCTTTTAATATAAAAGCGTATTTATATCTATGGCCACAATAAGAATTCTTATCGTTCCAATAAAGACAGTATTATTGTCTTTTGAGATTATTTACAATATATTTATATGCGGTAATAAATTTGTGAAAGAAATTTAATGGTGTTTTTTAAAGTTCATTATAAAAATGATTTGTGATGTTTTGTCTTCCTTGTGCATACACACATTCTATTGAATACACACACAATGAAATTAAATAATAATATGTTAAAGTTTTAATCAATTCTATAGAAAATTTGAGGAAAATATGTTTGAATTTCCACGATAATTCACACACATATTTATTAAGACCACCGGTATTATACAGATTTACGACAGGAAGAAAGGAAGCATAGATAGAGCTCCTATACTCCAGGCAGCATAGAACCCAACAACAGTCTCCTGGTCCGACGCATGTCCAGTGACCACACCGTGCATAAGTCAAATAGCGTATCACTGAAAAAGCTAGTGTTGAATCAGCTATGCTCTAGTCTTCGCTTTCATCATCCAAATGGACCACGACATTCGGCGATTCTATTAATCTCCCCCGAACGGTGACTGCGGCCTTGTAGAATTTATATAAACCAAAAAGAAGATCTTTATTAAACATCATTGCATTCATCCAGTTATATATTTGTTGACTATCGGATTTAAACATTGATAAATCACCCAAGAGTTCCCCTCTTTGTTTCTCTAAGCAAAAACAACCAAATATTATATGCGTGATTTCGTCTTCTATTCTGCTATTACATAGATCACAAGTTAAAGGACAGTCAGTCTTCCAGCGCTTTGATCGATTTTCTGGGTATAACACCCATAGGAGTCTCAGTTGTGCAATAAGCCTTTTAAATCACCAGAGGAGTATTTGTGAGTAGATATAGTTCTGCTGTTATTGAATTTTTTAAGTATTTAAAGTGATTATAATGAGAGGCATTAAAGATTTGCGCTTTGTCATTTTGAATGCTTTATTCAGTTGCTATTCGAATAATACCGGGTATTTCAGTCTGTATAACCGTATAGTCAGTACAACTCTTCAAGAACGAAAAGCCCTTTGAATCTAAAATAGTTGACAGGTTTTCAACAAATTTTCAGCTTGCTCTTTGATGGTTGTGCAGTGTCCAGAGGTGTGCCAAACAAACGCGAGGCAACCTGTTCTCTTCCATCTTCATGATACTCACCCAAGTACTTGCTTACTTTGACATAGTGCCAATCATCTTGCTGTATATACTCAATCTTATGAACACTTTGGCAAGTTTAGAGAAATTTGTACACAAATTTATAAATCACCGTGTATTAAAGATATATATGTAAATAATTCTAATATAGCACAATAGTCTGATAGACTTCGTGCTTCTGTAATAATAAAATAAAATTCTCACCCAAAAACTCAAAATCTGTGATACTCGTCCGCACTCCCCGATAATTAAACGTACTTAAGTGTCTCAAAGACAGTCATTCTCATAAGATAATGATACTACCTATATATATTTTCCCATTACTCTCGTTTTATGTTAATCTAAATTCCATATCTGTTGCAACCATACTTCCTAGTTTTCGTATTAGTTTGGAAGTAGATATGGTTGACTTGAAGATTTTTCATACAATTTGAAATTTGCAAACAAAATTTAGAAAATTTGAACTCATAAACCCGATTCAATCGAAATCGAAAATCGAATCATTCTATGCGGTACGAAATGAGTTAAACCTATATGAAATTCAAGATATAGAATGCCCCACAATATTCTTCAATATTCACAAACACACAAAGCTTTATTAAGACCAGCGGTCTTATACAGATTCACCACAGGAAGAAATAATAGATGGAGCTCCTATACTCCAGGCAGTACAGCACCCAAAATATTCTTCAATATGTAAAATGACATTTGAAAACTAACCTGCATGTGTTTTTTTTTTCAACGAAAAATCAAAATTTATTTCAAGGAGAAATAACGATTATTTATAATTTTTGGGATGAGGTATGAAAGGGTGAATTGTGAAGAGTAATGATAAACGGAAAAATAAAAGTGTCCAGGGTAGCCTAGTGGACATGGCATCTGCCCGGTAAGTGGAACACTGTGGGTTCGTTTCCCATCCCTGAACACTTTTATTTTTCCGTTTATCATTACTCTGCACAATTCACCCTTTCAAACCTCATCCCAAAGGTTAGAAATAATCGTTATTTCTTCTTGAAATAAATTTTGATTTTTCGTTGAAAAGAAACACATGCGGGATAGTTTTTAAATGTCGTTTTACAATCACAAGCCGCATTATATTATATTCTATTATTCTTCAATATTCCTGGCTTCATGAAAAAAACAAAAATTTGTCAATTTCACATGCCTATCAATGTTACAAAGATTTACATTTTTTTTTAGTTGATTCCTTGACCGATGAGAGCTATGTCTGCTTACACTGCTAGTTCTACGGTTCAACAGAAAAGTTGAAAATATAGTTGAAAACTAAAAAGTAAATTTTCCGAGTAGAACAAGGTATATATATATAAATAACAGTAATAGTAAAAATAATTCGCAATGTTATTTACAATGTTTCAAATAAAGGGAAAGACGAAAGAAAGGGTTTGGTATGAACATATATACAAGGAATCGAGAACAAGCAGTTCATTTTCTTTAAAGAACAATAAATAGTAGCATATTGACAGAAATTTAGATTAGTATAAGTGATAGAGGAATATACAACAATATATTATACATAAATATCCGGTTCTTTAAATAAAAGACACTTCGGCCAGGGAATCTTTTTATTGTCTCGACGTTTCGACAAAAATCTTTTGTCCTCGTCAGGAGCGAACAAAAATTAAAACATTTGGCAAAGCGTTAGAAATTATTCTAAGGCTGCAAGAACGTTCTCACGCGTTATTTCAAATTTTGTACAACATCTAAAGCACAAGTCAAAAAACAAATATTTAACTCACAAAAGACTATGATCTTTTGAATAAATTATATAACGTTTTCCCAAATGTTTTAATTTTTGTTCGCTCCTAACGAGGATAAAAGATTTTTGTCGAAACGTCGAGACAATAAAAAGATTTACTGGCCGAAGTGTCTTTTATTTGAAGAACTATGAATGCTGACCAGACAGCCTCTATCTTTACGATAATTATCAGGCATCTATACAGTTTTATGTATGGATGGATCAAGGGTAGAGGATTATCTATAGTCGTGGGGATATAGAAAATCTTAGGGGTCACTTAATTAGTTAATTCACCCAGTTGTTCAGTAGAAGCCACCGAATTTATTATCGCAAAGATGAGGCTGCCTGGCCGGCATTCATAGCTCTTAAAATTAAAGATACTTCGGTCAGTAAATCTTTTTACTATCTCGACGTTTAGACAAAAAATAATTTGTCCTCGTCAGGAGCGAACAAACAAGCTCCTGACGAAGACAAAAGATTTTAGGTCGAGATAATAAAAATATTTACTAGCCGAATATCATTGTAATATGAAATTTGACTATTCTCAACTTAAGAAGAAATTCATAGAAAAGGAATACGAATCGAAATTGAATTGTTTTAGGGAATAAGATATACTATGTATTTAATGTCTTAAATGTATTAAAAATCTATTGCATTTTTTAACTAAATAAATCGAATTCTTCTAAAATGGTTAGATCAATTTCTTTTGGAATCAGAAGGATGGGGTTTCGTTCACTATGTAATCTCTTTTTTTTTATCATCTCCTATATCAAATTATATTTGCTGGGTTATGAACAGTTGTACTTTGAATGCCATTCGCAAGAAGAATTTAGTTTTACAATATAAAATTCACTTAGCTCGATATTTAGGATCTTCTTATTCTTTCTTATCTACACTCAATCATATTAGGGATAACGATCATGTAAAGTAATTTATAATACAATATAATGCGGCTTATGATTGTAGAACGACATTTGAAAATTATCCCGCATGTGTTTCTTTTGAACGAATAATCGAAATTTACCCCAAGGAGAAATGAAGATAATTTCTAACCTTAGGGATGAAGTATGAAAGGATGAATTGTAAAGAGTAATGTCCAGGGTAGCCTAGTGGACATGGCATCTGCCCGGTAAGCGGAACACTGTGGGTTCGATTCCCATCCCTGGACACTTTATTTTTCCGTTCATCATTACTCTTCACAATTCATCTTTTCATACTTCATCCCTAAGATTAGAAATAATCGGTATTTCTCCTTGGGGTAAATTTCGATTTTTCGTTCAAGGGAAACACATGCGGGATAATTTTCAAATGTCGTTCTATAACTATTATGACTGGGTGAAGTAGAATGCGTCTGCCTTTGTCATTAAGACTGGGCGCACTACTCAGTGGCAGGCCAACTTAGCTCCAAAAGAAATGGTCGCCTCGTAATTTGGGATAAATTTATACAATCACTGAATGAGAATATGTTGATGCATTCAGTGGTAAATCCTTTTACCAGTTTTATAAGTCTTATCAATTACAATATACAGTTAAACCTGTCTATAACGCTCCCTCTTGGGATTCACCAAAATAGGGTACTATAGACAGGTCACTTTTAATGTAAATCGCATCGTACTACGTATTTAAAATCGGCGCTATAGAGAGGGAGGTGCTATTTAGAGGGTGCGCTATAGACAGGTTTAACTGTATATGTACAATCAAGGGGGTGGTGGACGAGTGTATAGATTGCTGATTTCCAACAGCCATGACCCGGGATCGAACCCCGCATTAAACACTTTTTTTTTCTGAACAAAAAAAAAATTACTTTAATGGCCTCCGATTCTTGCAAAATTCCAACCCTCCAGCGAGTGCAAGTAAACAGAGCCCTAGCACAGTTGTAAGTGCAAAAGTCAAACTGCTTTCTACAAGTGTAGACATGTGGTGAACTTACGTGAAGATCGCTTGCCAAGATATATGTCTTGATAAAGGTTTTCTATGTTTATGATAGTTGTTTATAAATCTCAATATCTATATATATAAAAATCAATGTTTGTTTGTTTGTATGTCCGGTATACAAATTCGCAGTAGTTCACTAATTCAAACCAAATTTTCCATACATAGGTAAAAAAAAATACGGGGAAGACGATAGGCTATTTTAAAAATATATATAAATCAATTATTAAAACTATATATTCAAATTATTCTACTTAGCTCACGAACAGCGCCCTCTATCAAAGATTAGATTAAATTATGCAAACAAATAGATAATGCTAATAACAAACAATTATAAAAAAAGTCTTATCTAAATATATATCACTCGGGTAGATATGCACACGGGTCAATCCCGGGGCGAAGCCCAGGTCACCCGTCTAGTAATACAATATAATGCGACTTATGATTGTGGAACGAAATTTGAAAATTATACCGCAAATGTTTCTTTAGAACGAGAAATTAATTTTAAAGAGAAATAACGATTATTTCTAAACTTATTTAAACCTAATATGTCCAGGGTAGCCTAGTGGACATGGCATCTGCCCGGTAAGCGGAACACTGTTGGGTTCGATTCCCATCCCTGGACACTTTATTTTTCGTTTATCATTACTCTTTACAATTCATCCTTTCATACTCCATCCCTAAGGATAGAAATAATCGTTATTTCTCCTTAAAATAAATTTCGATTTTTCGTTCAAAAGAAACATTTGTGGTATAATTGTCAAATTTCATTCTATAATCTCAATATATTTCTTTTTTATTTCATTTCCTTTTATTAAAGACAATTATATGTCTTAAATGTCATAATAAAGGTTTTGTGCGTGATTAATACAATTGATGAGTGACCGCTTTTGTAGAATCGAAACTAAATTACAATCTACAATGAAAGATCATTCATCTATCTAAAAAAAAGAAGAAAAATTCCATTAGTTTCAATTCTCTTATACTGTTTATGGAGGGGGAAAGGTCAAAACTCTTCTTTTTTTTTTTTTTCACGATTGAACCAGTCTTTTAATTCATTATTACCGATTTAAAAAGGATGAAGATAGACTGATTTTGCATATCGCATCCAGAATATAAACTATTGTATATTATAGCGTACAAATCAAGTCTTTATATATCTGGAGATGTGAAAGTATTTATTGATGACGTCACCACGACCTGTCGACAAATATTAACAAACCAACCAAACTATCTACAGCTAGAGAATATCGAGCAAGCTAGCTAGGCAACTAAATGATGATTTTACAAATATAAAGTAATAAATCTGTTTCCAAATATTTTCATTGAATAATTAAATTAAATAATAAATTATATTTCTTCGTCACAATATAATAAAAACAATGCAAAAATAAATGCATATCTTTTTTTAAAGCTCATTTATATTCTTTATTTACATATTGATCAGTATAATTTAGTTATTTGCATATCTTTCAAAAGAGCATGTATATAAATTTAGACGGTTCTTATTAATAGTGATGAGACAAACCAAATTTTTAAAAAATCCAACGAGTACATTTTTATCTCTTTTGCCAGTGGCGTACACACATTTGAATATAAAAGTCAAAAGAAAATGAAGTATAAGAAATACTTTTTTTTTTTAGAATGATTCTAAAAGAGGAAATAATTTTCTAAGAAGAGAGACAATGTTGCCGACTCTTAACTGGTGGTCTTCAATAATTAAGTCACAGAGTACATCAAATATTCTTTTAAACGTCTAGGGTTAATAAGGGTGTCTGTGAATGCTACGGAAAATATTTACCAGAGTGGTGTTGAGATAAGTTATCTTGAGTTGATTTGCATCTAGTTCTATTGTTCCAGGTGGTAAGTAGGGGAATACTGATGATAGCTTTTGTACCCCCCGTTTAATGGTGCCTTGAATCGTCTGCTACGTCTATAATTGTGATGGCGGCTGATAGAGATGTCGTGGAAAGATTTGATTGGAGGGTTCGGTGTGCGATGTTATAGATATCTACTTAGCATTTCCCTGGGAATAACTCGCTATATAAATGGTGTTGCTATTGAGACCTTACTTAGATCAAGATTAGTTATAACGGTTATAATTATAAATTGAACTGCCATCTATCGATAAAATTTGTTATTATTATTTTTGGCAATGTTTATTATCATATACAGTAGAACCTCTCTGTAAAGGACACCTAGTTGCAGAGCTGATGAAGACAAAAAAAAAAATTAGTCGAAACGAGAAAATATAAAACTCAAACTGGCCGAAGTGTCTATTTTTCACAGAAATATGAATGCTGGCCAGGCAGCCTCTATATTCAGGATAATATTCTTTAATAAAAGGAAATGAAAGAAAAAAAGAAAGATATTGAGATTTATAAACAACTATTATAAACATAGAAAACCTTTATCAAGACAAGCGATTGGCAAGCGATCTTCACGTAAGTTCACCACATGTACATATCAGTTTAACTTTAACGGAGAGTTGCTAAATGTAAAAAAGGTATTCTGTTTTCTTTCCTCTTTTCGCTCTCCACTTCTCCCATCCATATTTCCAAAAAATTTATTTTCTTATTTTCCATAGGATTATTCAAATAATAATCTGTATATATTTACCATGTGTATATAATCTTTCTCCATTTTTGCCCCTTTGTATATTTCCCATTTTCATAGGTTTCTCCGTCTTGTAACCCAAGGAGAATCCTCTGTAAGACCTGTGTGTCTTAATAAAGGCTTTTGTGTGTGTGTGTAAAAAAGGTATTTTCGACAATGAAAACTGTCCTTCATAGAGAGGTGTCCTCTATATTGAGTGTCCTCTCATGGAAGTTCTACTGTATTGTCAAATATGAGATCGTCAAATGTATATTGTAAAGTTTTCAACCAGCAATAATCCCACCTAGGAAGATCCTCATTGGCTACGATATCGCCTCTGCGAAAAGCTTGTCAAATGTATATGGATATATGTTATATAAAAAAAAAAGATATTTTTGTTGATTTTGATTATCTTGTGGATTATGCTATGGTAATGCAGTCGTGATTAAAATCTTGAAAGTATAATAATAAAAATGGTTTTGATCAGAGATTTCTTTAATTGAGCTAAGGAATATATAAAAGAACATAATTTGGTAAAAGTATAATGCCTGGCTTAAGGCGTAAGAATCAAAAAATGAAAAACTTATTTACATAATGTACAAAAGATTTGAGCCGGCCATCGGGAAAAAACAACAATGAGTTTTTTATAAGGGAAGCATGACCTCTGGCGGTCGATTTAGCAGAGTATTTGAATTTATAAAATATTATTTTGAATAAAATAATATTTTAATATAACATATATATTTGACATCGCACACATAAAAAAAATCCCTTCACAAACAGATACAATTTTTTATTAGATCATCTTCTTCTTATCTCCACTTAATCATATTAGGGCATTAAGCTTGAGACTTTTGATGGTGTCTGCTGGGGATGAGTAGAGTTCATCAATGGATGAATCAATACAGTTAATAATGTGTTTTGGGGTAGTAGGTTGAGAATTGCACTCATTATTATTAGATTATTAATCATCTTAGTCACAGATGATCAATTTTAATGTTTAGTTACATATTGTCGCGTATAAGGCCTCGGAATAACTACAACCTCCGCCAATAGATGGCGCCTGTTTTCTATCTGAAACTGGTGTGGGAATCGCTGACTGCTATGATCCTGTTTCCTGGGGAGGATGTTTGTAAATACACTTTTGTAATGTTCAATAGTAAATGACGATAGAGTAGTAGTGTTTGAAGTCTCCGTGCCGCCTGCTGTTGTTTCTCTCGCCATCGCCACATTGCTGCTGCTACTCTTCTGGTAAGTCTCTCGTGTCCCCCCACCAGTGGTAAGGCCGAGAGATACTGCCAGAGGAAGGGAGTTCCACTTGAGCGGTGGTTCTCGGACGTCCTTGGGTGCTCTGCAGGGTACAGCTGCAGAGGGAGAGCAACGGGAGCCCGGGTAGGTGATCCACGGCAGAAGAAGCGGCGTCGTCGCGAAGAACCGCGGAGGGTCAAGCCGCGACAATATAGTAAATGTGCAGGGTATATAAGAAAACCAATCCAATACAATAGTAGAGCGGTCTGGAGATTAATTTGGATTAACTGCTGAGAGGGTTCACCATTGATGTCCCAAGCCCTCTCTCGTTCAACAACTTTTATCATTGCAGTAAGGTCTGTAGATATATGATTTGATGCTTTATGTGAAAAGAAACACCATGCTAAATATATTGTTGTTATTAATTTTACCGATAGATGTTAATTAATAAAATACATATTTCTCTCTAGTTTCTTCTTCTGTTCTTTTATATGCAAATAAGTTCTGGTTATTTTACCCAAAATCAAAGCGCCTTGTCAATTTAATGATTTGCCTTTCCTCATTTTCCTATGTGGTAATGTGTTGGTTGAAATTAAACATATTTGTACAAATTTTGAACTTCAGTAAACTGAATTTCCGATGAGAGATCGCTACAAATATGCAGATTAACTTCATTTGGGGTTGTGTTATGCCAGATCAAGCTTTTTTTTAATTCTACAAATGCGCTTATCTATCGTATATGGCGTTCATAAAATTTTGAATAAAATAAACGAACGAAAATAAGGAAAATAAAAATTTAAAAAATCCTGGATCCTGTGTGCGTGTGTGTGTGAGACGAGATACATCAGAAAAAGAAACGGCACAATCTATACAGAGCACGAAATCAATGCATAAACCTAAACTCATGGAGAAAACTTAAGGAAGTTGTACCTTTTAGCATGCATATCGGGGTTCAGACAATAATTTTGAAAGATATTTGATACACAGTGATCTTTATTGAAGACACACGAGATAACCAAGTGTGAACAAAATTGTCTTTGTCTCATTAAAAAAAAAAAATCATCAGACATCAGACTTTCCACTTCCTTAAATTTTGACCATGAGTGCAGAAGTATGGATGATAGTACCAATAAGAACTAGAGATTTGGTAACCTAGGCAGAATGAATCCCTCAACAAACCTTGCATATAAAATATCCTTACATAAGTGACTAGATAATAATAAGAAACCAGGAAAGTCTATAACCAGCTGGATATACACCATCAAAATAGCTGCTAACCATAATCCATGCAGAGAAATTGACTTCAAAGCTCAAGACATTGATCACTCCAGAGCCTATTTTGACGAATTCAACTTATTTTGACTGACCGGAATAAATAAATTTAATAAAAAACAATAGAAAAGTGGGTTGATTACCGAGTACTGTATAGATATCCATTATATGAACACAAAATTATCTTTGAGCAAATCAATTTGTTAAAAACGAATTAAAAAAAAAAACACAATTACGCAGCCTATATATTTGTAATTAACACACACAATAACAAGAAAAAAGTTCGATCCTCCCCAAAATAATAAAACAGAAGAACATATAAACGTACAAGAAACACCACTCGATTACAACTATAAAGATCATGTTTCAATCACCCAAAAAAAAAAAAAAAGATATTTTCTTCATTTTTATTTAACAAAAAAAATATATATATATATGAAAAAAGAAGAAGAAACAATAAAGATAAGAGATCAATCGACGAAATCTTTAAAAGACAAAAGAGAAATAGATAACACAATCGTAAAAAAAAAAAAATCGTTAGGAAATCGATCTTTAAAGCTTAGCAGACGAAGTGCCCACGTTATCAACTAGTTAAACTAAACCACAAAGACCTCACAGAAGTATTCTTAAAGAATGTCTACAACATCATCATTAAAGACGAACCATAAAGAAGAAACTTATGGGTGAGGTACCAACATGGGATGAAAGATGCACCTGCAAGAAAAGAGAATAATTTGTCCATTACCTTCCAAGAGATAGAATAAAAAGCGCAACAACCCAATGGCATATTTTCTTGAAAACTTCTTAATAATGAAGCTAAATGTGATTTTTACGATTAATAATAGACATTAAGTACTATTTTTTTGTAAAAAAAATCCAAAGAGTGCTAGAATATTTGCATAATAACATTATATTTGTAATTAGAAGTAAAGAGTTAGGCAATTTGATTGCAACTGATATAACATTAAGTATTCTTCATAATTATCGAAAATACTTGAAGAGAAAAAGAGGAAAACAATGAGATATTAAAGAAAAAAGGTGTAATTACCTTACAGACTGGCAATTATCCTTCTTGGACAAGCTTCATAATGGAAGGAACAAAAAATATAAGATTCTTACATCTTTTTGGACTTGTTTTGGGTTTCAATAGTTAGGGAAGGGTTATTTTTGCTTTTTTAATCTAGTAATAATAGACCCGTTTAGTTAATAAATCATTTTCTTTATCAGATATGCTAAAAATGTGAACTAGAAAACTTAGTTTGCTTGGAATATTCATTTAATCAGATAAGCATTCTATAATTACTTGTACATAATGTAAATTTTATGGGGCATGATAGTCATGGTGGGTAGGAACTTGTTATCTTGCCTTAACAGACTTTTGTTTTGTGGTCTTGTACTTTAAATGGAAGATTTTAGCTCGAAGTGAAAATTCTACTCCACAAACTCTCCATGTGTAAATAACCAGGACAAAGCGAGCTGTGCTTGAATTTAACACCTATAATGATGTAGAGAACAACTTTTTGATTGGCAATTTATTTAACAGTTGCAAATACACGCCATATCCACAATTAGGATAATTACGTGTAAATCTGAAATTATATACAAATCAAATCATCGTGAAATTAATATAATTAAACATTGGAAATCACGCAAATTACACATTCGATGTTAAATTTTTGCATATAGTAATTAGAAATAGTAGCTTGAAATATGTACACCATATAATCATGAAGTGTGTACACAAAATTGACATTTATAACTGTTAGAACAACGTGTAGACTAAGTAAATTAATCACATCCAATGGTTACATCAGAACGAGTCAGTGGCCAACAGTCAATACTTTCGCCTTAAAATGTACAGCTTTCAGAATCTATTAAACTTGATTGCCAATAATATGTTGCGATAATACCCACACACACAAGCCTTTATTAAGACATTTCGTCTTATACAGACGATTCTCCTGTTAGAAATGAATCTAAAAAGAAATGAGAAGCAGGGGAAGAAATTGAATCCTCGCTCAGAAAAGCGAAAACGAAGAAAAGGAAAAAAATATCTATGTACAAAAGTTGATGTTGTGATAATATAAAAGAACAAAAAAGAGCTTCTTGTGTAGAAAACGTTTATTTCGCTAGCTTTGGAACGACATCGTTCTTCAACGGGCGTTAAGATAAAGCATAATGTATGATAATAACACCTGTAAACTGAGACGAAATTAATATAAATTTTCTTCTTTCTTATCTCCACTCAATCATATTAGGGTATCAAGCTTGTTCGACAACCATCATGACTGTGTGAAGTAGCATGCGTCTGCCTATTTCATTAAGACTGAGAGCACTACTCAGTGGCAGGCCGACTTATCTCCAAAAGAAATGGCCTCCTCTGACATGAGGAACAGACGCCATGTGCAGCCGCTCCTAATATGGAGTACAGATGCTGTTCATCCTGTATCCCTGGATTAGGAGCCTTTACAGGGTACTATCAGCCGGGCCAGCTGAGCCCAGGTTTTTTAGTGAGCTTGTTACTGCTCCTTCTCCTCCTTTTTCATCCGGGCTTGGGACCGGCAAAGGTGGAGTTATTAATATAAATAAATGTGGTCGCTTAGTCTTGCCGATATAATAAATAAATAATCTTTTACTTCATCATTGATCTGTCGAGTCATTCATTACTACGTTACAATATTGTTGAATCATGTTTATTGCATTCCTCCATTTATTCTAAATAATCTATGATATTATATATTTATTTATAATTACTAGTAACCCATTATGTACTATATGTATCATTCATTCTATAGAATCATTTCTTTTTTAACATTGTAATTATTAATACAATATAATGCGGCTTATGATTGTAGAACGACTTTTGAAAATTATCCCGCATGTGTTTCTTTTGAACGAAAAATCGAAATTTTTTTTAAGGAGAAATAATTATTATTTCTAACCTTAGAGATGAAGTATGAAAGGATGAATTGTGAAGAGTAATGATTGTAAGGTTAGAAATAATCGTTATTTCTCCTTAAAATAAATTTCGATTTTTCGTTCAAAAGAAACACATGCGGGATAATTTTAAAACATTGTAATTGTTTACATATTGTTTATTTATTTTAGGATGAAAGAGGACTGTTGGCATGGAGTAACTGAAGACCTCTGGACCAGGATGAATCCATCAAGAAAATAAAGAGATCAACTATTTTTTCAAGGTAAGTGTTTTACTATTATCTTATTTGTACTTGGTAATAGAAACTCACTCGGGGAAGGTAATCAATAAGAATGAAGAAATAAACAATAGCGAGAGGAGCCCATTAATCAATAACCCGGTGTAACAATATTTTCATAAATTTTCATTAGATAATAAAAAGGCATATATTGGATTTAATAAAATATTTATTTTGCCAATATTTTGGCTGGCTGAACGCCAACCTTTATCGAGGCACACACATTACATTTATACATACAAAAATGTGATAAAAGATTTATTTTGCCAATATTACGGCTGGCTGAACGCCAACCTTTATCGAGGCATTAAATTTTTGTATGTATAAATGTAATGCCTTGATAAAGGTTGGCGTTCAGCCAGCCGAAATATTGGCAAAAGAAATATTTTATTATATCCAATATATGCCTTTTTATTATCTAATGAATTAAATATGGATTGCTCTATTTTCAAAATAAATTTTCATATATTTTCAAATGTTGGCAATACATTCCCTTTTCTCTCTCTCCATGAGTATTCTCCAATATCTTTTTACAAAAATCACCCTAAAACACAACCATGGATACTTTTTTTCCGAAAGCGATAACGCAAGGGATTAATTTTTAAATATCCAATATATATACACACACACACGCAAAGCTTTATCAAGACCACTTATACAGATTCACCACAGGAAGAAATAATAGATGGAGCTCCTATACTCCTGGCAGCGCAGCACCCAACAACAGCCTCCTGTCGATAACAACTATAATATTCTTCTTGGTAATATTTAGACGAAAAGACGAAATAAAAGAAGAAGAGTTTCTTTTAATCTTATTAAAATTTTAAATTCTTAAAAGAAACTTTTCTTCTTTTATTTCGTCTTTTCGTCTAAACAGCCTCCTGGTCCGACGCATGTCCAATGGCTACACGTTAATTCTCCAATATATAAGCTATGTTATGCTACAAGTGTGTATTGTCATGTAGAAAAATGGAAGAAGCAAGTATAAGGATACAAGGAAATTTATTTCGATTAAAACACAATTCCACCTTCTTTACATGAAATAAAAGAGCGGCACAGGGAGAGAAATTTTCTGAGAAACAAGATATCAAAATCATACTATCATATGGATAAATTAATAAACATTCTTAAAATTAAAGATACTTTGGCCAGTAAATATTTTTATCTGAAGTATCTTTTATTCTAAGAACTATGGATGCGCCGGGCAGGCAAAATCTCTATTAGCATGATACTATCCTATATATCCTTTTTAATACGACGGTGGAATCTTGAAGTTAGTCGGGGAAAATGCAGTTCACGGCACCTAAGGACTTAAGGTCTGCTTGGCGATATTCAGCTTTGTCTTTCCTAATCTACCCAAGGTATCCATCAGAATCATACTATCCTATGGATAAACTAATAAATATTCTTAAAATTAAAGATACTTCGGCCAGTAAATATTTTTATCCGAGGTATCTTTAATTCTAAGAACAATGAATGCCGGTCAGGCTATCTCTATTATCATGATAATAAATATTCTGTTACAAAGCTACTTCCATATGGGAGCTGTGACCCACAGCTTGAAAATTTTGTTGCTACTGACATGGATCTTGCGTATTTCGATCATGGTTTCCCTAAGCGTCTTTAAACTGATCCTTAGTGGTTTTAAGTATTTTTATTGCTGTGTGGATTGTCATCGTAGCGTCCAAAAGGGACATCGTATTATTGGTCTTAGTTTTTTAGTCTTAGTTTTAACACGGCGGGGGAATCTTGGAGTTAGTCGCGGAAAATGCAGTTCACAGCACCTATGAACTCAAGATCTGCTCGGCTATCTTCAGGTTGTCTTCCCTAATCACACACACACACAAAGCCTTTATTAAGACGTTAGTCTTATACAGATTCTCCGTACAAGGTGCAATAACAGGAAAAGAGCAGCACAGGAAACCAGTAGTTCCGCAACTATATACAATTATTCTATACAGTTACGAGCGTCATTCCTCATCTCCTAATCAACTCTGTCACCGTTTGCTTTTTTTTTGGAATGGCGCCCTCCTATTGGTTGGCTACGATCACGCCACCTTTGCCCCCCCCCCCCCCCCCCCCCCCCCATCATCCCATCATGCCTCCCCCACTCGCTTTTTCGTTTTTGTAACTATTGTGTTGGAGAGGGTCGCTCCTTAAATAAATGCATATATTAGTTAATAACTAAATGGAATCCTCTCTTTCTTTTTCCCAGTATGAGACGCCTACGGAAGCCAACAGTACATAGACAGATAAAGCACATAGGCTATAGTTATTAACTAAAATATGCATTTATTTAAGGCGCCAATTTATAATTGTAACAAATAGTATTTGAATAAAAACATTCAATCGGGTAAAACACGGGCGTTGCCCGGGTCATTCGGCTAGTTAGTAATAAGGAAAAGTAAGCTTTAATATGAAAGGTCGACGCCATCGCCTCAAGTCTTCAATTCCATAAGCGCGGAGCAGAAATAGGGACTAAGTTATTTAGTTCGCCATAAATATAGCATCCAGACACAAAAAAGGTTTACTCCAGCACAACATCTACACAACATATCCACTAAAATATCACCTAGAAAATGATGGAAGACAAATATAAGGAAATTTTGATAATTAAACCTTATTAACATATTGGCTGAGTAACAAAATATAATAATTAATATTCTTTAGATATATTAATAAATATTCTGCTAGAATTTTGATGAGAAGTTGAAATATAATATTTCATTTTTTTTTTAATTTGACAAAATCAATAAATCATATTGGGCTGAATTCCTTGTATATTTTTTTTTCGCTAGCTTACGGGATAACATTCTCTTTAACAGGAGCAACAACTAGAAGCATAGTTAGCAAAAAGTTATACTCCTAGTTGCTCCTGTTGAAGAACATGTTAGCCTGAAAGACGGAGAAATAAATTTTTAAAAGAAACTTAGCCTTGGATGCTTTATTGATTTTGTCAAATTATAATTCAGTGGAAGAACGTTTATTAAAATATTTTTTCTTCTATTATATACACCCTTCTTGTTTATGCCAACAATATTATAAAGCCTATGGAGCAGGCAGTATAAATGACAGGAATCACAATTGAAACAAATTTTATTGACTTCTTGTCCCCGGCAAGTGAGCCTTCTTTCCCAGGCGATGAGCGGGTCCTCTGCTCTTCCGGTCAGCCCAACCTGTACGAATTACGGGTAGATGAAATGGTCACACAGGGACATACCGTGCCATGTAGGTGCGTGTTGACGTCCGCAGGAAGTATTCCACAATGTGAATGATCCCGCAAATGGTCAATTATTGAGGATGAAGGGAAGTGCTAAAAGAGCGACGATTGTACATCGTTGAATGAACGCGCACAGTACTGCCTGGTTCGGATTTACACTCTGGGGTTTTGCTATTGTAGTCTCAGTCGTTAGTCGCTTCCTGCAGTCTTCTGGCTGTATAGTCATTAGCTCTGAAGGATTGTGGAGAATCACTTCATGCCCTTTCTGTAAACACCAATACAGTATCGATCCCTTTGAATAAATAACATTGATCCATTTTATTCAGACTCATTAGCTCTGAAGTATTGTGGATCACTTCATGATCTTTCTGTAAACATCAATACAGTATCGATCCCTTAGGATAAATAACATTGATCCTTTTTATTCACACTCATTAGCTCTGAAATATTGTGGATCACTTCATGCTCTTTCTGTAAACACCAATACAATATCGATCCCTTAGAATAAAGAACATTGATCCTTTTTATCCACACTCATTAGCTCTGAAGGATTGTGGGTCACTTCATGCTCTTTCTGTAACCACCAATACAGTATCGATCCCTCAGGATAAATAATATTGATCCATTTTATCCACACTCATTTGCTCTGAAGGATTGTGGATCACTTCATGCTCTTTCTGTAAACACCAATACAGTGTCGATCCCTTAGAATAAAGAATATTGATCCATTTTATTCACACTCATTAGCTCTGAAGGATTGTGGATCACTTCATGCTCTTTCTTTAAACACCAATACAGTATCGATCCTTTAGAATAAAGAACAATGATCCTTTTTATCCACACTCATTAGCTCTGAAGTATTGTGGATCACTTCATGCTCTTTCTGTAAACACCAATACAGCATCGATCCCTTAGGATAAAGAATATTGATCCATTTTATCCACACTCATTAGCTCTGAAAGATTGTGGATCACTTCATGCTCTTTCTGTAAACACCAATACAGCATCGATCCCTTAGGATAAAGAATATTGATCCATTTTATCCACACTCATTAGCTCTGAAAGATTGTGGATCACTTCATGCTCTTTCTGTAAACACCAATACAGTATCGATCCCTTAGGATAAATAATATTGATCCTTTTTATTCACACTCATTAGCTCTGAAGGATTGTGGATCACTTCATGCTCTTTCTGTAAACATCAATAGAGTATCGATCCCTTAGAATAAAGAACATTGATCCATTTTATTCACACTCATTAGCTCTGAAGGATTGTGGATCACTTCATGACCTTTTTGTAAACACCAATACAGTATCGATCCCTTAGAATAAAGAACATTGATCCATTTTATTCACACTCATTAGCTCTGAAGGATTATGGATCACTTCATGACCTTTCTGTAAACACCAATACAGTATCGATCCCTTAGAATAAAGAATATTTATCCATTTTATTCATACTCATTAGCTCTGAAGGATTGTGGATCACTTCATGATCTTTCTGTAAACACCAATACAGTATCGATCCCTTAGAATAAAGAATATTGATCCATTTTATTCACACTCATTAGCTCTGAAGGATTGTGGATCACTTCATGACCTTTCTGTAAACACCAATACAGTATCGATCCCTTAGAATAAAGAATATTGATCCATTTTATTCATACTCATTAGCTCTGAAAGATTGTGGATCACTTCATGACCTTTCTGTAAACACCAATACAGTATCGATCCCTTAGAATAAAGAATATTGATCCATTTTATTCACACTCATTAGCTCTGAAGGATTGTGGATCACTTCATGATCTTTCTGTAAACACCAATACAGTATCGATCCCTTAGAATAAAGAATATTGATCCATTTTATTCATACTCATTAGCTCTGAAAGATTGTGGATCACTTCATGACCTTTCTGTAAACACCAATACAGTATCGATCCCTTAGAATAAAGAATACTGATCCATTTTATTCACACTCATTAGCTCTGAAGGATTGTGGATCACTTCATGACCTTTTTGTGAACACTAATACAGTATCGATCCCTTAGAATAAAGAATATTGATCCATTTTATTCACACTCATTAGTTCTGAAGGATTGTGGATCACTTCATGCTCTTTCTGTAACCACCAATACAGTATCGATCCCTTAGAATAAAGAATATTGATCCATTTTATTCACACTCATTAGTTCTGAAGGATTGTGGATCACTTCATGCTCTTTCTGTAACCACCAATACAGTATCGATCCCTTAGAATAAAGAATATTGATCCATTTTATTCACACTCATTAGCTCTGAAGGATTGTGGATCACTTCATAATCTTTCTGTAAACACAATACAGTATCGATCCCTTAGAATAAAGAACATTGATCCTTTTTATTCACACTCATTAGCTCTGAAGGATTGTGGATCAATTCATGCTCTTTCTGTAAATACCATACAGTATCGATCCCTTAGAAGAAGACCATTGATCCATTTTATTCATACTCATTAGCTTTGAAGGATTGTGGATCACTTCACGCTCTTTCTGTAAACACCAATACAGTATCGATCCCTTAGAATAAAGAACATTGATCCATTTTATTCACACTCATTAGCTCTGAAGTATTGTGGATCACTTCATGATCGTTCTGTAAACATCAATACAGTATCGATCCCTTAGAATAAAGATCATTGATCCATTTTATCCACACTCATTAGCTCTGAAGGATTGTGGATCACTTCACGCTCTTTCTGTAAATACCAATACAGTATCGATCCCTTAGAATAAAGAATATTGATCCATTTTATTCACACTCATAAGCTCTGAAGGATTGTGAATCACTTCACGCTCTTTCTGTAAATACCAATACAGTATCGATCCCTTAGAATAAAGATCATTGATCCATTTTATTCACACTCATTAGCTCTGAAGGATTGTCAATCACTTCACGCTCTTTCTGTAAATACCAATACAGTATCGATCCCTTAGAATAAAGATCATTGATCCATTTTATTCACACTCATTAGCTCTGAAGGATTGTGAATCACTTCACGCTCTTTCTGTAAATACCAATACAGTATCGATCCCTTAGAATAAAGATCATTGATCCATTTTATCCACACTCATTAGCTCTGAAGGATTGTGAATCACTTCACGCTCTTTCTGTAACCACCAATACAGTATCGATCCCTTAGAATAAAGAATATTGATCCATTTTATCCACACTCATTAGCTCTGAAGGATTGTGGATCACATCATGCTCTTTCTGTAAACACCAATACAGTATCGATCCCTTAGAAGAAGACCATTGATCCATTTTATTCACGTTAGTAACTCTATCGTAAAGATAGAGGCTGCCTGGCCGGAATTCATGGTTCTTCAAATTAAATATACTTCGGCCAGTAAATCTTTTGTTCAAAACATTTTGTTCGCTCCTGACGAGGACAAAATATTTTTGTCGAAACGTCGAGACAATAAAAAAGATTTACTGGCCGAAGTATCTTTAATTTGAAGAATTAGCAACTCGAGTTCTCCTAAAATTGCAAATAGACCCATTCCTTAACTCTTAATATTAGAGTAAAACACAAAAATGTAAATAGCCCTCATATTTTGAATGTCTATTTCAAATTTAGGTTATAAATATCCACCCTACGCAGGTATACATGCGAGCAGTCCCCTAGTTAGAAATGGTTGATGTTTTTTTTTTTTTTGCTTGAGTCTGTCGAATAGCGATTTTCACTTGAAAGCTTGCATTTCTAATAAAAAACAGATAGGCGTTGTAAAAAATATATTTTAGAATTTTAACGTAGTTCTACAAGGTAGGATGAAAAAATTCTGGAACTTTTTTTAATTAATTATTTATTCGTAGTATAACATAAAATTTTCAAAATAGGAGCTTTGGTTATCTACACATTTTTTTCCAGCGTGAAAAAAGCTGTTGAAATGCTAGTTCAAAGTCAATATTTCTAAGCATGTTTAGCTCCACCGTCGCATTTTTCAATTACTTCTGATGACGATGAAAAGCGCCTCCCTTTTAACGTCATTTTAAGTTTTGGAAAGAAGAAGAAATCACATGGGGCGATATCAAGAGAGTAAGGAGGATGCGGCAAGACAGATACAGAGTGTTTGGCTAAATAGTTTTGAACAATAATGGCTTTATGAGCAGGGGCATTATCTTGTAGCAATTTCCACTGTTTTGATTTGAAGAGTTGGTTTCTTTTTCTTCTTATCGCATCACGAAGGCGCACAAGTATTTCTTTGTATGCCTGTTTATTAATAGTAACCCCCTCTTTAAAAAATTCATAATAGACAAGTCCCCTTGATAATATGTTAATTATTTAGTATTGATTGCAAAAACTTATATAAATGTTATGAATAATTTGTTTGTTGTTAGATAAAGGGTTGATAAGACAAAGGATCGATAAGATAAAGGGTTGAAGGTGCAGTCGTGATAAAAAAAAAGATAATTATTTACCGTGAAGTAGCTTTTATTTTCAATTACTTTACTTGAGGAAATATTACACATTAGTTATTTTCACATTATATAGAATTTATAAAGTTAATCCTATATTAGTGATTCAAAAGGATAGATAGGTTAACTACGCATATTTACAACAAAACTGAAAGTCATTCTAAAAACGATGATAACCAAAAGTAAAATATCAATGAATAAAAATAATATATATATATTTTTTCAAATATAGAAATATTTGAGTTTTTATGTTATATAATCTCTATATATATAAAAGTCAATTTCTGTCTGTCTGTCTGTTTCGCGATAAACTCAAAAACTACTGAACCAATTGGTACCAAATTTTGCATGTCGCTTTTTATAAACCTGAGGAAAATTTTCGGCTGCATTTTGATTAGTATTTTTGGCTATTTCTTTTTTTCATTTGAAGAACTTTTTTACGCGGACTAATCCGGAATGGAATGAATACCTAAATATGGCCATTTTTTTAAAGCATCGGTGGTTCAGTGGTAGAATGCTCGCCTGCCACGCGGGCGGCCAGGGTTCGATTCCCGGCCGATGCATTTTTTTTAAACAATTTTTAAAACTCATTTATATTATATCTTCTATATATATATATATATATTGTTACATCATGATTATTGGCGTATTTCTTATATTATTTTTAATATATTTGAAATTTAAATTATATATTTATTTATTTTTATATAAAATATTCTATTATATTTATTTAAAACAGATTAGATTATCATCATTTGTATTTAGGTACACGTGTGACTTCACTGCTCTCTTTGATGTGAGAAAATAAATAAAGCATTCGGGAGGTTACTTAAAGTAGACTTATCTCATTATTCCCTTATATAAATTTGTAGGATGGTTGAAACACGCTCTGGTAAGATGCAAGACCCAGCACAGGAGAGAATCATGGCTGAAGAGTCTGCCAAGCCGCAACCTGGTGCAACAATTGGTAGAGATGCTAGTTCCGACCCAGTTGTCCTGAATCCCAACATCGACATCCCCAAGTATGATGGAACGGAAGACCCTCGCCCATGGATTGAATCTCTTGAAGAAATTGGCTTCCTGTACCATTGGGCAGACTACATTATCTCTCGTTATGCCGCCATGAACATGACGGGAAGCGCTAAAACCTGGTTGAATTTACACAAAACTAGTTTCACGAGCTGGGAAAATATTAAAATCCGCCTCATTCAGGATTTTTCTTTGGACGCGAATAAAGAAGAACTTAGAATGAAGCTCAACAGAATGCAACACTGGAATGAACCAGCAATCAGGTTCGCGGAAGACATTCTAGTGTTGTGCAACAAGGTTGACCCCGCAATGGAAGAAGAAACAAAAATTGAACATGTTATTGGAGGACTGAAAAAAGAGTACTCATTCGCGCTCTACCTGAACCCTCCTAAAACGACCGATGACCTTCTTGTCGTGTGCAAGAAAATGGATTCTTTTGAAAAGAAGTATCGGGAACGTGTGGAGAAATCCAGAAACCTATATAACGGTCCACGCTATTCTAGACCCCAACAACAATCGAGGTACGTGCCGCCGACTGCCGCACGAAACTACCAGACCACTTCCAGGCCCCAAGCCCCTGTTTCCAATAATTACAAGAACGACTCCCCTCCTACTCCCAGACAGTATCGAAACAACTTTCCCCAGCCCTCTACCCCTAGACGTCCTTATAATCCTAACTTTGTGCCAAAACCAAACCTTCAGAGAAACACCTACAATAAAAGCCAAGAAGTGAGCAAAATAGGACGGAAGATGGAAGACCAATCTGCTTTAAATGTAACAAGCCAGGGCACGTGGCCCGTTATTGTAGGGTCAAGTTTATAATAATCTTAGAAGAGGATCCAGCAGATACCCAAGAGAAGGTCGAAGAGAAATGCCAAATGAATGAAATATCAGAGAAATCAGGACCTCGGCTTTATGCCGATGTATGTCATAACACACAGACAAATATTCCTACCCGGAATAGATATTCCGTGTTGGAAGATTTAAACTAAGCGTCGCGCCTGAATCTGTCAATCAAAGCAAGTCGACCATAAACGGAATCAAGAAGTTGGACCCTAAATACAAATTAAAAATTAACGTGGACAAGATAGGGACTTTTGAAGCTTTGGTTAATACAGGTGCTGACCTCTCAGTGGTCGACCTCAGAACGGCCCTCGATACAGGCCATGGTATAAGTAAACTCGCAAAAATTTGTGCAGGACCCGATGGAAAAAAATTGGACATGGTAGGAAGTATATTTTTAAATATAAAAATTGATGACGAAACATTATCACACAACTTTGTGATATTGAAAACGCATTTACGGACATTAATTCTTGGGAGAGATTTCCTTAAGAAAATGAACGCAAAAATAGATTGTAAGCAAGAAACTATAAAATACGATTTGACGAATAATCATGACGAAATCAATTTTGAAATGTTGAAAATAAAGAGTGCCAAGGATTCCTTTGTACCGGAATGTTCCATGAAATTGATCAAGGCATTGGTAGAAACAGAGGATGGAGAATATATTATCGAGGAGAGCAGCAAAATGTTTCAAACAAATGGACTTCGTCTAGCAAGAAGCTTGATCAATGTTATAAATAGGGAAACACACATCTGGATAACTAATCCGTATCCTCGACCGTTAAAAATAATGAAAAACCAAACATTGGCTTTTGGAAGTAGTCCAGCGAAAATAAATGTGAGTCGAGAAAGAGAGGTAGAAGAGAACAAAGAACCTAGATTCCAAATAAACGAAAATCTTTCACCAAAGGAACAGAAGGAGTTAAAACAAGTTTTAGAAAGGTATGGAGATCTTTTTTCGTCGAGATTAGGGAGAACCAATTTGGCAAAACATCGGATAGACACAGAAGACGCGAAGCCAATTAAACACAAGCCTTACCGGGTAAGTGCTAAAGAACGAGATATTATAAAAGAGCAAATTGACGAGATGCTTACAGAAGGCATAATTAGGCCATCTTCTAGCCCCTGGTCTTTTCCAGTAATATTGGTCAAGAAGCGAGATGGTAAATACAGATTTTGTGTGGACTACAGAAAACTGAATAATGTGACAGTAAAAGATGTCTATCCGATCCCTAGAATAGACGAAGTTATGGATACTCTCCAAGGATCTACACACTTCTCAGCAATAGACCTCAGATCTGGATATTGGCAAGTTGAAGTCGAAGAAAGAGACAAAGAGAAAACAGCTTTCACTACAGCACATGGATTATATGAATTCAACGTGATGCCTTTTGGACTTTGTAACGCGCCTGCTACCTTTGAGAGAAATATGGAGAATATGCTTGGAAATCTGAGATGGCAAATTTGTTTGTGTTATCTGGATGATGTTATCATATATAGCCCGGATTTTCCAACGCACCTCAAAAGACTTGAAGCTGTTTTTAGATGTTTTCGTGAATCTAATTTAAGGTTAAACGACAAAAAATGCCGATTTGCTTTTGAAGAATTGGAGATTCTCGGCTATATAACGAGCAAACATGATATAAAACCCGCGGAACATAACATCAAAGCTGTCAGAAATTTCCCTCGGCCCAAAAAGGTCAAAGAAGTACAATCCTTTTTGGGAATGTGTTCATATTATAGAAAATTTATCAAAGACTTCTCAAAAATTTCTGACCCTTTGACCAACCTTATAAAAAAAAGTGTATCATTTACCTGGACAGAAAGACAAGAGGAAGCGTTTCAAACCCTAAAAACAGCACTATTAAGTCCACCAATTTTAGGTCACTTCAAACCAAATGCACCTACTTATGTTCATACTGATGCGTCCAACATCGGCATAGGTGCAACACTTGTCCAAGACATCGGTGGTGAAGAGAAGGTGATCTCATATTTGAGTCGTACCCTAAGTAAAGCGGAGCAAAATTATTCAACCACTGAAAAAGAATGTCTGGCCGTTGTCTGGTCAATGTCAAAATTACGACCCTACCTTTATGGAAGACACTTTAAAATAGTAACAGACCATCACGCCTTATGCTGGCTCAAAAACTTGAAGGATCCAACAGGTCGATTGGCAAGATGGGCATTGAAAGTTCAAGAATATGACTTCGATATAATACATAAATCAGGAAATAAGCATCTGGACGCCGATGGCTTATCTAGGGGACCCTTACCAGAAACTGATTGGGATGAGGATTTTGAAAGGCTATTTCTAAATCAAATAACAGACGAAGAGGATAAGTTTATCGAAAGTGTTAAGAAAAACCTTAATGGAAGCAGGCGATCAATTGCGCAAAACTTTAAAGTAGAAGATGGATGCCTCTTTAAGAAAAACCCGAACCCTGAAGGCAGGGCGTGGTTGCTTGTGGTTCCAGAGAAGAAAAAGAGAGAAATTATGAAAGAATATCACAATCATATGTCGAATGGCCATCTGGGTGTCGCCAGAACCATGTACCGAATAAAGAGTAAATACTTTTGGCCATCCATGCTAAAGGATGTCTCAGAGTTCGTTAAGACGTGTCACCTTTGCCAAAGTAGAAAAGGCTCAAACCAATTACCTTCTGGACTACTACAGCCCATTCCCCCAGCCAACTTTCCTTTCGAAAGAATTGGAATTGACTTTGTTGGTCCATTGCCATCTACGAAAAACAGGAAAAAATGGATAATCGTGTTGACGGACTACTACACTAGATATGCAGAAACAAAAGCAGTCTCGGAAGCAACAGTGAAAGAAGTTTCAAAATTTCTAGTAGAGGATATTTTTCTCCGGCACGGAGCCCCACAATATCTTATTAGTGACAGAGGATCTCAATTTACCAGTAATTTAATGAAAGAGGTGATGAAAACGTGCAAGATTAAACATTGCTTCACAACGAGCTATCATCCCCAGACTAATGGATTGACAGAGCGGTTAAATAGAACATTGATCAATATGCTCAGTATGTATGTGAACACTGATCAGAAGAATTGGAACGAAATACTCCCATTCATCACTCACGCTTACAATACTACAATTCAGGAAACCACAGGATATTCTCCCTTTTTCCTGATGTTTGGAAGAGAACCCACGTCTCTTTTGGACGACAGGAATATCTCGGTGGACATTGACAAGGATGATTATGATGAATACATAAAACATCACTTAGACAAAATAAACAGAACAAGAAAATTAGTTATTAACAACACAATAAAGACTCAAGAAAGAATGAAAAAGAACTATGACAAGAAACACATGGAAAGAAGCTACGAACCAGGAGAATTAGTAGCAGTTTGGACACCAATTAGGAAAATAGGAAAGTGTGAGAAACTACTGAGAAAATATTTTGGCCCATATAGAATATTAAAGAAGCTGTCCAACGTAAATTACTTAATTGAACCAAAAGATAATCCTGGCCAAGACCCATTGATTGTCCATGTCTCAAGAATCAAACCCTATTTTGAAAGAATTGATGAGGTCAATCACGAGGACGTGACGACCTCTGGAGAGGGGGAAGTGTTACATCATGATTAATGGCGTATTTCTTATATTATTTTTAATATATTTGAAATTTAAATTATATATTTATTTATTTTTATATAAAATATTCTATGATATTTATTTAAAACAGATTAGATTATCATCATTTGTATTTAGGTACACGTGTGACTTCACTGCTCTCTTTGATGTGAGAAAATAAATAAAGCATTCGGGAGGTTACTTAAAGTAGACTTATCTCATTATTCCCTTATATAAATTTGTAGGATGGTTGAAACACGCTCTGGTAAGATGCAAGACCCAGCACAGGAGAGAATCATGGCTGAAGAGTCTGCCAAGCCGCAACCTGGTGCAACAATATATATATATATATAAATGAATGTTTGTATGTTTGTTTGTTGGTTTGTATGTCCGGTATACAAATTCGCAGTAGTTCACTAATTCAAACCAAAATTTCCATACATAGGTAAAAAAATACGGGGAAGACGATAGGCTATTTTAAAAATATATAAATCAATTATTACACACACACACACACACACAAAAGCCTTTATTAAGACACACAGGTCTTACAGAGGATTCTCCTTGGGGTTACAAAACGGAGAAACCTATAAATCAATTATTAAAACTATATATTACTAGCGGACGTACCCGGCTTCGCCCGGGTTTTACCCGAGTAAAGGTTTGTCTAACGAATCTCTCGATAAAGTGAACATTTTTTCCCGGTCCCTTGAAAAATACTCGATAAGTTGAATAAAATCAATATTAATTGGTTCCCTCGGTAATTGGAAGTTAAAGGAATAGTATCTTGCCTTGGAATTGTATCATTATTCTTGTCTCAAATAAATTGTCGTGTCATCCTGAATTTTGTCATTCCTAATTTTCTACATTACAAAATCATCGTATCATCATGATAATATTTAGAGCAGATTGTTGAATTATAACAGATAAATTAGAATATTTATCTTGATTATTTTAAAGCGAAAAGTTATTTCAAAATTTTTATTCGCTAGAAATCTTCCCAGTACTATACTAAATAACTTCCCAAAGTTTCATGGCGTTCCAATGAGTGGTTTGGTCAGGTATAAAGGACAAACAGACACACACACATACATTCATTTTTATATAGATAAGGATAGATTAGTCAGAAAATGATGATGACGATAATGCTGTATCATGTAAGATTATCAGATACAAAATTATATCGGGAAAAATTCCAAAAAGCAGAGACCACGGGTGAAACCAGCTCATTATTTTGTACGCAGGAACAAAATTCTAACAGAAAAACATTCATTTGAGCAGAAAACAAAAGCCAGATCATCTTTCTATAAAAATATCGCTTCTCAGACACAAAGTTTGGAGCGGGACGTTTCACAAGAGTGACATCCACGCCGCCAATTTATAATTGTAACAAATAGTATTCAAATAAAAACATTTAATCGGGTAAAACCCGGGCGTTGCCCGGGTCATTCGGCTAGTAATATATATACGTGTATTTAGGTTAGACATATTATAAAATGTTGGCCAATGTCAATTTTTTTAGGGAATGTTTAAAAGAAATTGTAAAACCTAAATAAAATATAATTTTCAAAAGATAAAAAAGTAATAAAAGTGTTTTATCGTGTGTTTTATTTTTAAAATTGTAATATATATATATTATCTTCATAAAATTAAATAATATATCAAAGATAAAAAAGAGTAAAGAAATATTGTAACCAAGGAGTGTTCCATTGTTGCATAGAGACTGAGAGAGATGGAGAGCTTGAGACGAGTTTTTTCTAGGCTGTGCCTAGTTTACTTTACGGTTGTAGTTTTGTTGTGTTGTTTTCTGGTTATGTACCCACTATTGTGCCTTTTTGTAGCATTTGTTAAAGTTGTCATGTTCGTTGTGTCTATGGCTTGGCCTTGCGCCATTTTTTATTTTGAATATTCAGATCACTTCAATTTTGCCTTTTAAATTATATGGTTGTCTTATTTTGTTTTGTTAGGCTTAGGGACGCATAGGGCTTAAGAGGATTGGCAATTTTTTCTCTTTTTTTTTTTCAAAATTCTTATTAAAAAGATTGGATTGTTGTTTTCAAAATTCTTTATAAAAGTCCCTAAGTCTGACAATACAAAAAAACACAATCGTATAACTTTAAAAGGTATTAATTGAGGTGTCTGGATATTTAGAATGAAAAGTGACAAAGGGTTCAAACATGGGCACTACTAACATGGCATCGTTAACATCTGTTGCAGACTGGTACAATAGTGAGTACATAGTCAGAGAATAACATGACAGGATTACATCCTTGAAGTGGGTTAGACACAGTTTAGAAAAAACTTGTCTCTTGTAATTCATCTCTCTCTTGAGCTAGTCTCGCAACGGCCGTGATCCCTCCCTGATGCTAGGCTTTCATGATGCTCCTCGACCTCTGGATGTCTTGAAGACAAGCTATTGCTGAGTTCTCTGATTATCTTGAAGTCTTTTCCCTACCTGCTGGAAACCCCGGGCCCTGGCTTCCTATTGACTGCAGCCGAACAAGAATTGCTCTAATGATGAAGAAAATAATGCTCAGTCAATTGGGCATCTTGAATAAAATCTCTCTCATGATGCTCCTCAGGGTATCTTGAAGACAAGCTATTTATGGATCCTCTGATTATCTTGAAATTTTATCCCTGTACCTGTTGAAACCTGGACTTTCTATTTCCTGCTGTGGAACAAGAATTGTTCTAATGATGGAGATCATAATGCTCTTTCAAATAGTTATCTTGAATCAAAGCTGCGTTCTGAGCATTGAGCCACTTGAATCCATCCCTTGATGTGTGGAAACATGAACTCAAAGTCTTGATCCTCTGGCTGAAGTCTATTCCCACTCTTGCCTGAAGTCTCACGATAGACCACTTCTAAAAAGCTGAATATTTTGTCCAAGCCCCACAACTCACTCACCTTTCTCTATCATCATCTGGAAATATAAACTCCTGCTTCTCACTCATCACGTACCTGGCTTCATACAAACTCGCTTTAAACCTGAGATAATGGAAATAGCCGTTCTCCCTTCAATATCTTCCATCGGCTTATCATTTGTCAAAGGTAGAAATAAAAAATAATTGTAATACAAGTTTTCTATAGAGTTCCATTAGAACTCATAACACCGGTCTACACTGAAAAAGATGTTTTTGATAATGCATCATTTTCTGACTTAATTTGAGGTGCTGATCACGAATATAATGTTAGTTTTTATGTATCTCATCAATTTTTAGAGATATAACATATACATATTTAGGCCACAATGTGGTACATCAGTCCATATAAACGGTACGAAAACACATTGAACGCAAATAAAAACTGAGAACGTCATACCAAATGATACTTTATTTACTGTAGTATAAGAGAACCGAATCTATACAAAAAAATGTAAAATTCTACAGTCAATCCTTCATGAATTTCAACCTTTTTGATTTTCTCTTATAAGTGTATTCCGGCAGGTGCGGGACAGATTCCAGCAGTAATCTGCCATCATTTGGCAGTCCCAGACACCTTGATTTCTCTCTTCCATCACTTTCATGTCTTGATGGAATCGCTCGCCTTGTTCATCACTATATGCACCAAGATTATCAGGGAATTTGTCCAGGTGACTATGCAAGTAGTGAAACTTAATACTCATATTTACACCCAAAGCTTCATAGCGTTTAAGCATATTTTGGACAAGCACTTTGTAATTATCGTCTCTTCTATTACCTAAAAATCCATGTACTACAGCCTTAAAGCCTGACCACGCTGCTTCTTCAATTCCATTCATGGTTATTAGGAAATGATTGTCATTCAAGAGCCTCTTGATTTGAGGTCCGTCAAAAACTCCTGCTTTTATCTTTTCTAGGCTAATATAAAAAAAAAACCGACATATATGTCATAATTTGTATATAATTAAATGCAACCCCGACCCACTATGTATGTACCATGTATGATTTTCGAAGACTTAATAAAGAACAAGGTAACTGGAGGGAAGCAAGTAGCATTAAGATATAGGAAGTAGACCTAAGGCTGGCACGACTATTCTGGGCACCCCTGTGTCAATATTGCAGGGGCAGAGACCGGACGTCTCTAGTGACCGCAGAAGTTATTTTAGCCAAGATACACTCAATACTTCCTGACAAAACAGGACGTCTCTAATGACCAGAAGTTATAAATGTTAAAGCTAGCATTCAATACTTCCTGACAAAGCAGGATGTATTTTGATAGCCGCGGAAGTAAATAAAGTCCAATAAACACGAGACTTCCTGACCCAAGCCGGGCGTAACTAATATCAAAGGAAACCGCGGGCCAATCAAAAGACAGTACCTTAAGTAGGTCAACCAATAGGAAAAGATCATGTGACATCTCTCGACCAATCAGAGAGAAACTGAGGCTTGGTGTTAAATCGGAAAACAAGAATGAGGGGTTACGCTTGAGCTCTCATAGGAACAACACCTACAGGGTTCACTGGCTCTCGCCGAGTTCGGACAGTGCTCCTTCGCTTCCAACAAGGTAACATCTACTCTAGAGATATCTCTCTCCGCTCATTTCATCATCGCCATGTGATCAACTAATTAATAAGTCAAATCGCTCATCTCCTCTCAAGCTTTCTTCCCTCCAACACAGTTGCCTTTTATTTTCAAACTCAATCACGTGTCCTGATTA
>CP092868.1:35731017-35826020 GCA_030710605.1 Cordylochernes scorpioides | reverse complement strand
ACTCCTTAATAACAATTCAGACAATGATAGACCAAAGTAAAACATTATACTGACCATCCAGTAGAAGCATTGGATTAGAGAATAAAAGATGGATAAAGATAGCTAAAAGAAAAAAAGAATAAAGAATAAATCATTTGAAAAAATAATAAAAAAGGTAAATAAGTGTTTGCACAAAAAAAAAAAATTTAAATAAATAAATAAAAATCAAAAGAATAAGTTGAAGAAGTAATGTTTCAGAAATAATAAAAATAACTCTAAAATATATAGTAAAACCTAAAAAGCAAGTCAAAAATAAATTTAAAAAATACATATAGAAATGAAGGAAAAATCAATTAATATATATATCCAAGAGTCTTAGATTAACTTGAACTTTATTAGAGAAAAAAAAAAAGCAGAAGTATAAGAGAGAACTTCTACGATCCAGTTTGCAACATCGCCAACTCAATCTTCCCAGCGATGAAACAATAAAGGAACAACGCCCATGAAGTCCAAACACTAAAATGCGTGGGCATACCAATTTCCATCGCAATCCAATTACTCTTTGCAGATATATTGAGCAAAATTCATTAAGAAGATTTTTAATGGTATTCAGACGATGGCGGCGGCTCTATTGTGGGGGCGATACAAAGGAAGAGCAGTAGCCCAGGGGCAGGCAAGCCACACCGCCCCCACCGGTATTTAAATGGTAATCCCCTCCCCCAGGAGCAGGTGCATCAGGAATGCCACCGCCCTGTAACCCGAAGATGAAGCCCTTGAGCCTCATAATGTCCTTGTATTCATGCCCATACCGTTCTTTGACTGAATGCTACAGGTGTACCCATCATCTATTCGATATTGAAGAAATTGTTATTTGCCTTTTTCAATGCCTTCTCTCCCTTCCGAGTTTTTTTTCTTCAGAAACTCAGCTGCCTGTGTGATGTATTGAAAAATATTTTTGCCCATTCCATTTTTTTGATAAAGTCTTTGGCCGTTATACAATATGCAGGCTGAGATTGATGCTCTGAAAAGTTTCAATCATCCAACAACCTCTAATTGTAGGTAATGGTGACAGTTTGTCAAATCCAGCGTTCCTGTGATGCTTTTTTATAGTCGACTTTTCTGTCACCTTGGGTCCTCATCAAAAAAGCCGCTTGAATGCTTTTTGACTTTTTTTCTTCCAAGTTTGATTTTTAATGTGATTTTTTTGTCTTGTACTTCACCATTTCATATATATATATCTCGATAACATTTCCAATTTGCATGAACAATTACATATCCCTGATAAGGATTATTTTGGTCATGTTATGATCAACTAAAGCTCTTTTAGGTAAATTGGGATAGAAATGAAGGATACGAGAATGTTATTACATTAAACATATTATTATATTTTGACCAGTAATCAGTTTTAAAGTTATATTTTCATAGGTATGAGGTCTGTCCAAATCTCTTAACCGAATTTTGTAGTTTTCTTGCCATGAACAACAGAGTTAATGAACAATTTTGCAATCGTTATCCTTGATTTATATCAGATTTTTAAAATTGCATTACCAATATCCCTCTCTCATATAGAGTTTTGTAGAATTGCATTAGCAATATTATATCAGGATTGTGGAATTGCATTACCTATATCATATTAGGTTTGAAGAATTTCTCTTCACCGATATTATATCAGGATTGTGGAATTGCATTATCTATAGCATATCAGGTTTGAATAATTTCTCTTCACCGATATTATATCAAGATTGTGGAATTGCATTGCCTATAATCATATCAGGTTTGAATAATTTCTCTTCACCGATATTATATCAGGTTTGTGGAATTGCATTACCTATATCATATCAGGTTTGAATAATTTCTCTTCACCGATATTATATCAGGATTGTGGAATTGCATTACCTATATCATATCAGGTTTGAATAATTTCTCTTCACCGATATTATATCAGGATTGTGGAATTGCATGACCTATATCATATCAGGTTTAAATAATTTCTCTTCACCGATATTATATCAGGATTGTGGAAATGCATTGCCTATATCATATCAGGTTTGAATAATTTCTCTTCGCTGATATTATATCAGGATTGTGGAATTGCATTGCCTATACCATATCAGGTTTGAATAATTTCTCTTTACCGATATTATATCAGGTTTGTGGAATTGCATTACCTATATCATATCAGGTTTGAATAATTTCCCTTCACCGATATTATATCAGGATTGTGGAATTGCATTACCTATATCATATCAGGTTTGAATAATTTCTCTTCACCGATATTATATCAGGATTGTAAAATTGCATGACCTATATCATATCAGGCTTGAATAATTTCTCTTCATCGATATTATATCAGGATTGTGGAATTGCATCACCTATATCATATCAGGTTTGAATAATTTCTCTTAACCGATATTATATCAGTTTTGTAGAATTGCATTACCTATATCATATCAGGTTTGAATAATTTCTCTTCACCGATATTATATCAGGTTTGTGGAATTGAATTGCCTATATCATATCAGGTTTGCATAATTTCTCTTCACCGATATTATATCAGGTTTGTGGAATTGCATTGCCTATATCATATCAGGTTTGCATAATTTCTCTTCACCGATATTATATCAGGTTTGTGGAATTGCATGGGTTGCTAAAGGTATATATAAAAGTTTTTACGATTGTTACCCGAATTATATCACAAATTAATAATAATTAACAAAGTTATATGTTTATTTAAACGCTACCAAAATTTCATATAGTATTTCAAGTATTACTCAAATTCCACCGCTGTGTTTTGAAATTGATGTAAATTTACAATAGGTATATAAATATTGCTGGGTATTACGGTAGAGGATTGATAAAGGATGATTCACTTTCGTCTCTTTTTCCCTTTCAGGAATCCCAAAATATTTCTGCCTTGACTCTTACAATGTGCAATTCGTTACTAACCATGGAAACTTCGGACTTTCTGTTTCGAATAGGAGCTATAGACGATCCAGGGTGTGGAGAGAGAAGGCAGGATTCCAGTCACCTGCTTATTGAATGTCCAATCTTCCAGAACTACAGAAAGCAGGAAGACATCGAATACAAGGATATTTTTATGTTTATAAACAGTAAGGACTCATTCAAAATTTAAGAAATTCTGTAAATATATCTTAAGATTTTCTTCGGGTTTAAAAAACGGTAATTTCTAAACTATGTATTTGTATTTATTTCATTGGTTGTTCCTAGGTAAGATGTAAATTCAAGCATGATTTTAATGTCTTTTTCTTTTCTTCTTTAAACTTCTACTCAAATCTTGTAATTCACCAATTGTTTATGTAAAATAGTTCTCTGAATTTAGTGTTGTTGCTTGACGCAAGCATCCCTTGTTGGGATATCGCGTCTGATTTTATGATAATAAATTTTAAAAAATTATTAAGTAAAACTATGAAAATATTGAATGAGGTGTGGAAGGAAATTCCAAAGGTTTCTCTTTATCATAGATGTTATTTCTATCTTTTTGTGTATTGCCATTTGTTCGAAGTGATTTAAAAACGGATTGTTGATTTTAATCCTGTAATTGTTTTCTAAAATGTCTTCTTGAGTTGTAAAAGTAAAAAATGTTCGGAAATGTTGGAGATAATTATGTCTAGTTTGTTGGTACAACCAAGATGATTTTATAAATGTGCTGACGAAAATTTCTGCTCAGTTTTGTGAAGCACTTCTTTTTTACTGATATTGTCAGCCCAAAATCTTTCAGGTAGTTGGCTGATTAATGGTGTGGAATGACTACGAGGTTTTGGATATACTTAGTAGATGTACATCCAATCTACAAATTGGAAAGAAACGAGCTTTGAATTCGCATCAGACCTGCAAAGTTGAAAGCCAAGCATTTTCACATATTTTGTATATTTTATTTGATCGTTATAAATCATTTTTTAAAATATTATGTTATTTAAGATATATGTTTGATGCGTCTTACACTTCACCGAACGGAAATCACTCTAGAAGCAAAATAATTTTTATTCGACCTACGTTGGGCATTTACATACATACATACATACAAGCCTGTCTAACTAAGAAAAAAACTATATATATAGGCATCATTATTAAATACATGCAAAACATGATGATAACTGTACCTAAAAGATTATTATTGATTTAGGTTATCACAATGTTTTACACTCATGGACAAAACTTAAAGTTTTATATTTTGATGTCGCCGGTAGTCTTTTTTTTTTTTAAGAGACAGAAGCAATTTTGTTTACATTTGGTCATCTTTTATGCTTCAATAAAAGTCACTGTGTATCAAATACCTTTAAAAGTTATTGTTTATATCCCGATATACATGTCAAAAGGTACAACTTCCTTAAGTTTTGTCCCTTAGTGCATGTTCCCGATTGGATATAATTGGTCTAGGAAGTATGATTAGATTAAGGGAGATAGACTAAGGAAGTTACTGTGAAAAGATATTGGAGAATTGTAACTTGAAAGAAAGAAAATTTGTGTGCGTGTGTGTATGAAAAGTAAGAAGCTAGGGTGGATACAAGTTAAATGCTGCAAGTTTCAGTACACTATCCAGTAGGACCATCTCAAATTGCTTGTCAGATCGCTACAATGATGATGGATTGTAACTTCTGGGTGTTACCGTTCGGGGGTCATCCCCTGGGAACTCCACCCTGGGCGTGGCGAATATTGTAAACAAGGGTTTGCTCACACCAGTGACAGAAGATGAATGGATACCTAGGCGGAAACAAAAGGAACCGTTCTTATGAGCGATTACTTGAGGTGCAAAAGTAGCTTCCCGATGGTCACTTGAAGTAATTCTTCTTTGTCAGGTGGGAGGTTGTTGACCAGAATCCTGTGACTTTGCATCCAGAGGATTCCTTCATCTTTGGCTCAATTTATAAGGTTGCACTCACATCAACTAATGACGATATATGGCTGAACAAGATTTTTTTTATACTTAGTCAATGGTTACAAAAGCAAATGAGATAAATAAACAAAGGAAGGACAATATAGGAATGACCTTAGTTCCTGAAACACTAAGCGCTAATTATCTGGATTGTCCAGCTAACTAGTACAAACTAGTGACTAACAATTCTAATCCTGGATTGTGCAAATTTCTGAATAGAACCAGTTAACCAGAGAGTCCCATACTAATCTCAAGAATGGGAGCTGGCAATAGATGTGAGATTGTGGCGATTTAGTTGTTGTCGTGTTCAATGAAGAGCCTCAGATATATCCATGCATCTCTATCACAGCAGTGACAATATCCTCTATCTTGGGTGTGTATACTGTACTGTTGTTGATGTCGTGTCCAATGAAGAGTCTCAGATGTCCCCGTGTATCTTTATCACAGAAGTTTCAATTGCTCTTCATTGGAAAATGGGTACTGTTACCACGTTAGTCACCTTGGAAACGAACCAGAATTTGGTCGAATATTCCAAGGGTCCAGTGGGGACTGGTGTGGTGGGACTTCTACCCCCTCTGACGATTCAGTCAAAGCTGAAATGCTATCTATATCCTTTGTCTTGCGAAATCTAAACAAATGAAACCATTGTCTATAGTTCTTCTGAACAGTGAGCGCAGGTTAGATCTGTCATAATCAACAACAAGTCTCCAAGGATAAGTGTCTTCTTTTATTACCAAAACTTTGAACTTTCAGGTATAACGACCCTTCTACAGGAATATGAAATGAATCTTAGCTGTTCAATAGATTTATATGCAAGTGATATTTACATAACTCCAGTCATATATGACTTAATTTTACAATTTAATACAATTTAGAAGAAAACTAAAAGTTTTATTGTGGACAAATTAGAAGAAAGATTAAAAAACTATAATTCTAGATTCTGTATTAAACTATTATAAGTATATGGGATTTCTATATGTCTGTTAATGCTATTGTACTTAATAGAGACTAAGGCTTCAACAACTCTGAACACTCGGATTTTCCTGGAAAATATCTTAAAGATTTCTTAAAAAAGGCCATGGTCCACCTGTGCTGTGTGAGAAGAAGAGCTTAAATTGACTTGTTCCATTATATGTATGTTCCATATGTAAATACCTGTTTTCTTTCCTCTTTTCGCTCTCCACTTCTCCCATCCATAATTCCGATTTTTTTCTTATTTTCCATATGTTTATTCAAATAATAATCTGTATATACTTACCATGTGTATATAATCTTTCTCCATTTTTACCCCTTTGTATATTTCCCACTTTCATAGGTTTCTTCGTCTTGTAACTACAAGGAAAATCCTCTGTAAGACCTGTGTGTCTTAATAAAGGCTTTTGTGTGTGTGTGTGTGTGACTAAGGCTTCAAGAACTAAATATGTTAGATCTGTTTCGAGATGTACGAGCCCAAAGTCTTCAAGAACTTGGCCGTGACCTGTGAAGAGGATGAAAAAATCTCTATATTATATAATAATAAACATCCTCAAAAACATTTTTGTTAAAATAAGAAACGAATAAAGAGAACATATGTGTATTAACACAATTTAATATTTTTTAATACCAGAAATAAGCCTGCAATACATAATGTAACGTAAGTGATATGGTCTATTATACTGGAAAACCCGCTGGGAGAGTTCACTACTATTGAGCCATTCTAATATTTTCATCTTCTTTCGCATCGATTTTAGAGATTTTATTCAATTAAGAATATCGTTCAAGTATTTTTAAAAAATTATATAGAGATAGTTCTATATATAAACTGAACAAAAAATATTTTTACCCGGCGATGATCCCCTGGCCACCCATCCCCAGGCTCCTCCAACAGTGCAATGTATATAGTACTTTGTATATATTCCACTTTATGCGTCCATTGGGGCTTGAAAATCATCCATTCTGGTTAGCAGCTTCGCAAATAAAGATATTTCCAACAAAAATAAGAGTCGTGAATGAGTAGGTAACACCCTCGATTCCCGACAGCTATGAACCGGGATCGAATCCCGCGTTAACATTTTGTTTAATATATGAATAACCTTCACATATTATTTATTGCTGCAAATATCATAAACTAGGTTGCTCTTTTTAAAGCACTACCTAATAAAGTGTTTTTGGAACAAGAAAACTGAACAAACAAATATTTGATGCTATTAAAATACAAAAACTAAAACCTTAATGATTCCTTTCTTGATTCCGATAAAACTGGGATAAAAGCTTTCAAGACAAAGAGACTTTTCCATACGACCCTAACACAATAATAATTAATAATCATTATTGTAAAACGACATTTGAAATACTATCCCGCATGTGTTTCTTTTTCAACGAAAAATCAAAATTTTTTTCAAGAAGAAACAACGGGGGTGATCAACAAATGGGATTCCCATCCCTGAACACTTTTATTTTTCCGTTTATCATTACTCTTCACAATTCACCCTTTCATTTCTCATCCAAAAGTTTAGCAATGATCGTTGTTTCGCCTTGAAATAAATTTTGATTTTTCATTGAAAAGATGCGGGATAGTATTTCAAATGTCGTTTTACAATCACAAGCCGCATTATATTATATTGAATCATCATTATTATAAATATTAAGGCCATGAAGCCTCTTGGCTTGAAAGGAAGGATACACACTTTTATCGAAATCAAGAAACGCATCGATAAATTTTTAGTTTTTGCATTTAAATAGTTTTATAAAAATATATATCGTAATTTAAACAATGTGATATGTAAGTAATAAAGTATGACGTCTTTTCTATTCGTCTCAAAGTGACACTAGCTTGCCACTGGACCCCCGGGGGATCCATAGAGGGACAAAGAAGGGGCGTTGGTCCGGATGTTGACAGTTAGTTAGGTTACAGTGGATATTTTCGGATAGGCCGCTCGGTCGAGCTCCGTGGTCATCTCACGGCGGCCCTCGTGGCCGCCGTCTTGGCCCTTCTCTGCCTCCGCGGCTTCATGCAGGACGCCGAGCTTTCCTCAATCAATCCTCAACTTTCCCCTGGTCCTGGTGCCACGTGAGACGTACTAGGAGAGCGTCTTTTGATCCCAAACTTTGTCCTTACTGTCCCGTGCGGACTTCCCACTCTGCACGCCTTGCCACTCAACCCCGACTGCTTCCAACTCACTTGTTGGCTTACCCGGGTTTACGACATATATATATTTTTTAAATAGTGAAAACCTTTCTCCCAATAGGTTTATTTATCATTAAACTTCGCGAGTTTTCGATCTCGAACTGTTCAACAGGCAATATTACATCTGGGATTGAGCACGTGAGGGCGAGATTTGCATAAGGTGAGCACAGGGGAGGGCGATATTAAACTTATAGCGAAAGTTTTATAATATTTTTTCGATATTTTTATAAACGTATATCGCAATTTTTCTTATATTTGAATTTAAATACAGTTAAACCTGTCTATAGCGCCCCCTCTAAATAGCGCCTCCCTCTTTATAGCGCCCGATTTTAAATACGTAGTACGATGCGATATTTACATTAAAAGTGACCTGTCTATAGCACCCTATTTTGATGAGTCCCAAGAAGGGGCGCTATAGACAGGTTTAACTGTAGTTTTATATATGCACCTTGCTTATTTTTAGCACCTTTATTTATATATAATCTTTGTTTATAAGAGGTCTGAAAAAATAATTTTCGATTAAATATAAAAGTTTACCCTTTTACCCGAATGGTAGAACCAGAGAATGCTGCATTGTCATAAACTTGAAATCTATTGAGTCTAGCTAGGACATCCAAAATAGGCTTTATCCGTTACAGAGAGTGAATTCTAGCTCTTGAAAATGTTTTTAGCAAAAAATATAATTTTATATTTTGAAAAAAAAAAAAGAAGAATGAAGAAAGTTTACCGTTTAAATATAATAGCAACTATTTTAAAAATCAAAAGGTGAGAAAATAGAAAATATTATAGTCGAAATTCAAGAAGCAACATGTATTGTCGAAAACTAGATACATTGGTGGAATTTCGAAAAAGTTGCATAGAGAGTTGAGATATACTGTAGGGTTAAATAATTCCAATTGCCACACCTAGATGGCGCTGTGTTAAACTTTGTGTTTTATAAAAGTTACATTTTGTAAATGTAAATATTTAATTATTCTTTATTAAATTATTTTATATTTTATTGTAAACAATATGTTATATTTCTTTGTTGCTAGAATACCATTTGACTAAAATTGTATGCCTAAATAAGTCGAGAGACTTTTGGAAATAAAAACAACTTTAGTGGCTAACCGTGTCTGTGGTGATTAATGATCCTACAATACCAAGAGCAAAAAAAAAAAAAGTTATAGATGACTCTATTAACTTATTTTTTTGAAACTAAAATCGAACATTCAAATTTATTTGTAAAAATACTAATAGGAATCTAAAAGCAAATAATAAAACCACAGAAACAGTATAACATTCATTTGTAAATCAATGAGCAGCCAACTGCGTTTGACGAAATCTTGTCAACGTATTATTTTTGTGCACAATTTGAAAAAATTCTAACAAAAATATTCATCCCTTCTTCTCAAATGCTAAAAATGATTCGAAAATAAAGACAAAAGATAAACTTCAAAATAATTTATCGTCTCAATATAAAGGGCAATAAATATTTTGACCCTTTTCAAGGTAACATTTGATAAATTAAAAAGAAAGGCTTCGTCGAAAAAAAGGATTCCAAGAAAATGGACACACAAATCAAACCAAACGAAATCAAATTTAATCAAAAGAAGAACCAGTAAATCTTGTTTCATTTGACTAACTGCATTCTATAACTGCTCAAGGTCAATAGGTCATCTATCTTTTGAAACATTAAAAAAAAAGCAAACAATTTCGAAATAATTCAAATAAAAATGGCACACAAATCAAACCAAACGAAATCAAATTTAATCAAAAGAAAGACCATTAAATCTTGTTTCATTTGACTAACTGCATTCTATAACTGCTCAAGGTCAAGGGGTCATCCATCTTTTGAATCTTAAAAAAAAAAAAAAAAAATCAAACTATTTCTAAATAATTCAAAGAAAAAAAAACATACAAACGAAAACAAATTCACTAAAAAAGAAGCAGTAAATCCTGTCTCATTTAACTAACCGCATGCTCTAACTGGTCAAGGTTAAAGGGTCATCCATCCCTTGAAGCAATAAAAAAAAGCAAACGATTATAAAAAACGAAAAGATAAAAATAGAGGCGTGATGAGAAATTATAAAAACCGCTACTAATAAATGAGATAATAAAAAAAAGTAAGTCAAGAATTTCATTTTGAACCTGCCTATAATTTATATGGAAGATTGACATGTGTAATTGTTATGTAATTAGCTACATCTTTCTTAGCTCTAACGGCGACCTTTTTTTCATTTTGAAGGCCACGACAACTGAAAAAAATAGTTTTTGACCAGGTAAAAAAACTAGAAAATATTTTCAATTTATTTTCTGACTACCATGATAGTTTTTTTTTTATTATAAATTATTAGAGAGGTAGGGTTATGTGTGGTATATTTTTTCCTAAGTTTATTAATAGCTTTCTTTTTTCCGTTTTTTTTACCTTGAATGAAACAATAGATCATTTTTTTCAACTGTCCTTTTTTATCTGAACAATCTCCCCCATCTCTACTGTATTTATGTAAATGTTTCTTAGACCCCCTGGAAGATGGTATGAGATAAAAAAAAAAAACCTTAGTCAAAAATTTAAGACCGTTGCTTGCAAATGATTGGTTGATTTTTTTCTATGACGTCATTGTATTGCTGAAATATAATTGGCTGTTGGTTGATAGGTATGATGATGAAAGGATTCGATTATATCATCGTCTGCATTTTTAATTAAAATTCGTATGGCATTTGAAGATATTCTTGAATGCAATTTCCTAAAGATAACGGAAAATTTGAGTAATATACGTTCTAGATTATATAAAATGAATTGTCTGTTTGTGAGTTTCGATAGAAAATTGGCAATTTAAACAATTATGTTGATTCTTCTAAATAATTGTTACAGAAAGAGATGAAATAAAGGAAAATATATAATAAAGGAATAAATAAAGGGTAGATAAAATGCAGGGAAATATATATAGTTGTATGTATTATATATTTATAATTGCATGTAATTCTGCTGTCCTCAAAGCTAATGTCCATAGTTCATCTAAAATACCCATTCCAAGAGTGTAGAAACAGTATCACTATAAAAGGAAGATCGAAAAATGCAATATAACAGTGGTATAGTTGATTAAACTGGCGAAACCGCTGGGAGGGTTCACCACTGATGAGCCAGGCCCTCCCATTAATTTTTTCATTGCAGTAAGGGCAGTAGAAATTGTTTAATTTCAAAAAGAATCTTACGCGTCTAAAATAGTTTCTAATTTTCATAGTTGTATATTAAAAATAAAGAAGGCATCTCCTGACCACAAGCACATGTGCTTTTTAGATGGCAGAGCGCCATCTAGTGGAGCAAAAATAAACTAAACGTTTATTTAGCTTACTCCGAGATATTTGGCCAACCCAATTTCTTGATAAATCAAGAAAAGCCATCCACGAACGCGTTTCGCGCTGTTGGCGCTCGTCAGCGTGGAGAAGGCTGTAACCATTGCGACCAAAAAGATTTTTTTGGACCCAATGGCTTCCCGAGAAATCAAGAAATGGGTATTTAAGGCCAAATTTGCGTAAAGACGCTTAACACATGAAAAAACAATAGAAAAAATAAAAGATAAGTGGGTCAGGTGTTGATATTAAAAATAAAGAAGACATTTCTTGATTTCTCGGGAAGCCATTGGGTCCAAAAAAATCTTTTTGGTCGCAATGGTTACAGCCTTCTCCACGCTGACGAGCGCCAACAGCGCGAAACGCGTTCGTGGATGGCTTTTCTTGATTTATCAAGAAATTGGGTTGGCCAAATATTTCTGAGTAAGCTAAATAAACGTTTGGTTTATTTTTACTCCACTAGATGGCGCTCTACCATCTAAAAAGCACATGTGCTTGTGGTCAGGAGATGCCTTCTTTATTTTTAATATCAACACCTGACCCACTTATCTTTTATTTTTTTTATTGTTTTTTCATAGTTGTATATGTACAAATTTCTTCAGCAAGGCAGGTTGCCCCACCTTGAGAGGGCCCTCCTCCAGACATGGTGTGTCTCGATAGAGAGTGACCTTATAACAAAAAGAAAAAAAAAACATTAAATGAACACTTCTTTTTTTTTAGTTTGAAAAAAAATCTATAATAAAAAATTATGCATTCTGAGTCATTCTATGCGCAGTTGACTAATTTGAAGAAATATTAGTAAACATGCAAAGGTATTATGCGTTTTCCTCAAATATATACCCTATTAATATTTTTTCATCTTCTAAAAATGAGGATTTTCCTTTTGAAGCTCTCCAAGTTACAAAACATGTAAACTAGATTAATGAACGAGAATAGGTATTGGCTAATAATATGCAATAATAAAAGAGTAATTCGGTATTAATAAATAACTGTATAATTTCGTCAATTCTATTCAAATATTCTTTTAATATATTTGATGCGTTCGAAATATGAAGTTGACCGTGTACCTGTATTTTGGACTTATTACTAATTTTCGGAAACCTATATCGGGGTATCCTACAACTGGAAAGTTACATAGGTTATAACGGGACATCCGAGACACCTATATCGGGGTATCCAACAACTGGAAAGTTACATAGGTTATAACGGGACATCCGAGACACCTATATCGGGGTATCCTACAACTGGAAAGTTACATAGGTTATAACGAAACATCCGAGACACCTATATCGGGGTATCCTACAACTGGAAAGTTACATAGGTTATAACGGGACATCCGAGACACCTATATCGGGGTATATCCCACAACTGGAAAGTTACATAACTTATAACGGGATATCCGAGACACCTATATCGTTGAATCCCACAACTGAAAAGCTACGTAGGTTATAACGAAACATCCGAGACACCTATATCGGGGTATCCTACAACTGGAAAGTTACATAGGTTATAACGGGACATCCGAGACACCTATATCGGGGTATATCCCACAACTGGAAAGTTACATAACTTATAACGGGATATCCGAGACACCTATATCGTTGAATCCCACAACTGAAAAGCTACGTAGGTTATAACGAAACATCCGAGACACCTATATCGGGGTATCCTACTACTGGAAAGTTACATAGGTTATAACGGGACATCCGAGACACCTATATCGGGGTATATCCCACAACTGGAAAGTTACATAACTTATAACGGGATATCCGAGACACCTATATCGTTGAATCCCACAACTGAAAAGCTACGTAGGTTATAACGAAACATCCGAGACACCTATATCGGGGTATCCTACTACTGGAAAGTTACATAGGTTATAACGGGACATCCGAGACACCTATATCGGGGTATATCCCACAACTGGAAAGTTACATAACTTATAACGGGATATCCGAGACACCTATATCGGGGTATCCCACAACTGAAAAGCTACGTAGGTTATAACGGGACATCCGAGACACCTATATCGGGGTATATCCCACAACTGGAAAGTTACATAACTTATAACGGGATATCCGAGACACCTATATCGGGGTATCCCACAACTGAAAAGCTACATAGGTTATAACGGGACATCCGAGACACCTATATCGGGGTATATCCCACAACTGGAAAGTTACATAACTTATAACGGGATATCCGAGACACCTATATCGGGGTATATCCCACAACTGGAAAGTTATATAGCTTATAAAGGGATATCCGAGAAACCTATATCGTTGTATCCCACAACTGAAAAGCTACATAGGTTATAACGGGACATCCGAGACACCTATATCGTTGAATCCCACAACTGAAAAGCCACGTAGGTTATAACGAAACATCCGAGACACCTATATCGGGGTATCCTACTACTGGAAAGTTACACAGGTTATAACGGGACATCCGAGACACCTATATCGGGGTATATCCCACAACTGGAAAGTTACATAACTTATAACGGGATATCCGAGACACCTATATCGGGGTATCCCACAACTGAAAAGCTACATAGGTTATAACGGGACATCCGAGACACCTATATCGGGGTATATCCCACAACTGGAAAGTTACATAACTTATAACGGGATATCCGAGACACCTATATCGGGGTATAACCCACAACTGGAAAGTTACATAGGTTATAACGCGGGACATCCGAGACACATCTATATCGGGGTATATCCCACAACTGGAAAGTTATATAGCTTATAAAGGGATATCCGAGAAACCTATAGCGTTGTATCCCACAACTGAAAAGCTACATAGGTTATAACGGGACACCCGAGAAACCTCTATCGGGGTATATCCCATAATTGGAAAGTTGCATAGCTTATAACGCGGGATATCCGAGACACCTATATCGGGGTATCCCACAACTGAAAAGTTACATAGGTTATAACGGGACATCCGAGACACCTATATCGGGGTATATCCCAAATTGGAAAGTTACATAGGTTATACCGGGACACCCGAGACACCTATATTGGGGTATCCCACAACTGGAAAGTTACATAGGTTATAACGGGACACCCGAGACACATATATCGGGGTATATCCCACAACTGGAAAGTTACATAACTTATAACGGGATATCCGAGATACCTATATCGTGGTATCTCACAACTGGAAAGTTACATAGCTTATAACGGGACACCCGAGACAACTATATCGTGGTATCTCACAACTGGAAAGTTACAAAGGTTATAACGGGATATCCGAGACACCTATATCGGGGTATATCCCACAACTGGAAAGATACATAGCTTATAACGGGACAGCCGAGACACCTATATCGGGGTATATCCCACAACTGGAAAGATACATAGCTTATAACGGGACAGCCGAGACACCTATATCGGGGTATATCCCACAACAGGAAAGATACATAGCTTATAACGGGACACCCGAGACACCTTTATCGTTTTATTCCGCAACTGGAAAGTTACATAGCTTATAACGGGAGACCCGAGACACCTTTATCATTTTATTCCGCAAATAGAAAGTTACATAGCTTATAACGGGACTCCCGAGACACCTATATCGGGCTATATCCCACAACTGGAAAGATAAATAGCTTATAACGGGACAGCCGAGACACCTATATCGGGGTATATCCCACAACTGGAAAGATACATAGCTTATAACGGGACAGCCGAGACACCTATATCGGGGTATATCCCACAACAGGAAAGATACATAGCTTATAACGGGACACCCGAGACACCTTTATCGTTTTATTCCGCAACTGGAAAGTTACATAGCTTATAACGGGAGACCCGAGACAACTTTATCATTTTATTCCGCAACTGGAAAGTTACATAGCTTATAACGGGACTCCCGAGACACCTATATCGGGGTATATCCCACAACTGGAAAGTTACATAGCTTATAACGGGACACCCGAGACACCTTTATCGTTTTATTCCGCAACTGGAAAGTTACATAGCTTATAACGGGGCTCTCGAGACACCTATATCGGGGTATATCCCACAACTGGAAAGATACATAGCTTATAACGGGACACCCGAGACACCTTTATCGTTTTATTCCGCAACTGGAAAGTTACATAGCTTATAACGGGACACCCGAGACACCTATATCGGGGTATATCCCACAACTGGAAAGTTACATAGCTTATAACGTGACACCTGGGACACCTTTATCGTTTTATTCCGCAACTGAAAAGTTACATAGCTTATAACGGGACACCCGAGACACCTATATCGGGGTATATCCCACAACTGGAAAGTTACATAGCTTATAACGGGACACCCGAGACACCTATATCGTTGTATTCCGCAACTGTAAAGTTACATAGCTTATAACGGGACACCCGAGACATCTATATCGGGGTATATCCCAAAACTGAGGAAAGTTACATAACTTATAACGGGACACCCGAGACGCCTAAATCTTTGTATCCCTCAACTGGAATGTTACATAGCTTATAACGGGACACCCGAGACACCTATATCGGGGTATATCCCACAACTGGAAAGTTACATAGCTTATAACGGGACACCTATATCGGGATATATCCCACAACTGCAAAGTGCCAGAACGGGACACCCGAGACACCTATTTCGGGGTATATCCCATAACTGGAAAGTGACAGAACTCATAAAGGGACTCCCGAGACACCTATATCGGGGTATATCCTACAACTGGAAAATTACATAACGGGACTCCCGAGACACCTATTTCGAGGTATATCTCACAACTGGAAAGTTACATAGCTTATAACGGGACCCCCGAGACACCTATATTGGGGTATATCCCACAACTGGAAAGTTACATAGCTTATAACGGTACCTCCGAGACATCTATATCGGGGTATATCCCACAAATGGAATGTTACATAACGGGACCCCCGAGACACCTATATCGGGGTATATCCAACAACTGGAAAGTTGCATAACTTTAAACGGGACAGTTGCAACGGGACACTCGAGTCCTCAACAGTGGTCTCCCCACAACAGGACAGCTATTAAATCCCCAATGAACCAATCAAGGAGAATTATCAATTATCCCATCCGTGATAAGGCCTATATTTTATACAAGGCACACACACAGGAGCGTTTTTTCCCTCACCTCCCGACCATTGTGTGTAAAACAAGGCAGCAGATGATGCCATTGTCTCACATTCCTTAGCCCTGACTCACGGAATATTTTGTCACGCACCGCTGCCCCGGTACCACGGTCAAATCCCCTCGCAGCCTTTTTTTTTTATCCTTCTTTAACTGGCAACACCCTTTTCTCTTAGCGGCCCCTGTCGGTATTTTTGACACCTGCAGAATCAACCTGCCCTTTCTATTATATAAGTCTTCTTTTAACATTTCAGGTATTTTTTGGGTGATATTTTTGAATGCAATTTTTTTTTAAATATAAAAGCGTATTTATATATATGGCCACAATAAGAACTCTTATCGTTCCAATAAAGACAGTATTATTGTCTTTTGAGATTATTTACAATATATTTATATGCGCTATTAAATTCGTGAAAGACATTTAATGGTGTTTTTTAATGTTCATTATAAAAATGATTTGAGATGTTTTGTCTTCCTTGTGCATACACACATTCTATTGAATACACACACAATGAAATAAATAATAATATGTTAAAGTTTTAATCAATTCTATAGAAAATTTGAGGAAAATATGTTTGATTTTCCCCGATAATTCACAAACAGCTTTATTAAGACCACCGGTATTATACAGATTTACGACAGGAAGAAAGGAAGCATAGATAGAGCTCCTGTACTCCAGGCAGCATAGAACCCAACAACAGTCTCCTGGTCCGACGCATGTCCAGTGACCACACCGTGCATAAGTCAAATAGCGTATCACTGAAAAAGCTAGTGTGGAATCACCCGCGTTCTAGTCTTCACTTTCCTCATCCAAATGGACCACGACATTCGGCGATTCTATTAATCTCCTCTGAACGGTGACTGCGGTCTTGTAGAATTTATATAAACCAAAAAGAAGACCTTAATCAAACATCTTTGCATTCATCCAGTTATATATTTGTTGACTATCGGATTGAAACATTGATAAATCACCCAAGAGTTCCCCTCTTTGTTTCTCTAAGCAAAAACAACCAAATATTATATGCGTGATTTCGTCTTCTATTCTGCTATTACATAGATCACAAGTTAAAGGAAAGTCAGTCTTCCAGCGCTTTGATCGATTTTCTGGGAATAACATCCATAGAAGTCTCAGTTGTGCAATAAGCCTTTTAAATCACCAGAGGAGTATTTGTGAGTAGATATAGTTCTGCTGTTATTGAATTTTTTAAGTTTTTGAAGTGATTATAATGAGAGGCATTAAAGAGTTGCGCTTTGTCATTTTGAATGCTTTGTTCAGCTGCTATTCGAATAATACCGGGTATTTCAGTCTTTATAACCGTATAGTCCGTACAACTCTTCAAGAACGAAAAGCTCTTTGAATCTAAAATGGTTCACAGGTTTCCAACAAAATTTATACCTGCTCTTTGATGGTTGTGCAGTGTCCAGAGGTGTGCCAAAAAAACGCGAGGCAACCTTCTCCCTTCCATTTTCATGATACTCACCCAAGTACTTGCTTACTTTGACATAGTGCCAAATCATCTTTCTGTATATACTCAATTTTATGAACACTTTGGCAAGTTTAGAGAAATTTGTACACAAATTTATAAATCACTACTAATTCATCGTGTAAATAATTAAAGATATATATGTAAATAATTCTAATATAGCACAATAGTCTGATAGACTTCGTGCTTCTGTAATAATAAAATAAAATTCTCACCCAAAAACTCAAAATCTGTGATACTCGTCCGCACTCCCCGATAATTGAACGTACTTAAGTGTCTCAAAGACAGTCATTCTCATAAGATAATGATACTAGCTATATATATTTTCCCATTACTCTCGTTTTATGTTAATCTAAATTCCATATCTGTTGCAACCATACTTCCTAGTTTTCTATTAGTTTGGAAGTAGATATGGTTTACTTGAAGATCATTCATACAATTTGAAATTTGCAAACAAAATTCAGAAAATTTGAACTCGTAAACCCGATTCAATCGAAATCGAAAATAGAATTATCCTATGCGGTACGAAATGAGTTATAACTATATGAAATTCAAGATATAGAATGCCCCACAATATTCTTCAATATTCACAAACACACAAAGCTTTATTAAGACCAGCGGTCTTATAAAGATTCACCACAGGAAGAAATAATATATGGAGCTCCTATACTCCAGGAAGCGCAGCACCCAAAATATTCTTCAATATGTAAAATGACATTTGAAAACTAACCCGCATGTGTTTCTTTTCAACGAAAAATCAAAATTTATTTCAAAGAGAAATAACGATTATTTACAATTTTTAAGATGAGGTATGAAAGGGTGAATTGTGAAGAGTAATGATAAACGGAAAAATAAAAGTGTCCAGGGTAGCCTAGTGGACATGGCATCTGCCCGGTAAGTGGAACACTGTGGGTTCGTTTCCCATCCCTGAACACTTTTATTTTTCCGTTTATCATTACTCTGCACAATTCACCCTTTCAAACCTCATCCCAAAGGTTAGAAATAATCGTTATTTCTCCCCTTGAAATAAATTTTGATTTTTTGTTGAAAAGAAACACATGAGGGTTAGTTTTTAAATGTCGTTTTACAATCACAAGCCGCATTATATTTTATTCTATTATTCTTCAATATTCCTGGCTTCATGAAAAAAACAAAAAATTGTCAATTTCACATGCTTATCAATGTAACAAAGATTTACAATTTTTCTTCATTGGTTCCTTAACCGATGAGAGCTCTGTCTACTTACACTGCTAATTCTACGGTTCAACAGAAAAGTTGAAAATATAGTTGAAAACTAAAAAGTAAATTTTCCGAGTAGAACAAGGTATATATATATATATATATAATAATAAATAGTTATTTAATTTTATAGTCCAGTTTTGTATTAAAATTATCTTCACTATTATGATCATTTAAATACAAATTATAAAATTTGTAAAATGTTATTAATTTGTAGATAGAGAGAGAAAAAAAAAAAAAATCCATTACTTCTTTTACATCCTCAAGTTAATTATATATTTATAATTAATAACAATAAAAAAAATTAACAAAGTAACGTCTATTACATCGGCTTTTACACGTCATTCAGACATACTCTAATCCTATATATAGAATAATCGAAGAGATAATATATATAATAGTTAGAAAAAAGAGAGAAAGACAGAACCATGCACTTTTAATCAAACTAATAATAAGGGAAAAAAAAAGAGTTTTATAAAGAAGGTAGATAAAATTGTTAGTATATATATATATATTTTTTTATGATTTTATGTTTTATCCTTTTTTTTTTTTTTTTTTTAAAGATTTTTAAAGGTTTTTTTATTTTATAATATGATTATAAATAGTTGTATTTAGTAATATATCTATAGTATGAATTAACATTTGTTATAAGTTTGGATATTATGTTTTGAAACCCTAATGGTAGACCAGACATACACAAAAAACTTTAAATTGAAATAAATTGGAAAAAGAGATCTGCTGAAACGGGGATCATCAGATAAAATTTCAGCGACATTTCAACCCCTCCTTTATTATGTCATAGATCTCTTTTAAACCGTATTTTATGTGTTAATATTAAGTTGTTTCAGTGAAATATTTAAATGAACATATAACAGATACCAGTGTTAACAAATTCAAACTGTAAACCTACCTTGACCGCTGCGTCCTCCATTGTGTATATCTATTTCTGGCTTGCACATGTCGCGGGAGGGGAATGTCCCCCCACATTTCAAATTTAGACCATTTCTTCAGAATTTTTTTGAACAACAAGAAAATTAAAGAAGATAGGAAAAATAGTTAAAGGAAGAAAGCTAAGTTTTATAATCTTTACAGATAGTTATATCAAAATAACTGATTTAACACTTAATCATCTTTTAATATTCCTTTAAAAAGGCAAATTATAAGAGTTTAATAAAGCTATTAATTGTGCAAATTCATCTTTATTTAACTTCCATTTTCCTCCCCAGAAATTGGAGATTAAACAAAAATGAAATATATACTTTAAAACTTTAAAAATCTTGTGAAAAAATCTTTTAATCAGTTATTTAATAAAAGTTTAATTAACTGTTAAAGATTATAAATTTGTTTTAGTTAATATTAAGAGAAATTATAGAAAGTTGATTTCATAAATGGATATTTCCATTTATTTTTTTTTAAATATTTTATAATTGATATACTGTTGAAATATTTTACTTGTTTGATACTAAATTTGTTTTTAATAAATTCCATGTTTAAATTTTTAACATCTTCTATGAAATTATCTAATATATTATTTATTCTATAAAATCTTAGAAACTGACCATAATATATACCTTTACAGCAATTTAATGATATATTAGAATTCATATTACAGTATTTTATAATATTGAAATTATAATTACTCTTTTTATTATAAACTCTAACAGCACTATTTGTAAGGTCTATATTCAAGTCTAAAAAGTTAACTTTTTTGTTTCTATAAATTTTTTCATTGTTCTTAAGTTTCAAGTATTTAGGATATATTTCAGGTATTAATTTTTTAAACAGTGGATTATTAAATATTATTATGTCATCTACATATCGGAATATTTGCCAATTAATATTATTTTGTAGAAAGTATTCTCTTTCGTACCAGAACAATATTAAATTTGCTAGTAACGGACTAGAAGAAGTACCCATGGGAACGCCTTCTGATTGAATATATATTTTATTTTTAAATTCTATATAGTTAAAATTTAAAAATGTTTCCAGTAGAGTTTTTGCTGTTTTAAGATCTAATTTAAATGTTTTATATTTGTTATGAATAATTTTAATGTAGAAAGTTTTGTCATTAATTAATTCATTAAATAAATTGGTTATTTTATTATTTAGATCTCTTAAATTTATTTTAGAATATAGGTCCTCAAAGTCAAATGTGTGTACTGTTTCAATATTTGTCCAATTGTTCATTAAATAATTAATGATTTTTTTATTTGAGTCGATAAATAACTGATATAAGTTATCATTATTATCAGTTTGCTCCTTAAATTTTTTAAAATTAGAATCACTGTTATAATTTTGTTATATAGTTTCTACACTATATATATATATATATATATATATATATATAAATTTTAATAACGGACTACTCGATGAGGGAAGAGTATCTTTTAATAAATAACAACAACAACAAAAAAGCCTTTATTTAGGGTCACTGACCCTATACAGGATTCACCAGAGGTATGCATAAGAACAAAGCAGTGAGACAACGGAAATAGCGATATATACAGAGTAAAAAGAGAAAGAAAAAAAAAAAAAAACAAGAAAAGGAAAAAAAAAAAAATAATAATAAGAAAGAGGGAAGCAAGAAATCAACACAAAAAGAGTAGCAGTAAGAAAGTGAGGAGTGAGTATCACTTGGCCTTCTTCTGAGATATGGGTCTTTTAATATATAATATCAGATCACAAGCTTTCGGGCATGACCGCCCATCCACAGGTGTAAAAACGAGTTCATGGTCTCGTTTTTACACCTGTGGATGGGCGGTTATGCCCGAAAGCTTGTGATCTGATATTATATATTAAAAGATACTCTTCCCTCATCGAGTAGTCCGTTATTAAAGTTTAGTGAAGGGATTATTGATTCAATATATATATATATAAATAACAGTAATAGTAAAAATAATTCACAATGTTATTTACAATGTTTCAAATGAAGGGAAAGACAAAAGAAAGGGTTTGGTATGAACATATATACAAGCAATCGAGAACAAGCATCTCCTTTTCTTTGAAGAACAATAAATAGTAGTATATTGACAGAAATTTAGATTAGTACAAGTGATAGAGGAATATACAACAATATATTATACATAAATATCCGGGTCTTTAAATAAAAGATACTTCGGCCAGGGAATCTTTTTATTGTCTCGACGTTTCGACAAAAATCTTTTGTCCTCGTCAGGAGCGAACAAAAATTAAAACATTTGGCAAAGCGTTAGAAATTATTCTAAGGCTGCAAAAACGTTCTCACGCGGTATTTCAAATTTTGTACAACATCTAAAGCACAAGTCAAAAAAACAAATATTTAACTCACAAAAGACTATGATCTTTTAAATAAATTATATAACGCTTTGCCAAATGTTTTAATTTTTGTTCGCTCCTGACGAGGACAAAAGATTTTTGTCGAAACGTCGAGACAATAAAAAGATTTACTGGCCGAAGTGTCTTTTAATTTGAAGAACTATGAATGCTGGCCAGGCAACTCTATCTTTACGATAATTATCAAGCATCTATACAGTTTTATGTATGGATGGATCAAGGGTAGAGGATTATCTATAGTCGGGGGGATATAGAAAATCTTAGGGGTCACTTAATTAGTTAATTCACACAGTTGTTCAGTATAAGCCACCGGATATATTAACATAAAGATAGAGGCGGCCTAGCCGGTATTCATAGCTCTTAAAATTAAAGATACTTCAGTCAGTAAATCTTTTTATTATCTCGACGTTTCGACAAAAATCTTTTGTCCTCGTCAGGAGTTTGTTTGTTTGCTTCTGACGAGGGCAAAAAATTTCGTTCGAAACGTCGAAATAATAAAAAGATTTTCTTGCCGGATTTATTAAGTTCTATCGAATACCATTGTAATATGAAATTTGACTATTCTCAACTTAAGAAGAAATTCATAGAAGGAATACGAATCGAAATTGAATTTTATTTAGGGAATAAGATATACTACGTATTCAATGTCTTAAATGTATTAAAAATCTTGCATTTTTTTTTCCAAATAAATCGAATTCTTGTAAAATGGTTAGATCAATTTCTTTTGGAATCAGAAGGATGGGGTTTCGTTCACTATGTAATCTTTTTTTTTTTTTATCATATCCTATATCAAATTATATTTGCTGGGTTATGAACAGTTGTACTTTGTATGCCATTCACAAGAAGAATTTAGTTTTACATTATAAAATTCACTTAGCTCGATATTTGGTATCTTCTTCTTTCTTATCTCCACTCAATCATATTAGGGATAACCATCATGTACAGTAATTTATAAGATCAAAGAACTTGCGCATAAAATTAAATCCAAAAGACAAAAACCTCTCGCAATTAGTATCTTTTATTACAAATAACGGACGCTAGCTTTCGAACTATTAGTTCTTCAACAGGCGTTCTTACAAAACGAAATCAGATTCTTATTGAATAAGAATCTGATTTCGTTTTGTAAGAACGCCTGTTGAAGAACTAATAGTTCGAAAGCTAGCGTCCGTTACTTGTAATAAAAGATACTCATTGCGAGAGGTTTTTGTCTTTTGGATTTAACAGTAATTTATAATACAATATAATGCGGCTTATGATTGTAGAACGACATTTGAAAATTATCCCGCATGTGTTTCTTTTGAACGAATAATCGAAATTTACCCCAAGGAATAATAACGATTATTTCTAACCTTAGGGATGAAGTATGAAAGGATGAATTGTGAAGAGTAATGTCCAGGGTAGCCTAGTGGACATGGCATCTGCCCGGTAAGCGGAATACTGTGGGTTCGATTCCCATCCCTGGACACTTTATTTTTCCATTCATCATTACTCTTCACAATTCATCCATACATACTTCATCCCTAAGGTTAGAAATAATCGTTATTTATCCTTGGGGTAAATTTCGATTTTTCGTTCAAGGGAAACACATGCGGGATAATTTTCAAATGTCGTTCTATGACTATTATGACTGTGTGAAGTAGAATGCGTCTGCCTTTGTCATTAAGACTGGGAGCACTACTCAGTGGCAGGCCGACTTAACTCCAAAAGAAATGGTCGCCTCGATATTCGGGATGAATTTATACCATCACTGAACAGTAAATGAGAATATTTCATGCATTCAGTGGTAAATCCTTTTACCAGTTTTATAAGTCTTATCAATTACAATATACAGTTAAACCTGTCTATAGCGCCCCCTCTTGGGACTCACCAAAATAGGGTGCTATAGAGAGGGGGTACTATAGACAGGTCACTTTTAATGTAAATCGCATCGTACTACGTATTTAAAATCGGGCGCTATAGACAGGTTTAACTGTATATGTACAATCAAGGGTGGACGAGTGGTATCAACTGCTGACAACTACCCATCAACATCGGTTGGTCGTCGCTCCGGCGCTGCGCCTTCTCCGGGCACAACGCGGACGTGGCAGTGAGGCTAGCTCTGCACGCCCTGCCCCATCCAGCATCGGCACAACAGTCTTGCATCGCCTGTGGGTCCGGCGACCTGTCGCTGGTTCACAGGTACTGGTCCTGCCGCTACATCAGGCCTCTCATCCGGGAGGCATTTACCATCATCGGGCGGCCCCCTGACCTGCAGGGCTGGGTCTTCGGGCATGGCCTAGACGATGACGCCCTGGCCATCCTGGCGTCTGCCAAGACGCGCATCTATAGGTACTTCCTCGGCGCGGAACTGAGGAGTGTACAAGAAGACCTTGTCTGGAGAAGGACTCTCTCAAGGTGGGGAGGCCTTCCTTGCTGAATAAATTTGTATATATATTCCCCTACACTTTATATGCCCTTTTACTCTTTTATTTTTCCACCTTTGTAAAATTTGATTGAAAGAATCAATAAAATTGTTTAAATTGTCATTGTCACAACTGCTGATTTCCAACAGCCATGACCCAGCATCGAATCCCGCATTGAACACTTTTTCTGAATAAAAACATTAATGGCTCCCAATTCTTGCAAAAATACCATCAATGAGTGCAAGTAAAAAAAACAGAGCCCTGGCACATTTGTAAGTGCAAAAGTCCAACTGCCTTCTACATGTGTAGACATGTGGTGAACTTACGTGAAGATCGCTTGCCAAGATATGTGTCTTGATCCCACTTCTCCCATCCATATTTCCAAAATTTTTTCTTCTTCATATTTTCCATAGGATTATTCAAATAATAATCTGTATATATTTACCATGTGTATATAATCTTTCTCCATTTTTACCCCTTTGTATATTTCCCACTTTCATAGGTTTCTCCGTCTTGTAACCCCAAGGAGAATCCTCTGTAAGACCTGTGTGTCTTAATAAAGGCTTTTGTGCGTGTGTGTGTGTGATATATGTCTTGATAAAGGTTTTCTATGTGTATGATAGTTGTTTATAAATCTCATATAATACAATATAATGAGACTTATGATTGTAGAACGAAATTTGACAATTATACCGCAAATGTTTATTTTGAACGAAAAAATTATTTTAAGGAGAAATAACGATAATTTCTAACCTTATTTAAACCTAATATGTCCAGGGTAGCCTAGTGGACATGGCATCTGCCCGGTAAGCGGAACACTATGGGTTCGATTTTCATCCCCGGACACTTTATTTTTCCGTTTATCAATTCTCTTCACAATTCATCCTATCATACTTCATCCCTAAGGTTAGAAATAATCGTTATTTCTCCTTAAAATAAATTTCGAATTTTCGTTTAAAAGAAACATTTGTGGTATAATTGTCAAATTTCGTTCTAAAATCTCAATATCTTCCTTTTTTATTCCATTTCCTTCTATTAAAGACAATTATATGTCTTAAATGTCATAATAAAGGCTTTGTGCCTGATTAATCCAAATGATGAGCGACCGCTTTTGTAGAATCGAAACTATATTACAATCTACAATGAAAGATCATTCATCTATCTAAAAAAGAAGAAAAATTCCATTAGTTTCAATTCTCTTATTAAAATATACAAGTATCAGAGTCATCAACAATCAATTCTGTCATCGTTTGCTTTTGTGAATGGAATAAATACCAAAATATGGCCATTTCTTATAAGAATCGGTGGTTCAGTGGTAGAATGCTCGCCTGCCACGCGGGCGGCCCGGGTTCGATTCCCAGCCGATGCATTTTTTTTTTACAATTTTTAAAACTCATTTATTCTATATACAAGTATCAGAGTCATCAATTCTGTCATCGTTTGCTTTTGTGAATGTATGTAAATAATGAATTTCATATTTTTATTAATTTTTGTTCTGGCCTTTATTTGTTTAAATATCTTTTTAAAAATCGTTTAAAATGCAGTCGCAATCATTAGCGAACACATATGTTTGCCTAATATTTCCATATGCTCTTTTATTTTTTTACAGAAAAATATTTACATGCCAGTATTTTGGATTAATTTTTTTTTATAAACTTTTTTTTTATTCTTACTGAGAAGATGGGCATCACAGTCAGGATTCTTTACAGTCAGTCACTCAACTCTGGCAATTTCAAAGGTTAATGGGGGCTTGGTGGAAAAGCTGCCGTCTATTTAAAATATATTAATTTTTAAACAACTAAATGGATTGCAAAAAATAATTAAATCAAATACCTGAACACTAATATAATACAAATTTTGCCATTACACACTTTTTCCTGTAGTTTATGTGTTTCTTCTGTATTGCTATTCTATGGCACTTCTACTATTTATTATTGATGTACTTTCAGTATGAAGAATACTTCACTCGGGGGATTTCTCGGGCGAAGCCAGGTCATTCTTCTAGTACTGTATATGGAGGGGGGAAAATCCAAAACTCTTCTTTTTTTTTTTCCACGATTGATCCAGTCTTTTAATTCATTATTACCGATTTAAAAAAAAAAAGGACGAAAAGCGACTTGATCTTGCATATCGCATTCAGAATATAAACTATTATATATTATAGCGTAGAAATCAGGTCTTTGTATATCTGGAGATGTGAAAGTATTTATTGATGACGTCACCAAGACCAGTCGACAAATATCAACAAATCAACCCAACTATCTACAGCTAGAGAATATCGAGCAATCAAGCTAGGCAACTAAATGATGATTTTACAAATAATAAATCTGTTTACAAATATTTTCATTGAATGATTAAATTAAAAAATAAATTATATTTCTTCGTCACAATATAATAAAAACAATGCAAAAAAAATGCATTTTTTTTTTTAAAGCTCATTTATATTCTTTATTTACATATTGATCAGTATAATTTAGTTATTTGCATATCTTTCAAAAGAGCATGTATATAAATTTAGACGGTTCTTATTAATAGTGATGAGACAAACCAAATTTTTAAAAAATCCAACGAGTACATTTTTATCTCTTTTGCCAGTGGCGTACACACATTTGAATATAAAAGTCAAAAGAAAAAGAACTATAAGAAATACTTTTTTTTTTAGAATGATTCTAAAAGAGGAAATGATTTTCTAAGAAGAGAGACAATGTTGCCGACTCTCTTAACTGGTGGTCTTCAATAATTAAGTCACAGAGTACATCAAATATTCTTTTAAACGTCTAGGGTTAATAAGGGTGTCTGTGAATGCTACGGAAAATATTTACCAGAGTGGTGTTGAGATAAGTTATCTTGAGTTGATTTGCATATAGTTCTATTGTTCCAGGTGGTAAGTAGGGGAATACTGATGATAGCTTTTGTACCCCCCGTTTAATGGTGGCTTGAATCGTCTGCTACGTCTATAATTGTGATGGCGGCTGATAGAGATGTCGTGGAAAGATTTGATTGGAGGGTTCGGTGTGCGATGTTATAGATATCTACTTAGCATTTTCCTGGGAATAACTCGCTATATAAATGGTGTTGCTAGAGAGACCTTACTTAGATCAAGATTAGATATAACGGTTAGAATTATAAATTGAACTGCCATCTATCGATAAAATTTGTTATTATTATTTTTGGCAATGTTTTTTATCATATATTGTCAAATATGAAGATATTTGATAAAAATAACATATAAAGAAACACATGGCCAAAATAATTCCGGCCTAACCTGCCTCTTCCCTGACGGAGATCCTGTCCCTAGCCTCTCCAGCCTGGTCATAGTGGTTCTATATATACCGCTTTACGCGGCCATTGGGGCTCAAAAATCATTTATTTTGGTTAGTAGCCCCGTAAATAAAGATATTTTCTCTCTTTCTCTCTGGCCAAAAAAATTATTACATTGCGAAGCGTATCTATTAAGAATCTAAAATTAACTTTCAATGAGTAAATTTTTTTCGCATTTTAAAAACCGACCTATGTGCATGCACATAAGATACTCAATATGTGTTAATCATAAGGCCATTATAATAAAACATAAACCACGAATGTTTCTTTTCCAAATAGAACAAATTTCTAAAAGCGGTCTAGTAGAACGTGGAAATAATTAAATAAAATTAAGCGCAGATGGAAATTTTGCCGGAAGAAAGTTGATAAAAAAATTATCCCTCCCGTGTCAAAATTGACGCAAAAACTAAATATAGTTATCGTACCTACAATTCAGCAAACTAGGGTCAGCCACAAACTTTGGAAATTTCAGAACTATGGCTTTCGTCCGTGGTCTTCAGATCGGCGCTACGAATTTGCTAAAGTTTGTAATTTGGGGTTTTGTTACCGACTCGAGGGTTTTGTTACCACATTTAATAGTAATAATGAAATATATATACAGGAAAATTTAAGAAAATCAAACTTATAAATATATTAACCTATATAACCTAACAAACCCTTCACACAAAGCCTTACATAAGTGTCTAGACAATTATAAGAAACCAGGAGGGTTTATAACCAGCTTGATATACACCATAAAAATAGCTGCTAACCTTAATCCATGCAGAGAACTTGACTCCAAAGCTCAAGACATAGAGATCACTGCAGAGATTATATTGACGAATTCAGCTTATTTTGACCCTAACCAGGATGAAAAAAATAGAATATATAAAACAATAAAAAACAGGGCTGATTAGTGAGTTGTATAGCTATCCATTAAATGAACAAAATTCTTTGATCAAATCAACTTGTTAACCCAATTTAAAAAAAAAAACACAATTACGCAGCTTATATATTTGTAATTAACACACACAATAACAAGAAAAAAAAAGTTCGATACAAAATAATAAAACAGAAAAACATAAAAGTACAAGAAACACCACTCGATTACAACTACTATAAAGATCATGTTTCAATCAACCAAAAAAAAAAAAGATATTTTCTTCATTTTTATTTAACAAAAAAATAAATAAATAAGAAAAATAATAAGAAAAAACAATAAAGATAAGAGATCAATAGACGAAATCTTTAAAAGACAAAAGAGAAATAAATAAAACAATCATAAAAAGAATCGTTAAGAAATCGATCTTTAAAGCTTAGCAGACGAAGTGCCAACGTTATCAACTAGTTAAACTAAACCACAAAGACCTCACAGAAGTATTCTTAAAGAATGTCTACAACATCATCATTAAAGACGAACCATAAAGAAGAAACTTATGGGTGAGGTACCAACATGGGATGAAAGATGCACCTGCAAGAAAAGAGAATAATTTGTCCATTACCTTCCAAGAGATAGAATAAAAAGCGCAACAACCTAATGGCATATTTTCTTGAAAACTTCTTAATAATGAAGCTAAATGTGATTTTTACGATTAATAATAGACATTAAGTACTATTTTTTTTGTAAAAAAAATCAAAAGAGTGCTAGAATATTTGCATAATAACATTATATTTGTAATTAGAAGTAAAGAGTTAGGCAATTTGATTGCAACTGATATAACATTAAGTATTCTTCATAATTATCGAAAAATACTTGAAGAGAAAAAGAGGAAAACAATGAGATATTAAAGAAAAAAGGTGTAATTACCTTACAGGCTGGCAATTATCCTTCTTGGACAAGCTTCATAATGGAAGGAACAAAAAATGTAAGAGTCTTACATCTTTTTAGACTTGTTTTGGGTTTCAATAGTTAGGGAAGGGTTATTTTTGCTTTTTTAATCTAGTAATAATAGACCCGTTTAGTTAATAAATCATTTTCTTTATCAGATATGCTAAAAATGTGAACTAGAAAGCTTAGTTTGCTTGGAATATTCATTTAATCAGATAAGCATTCTATAATTACCTGTACATAATGTAAATTTTATGGGCCATGATAGTCATGGTGGGTAGGAACTTGTTATCTTGCCTTAACAGACTTTTGATTTTGTGGTCTTGTACTTTAAGTGGAAGATTTTAGCTCAAAGCGAAAATTCTACTCCACAAACTCTCCATGTGTAAATAGCCAGGACAAGGCGAGCTGTGCTTGAATTTAACACCTATAATGATGTAGAGAACAACTTTTTGATTGCCAATTTATTTAACAGTTGCAAAGACACGCCATATCCACAATTAGGATAATTGCGTGTAATTCTGAAATTATATACAAATCAATTCATCGTGAAATTAATATAATTAAACATTGGAAAGCACGCAAATTACACATTCGATGTTAAAATTTTGCATATAGTAATTAGAAATAGTAACTTGAAATATGTACACCATATAATCATGAAATGTGTACACAAAATTGCCATTTAAAACAGTTAGAACAACGTGTAGATTAAGTAAATTAATCACATCCAATGATTACATCAGAACGAGTCAGTGGCCAACAGTCAATACTTTCGCCTTAAAATATACAGCCTGCAGAATCTATTAAACTTGATTGCCAATAATATGTTGCGATAATACCCACACACACAAGCCTTTATTAAGATATTCCGTCTTATACAGACGATTCTCCTGTTAGAAATGAATCTAAAAAGAAATGAGAAGCAGGGGAAGAAATTGAATCCTCGCTCAGAAAAGAGAAAAAGAAGTAAAGAAAAGAATATCTACAAAAGTTGATGTTGCGATAATATAAAAGAACAAAAAGGAGCTTCTTGTGTAGAAAAGGTTTATTCCGCTAGCTTTGGAACGACATCGTTCTTCAACGGGCGGGAAGATAAAGCATAATGCCTGATAATGACACCTGTAAACCGAGATGAAATTAATATAAATCTTCTTCTTCTTTCTTATCTCCATTCAATCATATTAGGGTATCAAGCTTGTAAAGCTTGAGATCATGACTGGGTGAAGTAGCATGCGTCTGCCTTTTTCATTAAGACTGGGAGCACTACTCAGTGGCAGGCCGACTTAGATCCAAAAGAAATGTCCGCCTCTGACATGAGGAACAAACGCTATGTGTAGCCGCTCCTAACATGGAGTACAAACGCTGCTCATCCTGTATCCCTGGATTAGGAGCCTTTACAGGGTACTATCAGCCAGGCCAGCTGAGCCCAGGTTTTTTAGTGAGCTTGTTACTGCTCCTTCTCCTCCTTTTTCATCCGGGCTTGGGGCCGGCAAAGGTGGAGTTATTAATATAAATAAATGTAGTCGCTTAGTCTTGCCGATATAATAAATAATATTTTACTTCATCATTGATCTGTCGAGTCATTCGTTGCTACGTTACAATATTGTTGAATCATGTTTATTGCATTCCTCCATTTATTCAAAATAATCTATGATATTTTATATATTTATTTATAATTCATAGTAACAGATTATGTACTATAGTATCATTCATTCTATAGAATCATTTCTTTTATAACATTGTAATTTATAATACAATATAATGCGGCTTATGATTGTAGAACGACATTTAAAAATTATCCCGCATGTGTTTCTTTTGATCGAAAAATCGAAATTTATTTTAAGGAGAAATAACGATTATTTCTAACCTTAGGGATGAAGTATGAAATGATGAATTGTGAAGAGTAATGATAGTAAGGTTAGAAATAATCGTTATTTCTCCTTAAAATAAATTTCGAATTTTCGTTCAAAAGAAACACATGCGGGACATTTTTCAAACATTATAATTGTTTATATCTTGATTATTTATTTTAGGATGAAAGAGGACTGTTGGCATGGAGTAACTGAAGACCTCTGGACCAGGATGAATCCATTAGAAAATAAAGAGATCAAATATTTTTAGCAAGGTAAGTGTTTTATTATTATCTTATTTGTACTTGATAATGGAAACTTTCTCGAGAAAGCTAATCTATAAGAGCGAAGAAACAAACAATATCGAGAGGAACCCATTAATCAATAACCCGGTGTAACAATATATTTTCATAAATTTCCATTAGATAATAAAAAGGCATATATTGGATTTAATAAAAGATTTATTTTGCTAATATTTCGGCTGGCTGAAAGCCAACCTTTATCGAAGCATTAAAATTTCGTATGTATAAATGTAATGCCTCGATAAAGGTTTGGCGTTCAGCCAGCCGAAATATTGGCAAAATAAATCTTTTATTAAATCCAATATATGCCTTTTTATTATCTAATGAATTAAATATGGATTGCTCTATATTTTTTCAAAATAAATTTTCATATATTTTCAAATGTTGGCAATACATTCCCTTTTCTCTCTTCGTGAGTATTCTCCAATATCTTTTTACAAAAATCATCCTAAAACACAACCATGGATACTTTTTTTCCGAAAGCGATAACGCAAGGGATTAATTTTTAAATCTCCAATATTTATACACACACACGCAAAGCTTTATTAAGACCACCAGTCTTATACAGATTCACCACAGGAAGAAATAATAGATGGAGCTCCTATACTCCAGGCAGCGCAGCACCCAACAACAGCCTCCTGTCGATAACAACTATAATATTATTCTTGGTAATATTTAGACGAAAAGACGAAATAAAAGAAGAAGAGTTTCTTTTAATATTATTAAAATTTTAAATTCTTAAATAAAACTTTTCTTCTTTTATTTCGTCTTTTCGTCTAAACAGCCTCCTGGTCCGACGCATGTCCAATGGCCACACGTTAATTCTCCAATATATAAGCTATGTTATGCTAAAAGTATACATTGTCATGTAGGAAAATGAAAGAAGACAAATATAAGAATACATGGAAATTTATTTCGATCAAAACACAATTCCACCTTCTTTACATGAAATAAAAGAGAGGCACAGGGAGAGAAATTTTCTGAGAAACAAGATATCAAAATCATACTATCCATCTAGCTAATTGTACACACCGAAAATTAAATATTTATTTTTCGGTGTGTATAGTTAGTAAGAAGTTATACTCCTAGTTGTTCCTGTTGAAGGGGGCATGTTAGCCTGAAATCTTGAGAAATTAAATTATACAAGAAACTTAGCCTTGGATGCTTTATTGATTTTGTCAAATCATAAGTCAGTGGAAGAACGTTTATTATAATATTTTATCTTCTATTATATACACCCTCTTCCGTCTTGTTTATGACAACAATATTATGAAGTCTATGGGGCAGTTTAAATGACAGGAATCACAATTGAAACAAATTTTATTGACTTCTTGTCAATAATTTATATTTAAAATGGAAAATAAATGACCTAAAATACAGATGATCATTCGGGGGATGTGCCCCGGTGAGTGAGTCCTCTTTCCCAGGCGATGAGCGGGTCCTCCGGTCAGCCCAACCTGTACGAAGTACCGGTAGATGATGGATTTGGCCTAAGCCAGGATGGCCAAGTCGTCATCTTCGAGTCCAGACCCAATGACAGGTATGGTCACACAGGGACATACCGTGCCATGTAGGTGCGTGCTGACGTCCGCAGGAAGTATTCCACAATGTGAATGATCCCCAAATGGTCAATTATTGAGGATGAAGGGAAGTGCTAAAAGAGCGACGATTGTACATCGTTGAATGAACGCGAACAGTACTGCCTTGTTCGGATTTACACTCTGGGGTTTTGCTATTGTTGTCTGAGTCGTTAGTCGCTTCCTGCAGTCTTCTGGCTGTATAGTCATTAGCTCTGAAGGATTGTGGATTTGTGAACCCCCCAATACAGTATAGATACTTTAGGATAAATAACATTGATCCATTTTATTCACACTCATTAGCTCTGAAGGATTGTGGATCACTTCATGCTCTTTCTGTGAACACCAATACAGTATCGATCCCTTAGAATAAAGAACATTGATCCATTTTATTCACACTCATTAGCTCTGAAGGATTGTGAATCACTTCATGCTCTTTCTGTAAACACTAATACAGTATCGATTCCTTAAAATAAATAATATCGATCCATTTTATCCACACTCATTAGCTCTGAAGGATTGTGTATAACTTCATGCTCTTTCTGTAACCACTAATACAGTATCGATCCTTTAGAATAAAGAACATTGATCCTTTTTATTCACACTCATTAGCTCTGAAGTATTGTGGATAACTTCATGATCTTTCTGTAAACATCAATACAGTATCGATCCCTTAGGATAAAGAACATTGATCCATTTTATCCACACTCATTAGCTCTGAAGTATTGTGGATAACTTCATGATCTTTCTGTAAACATCAATACAGTATTGATCCCTTAGGATAAATAACATTGATCCTTTTTATTCACACTCATTAGCTCTGAAGGATTGTGTATAACTTCATGCTCTTTTTGTAAACGCCAATACAGTATAGATCCTTTAGAAGAAGATCATTGATCCATTTTATCCACACTCATTAGCTCTGAAGGATTGTGTATAACTTCATGCTCTTTCTGTAACCACTAATACAGTATCGATCCTTTAGAATAAATAACATTGATCCATTTTATTCACACTCATTAGCTCTGAAGTATTGTGGATCACTTCATGATCTTTCTGTAAACATCAATACAGTATCGATCCCTTAGGATAAAGAACATTGATCCTTTTTATTCAGACTCATTAGCTCTGAAGGATTGTGGGTAACTTCATGCTCTTTCTGTAAACACCAATACAGTATCGATTCCTCAGAATAAATAACATTGATCCTTTTTATTCAGACTCATTAGTTCTGAAGGATTGTGGGTCACTTCATGCTCTTTCTGTAAACACCAATACAGAATCGATCCTTTAGAAGAAGATCATTGATCCATTTTATCCACACTCATTAGCTCTGAAGGATTGTGGATCACTTCATGCTCTTTCTGTAAACACCAATACAGTATCGATTCCTCAGAATAAATAACATTGATCCTTTTTATTCAGACTCATTAGCTCTGAAGGATTGTGGGTCACTTCATGCTCTTTCTTTAAACACCAATACAGTATCGATCCTTTAGAAGAAGACCATTGATCCATTTTATCCACTTTAGTAACTCTATTGTAAAGATAGAGGTTGCCTGGCCGGAATTCATAGTTCTTCAAATTAAAGATACTTCAGCGAGTAAATCTTTTGTTCAAAACATTTTGTTCGCTCATGACGAGGACAAAATATTTTTGTCGAAACGTTAAGACAATAAAAAGATTTACTGGCTGAAGTATCTTTAATTTGAAGAATTAGTAACTCGAGTTCTCCTAAAATTGCAAATAGACCCATTCCTTAACTCTTAATATTAGAGTAAAACACAAAAAATGTAAATAGCCATCATATTTTGAATGTCTTTTTCAAATTTAGGTTATAAATATCCACCCTACCCAGGTATACATGCAATCAGTCCCCTAGTTAGAAATGGTTGATGTTTATTTTTGTTTGAGTCTGTCGAATAGCGATTTTCACTTGAAAGCATTTCTAATAAAAACAGATTCGCGTTGTAAAAAATATCTTTTAGAATTTTAACGTAGTTCTACAAGGTAGGATAAAAAAAAATCTGGAACTTTTTTTAATTAATTATTTATTCGTAGTATAACATAAATTTTTCAAAATAGGAGCTTTGGTTATCTACACATTTTTTTCCAGCGTGAAAAAAGCTGTTGAAATGCTAGTTCAAAGTCAATACTTCTAAGCTTATTTAGCTCCACCGTCGCATTTTCAATTACTTCTGATGACGATGAAAAGCGCCTCCCTTTTAACGTCATTTTAAGTTTTTTAAAGAAGAAGAAATCACATGGGGCGATATTAGGAGAGTAAGGAGAATGCGGCAAGACTGATACAGAGTGTTTGGTTAAATAGTCTTGAACAATAATGGCTCTATAAGCAGGGACATTATCATTTAGCAATTTCCACTATTTTGATTTAAAGAGTTGGTTTCTTTTTCTTCTTATCGCATCACGGAGGCGCACAAGTGTTTCTTTGTATACCTGTTTATTAATAGTTACTCCCTCTTTAATAAATTAATAATAGACAAGTCCTTGATAATATGTTAATTATTTAGTATTGATTTTTTTTTTGCAAAAACTTATATAAATGTTATGAATAATTTGTTTGTTGTTAGATAAAGGGTTGATAAAATAAAGGGTTGAAGGTGCAGTCGTGAAAAAAAAAATTACCGTCAAGTAGCTTTTATTTTCAATTACACACTATTACACAATATTACACATTATTACACACAATTACACAATATTACACATTATTTATTTTCACATTATATAGAATTTATAATGTTAATCCTATATTAGTGATTTAAAAGGATAGATATGTTAACTACGCATATTTACAACAAAACTGAAAGTCATTCTAAAAACAATGATAACCAAAAGTAAAATATCAATGAATAAAAATAAAAAATATATATTTTTAAAATATAGAAATATTTTAGTTTTTATATTATATATAATATATATATAAACGTGTATTTAGGTTTGACATATTATAAAATGTTGGGCAATGTCAATTTTTTTAGGCAATGTTTAAAAGAAATTGAAAAACCTAAAAAAATATTATTTCTAAAAGATAAAAAAGTAATAAAAGTGTTTTATCGTGTGTTTTATATTTAAAATTGTAATATATATATATTTTATCTTCATAAAATTTATTATTTCAAAGATAAAAAAGTAAAGAAGTATGGTAACCAAGGAGTGTTCCATTGTTGCATAGAGACTGAGAGAGATGGAGAGCTTGAGGCGAGTTTTTTCTAGGCTGTGCCTAGTTTACTTTACGGTTGTAGTTTTGTTGTGTTGTTTTCTGGTTATGTACCCACTATTGTGCCTTTTTGTAGCATTTGTTAAAGTTGTTATGTTCGTTGTGTCTGTGGCTTGGCCTTGCGCCATTTTTTATTTTGAATATTCAGATCACTTTAATTTTGCCTTTTAAATTATATGGTTGTCTTATTTTGTTTTGTTAGGCTTAGGGACGCATAGGGCTTACGGATTGGCAATTATTATTATTTTTTTTTTTCAAAATTCTTATTTAAAAGATTGGATTGTTGTTTTCAAAATTCTTTATAAAAGTCCCTAAGTCTGACAATACAAAAAAACACAATCGTATAACTTTAAAAGGTATTAATTGAGGTGTCTGGATATTTAGAATGAAAAGTGACAAAGGGTTCAAACATGGGCACTACTAACATGGCATCGTTAACATTTGTTGCAGACTGGTACAATAGTGAGTACATAGTCAGAGAATAACATGACAGGATTACATCCTTGAAGTGGATTAGACACAGTTTAGAAAAAAATTGTCTCTTGTAATTCATCTCTCTCTTGAGCTAGTCTCGCAACGGCCGTGATCCCTCCCTGATGCCAGGCTCTCATGATGCCCCTCGACCTCTGGATGTCTTGAAGACAAGCTATTGCTGAGTTCTCTGATGATCTTGAAGTCTTTTCCCAACCTGCTACAAACTCCGGGCCCTGGCTTCCTATTGACTGCAGCGGAACAAGAATTGCTCTAATGATGAAGAAAATAATGCTCAGTCAATTGGTTATCTGGAATAAAATCTCTCATGATGCTCCTCTGGCTATCTTGAAGACAAGCTATTGCTGGATCCTCTGATTATCTTGAAATCTTATTACTGTGCCTGTTGAAACCCGGACTTCCTATTTCCTGCGGTGGAAAAATAATTGTTCCAATGATGGAGATCATAATGATCTTTCAAATAGTTATCTTGAATCAAAGCTGCGTTCTGCGCATTGAGTTACTTGAATCCATCCCTTGATGTGTAGAAACATGAACTCAAAGTTTTGATCCTCTGGCTAAAGTCTATTTCCACTCTTGCCTGAAGTCTTACGATAGACCACTTCTAAAAAAGCTGAATATTTTGTCCAAGCCCCACATCTCGCTCACCTTTCTCTATCATCATCTGGAAACTCCAGCTTCTCACTCAGCACTTACCTGGCATCCTACAAGCTCGCTTTACACCTGAGATAATGGAAATAGCCGTTCTCCCTTCAATATCTTCCCTCGGCTTATCATTTGTCAAAGGTAGAAATAAAAAATCATTGTAATACAAGTTTTCTATATAATTCCATTAGAACTCATAACACTGGTCTACACTGAAAAAGGTGTTTTGATAATGCATCAGTTTCTGACTTAATTTGAGGTGCTGATCACGAATATTATGTTAGTTTTTATGTGTCTCATCAATTTTTAGAGATATAACATATACATATTTAGGCCACAATGTGGTACATCAGTCCATATAAGCGGTACGAAAAACACATTGAACGCAAATAAAAACTGAGAACGTCATACCAAAAGGTACTTTAATTACTGTAGTATAAGAAAACCGAATCTATACAAAAAAATGTAAAATGCTACAGTCAATCCTTCATGAATTTTAACATTTTTTATTTTCTGTTATAAGTGTATTCCGGCAAGTCGCGGGACAGATTCCAGCAGTAATCTGCCATCATGTGGCACTCCCAGACACCTTGATATCTCTCTTCCATCACTTTCATGTCTTGATGGAATCGCTCGCCTTGTTCATCACTATATGCACCGAGATTATCAGGGAATTTGTCCAGGTGACTAGGCAAGTAGTGAAACTTAATACTCATATTTACACCCAAAGCTTCATAGCTTTTAAGCATATTTTGGACAAGCACTTTGTAATTATCGTCTCTTCTATTACCTAAAAAAAAAAATCCATGTACTACAGCCTTAAAGCCTGACCATGCTGCTTCTTCAATTCCATTCATGGTTATTAGAAAAATTTTGTCATTCAAGAGCCTCTTGATTTGAGGTCCGTCAAAAACTCCTGCTTTTATCTTTTCTAGGCTAATATCCAAATCTAGGCTAATATTTCAAGCATTCTCCCTCTTTATCTAGAGCCTTTACAAACTGCTTATATAAACCTAGCTTCATATATAATGGTGGTAGAATGATTTATTTCCGAGACACCAAACGTTTGTTAATCACATTAGCTTTTCCTACTGTAAGTTCATCTCGAAGAGGCCATTTGTTTGTTTTCCAATGTATTTGCCGTGCCCTGCTATCCGACATGCATTAAAAACAAGGATTCTTGATGTATCCGCTTTGAAATCCCAGTAAAAAGTTAACCATTTTTAAATCAGCGCAAATAAACCCATTATGCTCATTGTATTTGATTTTATTCAAGATGGTGTTTATATTATCAACATTCTCCTTCATTTTCGTTGTATACGCTATTGGAATAGATGCATATTTATTTCCATTATGAAGTAAAACACATTTGAGGCTACGCACAGAACCATCGATAAATAGACGCCGATCTTCAGGACGGTATTCGTCTAGTTTTAAAAGGTGAAGTAAGCCTTTTACATTAGTGCAGTAAACCAGATTTGCATCCAGAAAGGAAGGAATGAACTTTCTCTTGTCCGATGTTACGTTGACATCGTCTTCAAGTTGACTCAGTTCTTTTAATCTTGATACAAGCAGCTCCGCATCTTGCTTTGAAAGTCTCAGGTCACGTGTCAAATCATTCAGTTTTGGTTGTGAAAAACGTTTTGGACATTCTTGTTCTCCATAGTTCTCACTATCAGAATCATCCATTTCGATATATTTTGGTGTGGTGTCTTCTGATTCATCATAAAGAGGATTATTAGCACTGGATGAAAAAACTGGGAGGGGACTATTTGGGCTGTGTGGTATTGGAAGTCTAGATGAATATAGCTCTTTGTATATAAGCTTTTTCTTACCATCCTGTTAAAGTGTTTCAAGTCTTGTACGCAAAAGTAACAATCATTGTCAAGATTTTTTGGCTCTCGCCAAACCATAAGGATCCCAAATGTCCGTTGCCATTCACCCTTTGTCCACTGGCGCAGTGTTTCGACACACGTTTTGCATACCTTATGTAGAGCCCATGTCTTGTCCTGGTCTCCTAATTTTATACCAAAATACGCCCACTTTACAAAGTCTGTTATTGCATTTCTTTGGGCTTTTACAGTATATTCGCCACATATAATACAGAAAATATTTGGGTCGTTTTTGTAGGATCTTCTTTTGGAAACCATGTCTGAAAGTGAATTTATTAATGTGTTAAAATTTTATTTTCATAAAGTTGATGACATAGCTTTTAAATGAATAATGCTTGATATATGCTTTATATAAAATTAAAAATGTAAATTATCTAATACATATAATATATAACGTTTTTAAGTGCTTCGAGGGCTTTTGTAAAAGCAAAATTGACATGTTCCTGCATGTTTAAACATGTGGTGTACTGACAGCATGAGTAGTCTCCCAAATCCATACCCACTATAATTAACATGATCATTCTTCAAATTAAATATACTTCGGCCAGTAAAAGACAATAAAAAAGATTTACTGGTCGAAGTATCTTTAATTTGATGAACTAGGAATTCCGGCCAGGCAGCCTCTCTTTACGATAATATGATGATGTATGAATCAAGTTGTACCATCTTCTAGAATTGGCTAGAAGTTGTACTTCTAGATCTTCGTGTTGAAGGGCATTTTGCCTGAAATCTCGAGAAATAAAATAATTGTAAAAAGAAACCAAAACCTAGATACCTTATTGATTTAGCCAAAATGTAAAAGCACATGCATACAGCTTTATTTAGACCACCGGTCTTATACAGATTCACCAGAGGAAGGAAGCATAGATGGAGCTCCTATACTCCAGGCAGCACAGAACCCAACAACCTCCAGGTCCGATGCATGTCCAGTGGTCACAGAATCCACCGTGCATAGGTTAGCGTATCACTGAAAAGACGAGTGCGGAATCAGCCGCGTTTTAGTCTTCGCTTTCCTCATCCAAATAGACCCCAACATTCGGTGATTCTATTAATCTCCTTCAAACGGTGACTGCGGTCTTGTAGAATTTATATAAACGAAAGAGAAGATCTTGATCAAACATAATTGTATTCACCCAGTTATATATTTGTAAAAATATATATATAGTTCAATCTCCAGAGCTGCATGGAAACGAAGAATCCTGGAAGAATCTGCGGTCACGAACCCCCCGATTGAGAAAAGAACACCCCCAGCAGTTATCAAATTAGCAGATGGTCCAGCTACGTCAAAGCCTTCCTTGTTAACGCACGTGCAAGTCCCCAATAAAAACTTATCATCCTTTCTTCAGGCCCCTAAATCTCAATCCTTTAGCACCAAAGGGGTGACTTGATCCATCTCTTCATTAATTACGGGAAAGAAAGGGTGAAAAAATGTTTGGGGGGATTTTTTTACAGAGTCGCCTGAATAAGCAAGATCTTCTTTAATCCTTCTGACAACCTCAGTAATGAGGGCTGGAGTGAAATATGTGGCAGCTCTTCTTTGTTTTTTTTTACTTACTACTTAATTATTTCTTGGGATCTTCTTACTGTGAGGTCACACATTGCAGAAAGAATGTTTTAGAAAAAACGGATCGAAAAGAAAGATGTCTTTGTTTCCCTTCTCCTTTCTCTATACATCAAAATAAGCTCTTGTTTTTAAACTTAAAAGAGCTAATTAAAAAGATAGATGACTTTTAGTATATTTATTTTAAATTTCTTTTCCTCCAATTTACCCAGACTACTCTATTTATTAGCTTGATTGTCTTTATTTAATTTTTCCTGTAGATAAATATCATATTACCATTAAGGTACTATTGCTTTTTTCTTGCATGTTTTCTACATTTCTCCTTGGAGAATCTGTATAAGACTAAAAGGTCTTAATAAAGATTTTCGTTGTTGTCGGTATATTTATTTATTGGTTCCCTCGGTAATTGGAAGTTAAAGGAATAGTATCTTCGCCTTGGAATTGTATCATTATTATTGTCTCAAATAAATTGCCGTGTCATCCTGAGATAATCTTACTTTTGATAAATAATATTTAAGATAACAAACTTAGTGATAAGAAAACTTGTTACCATCGTCACAATGGGGGCGCTGCTTGCGAGTTAAATCTACAAATCTGCAAATAACTCTAAGGATATTCAAGATATTCATGAAATTATCATTTAATAAAAATCAAAGCCTGGTGTGAAAAGGTAAAACTTTCACTAAGTCCAAACAAAACAGGTATACTCTATCTAGATAACTATGAAAAATTGCCCATTAATTTTGATGGAAAAATAATTCAACCATCAGAAACTGTTAAAATTTTGGGAGTTATTTTTAAAAATCATAGACAAAGGAATAAGATTTATTTTGGAACACATGTTGACAATATAATTATGAAAGCCACGAAACTTAAGAATATATTATTCTCATTATGTGCACGTATTTGGGGCATTGATACTCGGCGTAGATTGATCTTATATAAAGCTATGATACGCTCTACAATAAGCTATGCATCAATTATTTGGTTTCCTTTTATCACTGCAGCAAAAAGATCTAAGTTGAATTCTCTATACAATATCAAATTCTTATTAGATGCATTCATGCTTATAGGACTTTACCTTCTTACATCACACATATACTAGCGAAAACTCCTTTACTGTCCGATTATCTTGAGTTATCACAAACAAAGTATAATATGACAAATTCTCTCACAGATCAAACACTCAAAAAAATCCTTCAAAAAGAATTAAATAAACTATATCTGGATCAAAAATTTAAGTTTTATCTTTCTCAATCTAATGAACTGTTCAAGAAATTATTTCCAATTGCTGTCCCAAATTTCATTTCTTCTGATAAATTCACTACTTTATTCTTAACAGGCAAAGGACCCTTCTTAAGTTTCTTATTCAAATTGAATGTTATCAATGATCCAACATGTGAATGCCGCTTAGATGTTGAATCACCAGAGCATTTTCTTTTAACCTGCCCTCTGACTAATCAAATTGTATGTAGATACTTTGAAACATTACCAAATTCTCTTTGTGTATATACTCTATCTTATGAGAACTTTGTTAAGTTTAGAACTATTTGTACAATAATTTACAAAACACTACTAATCCATCGTGTAACTATTTAATCATATATATGTAAATAATACTAGCACAGCACAATAGTCTTCTGGACTTCGTGCTTTTGTAACAATAAATAAAATAAAATGTGTGTCAACAACAAACTCAACGCCACATAACGTCAATATAATTAATTTAAAAATATATTTTTGCTTATATTTAATATTTTATGTTTAACCTTATATGGACATTGTAATAAAGACGTTTCAATCTCAATCTCTCTCTCTCTCTCAAATTAAAAACTTTAATCAAATGAAAAGTGATCACTATCGGACGAATGTTTGAAAAAGGCGAAAAAAAATATTTTAGAAACAATATGCAATTATGTCATGTTTCGATGAAAAAAAAAAAGTGTAAAAAGTGTACTCTTCACTTCCCTTTTTTTTTTAATAATTAATTAATCGAACGATTTCAAAAATGTCCTTCGCGAAAAATTTATATTTTAGATTTTTTTTTCAAGAAATTAAATTAAACAGCTTCAAGGTAAAAAAAGGAAAAAAAGTCAATAACGGGTTTGAAAATATTTTTTTGTGAAGTCCCCAAGGAAGGTCTCACATGGTGAAGTCAATTATTGCCAAGGCAGTTCCGAAAGAGTTACCACCGAACCCATTATTTTAAAATCGAAGGTCCTTTTGTCTTCTGCAACGCTTCCTCCCTACCGGGGATCTTCTGCTCAGGAAATTAAACCATTTCAGACGATTTCCTGCTTGGCTTTTGTGGGTCATTATTTGATTCCCCAACTTTGATGATTGATATAATCATCTTTTTGACTTGATGGGCTTTTTTTATATACCCTGAGAACCTTACAAACTCAGTTTGTACTCATGTGTAGAAAATCAATATTTAGAAGATAATCATTTTATATGATTAAAAACAACCTAGCTATTTTTAATAATAAAAGTAATACACACAAATAAATATTTCGAAAATAGATCAATCCATAAATAAATCTTCAAATAAAAAGGCATATATTGGATCAAAATATAATTTATTTTTACCAATATTTCAGTTGGCTGAACGCCAACTTTTATCAAGGTGTTATAACATTTTAAAGTTTGTCAACAACAAACTCATCGCCACATACCGTCAATAGAATTAAGTTTGAAAAATATTTTTGCTTCTATATTCAATGGGAGAAAAAAGAAAAGGAAAAATAAATTTATATTATGGACAAAATTTAAATACAAATATTCAAAACAAATATATATAGTTAATAAGTTTCTCTCGAAAACCAGTTAATAAAGAAAATAATAGAATCTTCATGGTTTGTCAAGAGTAGTATTATTAGAAAGAACCTCAATATAGAAAACATAAATAATTTCATAATAAAACAAGCTTTTAACTTTTATGATAAATCAGAAAATCTTGAAAATATAACATTCAGAGAAGCCTGTAATTATAAACAAGAAATAAAGAGAAGGAAACCAAAGCCAAGGTAATTCTTATATCAATTCAGAACAAATGTAGAAAAATGGAAAACTTAAAAAAAAAAAATAGAAACAAATAAACGAAGCTAACAGCCCATCTTGGAGTAAGGAACACACCGAATTCAAGACCTCGCACAAAACTCTAACCATGTAAATATGTAAATAAACTGTAAATGTGAAGAACCTGTACATATTATTCATTGTAAATATCAATATCTAGGTTGCTCTTTTTGAGTGTGTACCTAATATAGTTATTTTGGAACAAGAACTGGATAGTTGTTGTTGTCGTGTCCAATGAAGAGCCTCAGATGTCTCCATTCATCTCTATCCCCCCCTGGGGGGGGGAGGGGGGAAGTCCGACCACACCAGCCCCCCCTGGACCCTTGGAATATTCGACCAAATTCTGGTCCAAGGTGACTAACGTGGCAACGGCACCCATTTTACAACGAAGAGCAACTGGATAGTTAATAAGAAGAATAAGAATCGGTGGACGAGTAGGTAACACCCTCGATTCCCGACAGCCATGAATCGGGATTGAATCCCACGTTAACATTTTGTTTAATATGTGAATAACCTTCACATATTAATCATTGTTGCAATATCATAAACTAGGTTGCTCTTTTTGAGCGGTACCTAATAAAGTGATTTTGGAACAAGATTATTAATAAGAAAAGTCGGTGGCCGTCTTTGTAAACCATTTATTTCTGATAGCCATGAACCGGGATCGAATCCCGCATTGGACACTTTTTTATGTGAAGAGAACCTTTTCTTATAATTCATCGTGAATAACATAAGCTAGGTTTCTCTTTTTGAGGGGTACCTTGTGCATCTGCCCGGTAAGCGGAACACTGTTGGTTCGATTCCCATCCCTGGACACTTTTATTTTTCCGTTTATCATTACTCTTCACAATTCACCCTTTCATAACTCATCCAAAAGGTCAGAAATAATCGTTATTTCTCCTTGAAATAAATTTTGAAGTTTCGTTGAAAAGAAACACATGCGGGATAGTATTTCAAATGTCGTTTTACAATTACAAGCCGCATTATATTATAAAATATTTTAATGTTAATAAAATATAACAACAACAATAGCTTTATAATTAAGACATTTCCGTCCTGTAAGGACTCGCCATTCATCATTTTCATGGAGAAAAGGAAAAAGAAACATAAACAAAGAAGAGAAGGGAAAATGAAAAGGAAATCAAAGTATTCAACATAACTATACAAATTAACTATGGATGGAATTTGTTCTGTAATTTTAGTTCTTATAGATTACCTTGTTCTCTAACGCTTTATGAAAGTTAAACAATTCTATCGCTATATATTTTTTCTCTGACATTATTCTGATTAGCTGAACTGGGTTCACGTAGACTTGGATAATGTTCTTTAAGATCTTATTCCGTTCCTCGTTAACAATAGTGCATTTAGAGATGTAGTGGGTCATTTCTTCTATGCTCTCAGTTTTGCAGAATTAATAAAATATTAAAATCTATGTAACGCATACTGTGCTTCATAAGGAAAAACAGGATTTCCTTTTATGTGTAACAACACACAAACTTCCCCGTCATATTTATTCTGGAACACACACACGCTATGCAAAAATAAACAATTCCAGCCCTTTAAGGTAAATATTCAACAAAATTTATTCTATTTCATTATGAAATGTTTATATATTCTATTTCGTGATGATTCATCCTCTTCAATTCGTCACAACTTACAAGTGACTAAGTATACAACAGGACAAGGTCTGTACATATTTGCACATACATCATGGCGATACATATTTGCATATGCATTTTAAAATAGTTAAAGAATATTCCTATGTAGCTGGAAAAACTATTCTATATACAGTAGAACCTCCCATTAGCGGACACCTCTCCACAAAGGACATTTTCATTTGCAAAATTACTATTTTTACTATTTAGCAACTCTCCGGTAGGATTACATCTCTCTCTAAAGGACACTTTGGCTCATCAATTAGATGTCCTTTACAGGAAGGTTCTACTATATCAGGATTTTTTAAATTATCTTGATAGCGGTTTCTTCTTCTTCTTTCTTATCTTCACCCAATCATATTAGGATATCAAGCTTGTAGAGCTTGTTGATGGTGTCTGCTGGGGATGAGTAGAGCTTATCAATGGATGAATCAATACAGTCAATAATGTGTTTTGGGGTTGCAGGTTGGGAATTGCACCGATAGCGGTTTAATAATTCACTGTTGTTGTCTAGTGATCTTTTTTTTCTATGTAATCGACGTTCTTCGTATCTTGAAAAATTGTCGACATAACTTCTTCGGCAGATGTGACTTATCTTCGCTTTCTTTGGAGAATATTCCCTGTAAGTAACTCGTTATTTTTGTTGTTGTTTGGCTTCTGGAATATAATATTATTTATACACTCATGGATAAAACTTAAGGAAGTAGAAAATCGTTAATGTCGTGAGTTATCTATTTTTAAAGAGGACAGAGGCAATTTTGTTCACACTTGGTTATCTCGTGTGTCTTCAACAAAGGTCATTGTGAATCAAATATCTTTTAGAGCTATTACAATACTAAAAGGTACAACTTCCTTGAGTTTTGTTCATGAGTGTAGTATTTGAGCGGTCTGATAAATATATTTCTACACTTCGTACTTACACTAATAAACAAAACTTATATAAGAAAGTAGAAAGTTGTTAATGTCGTAGGCTATCTATTTTTTAAGGAGACAGAGGTAATTTTGTTCACACTTGGTTATCTCGTGTCTCTTCAATAAAGGTCACCGTGTATCAAATATCTTTCAGAGTTATTGTCTAAATTCCGATATACGTGATAAAAGGCACAACTTCCTTAAGTTTTATCCATGAGTGTATGTCCAGGATTCTTTGATGGTCACAACTTGACGCAAAAAAAAAAAAAACATTAAAACTAACTTAAACTTGTACTAAGAACTGATTTGAAGTTGAAAGTAGTATTCACTTGTTGTGAATATCGTGGGACCATTTGGACCGATAGCTTTTTCATGTCTAACCTTTCATGTAAAATGTTGAATATCATTCCCGTTAACATACCTATGTCCTCTGCTACTTCACACAAATTCATTCGTCGATCTAAGAGAGAATAATTTGTACTTTTTCTATGATATCTTCGGTAACCACATACTCTCATGGACAAAACTTAAGAAAGTTTTACCTTTTAGCATGTATATCGGGATTCACACAATAACTCTGAATGATATTTGATGCACAATGACCTTTATTGAAGACACACGAGATAACCAAGTGTGAACAAAATTGCCTCTGTCCTCTTCAAAAATAGATTGGCGACATGAAAGATTTAAGTAGTTCCTTAAGTTTTGTCTATGAGTGTATGACACACACTCAAGTTTGTCTATCTGTGTATGCAGGGCGTTATAGGCCATTCTTATCAAATGCCGATTTTTGACTTATTTTAAATTCGGTAAACCAATATGTAAATAAAGTCATGAATGAAGTAAGATTTCCATAAACGGCTTTCAGCATTATTTCTTCACATGTTTTCCCATCCAAAAATGCCAAAATCGAATCATTGAACGATAAAAATGCACTCTATTCACCTTAGTCTGAACAAAGTAGGATGACTCACTGTAAAGGCTGCCAAATCAAAATAATCCCATAAATCAGTACGAAATTTTGAGCGTGCGCGTATATTGGGATCACATGGTTTTCAGCTTTAAACAGCTTTCCGCTTAATACAAGGTCTTCATCGAACAGGTTTTACTGCATATATAATTGATAATTTTAAGAAAATTAATGTTTCAATTATATTAAATCAAGATTTTCCAGTTTTCTTCAACTACATGTGTTCTTGATCGTCCAATTTCCCAAATCAATTTGTTCCTGACCTTAGGAAAGAACCTGCCACACCTCCAGAAGTGGGGTCAGCTAAATTTATGACTTTCCCCAATGCACCCAGCGCCTATTAATTATTGAAAGTTTTATTAGGAAGGCCAAAATAATTAGTCTTTACCCCCCTCCCTCCCTTTCCTGGTCATTTTTTATGGCACCTTCAGCGCTTCATTTTGGTCTACACTGTTTGACCTTCAAAACAGAATTTACATCAAGTTACTTTTTTGGTTTTGTCGAAATTTTAGGATGTTTCTCTTATATATATCTTGAAGATTAAAAGTAATACAGTAGAGAACCTCCCTGTAAAGGATAAGACCTAATTGATGAGCCAAAGTGTCCTTTAGGGAGAGGTGTCCTCTTACCCGAAAGTTGCAAAATAGTAAAAATGCTCATTTTGAAAATGAAAGCCGTCCTTTGTAGAGAAGTGTCCTCTAGCGGGAGTGTCCTCTCATGAAGGTTCTACTGTATATATATATTAAATTTGTTAAAGACTTGCGTCACACACATTCATTTTTGTATATATCATTTTTTATAAAAATCTATGAAGCATCCAGGCCCAAGTTTCTTGTACAATTTTTATTTCTCAAGCTCTTGGACTTATCAGCCCCTCGCGACGGTCTCTCGAAAGCTTGATGAAATAAAATGATACAAGAAACTTAGCCCTGGATGCTCTTTTTATTGATTTTATTAAATTATAAGTAATTGGAAGAACGTTTTATATATCATTATTGTGTATTGATAGCTTAGAATCAATCAGGGATACAAATAGTCGGTGGACGAGTGGGTAATACCCTCGATTCCCGACAGTCATTAACCGGGATTGAATCCCGCGTTAACATTTTGTTTAATATGTGAATAACCATCACATATTGTTCATTGTAGCAAATATCATAAACTAGACTGATCTTTTTGAGCGGTACCTAATAAAGTGATTTTGGAACAAGAACAAGTTAGTAGGGATACATAAGCCTTTACTTTTCAATATTTCGGAATTCTACTATCACTATTTTTCCCCGAAAAAGGAGATCAGCGAACTGTCGAATATTTGTGAAGGCTGATATATCCCTAATTGATTCATTTTGATCTTGACAAGGCCAAACTATTTTTCTCGAAACGTCGATGAAATAGAAAAACTTCCTTTATTTAAAGTTAAGTAAAACCATTCATGATACACCTATCCCCCGATTTACACGGTAGATACGTTCCTGAGAAAAACGTGTAAATCGAAAATTAAAAATTTTCGCGAAATTTTTATGCGAAGAAATACAGACACAGTGTGCGTGTGCAGCAAGTCAGCACATAGGCTCAGGATTCCTCGTGAGATGTGTACACAGCGCATGTGTTCAATCACAGTAGCATTTAGTATAGTGCGATGAAAAAAAAAACTTTTTTGGAAAACCGTGTAAAAGCTAAAACGTGTAAAACAAGTACCGTGTAAATCGGGGGATAGGTGTATTTAAAGAAAGACTGTCACTAAAATTGTAAGTTATACGAATATGAAATTCAATATAGGGTATTCCATTGTCTTCATAATGGTTCCAGACTTTTTCAGGGAAAAATACAAATTTGCAGCCTCACGTTCTTATTATAATTCACTTTAAATTTTCTAAATATAGATTAAAATAATACAACAGGTTTTTGGAGATGAGTTTATTTTTATTGATGTAATCACAAGCTTTCGGGTATCCCTGCTCTTCCACAATTGTTTATATACTCATATAGAATGGCAGGGATACCTGAAAGCTTGAGATTACATTGTTGTTGTTGTTGTCGTGTCCAAAGAAGAGTCTCAGATGTCTCCATGCATCTCCATCACAGCAGCAGCAATATCCACTATCTTGGGTGTGTATACTGTATTGTTGTTGTTGCTGTCATGTACAATGAAGAGCCTCAGATGTCTCCATGCATCTCCATCACAGCAGCAACAATATCCACTATCTTGGGTGTGTATACTGTATTGTTGTTGTTGTCATGTCCAATGAAGAGCCTCAGATGTCTCCATGCATCTCCATCACAGCAGCAGCAATATCCACTATCTTGGGTGTGTATACTGTATTGTTGTTGTTGTCATGTCCAACGAAGAGCCTCAGATGTCTCCATGCATCTCTATCACGGCAGTAGCAATGTCCACTATCTTGGGTGTGTATACTGTATTATTGTTGTTGTCGTGTCCAAAGAAGAGCCTCAGATGTCTCCATGCATCTCCATCACAGCAGCAGCAATATCCACTATCTTGGGTGTGTATACTGTATTGTTGTTGTTGTCATGTCCAATGAAGAGCCTCAGATGTCTCCATGCATCTCCATCACAGCAGCAGCAATATCCACTATCTTGGATGTGTAAAGCTGCTGCTCTGGGTCTAAGTCAATTTTCTGCAAGGCTGCGGCCATTGCTGGACATGAGAATATGTGAGTAGGTGTTAGTTCCACACCAGGACATTTGTTGCATGCTCTATAGGTTCTTGTGCCATCTGGATGTATTGTCATTCTTTTATAGTGTTTTGTTCTAAGTCTTTTTATAGTTTTTGTCAGTTTTCTCTCAGAGTTTATTTCATATATTTGATCTTATTTTTTGTTTAATTATCTTGTATTTTGCCAAAGCATCAGCGTCAAATACTGACATTTGTTCTTTCCTTTGGCTCAGCTTTCTGGTTTCCTTTGCCAATTCATCTGCCATTTCATTACCCTCGAACCCAACATGGGCAGGAATCCATTGTAGAATGCAGTTCTTCTCCAATGTTTCCAGCTGGGTAAATAATGAGTGTATTTTCTGTGTGATTACATGAATACTACTTATGAATAGTACTTGATTTATGTTCAAATAAAACCATTGCTATACTGGGAGAATCCTGTATGGTGCTATGATCCCTAATAAAAGTTTTTGTGTGTGAATAAAAATAAACTCATCTTCAGAAACCTATTGTATTATTTAACTAACATACCTATTAACTTAACAAGTCAAAAATCTACAAGTTTATTTCTTCATCATTGATCGATGAAAGCTTTGTCTACTTACTAGTACTACAGTAAAAGTTGACAATATCGTTAGAAAATTACCAAGAAGATGACAAAAGTTGACATATATGCAGTAGTTGTTATGCCTTTATCAAGACTTTCATATCTGATAACCTTCGATTGTAGCTACTTTTTTTTCCTTTTTTTTTTTTTTTTGATTCCGGGACATGTGTAGAAGATTAAGCTTAAACCACAAAGCTAACTTAAAAGTCTTTATTAACATATACAAGTCTTTTAAATTGTTACAATAGTCCTAAGGGTGAAGATTTAAAAAATCAACTATTTAATATTGTCACGTGGAAAATTAGGAAAGACAAACTTCAGGATGACACAGTAATTTATTTAAGGCAAGTACAAAATATAATTAATTAAAAAAAAGCAAGATAAGCAATGAGGGAAGTTTACAGAGAGTAGCAAAATATATCAAAATTGATACTCTTTTAATAAAATACTAAATACTTTGCTACAATATAGAAAAAGACGTGTTTAGAAACTAAAATTAGGCTAAAAGCCCCTCAATAGGCCTTGAAACACTGCAAATACTAAATCAATTTTAATTATGACCTATACCTACCAACATCTTAAAGATGCTATTAATATATATATAGGAAATTACATCAAGTGAACAAAGATTTATTGATAGACGATTCAATATATATATATATATATTTTTTTTAATTTATAAAGCGCTATATCCCGCAAGGGATACTTGCGCCAAACAAGGTGAAAAGTTTATTTACATAAGTTATTTACATTATTCAACGCATGAGAACATTAGAGATCCAGATTTTGTAGAAAGTTTAGAATGTATTTACAAAATGAATTGAACTTCAAATATGATTTTTATCGGAAATCAAATCGTTAAGTTTTCTTTAATAAATCAAATCGGGCTTAGATGCACTTAAACAGGCCTTGAAACAATACACACAATACTAAATCAACTTTAATTATGGCCTATACCTACAAACATCTTAAAGATGCTATATATATGAAGGCCATCACAAGTGAGCGAAGATTTAAAGATCAACGATTTATATACAATATATAGAAGATAAAATGTTTTTTGTTTGTTTAAATAAAATCGGGCTGAGGTGCACTTAAAGGCCTTCAAACAATACACACAATACTAAAATCAATTTTAATTATGGCCTATATCTACAAACATCTTAAATATTATATAGCTAAGAAATTCCATCAAGTAAGCAAAGATAAACGATTTAATATAGAAAGAGTTTTCTTTAATAAATCAAATCGGGCTTAGATGCACTTAAACAGGCCTTGAAACAATACACACAATACTAAATCAACTTTAATTATGGCCAATACCTTCAATAATCCACACGATGCAATACCCAGGAATGTACCAATTAGAGACATATGGTGTTGATTCAAAATTTAACAAGAAAAAGGTAACCGGATCCTTATCCCATTCCTTAAAAGAATTGAAAATATCAAATTTCAGATTTTTCCATCAAAAAAACATCTTAATTCCCTTCAATTAGTTGCTAAATGTTGACAGGTATATAATCTGCTGGGATAAATCGGTTATCGAATTCATTTGATCAGCATTTTAGTGAAATCATTAGGTACCGATGGATAGAGAAACTTCAAGTTTTAATGAGATTTTGATAGGTTTAAGTTCCGATTTTGGGGGGGAAAGTGTAGAAAATGAATGTTTCTAAATTGGAAGCACCTGCATGGTGGGAGTGCCGATTTAAGTTAAAAATGATAAAATAACAATTTGGTTCTACCCCCACCTCCTTCATAGGGGGGGATTAGGAAATCATTGGATGACCTTTAACCCTGGGGATCGCGACCTAAGCTGCGTGGGCGGGAAATCCGGTGTTCCATAGGACTGGCGTGGGAACCATGGGCGGGTACATACCTTAGAATATTGCATTTACTTCCTAAAAATCCATGGTTTGATTTGCAGATAATTGAAGAGAACTTTTTCCTTTCTCTCCTTTGCCACCAACCTAATTTGACGAATGTGAAATCTTCTCTTCGAGCATTAGTGTGAAATACGTCACAATGCGACACATTATTTTATCATCACCTTTACATACACATTCTATACCTTAGAATATTGCATTTAAATCCTAAAAACCATGGTTAGATTCGCAGATAATTGAAGAGAACTTTTTCCTTTCTCCTTTGCCACCAACCCAATTTGACGAATGTGAAATCTTCTCTTCGGATATTAGTGTAAAATACGTCAATGCGACACACACATAGGACTGGCGTGGGAAACATGGGTGGGTACATACTTTAGAATATTGCATTTAGTTCCTAAAAAACCATGGTTTAATTCACAGCTAATTGAAGAGAACCTTTTCTTCTCTTCTTCCGCCAACCTAATTTGACGAATGTGAAATCTTCTCTTCGAGCATTAGTGTTAAATACGTTAATGCGGCACACACATTATTTTATCATCACCTTTACACAAACATTCTACACAGAGGTGATAGAAAATGCATTGTTCTAATGCAATTAAAAAGAGTGAAAAGCTCTTTTAAGATACATAATATCATCCTTCCGTATTCTTATATTATACTTAAATGTGTTTTCCCACTATGTACTAAGTGCAATTCTCAACCTGCAACCCCAAAACACATTATTGACTGTATTGGCTCATCCATTGATGAGCTCTACCCATCCCCCTGGCAGACACCATCAACAATTGAAACCCTAATATGATTGAGTGGAGATAAGAAAGAAGAAGATACTTAAATGGGTATATTCGTTCTGTGTTTAATGTGCAAAAACATAGAATCATATTATCGTCATCATTATGTTTGTAACCCGAACACCTGAAGCATACTAAAGTCGCCAATTGTCCGTGTTGGTCTTCTGAATTATTGTCTATTTGTTGGCATTCAACTGATTAGATGTCATCAGACTGATTTGTTTTTGGGAAGGTTCTTCAATGTTTCTTGGTTGAATGTGTTGGTGTTAAATTATAGATTTATATTCATATATCTATAAGTAGAATTAAATATAATTTATATGAAAGATAGTTGTAATAGAGAATGAGTAATGACAATTAAAAAAAAAATTGTAAAAATATTACAACTGTTTTTTTTTTTTTTAGGTAACAACATAGAGTTATAACAAGTTCACGCTGTTGCCTCGGAAGTTACGCGTCATTTAAGCAGAACATAGAAAAAAAAAAAGAATTGAAGGTATTAGGATAAGAAAAAGAGCAAAGGACAGAATTATCAAAACAGAATGATATATTTATAATATCCCTATCACACGTGGTACAGTCCATGATAATCATGGTGGGAAGAAAAAAGTTAGCGACTGATTTTACTGTAAGTACACCACATATCTACTACACATGTGAAAATATATTCATATGGTGGGGGGGAGTGTTTTTTAAATAAAATTTGTAATACCTTCAACTTTCTGGATTTAACGACCATCTCTACAGGAATATTCTTAACTATAACTATAGGCGTTATAGCGAAGAATATAACTGTAGAAGGTCGTTAAAAAGCCCGAAAGCAAGATATATACAACAACAACAACAAAGCCTTTATTTAGGGCCTCTCGCCCTATACAGGATTCGCCAGTTCACAAGGGATGGGAAGAACACTGTGTGGCCTTTTTCCGGGATATGATCCTGTGGAATCCAAATATCGCCACCGCTATATACCTATTCTTTGATATTTCATTAATTAGTGCCGGAAATGAAGGACAAAGTTGCCCCGTTTTATCATTTAGTTTTCGTCTTTCCTCAGACAGAGCAGTACAATCAAATAAGTAGTGCAACATCTCCATTGTTATTCCTGATCCACAGAAAGTACATTTCAAGTCTTCACCCCTCATTAAAATCAGATGGTGGAAAGCAAGATATATTAAAAATTGTATTTAAGAAACACACCCTTGGTTAAATTTTTACCAAAAAAGCGCAAGGCATTAATGAATTTTTAATAGATTCATATGCTTTCTTTTAAAAATGAGAAACAAATGTATTTCCCTCTTTATAAACAAATAAGTGTAGATTCAATGACAGAATTCATCATAGCTCTAGTTTATGCCCATCAGGTTTGCTCATCTTTATATGCAAGTATCTCCACCTTTTTATAAGCTTTATAGTTATCATTTCTCTTATTATATATACTGTTTTATATAGGCTTTAAGAGGTTTAAAGCATAAACGATGAAGATCAGAATTTTAATATGGATATGGATAATATTGCTTTGCCTTTCTTTTGAATAAACAAAGTGAATGTATATATTATATGTATATTATGATTAAATTGTAATATCATGATAGGATGATATTCATTTTAAGAATTCACCAAAACAATGCATTTTGTTGATATATTCTCTGTGCAGAATGCGTAGATTCCTATTAAAGAATATTCCAACTTTTAGTTTTGGCAAATTCAGAAAACGAGCACGATAAGGAGATGCCTTTTTCTTAATTTATGCACCTTATCCCAGTACAATATCACATTTGTACTATTTTTTCACATTGTGTCGCGGTCTCACGCAAATCTGACCTTAACTACCCGTTTCATGATTTTTAAGGATGCCTGAATGACCAATTTTTTGGTCGTTGAGGTACAGCTTGCATCACGCTGATGAGGGCCAATAGCCCGAAACTCGTCCGTGGTTGGCTTTTCTTGATTAATCAAGAATGGGTATTTGGCCAATTCTGGAATAATTAGAAATAATCGAGAATAATTGATAGTTATTCCGATATATGGCGCAAGCCATCAGCAACTTTCAGTTGCACGATAAGGAGATGCCTTTTTCTTAATATATCCCTCTGTTTTACGATATGGACCTCATCAGTATAGAGGAGGCTTCGATTCTATAACATCCTACAAGAAGGAGTTATCAAATCGGTCGAGTCTGCCAAAGAGGTGTTAAAGCTGGTGAAATAGTAAAACTGTTCTTTGGCCAAAATACACACCTACACACAAAATCCTTTATTATATAAAGACATATAATCTTATACACGTATTCATTACGGAGTCTCTGCGCCGGGTCTCAAAAATGAGAAGGAAAAAACAGACAATGAGGATGACAAAACAATTTGATCAAAACAATTACCAACTTATTTACATGAAAGAACAGAATGGTAATGAGTGAAAGATTCTGAGTAACAAAATTTGTAAAATAACAATATACAGTTAAACCTGCCTATAGCGCCCCCTCTAAATAACACCTTCCTCTCTATAGCCCCCGATTTTAAACATTAAAATGTAAACATTTTACATTGAGAGTGACCTGTCTATAGCATCCCCTCTCTATAGCACCCTATTTTGGTGAGTCCCAAGAGGGGGCGCTTTAGACAGGTTTAACTGTATGTTGATTAATTATCAAATATAAGGTTGTCCCAAAAGTTCGTTTTTTTTCTTAAAACGTTGTTTTTCTTATTGCTTGGCGAATAATATTATTACGGCGAATACATAATAATACATAATACAATTACTTTATACATAATACAAAGACATTATACATAACGGCGAATAATATTGGTATTTAAATTTTCTGCAAGTGTTTACGAACTTTTGTGACAACCTTGTTTTCTGCCATACTATTGTATTTTCAAAATTTATTCCAAGTTCTTTAAGTATATTAATCTATTCACCCAATATACAATTTGTAGTTACACCAATTTTACCAAATATCAATTTCCATTGAAAACGAGCGAAGTATTTGAAGCAATGAAAGAAGAAGAATAGACTGAAGGCCTCAAATTCTTGGCTAAACCACCCTTGGAGTCTGACAAACACCCAGGATGTGATGAACTGTCAAAACTAGTAAGAAGAATCCAAATACTAAATTCTCGAAAGCTTTTACCGTTGTGTTGATCTTGGTGCCGAACAATAGGTCAATAATTTGACAGTTGGATGGGCCCTCTCTTTGTTCAACTTCTCACGAGTAAACACGGGCGTTCCGCTGAATGACTGCATTCTTCTTTCACCCTGGAAGATGATAGTATGGCCTCGATTCTATTTCTCAGATTGCCTTTTCCCCATTTGTGTCTGTTTCACATAGTTCTATTTTCCAGATTGCTCTTCCCCCAGATGTCTGTTTCATAGAGTTCCTTTTCCAGATTGCTCTTCCCCCAGATGTCTGTTTCATAGAGTTCCTTTTTCCAGATTGTTTTCCTCTGATGTCTGTTTCATAAAGTTCTATTTTCCAGATTGCTCTTTCCACAGATGTCTGTTCCATAGAGTTCTATTTCCCAGATTGTTTCCTCTGATGTCTGTTCCAAAGAGTTCTATTTCCCTATTGTTTTCCTCTGATGTCTGTTTCATATAGTTCTATTTCCCAGATTGTTTTCCCACAGATGTCTGTTTCATAGAGTTCTATTTCCAGATTGCTCTTTCTCCAGATGTCTGTTCCATAGAGTTCTGTTTTCTAGATTGTTTTCCTCTGATGTCTGTTTCATAGAGATCTATTTCCCTATTGTTTTCCTCTGATGTCTGTTTCATAGAGTTCTATTTTCCAGATTGTTTTCCCACAGATGTCTGTTTCATAGAGTTCTATTTTCCAGATTGCTCTTCCTCCAGATGTCTGTTCCATAGAGTTCTGTTTTCTAGATTGTTTTCCTCTGATGTCTGTTTCATAGAGATCTATTTCCCTATTGTTTTCCTCTGATGTCTGTTTCATAGAGTTCTATTTTCCAGATTGCTCTTCCTCCAGATGTCTGTTCCATAGAGTTCTGTTTTCTAGATTGTTTTCCTCTGATGTCTGTTTCATAGAGATCTATTTCCCTATTGTTTTCCTCTGATGTCTGTTTCATAGAGTTCTATTTTCCAGATTGCTCTTCCTCCAGATGTCTGTTCCATAGAGTTCTGTTTTCTAGATTGTTTTCCTCCAGATGTCTGTTCCATAGAGTTCTATTTCCCAGATTGCCTTTCCCTTGATGTTTGTTTAGCAGAGTTATATTCCCCAGATGTCTGTTTCACATAGTTCTATTTTCCAGATTGTCTTTCCTCTGATGTCTGTTTCAATAAGCTCATTTTCTCTGATTTTTTTTTTCCACACAGATGTCTGTTTCATATAGCTCCATTTCACATATTGCTTTTCCCCTGATGTCTGTTTCACATAGTTCTATTTCCCAGATTTATTTTACCCCAGATTTTAAAATAATGTTAATTAGAAAGTAAGTCTAAACCGCAGTTGTTGTTTTATATAGAGAATTTGTCGGGAGAATATAATGACCTTTAAAAAGAAAGGTCGCCTCTCCTGTCAAAATATACACCGAAACTACGTAGTAGGAGGACATATTGACCATCTTCATAATTAGAGGACTCAGGTCGGTGACAAATCCACAGCACCAGCTTTGGTAAATTCAGTGCCCATCCGGAGACCATGGTTTCGGGCTGGTCCTCGTCAGTCTAGGCCGGGCTTTAATTATATGAGATCTACAAGGAATTAAATGAAATCTTCACAATCTTCTAAAGAGAAGTTTAGCTAGTAAAGTGTCTAGACCAAATCTATGGTCAAAATATAGATGAAAAATTTGGACTGAAGAGGTACTTCTTTGACAGATTGTGAAAATTCCATTTTCTCTCTTGTGGATCTTACGGAATAAAGTCAGCCCTGGTCTGACGAGGGCCATAAGCCTGTAATCATGGTGACCAGTGTTGTTTTATTCATTCTTGTTTATTAATTGTTGTTTTATACATTTGTCTTTATACACATTGTTGCCTATAGTTTTGTTTTTAGATTGTCGTTTATACAGGGCTGTTTTATACATTGTTGTTTATACAGTATTGTTTTTATACATTGTGTTCTATGCTGCGTTGTTTATACGGTGTTGTTTTATGCATTGTTATTATTTATTCAGTGTTTTATAAACTATTGTTTATACAGTGTTGTTTTATACATTGTTGCTTATATATAGTGTTGTTTTATTCTTTGTTGTTTATACAGTGTTGTTTCATACAGTATCGTTTTATACATTGTTGTTTTATAAATTGTTGTTCATATTCATTGTTGTTTTTATACATTGTTGTTTTAGTCAGTGTGAGTTTTTACATTGTTGTTCATATTCATTGTTGTTTTTATACATTGTTGTTTTATTCAGTGTGAGTTTTTACATTGTTGTTTATATTACGATGCACTAGCGCGCTATCTGTTATCAAATTACAAAACTATTTTAGACGCGTAATATTCTTTTTAAAATAAAATAAAACAATTTCTACTGCCCTTACTACAATGGAAAAATTAAAGGGAGGGCCTGGCTCATCAGTGGTGAACCCTCCCAGCGGTTTCGCCAGTTTAATCTACCATACCGCTGTTATATTGCATTTTTGGAAGTTCCAAGTTCCCTTTAATTTTTCCATTGCAGTAAGGGCAGTAGAAATTGTTTTATTTTATTTTAAAAAGAATATTACGCGTCTAAAATAGTTTTGTAATTTGATTGTTGTTTATATTCATTGTTGTTTTATACATTAGTGTTTATATACATTGTTGTTTTATACATTATTGTCTATACGGTATATTGTTTTATTACATAGCTATTTTATACATTTGTATCTATATATAATATTATTTTATACATTGTTATTTATACAGATTGTTTCATAGATTGAAGTTACTATTCATGTATAAATCAATAAACAAACGTTTTGCCTTACTTTCATATTGATTTTTCTGAATTTATACCAATACTAAGTCAAGTTTATTAAAATTTTAGTTTCCTCTGAAAATTTTCTTTGAATTTCAATAATTTAGGGTTTTATTTTCCAGGATTATTTCTTCCAAAACTTTTTCTCACATATTACCGTTTCTCAGAGTTTTAATCTTCATTGATTTCCGACTTTACTCAAAGTTTTAAATCTCAGATTATGTTTTATTTCTTCTCTCTGTGTTTCCCATTGTTCTATTTTATCAAAGATATTAATTCAAATTTCACGCTTTCTCATGAATTTGTATATTTAAACATCACTGTACATCTTAGATTGCTTACATTTAATGGAAAAATCAAAACATTCCCGAAATGCCCCAAATGCGATTCCCAACCAGCCAGTCCTGAACATTTACTGAATTGCATCAAATCCTCCCAAAAAAAACCTCTGGGAAAACCCCAGGACTATAATAAAAAAAGCTGAGACAATGGAACCTAATGGAGATCGTTTAAACGACTTGAAGGAATAAGCAACAACAAAAACAACATTTTTATACATATTTGTACATACACAACTATATATATTTCTCTACATTTTATCTACCCTTTATTTATTCCTTTATTATATATTATCTTTTATTTGATCGTAATTTTTCTTTCTTTAAAAATGGATTAGGAGAATTGTCTAAATTGTCATAGTTCTATATTACCTTTTTTGTTTGTTTGTTTTCTTTTTCCCTCACTTTCGATTCAGAGAAAGAGAGAGAATTCTGTTTCCCAGAAGATTATAAATATCTTGGAACTTACAAGTGCATCTAGAAAACACATGATTATGAAAATGACAGAAGCAAAATACCCTTTTATTTTTACAGACGACAACTAAATAGCTATAACATTGTTTTCTGTCTGCAGGAGAATTTTTTTTTTTTTTTTTGCTTATCCCTAGTACACGTGGTACAGGCCATAATAATCATGGTGGGTAGAAGAAGGCGACTGCTTTTACTGTAAGTGCACCACATGTCTACATATGTGAAAAGAAGTTCGACTTTGCACTTACAATGTGCCATAGTACCGTTTGGTTACTTGCACTCGCTGGTGGGGTTGGACTTTGCGAGAATCAGGGGCCATTAGAGCGTTTTTTTTTTTTTTTTTTTTTTAAATCAGAAAAAGTGGCCAATACGAGAATCGAAGCGGGTCGTAGCGGTCGAAAACCAACGGTTTAGACCATCCTTCCACCGACTTCCTAAGGAGGCAGAATAATGTTATTCATAGGCCAAAGAGGCCCTTTCCCTATTGAAACATATTTCCTATATTTATATTTTATCTTATTTGTTTATGTAGAGTAGAACCTCTTTGTAAAGGACACCTAGTTGCAGAGCTAAAATGTTCTCCAGAGAGAGAGGTGTCATCTTACCGAAGAGAAGCCAAATAGTAAAAATGGTCATTTTAGTTATGAAAATCGTCCCCTGTTGAGAGACATCTAGAAAGAGTGTCCTCTCAGAGAGATAACTCTACTGTTGATATATAATCAAACTACCTTAGGAATTTCCGTTACAACAGGAAAAAAATACACTCCTAACAATTATTCCAATATTTTCTTTAACCTTAAGATATTTACAATTGAAAAAAAAAACAATAAAAGAGAGTAAGAGACAGTCGTTTTACAGATTTAATTGAATGATTTTAAAGACTTTTTCATGTAATACAATCAACACTATTTTTATTTAAAAAGTATCTTTAATAGATATTCAATCTCATTATATATATATATAATATACAAAAATCATATATATATATTATATAATCTAAAAATTCAAATATTTCTATATTTAAAAAAATATATATTTTATTTTATTCATTGATAATTTTACTTTTGTTATCATCGTTTTTTAGGAAGACTTTCAGTTTTGTTGTATAGTTTTGTTGTAAATATGCGTAGTTAACATATCTATCCTTCTAAATAACTAATATAGGATAAACTTTATAAATTCTATATAATGTGAAAATAACTAATATGTAATATATCCTCAAGTAATTGAAAATAAAAGCTACTTGACGGTAAATAATTATCTTTTTTTATCACGACTGCACCAACCCTTTATCTTATCGATCCTTTGTCTTATCAACCCTTTATCTAACAACAACAAAATATTCATAACATATATATATAACTAAGCATATTTTAAGTAAGAGAGTTTCATCAATTTACAATTATTTATATTCTTCATAGGTAAAAATAATCAGGAAAGAATAAACGCGAAGAAAAACACGCTAGGTGGATTTTAAAGGATTTTCTAAGGAATAATTTGTCTGCAGGACAAATCCCAAAGAAGCTCAAAGGATGCGAAAAGCTCCCAGAAGAAACCAATTAAGAAAAAGAGAGAGAAAAAAAGCGGTTTTTAAGGATCTTTATGCTGCAGATTCCACCCACGTTGAAGAAGGGTGTGGATATAGTGGGACATAATTGCCCTTAGATTTATTAAGGCACATATTTCATGGTGATAGATTTAAATATTCAATCAACGGTCATGATAATGGCGTCATTTAGTTGCAAGGGAGTTGTAAATATGGCGTCCTTTTGTCTTTCCTCTGTCATACTTCATTCACGATAATCAACTTGTCACAATGGTTCTGCTGATGTACTGATTCTTGTTGGTATTTCTCAATCTTTCTTCTCAATTATCGTTCTTCATTTTGTTACATAACTTTTTTGTATTAGTTGATGGCAATATTCTTGTAATATATTAATGATTTTTTAATTTTATTTATGACAAAACACACGCTCTATATCCTATGTGGATATTTGCGTGTAAATGTTCAATCTATTTTATGTACATAGTTTTTAAATATATATTTATTTTTATTTATTTCAACACATAAAACGCGATATTCCGGATAGTGATAATTGCGTCGATTTACATTTTTTTAAACAGAAACAGTTATAAACATATTATACAAGATAAGGTAATCACAAAAATAAAAAGAGTATATATAAATAAATAAAATACATATATTGGATCTAAATTTATTCTTCAACCAATATTTCTAGGGGCAAAACGCTTCTCTTTATCAAGGTTTTTCTTTGATTTAAACTAAATCACTTGGGTATGTGATCCACTCAGGCTATACAAGACAATATATATTGATGATACTTTGACTGTTTTATCTTTGAAATCTACTGATTATTTTTGATAGACAAATAAGACTTAAAACTGAGATTTGTTTTGGGATGTAATTCAGAGAACACGTTATCTTCTATTGTGTTTTACTGTATTTTGTTGCAATGAGAAAAAAAAATACAAAATCTTATTTACATTAGACCAAATATATTAAAAGAATTACTAATTTCTCATAACTTCTCCTTTTCTAATAAAGCCATCATTTTAAAAAACATATACATTACCAAATTTATATATTTGTTATAAAAATAACGATTGAATTAAAAAAACAAAAATATTAACTTTTAGGATCTCCACAATTCTAATTATATATAATCTTAAATAAATTATATATTGTGGCATATTTTATTATTTTTATTTTATTTTATTATTATTACAGAAGTACGAAGTCTATCGACTATTGTGTTATATTAGAATTATTTACATATATCTTTAATTATTTACACGATGAATTAGTAGTGATTTATAAATTTGTGTACAAATTGCTCTAAACTTACCAAAGTGTTCATAAGATTGAGTATATACAGAAAGATGGCATTATATCAAAGTAAACAAATACAATTTGGTTAGTCAGAGGGCAAGCCAACACTCTGGTGTTTCAACATCTAGACAGCATTCACATGTTGGATCATTTATAACTCTCAAGTCAAAGAGAAAACTTAAAAAGGGTCCTTTCCTGATATTTTATTATTTAATTTAATTATTCAATGAAAACATTTAAAACAGATTATTACTATGAATTTGTGAAATCATCATACATGATTCTTAGCTTGCTTGTTCAATATTCTCTAGCTGTAGATAGTATCTTTGGTTTTGGTTGAAAATTGTCGACTAGTCGTACTGACGTTATCAATAAATACTTTCATATCTTAAGATATTCCAAGACTGATTTCTACGCTACAATATAAATATATTTTCCATTTTTATATTTCCTCTAGTTATTTTTACTAAATACAGGCAAAGAGATATATGTATCAATATGACAAAGTCTTTTTGTGTGATATATAGCTTAATATCAATAGAAAAAACCCTGTTAAATTCATAAATAAGTTAAAATAAAGCATCTAGGGCTGCGTATCTTTTATTTCATAATTATAAAAACAAGCTTTCGGGCTCATACGCCCCTCTACAGGAGTTAATAAACGACTAACCATCTAATCTGAGATTACATTTTATATATGTAGCTATTATTTTGCATATTGGCCTGATTGAATAATTAACATATTTAGATTTACATATAGGTTGCATAATGAGCCCGAAAGCTTGTTTTAATAATTATGAAATAAAAGATACGCAGCCCTAGATGCTTTGTTTTAACTTATTTATATAGCTTAATACTGATCTCTTCAAATTAAGGTATATTACTTCAAAATGATGAGAGATTTATCCTGTATTCATTATTCTAAATCTTCAATACAGAGAAAAATACATGACTTCTTGAAAAACTAATCTTTTCAAATCTTATATAGATAATACCGTAACAGAGTTTTCCATTGTAAAGTCCTGAGCTATCTCCTCTGAAGATTCTGAACTACACATAACGATCTATATACCAAAATTTTCGTTATTTTTTTCTTCGTATGATAGGCCTGTTTTTATTTTCCTAATGTTAACAGTTATTTTTATTTTTTAATTTAATCTATTTTACAATCGTAGATTTTTTGCATTTATCATCATCAATTCCTTTGTTTTGAAATGCGTTCTTTTGTTTACCTTTTACTAATTCTTATTTACTAATTTTTACTAATTTCTGATTCATTTGATTATGATTATAATTTGTAAGTACTTTGTTATAGTTTTTCATTTAAATAGAGCTCAATTTTTGTGTATGTTTCTTATTTGCATTATCTTTCCTAATGTCTTTGGCAACGTTTTTTTCTTCTCATAAATAGGCTGAGGTTATATTATTTTTCGAATTGTAGATTGAAATATTTATTTATGTCTTTCTTTTGCTTAATTATTTCTTCTTTATATTTGTTCTTATTTATTCTTTTTTTTTTTTACTCTTTCACAATCAAATTTTGAAAATGGCTAAAAGGCTCCACTTCTCCCTATTTGCTTTTGTAGCTATTATTTAAAAAAAAAATATTAAAACTTAGAATTAAGCATTGCTTTTTATATACATGTTTGTTACACATTTAGCAATACTTTCTCTTTATATCTGTCCTTATTTACTCATTTATTTACTCTTTCATAATCAAATTTTGAAAATGGCTAAATGGCCCCACTTCTCCCTATTTGCTTTTGTAGCTTTTCTTATAAAAAAAATATTAAAACTTAGAATTAAGCTTTGCTTTTTTATATACATGTTTGATACACATTTAGCAATATATATACCAAAATATTTTTTGAATACTTAACTCTTTTAGTGAATTTTTGTCAGGGGGGCTGCAAAAGTGCCGTACTTATGCAGTATTTTGATGCTTTTCCTGTGACAAGGATAATGAAATTTAAAATTAAGCTTTGCTTTTCTATATACATGTTATTTACACATTTAGCAATATATACACAGAAATATTTTGGAATATTTAACTTTTTTGGTGAATTTTTGTCAGGGAAGCTATGGACTGCCGTAATCATGCATTATGTTGATGTTCTTCTCATAAAAAAAATATTTGGGTTTGGAATTGGGCTTTGCTTTTTTGTATACATGTTTTTTACATATTTAGCTCCATTTTTGTGTCTTATTTTCTTTTTTGCAGTATCTTTCATAATGCCTGATTTGATTACTTGATCTGTTATAGTTTTTCATTTGAATTTAGCTCCATTTTTGTGTCTGTCGTTTTTTTTCTTCTCATAAATAGGCTGATGCTGTATTTGTGTACTCAATTGTTGCTTTTTGTGTCTGGTTTCTTTTTTGCAGTATTTTTTTGGAATCCTTTTTTTTTTCTTCAATTGTTTCCTCACATGCTTGGAATTTTCTTTTTATGCCTGTCCTGGCTTTCAGTTTTATAGTTTTCCTCTGCTTGGTTCTTATTTTACCTTTTTTTTTCAGCGTCTTCTGTCATGCCTCGAAAAGGCCGTGGAAGACTCACTCCCCTAACCGCTAGGCGTGCTAATATGACTCGCCGCAGGAACAAAACCACGATTGCTATTTCTCCAGTTTACTTTTTCACCAATGTCTATAATTTTTCACCTGAAAAGATTTTTTATTTTATTTGTTATTCAATAAACTATTATCACTTATTTTTGGTCTTCTTTTTTTTTACTTATTTTACTGGGGGTTGGTGGAAGGATGGTTTAAGCCGTTGGTTTTCGACCGCTACGACCCGGGTTCGATTCCCGCATTGGGCACTTTTTTCTGAAAAAAATTTTTAAAAAATGCTCCAATGGCTTCCGATTCTTGCAAAAGTCCAACCCCACCAGCAAGCGCAAGTAATCAAACGGGGCTCTGGCACATTTGTAAATGCAAAGTCGAACTGCTTTTCACATGTTTAGACATGTTGTGTACTTACAGTAAAAGCAGTCGCCTACTCTACCCACCATGATTATCAAGGCCTGTACCACGTGTACTAGCGATAAGCAAAAAAAAAATTATTTTACTCATTGATCTATACATACAATTATTTGCATACAATTATATACATACAAATATATGCATACAATTATATACATACAATTTTCTACATTTTTTGCACTCTGCAGTCTAATATGTTGTTAATAATAGGGGTTTTAGACAAATATCAACTGTTGAAATTTGAATTTCCAAAATAGTTGAATTATCGAAAGTGTCGAATTAGTTTGTCATATGATAGGCCGTAGGTCGAGACATCAAAAATGGTCGAATTATCGTGTTGAATTAATTTGATTATATTGTATAAATAAAATTATAGAATTGTTGTTTTTAATGAGGTCTTTTAAATGAATTTATTCCTTTAATATTTTGTCATATCTGCAATTTTTTTTTCATTTCCAAAATATTTATTTACACTTTCACCAATGCCTATAGAATCTTTGCGATGGAACAGGTATGGTGTTCTAGCGCATGTGCTCTCATGTCCTTGAAGCACATATACTGACAGTACCCAAAGTTGAACACACTGTATACTGTCTGACATATATGACTATAAAGAGGGCTCAAGGCCAAACCTTTGCTACAAGAGCCTGTGTTTACGCACAGACGACTTTATGTGACTTTTTCAAGTTTGCGCACTTTGGATAGCATACATGTAAAGTTTAACCCAAATATATATAAAATGTAGTTTTTAATGAGGTAATTTAAATGAATTCCTATTATAAATCGTCTCCTCTGAAATATAGTTTGTAAATTTATATTCTGATTTATTTTATCCTTTTTTTTCATTTCCAAAATATATATTTACACTTTTCACCAATGCCTAAAGTTTCTCACCTGAAAGAAAAAAAAACTCCGCCTTTGCCGGTCCCAAGCCAGGATGAAAAAGGAGGAGGGGGAACAGTAACAAGCTCACTAAAAAAACCTGGGCTCAGCTGGCCCGGCTGATAGTACCTTGTAAGGGCTCCTAATCCAGGGATACATTCTTTTGGAGCTAAGTCAGTGGCCTGCCACTGAGTAGTGCTCCCAGTCTTGATGACAAAGGCAGACGCATTCTACTTCACCCAATCATGATGGTTGTTAATTTCAAGCTTTACAAGCTTGACACTCTGATATGATTGAGAGAAGATAAGAAAGGAGAAAAAAATATTTTTTGTATTTTTTTTTTGGCAATAATCTATTTATTATCAATTAATTTGATTTTGGTCTTTATTTATTATTCCCCTGCTCTATACATACATTTTGTACATTTACAATGTCAGCCGTTTTCTCTGTAATACCTTTTTAGCAGTGAGGTTATATTTGAGCAACAAACAATTGTTGAAATTTATAATGGTCGAATTATCGATAGTGTTGAATTACAGTTTGTTATATGATAGGCTGTAGGTCAGGACAACAAAACATGGTCGAATTATCGAGGTTATATTGTATATATAAAACTAGAAATGTAGTTTTAATGAGGTCCTTTAAATATTTTCATTCCTTTTATATGTTGTCTTATCTGCGATATAGTAGCATTTTTTGCAAATTTATTTGCTGATTTGGGTCATTTTTTCACTCTAAATATATTTATTTAAACTCTTCAACTAATGCCTATAGTTTCTTTCCTGAAATTGCTTACCAAACATGAGTTGGTTGTATTGTTATGCTTCGGAGATATTTTAATCCTAAACAGGGTCTTTACGAATGGTACACGTATGGTGACACAGTGCATGTGCTCTCATGTTCTTGAAGTAGTGTAGATGTGTTGTTTGCACTTTTATTTTCTGATTTGTTAGTATTTTTCTTCTTTTTTTCATTTTAAATAATTTTTTGGGCATAGGAACCAATGCCTATAGTTTCTCACCTGCGGGCCCTTCGAGTAAACCCGGGGCGTTGCCCGGGTCACTCGGCTAGTATAATAATAATTTAGTTGGTTAACTCAGGTTCCTGGAGCACAGAACGCCAACTACCCAACCTGATTATAAACTCACTATATAATAATAATTTAGTTGGTTAACCCAGGTTCCTGGAGCACAGAACACCAACTACCCAACCTGATTATAAACTCACTATATAATATTAATTTAGTTGGTTAACCCAGGTTCCTGGAGAACAGAACGCCAACTACCCAACCTGATTATAAACTCACTATATAATAATAATTTAGTTGGTTAACCCAGGTTCCTGTAGAGTGTACTTTACCCGGGTTGTCCTTTAGACCTAAGTTTTTTTTGTTGTTTATTTAAAATGCAAGTGGAGGTCTAATTTATAAGGTGGCGCAAAGCAGGTTTATTCCTGGAATCTATGGATTTCTAAGGATGCTAGGTTTGTTTTCGTTTTTCCTAGGAGAGTGGCTGTCTGGAAGCTTTGGTATTTTAAGGTTGGACAGGTGAACAGGAGCTGGTTCACTGCTTGGTCTTCACTTTAGCAATGGAGGCACTGATTGGAATCTTATTATAAACTCACTATTTTTGCATTAATAAGGTGAAGAGCAAGATGAATGAGTACACATTTTAAACTGTTTTATATATAAATAACTAGCCGAATGACCTGGGAAACGCCTAGGTTTTACCTGGGAGCATTTTTCCTCTAGTGCGAATGTATAAGAATGTTGTTTTTATTCAAATACTAGCGGATGTACCCGGCTTCGCCCGGGTTTTACCCGAGTAAAGGTTTGTCTAATGAACATTTGTTAAAACAATTCTCTATAAACTTATAAAAAAAAATTAATAGATATATTGTAGTGTGGGAAATAATTAGCAAGTCGTTTGGCAATCAAAAGCAATTTAATAAGCGAGAGAAGTTTAACCAACGCAACAAACAAAAGATAGTTTTTTTATATCTCTAACTAATTTACATATTTTGTATTTTTACAATAAACAAATGACAATGGATATATTTACATGAAGTCGGCTTTGGTACACTACTCCCTTTCCCATGAGAAGCTGTTCCACAGCTTTATCTCAGTTCCTCATCTTCTCCAGACGTAGAGTTATCCTCACTTGACGAATCTTCCTGTCTTGATGGGTCATAGTACGGCTTCATCCTGAGGATATGGACGGTGTCACGTCCTTTTCGTCTTTTGTCACTCTTGCCGAATGCTTCCACTTCGTATGTCACATCCGATATCTTTTTAATGACCTTGTAGGGACCAAAGTACCTTTTTAGAAGTTTCTCAGACAGTCCCACTCGTCGGATAGGTGTAAAAATCCACAGTAGATCTCCTGGTTGGTAGACTTTTCCTTTATGCCGAGCGTCGTAATTCAATTTGTTGGTTTCTTGAGCCTTGAAGATGTGATGTCGGGCTATTTGTCGCGCCTCTTCAGCTCTGCTCGCCACCAATTGAATAAATTCTTCCCCCTCGGACGCGCTACTGTAGGGAAAGATAGTGTCGAGGGTCGTCTCCGCTTCCCTCCCATGGACCAGAAAGAATGGCGTGAAGCCAGTTGATTCTTGCCTCGCTGTATTGTAGGCAAATGTGATGAATGGTAGCATCTCATCCCAGTTTTTCTGATCGAGGTCCATATACATTGATAACATGTCGGCAATTGTCCTGTTCAATCTTTCTGTCAGGCCGTTAGTCTGGGGATGATACGCCGTCGTTGTCTTCTTTTTGATGTGACAGTTCTTGGTTAGCTCCTGAATGAGTCTCGACTGGAAGTTTCGACCCCGATCCATCACTATTTCTCGAGGAGCCCCATGCTTCAAAATAACTTCCTCCAAAAGAAATTTTGCAATTTCTTGGGCTCCCCCCGAACCTAGACTTTGGGTAACGGCGTATTTAGTTAGATAGTCGGTGCAAACAACTATCCACTTCTTCTTCCCTTGCGATATGGGGAAGCGTCCCAGCAAATCTATACCGACTTTTTGGAATGGTCGGTCCGGTGGTGGTATGGGTCTCAGATAGCCAGGAGGAAGTTGTGGCACACTCTTGCGACGCTGGCAGTCCTGACAATGGCCAACATACCTTCTCACGCTTCTGTACATTCCTGGCCAATAGAACCTTCTCCTAATTCTGTCGTAGGTTTTTGCAAAACCCAAATGTCCAGCAGTAGGTGCGTCGTGCAAGTCCCCCAAGATCTCCATTCGAAGGTGTCTTGGGATCACTAACAGTAAAGGTAGGCCAGTCGGGTCATAATTCTTTCTATAGAGGATCCCATTGACAACCTCGAACTTGTTGTCTTTCTTGGCGGGTGACGGCTGAGATATCTCCTTGATTATTCCTGTAATGTAAGGGTCTTTCTCTTGTTCTTTACTGATGTCGCTCAAAAGGAATAATGTGGGGATGTCGTCATTGAAAACCTTTTCCGTATTTTCAATGGGATTTCTTGACAGACAGTCGGCGTCCTTGTGCATTCGCCCTGTCTTGTAGACAATGGAAACGTCGTACTCCTGAAGTCTCAACGCCCACCTCGCTAATCTACCTGCCGGATCTTTAAGATTGGTCAACCAGCACAGAGAATGATGGTCAGTTATAACTTTGAAGGGACGTCCAAACAAATAGGGCCTAAATTTTCCAATTGCCCATACTATGGCGAGACATTCCCTCTCCGTGGTAGAATAGTTTTTCTCGGACTTTAAAAGGGTACGCGAAGCATAGGCGATGACCTTTTCACCGTTCCCTTGCTTTTGTGCAAGCACGGCACCTATTCCATATCCGCTGGCATCTGTGTGTAGTTCAGTCGGAGCGTCATCATCGAAATGTCCCAATACTGGTTTTGACGTCAAGGCATTCTTCAGTTTTTGAAATGCTCTCTCTTGGTCTGTGTTCCATTGAAACTTTGTTCCTTTAGATAGTAGCGAATTGAGGGGCCGCGCAATATCTGCGTAGTTCTTAATAAACCGCCTATAATAAGATGACAAGCAAAGGAAGCTTCTTAGCTGCTGTAAGTTCTTAGGGATCGGGAATTGACTGACCGCCTTAATCTTATCATCATCTGGTCGGATTCCATCCTTATCCACCTGGTGTCCAAGGATCTTGATGTTGCTGGCTCCAAAAGAACACTTTCCGGGATTGAGCTTCAGCCCAGCTCTCTTGAAACAATTCAGGACCACCTCTAGTAATAAAATAATCAAACAAAAGATGTATAAGAATTTGATATCTAGAGACTAACACTATAAAGCCAATAAGACTACACTCATTCTTAGAAACCAGAGATTTTGCATATCAAAAGAACATTTTGAGAAGCAAAGATATAAAGAATTAATTTACATTTTGAACGTCATGGATCATCACAATAAATAATAAGATAGGAAATTATATAGAGAACAGGAAAATATATTAGTAAATTAAATTTAATTGCCATCTATCGTTAAAATTTTACACATATAAATTTACTGGCAATGCGCTTCTTTTAAATATCATCAAATATTATCTCTACAGACCTTACTGCAATGATATGAGTTATTGAATGAGAGGGCTTGGCTCTAGAGCGGTCTAGAGATTAATTTGGCGAAACCGCTGAGAGGGTTCACTACTGATGAGCCAAGCCCTCTCATTTAATAACTCGTATCATTGCAGTAAGGTCTGTAGAGATAATATTTGGTGATATTTAAGAGAAGCGCATTGCCAGTAAATTTATATGTGTAAAGTTTTAAGGAAAATATATATTTCACGATTTTAAATGCCATCCTTACAAGATCCACACCAATCTTCTTTGTATCCTTTTGATATCAAGGGGAAGCCACATCATTTGTGAATAAACACTGAAGAATGGGTTTTCTTGTACAAATCTTTTTTATAATAAGATATAAAATCAATAAAACATTCAGGAATAATTACGAAAAAAGGTATCTCCTTATCCTGCAACTGAAAGTTGCTGATGGCTTGCGCCATCTATCGGAATAAATATCAACTATTCTCGTTGATTTTTAATTATTCCAGAATTGGCCAAATACCCATTCTTGATTAATCAAAAAAAGCTAACCACGGAGATGCCTTTTTCATAATTATCCACCTTATCCCAGTACAATATCACATTTGTACCATTTTTTCACATCCAGGAATAAGTTTCTTGTATAATTTTATTTCCCCAGCTTTCAGGTTAATATGCCCTTTAACAGGAGCAACTAGGAGTATAACTTCTAGCTAACTATACACGCCTAAAATTAAATATTTCATTTTCGGCGTGTATAGTTGGTTAGAAGTTATACTCCTAGTTACTTCTGTTGAAGGGCATATTAGCCTGATATCTTGAGAAATGAAATTATACAAGAAACTTAGCCCTGAATTTTAATTGATTTTATTAGATTATAAGTCACAGGGGAAGAATGTTTATTATAATCCGATATAAAGCTTTAAGGTCTTGACGTCTTCTACAGAAGAATTGATAACCTAAACAGGCATTGTGGTTTGTCATCCATCCTCTTGTAGAAGAGCATCAAGACCCGAAAGTTTTAGATCTGATAATTTCAATTTTTCGTATATAATATGATACAAAAAGGGATTATAATTTTCTGGATAGAATTCAATAATCGGGGGATTATCCCTGAATGGTTTCACCAGACATGAGATTTGGCTTCATCTCCTGGATGAGATTACTGGCGGGGAAAGTCGACTGATGGATTTTTACTCTCTGTGTTACAAAATATACAGTAGCGGCGAAGTACGCGATCAACGTATTCTTCATAGATCGCGAAATACGTGGTGTCGCTGGAGACCCGCTGGCGATTCTCCACCAAGCTCTGCAGCGCTGGCTTAGGTGCCATATTCATTGTACATAGTGTATATTTCATTCATTTATCTTTATTATAATAATAATCATCACTGTAAATTTTTTATCACTGCTTAAATAGTGCGGACTGTGCTTTCTGCCTATATTTTGATGGGATGTAAATAAAACTATGTTAATTATCAATTTGTCTCTCTCCCTCTTCCTGTTTCTTTAACACAGTAGAACCTCCATGAGAGGACACCCGCACTAGAGGACACCTCTCTAAAAAGGACAGTTTTCATTTGCAAAATTACCATTTTTACTATTTAGAAAATTTACTTATTTAACAATTTAGCATTTAGTAATTCCTAATTGATGTATGGATAGACCTAGCAAAAGTTCCAATCCTGTACATGCGTTGAAGTGATCCCAATTGGATATTCAACAAGATCTGGCTCAGGATTTCTGTTTATTCAATGTGTTATTGTAATCCATATTAGATGTAAGGCTAAACCTGACACAAAGTTTCTATCCTGTGCTGGACTCATCATCCCAATTGGATGTGCATACAAACACATCTGCCCATTGAACGATCCACCGTACCACCCCCAATTGCGGTTAGATCTGGCCGCAGATGTTAAGCAGGAGGAGGCGCCCATGAAAAATCATCAGGACGCGGGCGACCATGCAGAACGAAGGACGCAATCAGCACCCATCCTCCCTCCCCTCAGACAGCGGATCCAATCTGGGAGACAAGAGGGTTCCAATTGCACCATGGATGCCTGGTCACGCCTGGGTGACTGAAGTCACGTACCGGGCAGAGACATATTGTCTTTGTAGACAGGTGCTGCTGCCTCTCTGAATGAGATCCTTTCTTCTCAATCTCTGCGCTCCATTGCTAAAGAACAAGAACTCTTCATCCGGCGCTTTGTCAGACTTCTGGGAGATTCCTTAGCCTACACACACAACCTCGTTGTCTACCTCTTTTTTTTTTTACCCATTTAATTCTTCAATTCCTAAAGAAAAGCTTTGTTTGCATTTTCCCCTTCTAAATGACGTTTTTCCTGAATACCTTTAAAAATGCTATGCAATGCGGATATGAAAAAAAGGGAATTGAAGGCCTGAAGGAATATTGCATGTATTTGCTTTCCGCAATATCACCTGTTGCAAGTAGAGAAAGGGGGAACTTACAAATTCTCACATCTACAAACACAAACTATAAGAGATTTACAAATTACTGTCTACTTCCTTGTCTCAGATAAAACCTTCGCTCTTTGACATATTATTAATTTTAGAAGGCTGCTCAAAATAAGCTATGAAGACAAAACAGGGTCAACAGGAGAAGGCTGTTAAGACAAGACTGAGTCTTATTGAGTATGTTTGTCTTGTCTTTTTTGCATAAAGTTTTCTTTAGCCTTTACCCTTGTCTTAGACAAGACTAAGTCTTATTGAGTATGTTTGTCTTGTCTTTTTTTTGCATTAAGTTTTCTATTTCCAAAAATTTTTATTTTATTTATTTATTTTTTAAAATTCTTCTTATTTCTTTATTATTTCTTATAATCTGTATATATTTACCATATGTATATATTCTTTCACCATTTTTATTTCCCACTTTCTCCGTTTTGTAACCCCAAGGAGAATCCTCTGTAAGACCTGTGTGTCTTAATAAAGGCTTTTGTGTGTGTGTGTGTGTGTGTGCATTAAGTTTTCTTTCAGCCTTTACCCTTGTCTTAGACAAGACTAAGTCTTATCGAGTATGTTTGTCTTGTCTTTTTTTAAATTAAGTTTTCTTCAGTCTTTACCCTTGTCTTATACAAGACTCAGACTTATTGAGTATGTTTGTCTTGTCTTTTTTGCATTTAGTTTTCTTTAGCCTTTACCCTTGTCTTAGACAAGACTAAGTCTTATTGAGTATGTTTGTCCTGTCTTTTTTGCTTTTAGTTTTCTTTAGCCTTTACCCTTGTCTTAGACAAGACTGAGTCTTATTGAGTATGTTTGCCTTGTCTTTTTTTCATTAAGTTTTCTTTAGCCTTTACCCTTGTCTTAGACAAGACTAAGTCTTATTGAGTATGTTTGTCCTGTCTTTTTTGCTTTTAGTTTTCTTTAGCCTTTACCCTTGTCTTAGACAAGACTGCGTCTTATTGAGTATGTTTGCCTTGTCTTTTTTGGATTAAGTTTTCTTTAGCCTTTACCCTTGTCTTAGACAAGACTGAGTCTTATTGAGTATGTTTGTCATGTCTTTTTTGCGTTAAGTTTTCTTAGCCTTTACCCTTGTCTTCATAGCTTTCTCCTGTTCATCTTGTTTTTGCTGTGATAGCCTTTTTCAGTTGATGCTGTTTTGTCTTAATAGCCTCTCTTTTTTATCCAGTTTTATCTTGATCCTGTTTTTTCTAAAAAGATTGGAAGACAAAAATACTCAACAGGAGAATCAATTATAAAAAATTCCAGACAAAATAGAAAAGTACAATAAATAATTGTCAAGATAAGACAAAATCGCGGTGAAGAAATTGGCAAATATCTCAATGAAAATTTTCTCAATTTTTTTTTCTTTTAGAAGTGAAGCCTCAATTTAGGCGAATTTTATCTGTAGAAAAAAGGCTTGACAAATGACAAATGGAATCAGATGATGACAATAAATGATATTAAAGAAAACTAATGATATTTTTTTTTTGTCATACTATAGTGACATTGAAAGAAATATTAACGATAGCTTATAATTCCCACTCAAAAAACGATTATGAAATTGGATATGGAAAGGGTACAAAAATCTTTCCAAATAGAATTAATGATGTGTCAAATTTCTATCACGGGCTTAAAGACATTCTCATTATTTCGAAGAATGACCTTGAGTAGAAGTGGGACATTCGGTTTCAACCTTTTTCAGTTGGGTAGATTTTTTTTTTACAAGTTTTAGATTTTTTTTTTGTTTTCTACAGAAAATTAAATTTTAAAATAAAACTACAACCTTTCGCAATGAGTTTCTTTTATTCGTCTTTATTGCATTAAGTTTTCTTTAGCCTTTACCCTTGTCTTAGACAAGACTGAGTCTTATTGAGTATGTTTGTCTTGTCTTTTTTGCATTTAGTTTTCTTTAGCCTTTACCCTTGTCTTAGACAAGACTCAGACTTATTGAGTATGTTTGTCTTGTCTTTTTTGCATTTAGTTTTCTTTAGCCTTTACCCTTGTCTTAGACAAGACTGAATCTTATTGAGTATGTTTGTCTTGTCTTAGACAGGTTGTAGTTTTATTTTAAAATTTGTAGCGCAATATTTTCGTTTACTTCAGAAAATTAAATAATGAATTACACAGTAAATATAAAGACTATCGGTTCAAAATCACATTAATAGGTATCGCTCAACAAGAGCAACCTAGTTTATGATAATTGAAACAATGAATAATATGTGAAGGTTATTCACATATTAAACAAAATTTTAACGCGGGATTCAATCCCAGTTCATGACTGTCGGGAATCGAGGGTGTTACCTACTCATCCACCGACTTATTTGTTTATAAAGACTATGATAAGGTTTTTCATGAATAATATTTTTTTAAAATAGTTTTTATATTTCGTTAAAAAATATTAGTTAGAGAGAGAGATTGAGATTGAAACTGATTTTTTACAACGTTCATTTATGATTATATAAGGTTAAATCTTCTATATATATAAAAAAAATCAATGTTTGTTTGTTTGTTTGTATGTCCGGTATACAAATTCTCAGTAGTTCACTAATTCAAACCAAAATTTCCATACATAGGTAAAAAAATACGGGGAATACGATAGGCTATATTAAAAAATATATAAATCAATTATTAAAACTATATATTCAAATTATTCTACTTAGCTCACGAACAGCGCCCTCTATCAAAGATTAGATTAAATTATGCTGATGCAAACAAATAGATAATTCTAATAACAGACAATTATAAAAAAAAAATCTTATCTAAATATATATCACTCGGGTAGATATGTACACGGGTCAATACGTCTAGTACAGAATAAATACAGAGAGAGATTTAAAAAATATTTTATTGACCTTATACACAAGTCAATGGTAGTAGTATATAATAATTATAAAAAGAGGGATAAAATAAAAGAGTAAAATATATACAGTTATGTACTACAGTCGAGGAGATTCCCCCAACGACAGATAGTCCTCCTCCAGACAGTAAGGGGGTTTTCACGTTCTCCCCACATCATCATCTCCCCCCCAATAAATACAGAAAGATAGAGAGATTTTGTATTTCAATACATTCTTTATATATAAAGAGATATATCATATAGAGAAGATTTTAAAAAATCAATTTCAAATTTTTCAAATTATTTTTTTCGAAAAAATCTCATCAATATAATTAACCATATTAAATTTTTATACAGATTTATTGCATTGAATTTGGAATTTATTTCTTTTATCTAGATTTCACTTCATTTCTGTATATCTTAGGAGAATATTTATAAGACTAAAATCGTATTATGCGCTCCATAGGAACATGGATATAAATATCTATTAAGCTAAAAATCTTAATTAAGGTATTGAATGATTGATAGAATGCATTAGCTTTTCACAAATTCTAGAAAACAGCACAGACAATAGGTTCAACAAAGATAATGAATTTTACACATATAAATTTACTGGCAATGCGCTTCTTTTAAATATCATCAAATATTATCTCTACAGACCTTACTGTAATGATATGAGTTATTGAATGAGAGGGCTTGACTCATCAGTAGTGAACCCTCTCAGCGGTTTCCCTAAATTAATCTCTAGACCGCTCTACTATTGTATTGGATTGGTTTGGAATATACCCTGTATTTTCTATGGAAGGCACCCCATATTCCAAAATGCAGTAAGGTCTGTAGAGATAATATTTGATGATATTTAAAAGAAACGCATTGCCATTAAATTTATATGTGTAAAATTTTAACGATAGATGGCAATTAAATTTAATTTACAAATAATGAATGCAATTTGAAGAAAGGTTGAACTTAATTTCCATTTTCTATCTTTACTTCGGCTATGTTTACCTATCTGGAGAATTCTGTATGGGACGAGTGTTTTTAATAAAGACTTTTTGTTGTTGTTGAATAATTGAAAGTTATTTTATTGTATAGCGTTTTTTTTTTTAATGAATCATCTCAAATATATTAGAATTATTTGAATTAGTAGGTATTCAAAACTATGTGAAAAATAGTAAAAAAGTGTAATTGTCCTGAGGGATTAGATGGATAAATTAAGAAAATAGCATTTTCTCTGATCGTGCAACTAAAAGTTGCTGAAACTTTGCGCCATCTAACGTAATAAACATCAACTAATCGTTGAATTTCAATTATTCTAGAGAATTAGCTAAAAATGCCATTTCTTGATTAATAAAGGGCAACTCTGTGCTTCACTTCCATCAATAATTGACAATATGACACAGAATAAGTGTATTGCTACGGCGTTTTATGGTTTCCACAAGTCCATATCTCAGAAGAATGCCAAGTGACACTCACTCCTCACTTTCTTACTGCTACTCTTTTTGTGTTGTTTTTCTTGCTTCCCTCTTTCTCTTTCTTGTTTTTTCTTCTTCTTTTTCTTCTGTCTATATCGTTGTTTCCTTTGTCTCACTGCTTTGTTCTTATGCATACCTCTGGTGAATCCTGTATAGGGTCAGTGACCCTAAATAAAGGCTTTTTGTTGTTGTTGTTGTTGATTAATAAAAAAGCTAAACATTTATTCCGACAGATTTCGCAAGCCATTATTAACTTTTAGTTGCAAGATCAGAAGATGCCATTTTCTTAATTCAAAATTATGTACTGTTAATAAAAATTTGAGCATAACTTCGGCGTGCATTGATGGAAAAGTGGTACATACACTGTCATAAAAAAACGAGTCGGTGGACGAATGGGTAATACCCTCGATTCCCGACAGTCATGAACCGGTATCTAATCCCGCGTTAAAATTTTGTTAAATATGTGAATAACCTTCACATATTATTCATTTTTGCAAATATCATAAATTGGGTTGCACTTTTTGAGCTGTACCTAATAAAGTGTATTTGGAACAAGTAGAACAATACATAACTTCGGCTTTCTTAGGCTAAAAGCTGAAATCTTTTTAGATACTCAAATAAAATGGATATTAAACCATAGGTAATCAACATATATACTCTTTCCTAATACTTTTTCTTTATTAGAACTCTAATACAATGGAAGTAAATTCAACCAATATAGACAATTTTTGACAATAAAAATAATTTTATTGATATCTTGTCAATACATGCAAAGTGTACAGTTTTCACTATTAAAAAAAAAAAAGATAATTATATACATATATGCTTCATACTATGTACAAAGAACATGGCGCTTCTGCCAGCGCTGCATATAGAGCTTCAGGGATTGTTGAATGTAAGTCTGCAAGTGTTCCCACCATGATAATAATAATCTAAGATGTTTGAATAAAATAAAGGAAATAATATACAAAAGCTATATGCAGTTAGTATTTATGGTTACAATGACCTAAATTGGATTCTCAGGATAGGATGATGGGTTCTATGGGCGGTAAACCCAATTGGATGGTGATGCAATCTCATAGACCGTGTGGGTGGGTGGATATTGGCAAAAGTCGATTACACCCAGAGTGAGATATGGAGATTTGGATCTACCTCCATAAATAGCAGACGGTTGAAGAGATGATAGAATTACTGCGTCATAGGTCTACTTGATTAGATGTTGATGAATATATGCATGGAAATTCGAAACTATTATAGACGCAATGTGAAAAAAATAGTACAAATATGATATTGTACTGGGATAAGGTGCATAAATTATGAAAAAAGGCATCTCCTTATCGAGAATCATATACTTGGAGAATCTGTATAAGACTAAAAGGTCTTAATAAAGCTTTTTGTTGTTGTTGAACTAAAACTGAATTTAAAAAGGTAGCTGTATGTTATATTTAGAAAGAAAAAAATGCGAAAACTTTTTCTTACAAGACATTAACCTACCCTTGCATGTTTCATATACTAAGGAGATGCCATTTTCATATTATTCACACACACAAAAGCCTTTATTAAGACACACAGGTCTTACAGAGGATTCTCCTTGGGGTTACAAGACGGAGAAAAACCTATGAAAGTGGGAAATAAAAAATGGAGAAAGATTATATACATATGGTAAATATATACAGATTATAAGGGAAAAATAATAATAAGAAGAAGAAAGAAAGAAAGAAAAATTGGAAATATGGATGGGAGAAGTGGAGAGCGAAAATAGGAAAGAAAACAGGTATTTACATATGGAACAAGTCAATTCAAGCTCTTCTGCTCACACAGCACACCATTTTCATATTATAGACGCGTATGATTATTTTTTTTTAATAAACAATTTCTACTGCCCTTACTGCAATGGAAAAATTAAGCCGGTCCATTAATTTTTCCATTGCAGTAAGGGCAGTAGAAATTGTTTATTTAAAAAATAATAATAATAATATTCATACGTATAACAGTTTCAAATTTTCATAACAGATGGCACGCTAATGCATCATAATGAATAATGTCTTATCTATCAATGTATTCTTTAAATTTTATTTTAATTCTATTTATTTTGAACTAAAACTAAATTAAAAAAGGTAGCTGTATGTTAAATTTGAAAAATGTAAAAACTTTTTCTTATAAGAGATAAATGTTTCATATGTTATTCTTTTCATTTTGAAAGAATCCTTTCAATAAAAAATTTACCACAAAAGCGGTGCCCAAAGCATACCAGTTATGAATACAAAAATTCACTGATGACATGTGGTGAACTTACAGTAAAAGCAGTCGCCTACTTCTACCCACCATGATTATCATGGCCGGTACCACGTGTACTAGGGATAAGCAAAAAAAAAAAAAAAAAACTGATGCACTCTCTCTTTATTAAATTGTAAATGCGAATTTATATTAAAGTTTGATAACCACTCTGAGATCTTGACTAAAAACCAATAAACGATTAAGCTTTCATTTGAATATTCATTTTTATTATTATTCCAAGTACACTTGGTACACTTGATAACCAATTTGGATAGTAATTGGCGACTGCTCTTACTGTAAGTGCACCACATGTCTACACATGTTGAAAGCAGTTCGACTCTTTTGCATTTAATAGTATGCCAGGAATCCCGTTTGGTTATTTGCATTCACTGATGGGGTTGTGCTTTTGCAAGAATCGATGACCATTGGAGAAATGTTTCATTCAGTAAAAATTTCATAATGTGAGATTCAATCCTGGGTAGTAGCTGTCTGAAATCGATGCTTCATACCACTCTTCCACCTTGGAACGCTTCACGATTTTGCGTGTCATCCTTGCGCAGGGGCCATGCTAATCTTCCACCTTGGCCCTGAACTGAATCCTTCTTCTAATGATACTTATGAGAAAGGAAGATTTAATTCGAAACTTTGTACCAATATGCAAAAAGAAACTATGTATATTTACCAATACCGATCGTATATTGATCCTAAATCAACAAAGAGCTATATAGAGTTGAGTAGGAGATTATCTTGAGGGGATATAGAAGATTTAAAATGCTAGGATTCAAGAAACGAAAGAGCAAAATCGCTGAACCATTGAACTAAAGCGGCCTTGAGAGCATAAACGGCCGTTTCCTGCCACCACCAAATGGCTCAATTGAGAAGGTCCAAATTAGAGGAAGGTGTCCGCCAGGATTAGGCGTGATCTTTCACAGGAGCGGCAAGAAACGACAAAAGGAGGGTGAGCAATCAAGCAAAGTGGTATTTCCTGCGGGACATATGGCAGGCGTAATTAGAGCGGTGTGACAAAGAGGGATGACACCTGTCCCACAATGTCCACACCTCCGACAATAGCCACGACACACCTCCCCTCTTTAGGATTACCCGAGAATTCCATTTTTAACGGAACTTTCACCACTGAAAACAGCTGTCCTTGCAGTATCCCCTTGAATGGACGATGATGCTATTGCAACACCCATGAAATATACCTGCCTGTTTATCTTGGAATTTACACTTTCAACAAATGAATTTAAGGTGTTGCAACTTTTTTTTTATACAAAAGGAGGATTAAAGCCAGTAGGACAAATGGTTCTATTCACATAGCTCAACACTATTTTTATCTCATTTATTTGGATTTTGGAATGTTTCGTAAACACAATGCTTTCTTCATGTGACAATCAATGTAAAAAGAGAATGTTTTGCTATTTATAGTTGTTTTTTTTTTGTATAAAAGTAGAATAAAATTTAGATTTTTATTTCTGTGAAAAATAGTCACTTCGACCAGTTAGAATTTTTTTATTTTCTCAACGTTTCGACAAAAATCTTTGTGTCAGGAGAAATAAATAAAAATAAAGCATTTGACAAGGCGTTAAAAATTGTTCTGAGGTTGCAAGAGCGTTCTCACGCGATTTTTAAGTTGTTGTTGTTGTTGTTGTCGTGTCCAATGAAGAGCCTCAGATGTCTCCATACATCTCTATCACAACAGCAGCAATGTCCACTATCTTAGGTGTGTAAAGCTGCTGCTCTGGGTCTATGTCAATTTTCTGCAAGGCTGCTACCTTTACTGGGCATGAGAATATGTGAGTAGGTGTTAGTTCCACACCAGGACAGTTGATTTTTAAGTTTAAAATATTATTTGAGAAACTATCCTACATTCTTACTATTGGAATACTTTAGATATATAAAAAGTTCTCTTCACACTTCCGAATAAATCTCACACTAAGAAAACCTATCCAATTATAATAGTAGAAAGGTCTGGAGATTAATTTGACGAAACTGCTGAGAGGGTTCACCATTAATGAGCCAATCCTTCTTTTTCAACAACTTTTATCATTAAACAATTTTAAAAAAAGGTTTATGGAGTTAAGTTTCTTTTTATTTCAAATACCATCTCAAGTTTTCAGGTATCTCTGCCCTTCTACAGGAGAACATATTGTTACATCAATTTTAATGCGTCTTACATTTATTCAAAATATTCTATGATATTTAATATTTATTTAAAACAGAATATTTAGATTATCATCATTCCTTTTTATAGTTTCATTCCTTTTGTAATATTTATTGTACATATATCTTGATTGGTTATTGGAGCGAGAGAGGACCTAGACGAAGACGGCGGATCACGACCAACGAGGAAGACCACGAATAAATAAACACAATAACGTTGGAAGGTAATTTATTTTTATTTACTTTTATTTGTTTACTTTTACTTTTATTTATTTGCTTTGAATATGGAAACCCGCTCGGGAAACGTGTCTAACACCAAGAAGAAAGAAACCAAGGTCGACGACCCTGCAAAGCTGCAACTTGGTGCAACAATATAGAATCAATTAAACACCGCCTGATGCTAAACTATTACAAATCTATACATTGTATATGTTAACATGTAGCAGGGCAGAGATGCCTGGAAGCTTGAGATGGTATTTGAAATTTAAAAAGAAACACATCTCCGGAAACCTTTTTAATTATTTAATTAATATCCAGGAGATTTAAATCTATTGATGTGAACTTTTATCATTGCAGTGAGGTCTATAGAGATAATATTTGATGAATATATGAAAAGAAATACATTGGCAAAAATAATCAATTATAATTGATAAATATATACAATGTCTTCATTGGTGGCCCCCACCGAGGAAAGACTCCGCCACCTTTGAGAAAGAAAGGAAATATAAACTAAAGATTGATAAAAATCCTCCATTTCAAGTTTTAATAGAATTGAATGAACATTTTTGGAATGATTGTTTCTTTATATTTATCATCTAGAACAGAGCAAGATACCTCGCTAGGCCTACTAGTGATACACAAATACACAATGTAACAAAAAGTATTGGAGTGAAGTCAATTTTCCATCAAACTCTGCAGCGATGGCAGAGGCGCCATGTACATTTTCCTTGTTATACAGTATATATACAAACACAAACACATACAGCTTTATTAAGATCATCGGTCTTATACAGTTTCACCAGAGGAAGAAATCAATTATACAGTATATATAGTATATGTGCATATACTATACCTGGTATATGGTATATATCTAATTATTTTAAATTAAACCCATTATTGTGTAAATTGGGAAAACATTTCAACCATTCTTTCATTTTTATACAGTATATATAGTATATATGTGCATATACTATACCTGGTATATGGTATATATCTAATTATTTTAAATTAAACCCATTATTGTGTAAATTGGGAAAACATTTCAACCATTCTGGAAAGTCATTGTCCATAGATGACCAGACTTAAGTCTGGAAATCAAAGACTGTTGTTCTCTTGGGAGGACAGAACCGGTGCTTGTCATTCCTGCTCTGTACCAGTCATATACAGCATTAGATTTCCATTCCTGCAGGCATTGGGTCTTGATTGTACGGAGGAGGTCTCTTTCGTTTAGTTGGGTGGTAGAATTTCTCTGCAAGCTTGATACTCTAATATGATTGAGTGGAGATAAGAAAGAAGATTGTGTAAATTAACAGACTGTGCACTTTTGCATGTATTGACAAAATATAAATAAAATTATGTTAATTATCATTATACAAATCTTATTTTTAGATGGTTTATCAATCGGCGAGGTCCGCGTTGATTCTGCATTCAAACAACTGTCAACACCCAAAACATTTTATTTGTTTTTAACTCTTATTTTATTGGCAATTTAATGTAAAATATTTTTTCCTGTAGAAGGGCTTTCTTGCCCGAAAGCTTGAAAGATTTTTAAATAAAAAATATTTTTTAAAGAAAATTTTCCCTGGAGGATTACTGTTCATATTTTAATATTGATTCAAGGGATTATTTTTTATCGAATATTTATTCTAACTTAATAAATCCGTTATAGTATTGAATCTGCCTAGTATAGTTTAATCATAGAAAACTCTATAGCGTGAGCTTTATAAATTCAATTGCTATTTATCGATTAAATTTGTAAAAATTACACAAATACAAAAAAACTTAAAAAAAAAAATAATTATTAAAATATACAAGTATCAGAGTCATCAATTCTTTCATCGTTTGCTTTTGTGAATGGAATGCTTTTACGTAATATACGTAAAATACGTAACTAATATGGCTGAAATTTTAGCAGTATGTATAGTAGAATCTGGAAGAACTTATATTGAATATTTCAGGTCTCTATCCCGAATATTCTTCGAGTTATTTGCAAATTTGCTCTTTCGCTCGCAAGCAGCGCCTCTAGCGGTGAAGATGGGAGGTAGTATCAGCTGACCTAATGTACATGTAAAACGTGTTTTAACAGGACATAGAAAAAAATATGAAAGAGATATTTGTCGCATTTTTAGCCAAGAAAAATTGAAATTGACAGGTTCTGGGCAAAAATAGTTGTTTTTTTAGTCAGAAAATGATTATGACAATATTGCTGTATCATATTTGATTATCAGATACAAAATTATTTCCGGAAAAATTCCAAAAAGCAGAGACCACGGGTGAAGCCAGTTCATTTTTAGTATGCAGGAACAAAATTCTAACAGAAAAACATTCATTCGAGCAGAAGACACAAAGCCAGATCATCTCTTTTATAAAAATATCGCTTCTCAGACACAAAGTTTGGAGCGGGACGTTTCACAAGAATGACATCCACCGCGCCAATTTATAATTGTAACGAATATTATTTGAATAATAGCATTTAATCGGGTAAAACCCGGGCGTTGCCTGGGTCATTCGGCTAGTTTTATCTATTTATATCTATTTATTCATATATTTATCATTATATAATCATATTTATTCATATTTATATTTATTCTGTATTTAACCTTATATAATCTTATATGGACGTTGTAATAAATCAGTTTCAATCTCAATCTCTCTCAAATCTTTGTACCTTTAAGGAGTATCGCTAGTAATTTAAGAGAGCTTTAGATCTTTATTAAGTTAAACAACATGAAGAAAAATGAGTATCCACATCTTTAAAACATTTATTTGAATTATCAGATGTGTTTGTCATCATTTTAAAGACTTTGTCGATATATATTTTTGAAAATATCAATTGTAATACTAACTTTTTATTTTACTATAAATTTTATTTCATTTTATAATACATACTTGCACCAATCATTTGCATTATTAGTAATTCGTAATCACTTTAAAATCTCAAGCTCTTTTAAAGTTATTTTTCTTTCAAAAAGCATCGTGTGCTACTTTTGGGAATTGAAGGCATGGAGTGATGCACGTAGATTTTTAACATCAGGATTGGGGATGAAATATTCTGCATTGAATACTTTTAAAATATATATATTTTTTTAATCTTCGATTATCCCCGATTCTTTCACAACTCCGTAAATGCAAAAGTAGAAATGCTTTATACATGCCCGGATATGTAATGCATTTACAGTAAAAGGTATTGGCTAATAACCCATAATGGTCTTTATACCATACTTTTGGGGTAAGTAATAAGAAAGAAAATTTATTAGACAAATAAAAAAAAAGACGCCCGGACAGGGGCTCGAACCCTGGACCGTTAGGTTAAAAGCCTAACGCTCTACCGACTGAGCTATCCGGGCTTGTGTAGTTTCTTCCCTTGTTAATTTTCAAGGTAACTGATGGCGTGTCTGGGAGGTATTTGATTACAAGTCCTGGAGTGGTTGGCCCCCAAGTGGCCTCTGTAGCACGCAAAGGTGCCATTCCCCCAGATGGCGTCACAGACCTATGCCTTCTTTTTTTATCTCAAGGTATTGTTCCCACACAGCTGCACACGTATCTATTACCATTCCAAGATAGATCATATCACAGCTCTATTATGTGCTAATATAAAATTAGCATTGAGACATTAGTTCTTTTCTTGAAATCATTTTAACTATATAGAAGTAAGTGATCACTCTGTTGATAAATCCCTTTTGACGTCTTGATCTTTAGAATGGTTTATCGTAAAGATTGAGGCTGCCTGGCCGGCATTCATATTTCTTCAAAATGAAGATACTTCGGCCAGTAAATCTTTTTATTACCTCGACGTTTCGACAAAAAGCTTTTGTCCTCGTCAGGAGCAAACAAAAATTAAAACATATGGCAAGGCGTTAAAAATTATAATTTATTTCAATAGTCTTTTGTGAGTTAAATATTTATTTTAGACTCGTGCTTTAGATGTTGTACAAAATTTGGAATATCGCGTTAGAACGCCCTTGGAGCCTTAGAATAATTTTTAACGCCTTGCTAAATGTTTTAATTTTTGTTTGCTCCTGACGAGGACAAAAGCTTTTTGTCGAAACGTCGAGGTAATAAAAAGATTTACTGGCCTAAGTATCTTTATTTTCAAGAAATTAGAATGGGTTGTTGAAATTGCCAATTCTTGCGTTTTCTAAATTTATGACAATAATAGAATTAGTAAATTAAATTTTATTGCCCTCTATCGTTAAAATTTTACACAAATAAATTTTTACTGGCAATGCGTTTCTTTTTTAAATCTCTACAGACCTTACTGCAATGAAATGATTTAATGAATGAGAGGGCTTGGCTCATCAGTAGTGAACCCTCTCAGCGGTTTTTTTGTCGTTAATTTGGCGAAACCGCTGAGAGGGTTCACTACTGATGAGCCAAGCCCTCTCATTCATTAAATCATTTCATTGCAGTAAGGTCTGTAGAGATTTAAAAAAGAAACGCATTGCCAGGAAAAAAAAAAATATTTGTGTAAAATTTTACTAATAGAATTATTCACCATTGACTTGTTACTCTGTATATATTTTTTTCACAAAAACAAAAACCTTTATTAAGACACACAGGTCTTACAGAGGATTCTCCTTGGGGTTACAAGACGGAGAAACCTATGAAAGTGGGAAATATACAAAGGGGTAAAAATGGAGAAGGATTATATACACATGGTAAATATATACAGATTATTATTTGAATAATCCTATGGAAAATAGGAATATGGATTTGGAAAAAAAAAATGGAAATATGGATGGGAGAAGTGGAGAGCGAAAAGAGGAAAGAAAACAGGTATTTACATATGGAACATACATACAATGGAACAAGTCAATTCAAGCTCTTCTGCTCACACAGCACAGGTGGACCATGGCTTTTTTCAAGAAATATTCCAGGAAAATCCGAGTGTTCAGAGTTGTAAGGTAAACACCGTTTTATCGGTGTTACTCTGTATATATATATATGTATTATTTAAAAATGCCTATTTTGGATCAAAAAGTTTTATTTCCAATATTTCGAGTTGCCACACGAAATATCGGAAATAAAACTTTTTGATCCAAAATAGGCATTTTTAAATAATATAATATATGGATTGCTCTATTTTCAAACATATATATATGTCGTTTGTTAGTTAGGTCTGATCCCGGATGAGCCCTCTCTTTTGCTTGCTACGTCCATTTTTGGGTTCGAAAATCATACATTTCGGTTAGTAGCCCGTAAAACTATGTTCTCGCTCTTTCTTAGTTAGATGTGCACTTTCTTCCTTTTAGTGTGAGTTTGGCTACCGTGAGTCTAAAGTCCTTTTAAATAAAATACTCCAGAGATCAATTATTTATCCTATCTTCCTCCCCTTTTTTTCAACATGCGTCAAGTTCTCTTTGAATTTCTAGGTATAATTCTTCATTAAAACTTTCTTAAACTCATTTTCATCTTTGATTTTATTCAAAATGTTGATTATAGAATTGTCACGGTTACTTGCAAGAAAACCTCTTTAGACAATTTGGATGATTTGGAACTCGTTGGATCTCTGGAAATCGAAGTCGTTTCGGATTGACGAGCAGAGAAAGAGAATAGACAGTTGAGACATATAGTCAATGATATATAGAGAAAATACTCTAGTATTATACACATACATCTATACAGAGTCGAAGAGACTCTTCCAATGATGAGTTTTCTCAAGGCATTGTGGGGTTCTTCATTTATTTGTCTCATTTTCACGGTCTTGAAAAACTTTAGAATGCTGGCTTTCGCTGAGACTGTGATCCCGAGTTACTCTTTATTCAAGCCTCGCCCAAATATCCAGGCTTGCAACCAGAGAGAGAGAAATAATGTCAGTTAACAATTTTTATTGACTTCTTTTCAATCAATCAAGTGCATAGAGCTCACATGTGATATTGATTAAATTACAATGATGATGATATAGTAGATTATTAAAACAATGCTATGTACAATGAGCATGTACATTGCAGCTCTGCCACCGTTGTAGTGTCATCGTGAAAATTGCCAGCGGGAGTGTCTTCAACGACATCACGCATTTCGCGGTCTACGTAAAAAATGTAGATCGCATGCTTCGCCGCTAAGGAGATGGAGATAGCATGGTCTTCGAGGCCCAATGCAAAGACTCAGGACTGCAGGTCCGGCGGCTACTCAAAGATGTAAAACGTCTTTCGGATGACAGGGTGAACGACGCTACAGGACCAGTAGCGATGGGCCAGCGACAGGTCGCTGGAGCCGCAGGCGATGCAGGCTGACTTGACGCCGGGTACCCTGGATGAGGCAGGGCGTGCAGGGCCAGCTGTGGAGTGATGTCCATCGCATGGGCCCCGAAGGAGCAGCGACGGAGGAATGAGAAAAACATGCTGGTAAATGCAGAGAGAGAAAGCATCTCCTGAAGCCATAGTCTTCAAATCTATATTATGAATTTTCCAAAGCAGATATGGTAACAGAGTCTGTTGTCTTTCAAAGTTGGTCATTAGAAGGTGTATGGCTAAAGATAAATCAGTTTTTTTTTATTTTATTAACCAACTTGCAAAATTTCCATGTTGCTGTTGTCGTATCCAATGAAGAGCCTCAAATGTCTCCATGCATCACAGCAGTCGCAATGTCCTCTATGTGTTAAACCACTGCTCTGGGTCCATGTCAATTTTCTGCACGGGCATTGCTGGACATGAGAATATGTGGGTAGGTGTTAGTTCCACACCAGTACAGTTTATGCATGTCCTGTAGGTTCTTGTGCCATCTGGATGTATTGTCATTCATTTATAGTGTTTTGTTCTGAGTCTTGTTATTGTTTTTGTAATTCTTCTCTCAGAGATAGAGAGAGAGTTTATTTAGAATATTTGACCTTTTCTTATTTTTGTTGAATTATCTTGTATTTTGCCAAAGCATCAGCGTCAAATACTGACATTTGTTCTTACCTTTGGCTCAAATTTATGGCAAAATTTCCATCAGAATAATGTACGTCAGTTAATCTTCTTGGTATCCCGAGCAATATTCAGAAGCATACATTGCAGATGACAGCACCATTGCACAGCTGTGGTCCAGATGGCGCTCTATTACATACCATCTATTTCTCAGTGGTGAAGGCAGAATTCCTGTCCTCTCACAGCTTCCTTTCTATACCTAGTCTTTTGATAGTATTGTAGGGCCTTCTCTCCAAGTTTTCAATGCAATTCTTTCTCGTTCGTCCTCTTTTTGGTCTTCCTTTCATACATCCATTCAGCAATACAGTTACCCATTCCGAATGTAGGACAAGATGTCCAAACATATCAGTTCTCCTTCTCACAATTGTCTCCAGTAGGTCATGTCCCTCCTCGATCTTTTTGAGAACATCTTCACCACTTAGTCTGTCAGTCTCCAATTTGTCAAATCTCATCGGACATTCCAAGTCCCAATCCAGAAAGGCTTTCGTTTTGATGACGACAGAATATGTCTTGCCGTGTCATCTTTTTTCAGGGACATATCTAGGAACTCTTCTATCTCTTCTATAACTGCAGCGCACATACCGTGTCCAGTGAATTATTGATTCTTTCTCTTTCAGGGAGATTTATCCAATCTCTATCTAGATCCTTCTAATAAAATATAATCAGGAAAGACAAGACTTCGAGATGACACAGCAGTTTATTTGAGCCTGGAAATATCTTCATTTACGGAACTGCTAACCAGAATGGATGATTTTTAGAGCCCCAATGGACGCATAAAGCGGAATATATACAAAGCACTATATACATTGTACTGTTGGAGAGGCCTGGGGATGGGTGGCCAGGGGATTATTTGAAGCACAGGCACCAATTAAAAATTGAGAAGCAATGAGGCAAGTTCCGCAGAGTAATCTATATATATATATATATAATAATAAATAGTTATTTAATTTTATAGTCCAGTTTTGTATTAAAATTATCTTCACTATTATGATCATTTAAATACAAATTATAAAATTTGTAAAATGTTATTAATTTGTAGATAGAGAGAGAAAGAAAAAAAAAAAAAAAAATCCATTACTTCTTTTACATCCTCAAGTTAATTATATATTTATAATTAATAACAATAAAAAAAATTAACAAAGTAACGTCTATTACATCGGCTTTTACACGTCATTCAGACATACTCTAATCCTATATATAGAATAATCGAAGAGATAATATATATAATAGTTAGAAAAAAGAGAGAAAGACAGAACCATGCACTTTTAATCAAACTAATAATAAGGGAAAAAAAAAAGAGTTTTATAAAGAAGGTAGATAAGATTGTTAGTATATATATATATATTTTTTTATGATTTTATGTTTTATCCTTTTTTTTTTTTTTTAAAGATTTTTAAAGGTTTTTTTATTTTATAATATGATTATAAATAGTTGTATTTAGTAATATATCTATAGTATGAATTAACATTTGTTATAAGTTTGGATATTATGTTTTGAAACCCTAATGGTAGACCAGACATACACAAAAAACTTTAAATTGAAATAAATTGGAAAAAGAGATCTGCTGAAACGGGGATCATCAGATAAAATTTCAGCGACATTTCAACCCCTCCTTTATTATGTCATAGATCTCTTTTAAACCGTATTTTATGTGTTAATATTAAGTTGTTTCAGTGAAATATTTAAATGAACATATAACAGATACCAGTGTTAACAAATTCAAACTGTAAACCTACCTTGACCGCTGCGTCCTCCATTGTGTATATCTATTTCTGGCTTGCACATGTCGCGGGAGGGGAATGTCCCCCCACATTTCAAATTTAGACCATTTCTTCAGAATTTTTTTGAACAACAAGAAAATTAAAGAAGATAGGAAAAATAGTTAAAGGAAGAAAGCTAAGTTTTATAATCTTTACAGATAGTTATATCAAAATAACTGATTTAACATTTAATCATCTTTTAATATTCCTTTAAAAAGGCAAATTATAAGAGTTTAATAAAGCTATTAATTGTGCAAATTCATCTTTATTTAACTTCCATTTTCCTCCCCAGAAATTGGAGATTAAACAAAAATGAAATATATACTTTAAAACTTTAAAAATCTTGTGAAAAAATCTTTTAATCAGTTATTTAATAAAAGTTTAATTAACTGTTAAAGATTATAAAATTGTTTTAGTTAATATTAAGAGAAATTATAGAAAGTTGATTTCATAAATGGATATTTCCATTTATTTTTTTTTAAATATTTTATAATTGATATACTGTTGAAATATTTTACTTGTTTGATACTAAATTTGTTTTTAATAAATTCCATGTTTAAATTTTTAACATCTTCTATGAAATTATCTAATATATTATTTATTCTATAAAATCTTAGAAACTGACCATAATATATACCTTTACAGCAATTTAATGATATATTAGAATTCATATTACAGTATTTTATAATATTGAAATTATAATTACTCTTTTTATTATAAACTCTAACAGCACTATTTGTAAGGTCTATATTCAAGTCTAAAAAGTTAACTTTTTTGTTTCTATAAATTTTTTCATTGTTCTTAAGTTTCAAGTATTTAGGATATATTTCAGGTATTAATTTTTTAAACAGTGGATTATTAAATATTATTATGTCATCTACATATCGGAATATTTGCCAATTAATATTATTTTGTAGAAAGTATTCTCTTTCGTACCAGAACAATATTAAATTTGCTAGTAACGGACTAGAAGAAGTACCCATGGGAACGCCTTCTGATTGAATATATATTTTATTTTTAAATTCTATATAGTTAAAATTTAAAAATGTTTCCAGTAGAGTTTTTGCTGTTTTAAGATCTAATTTAAATGTTTTATATTTGTTATGAATAATTTTAATGTAGAAAGTTTTGTCATTAATTAATTCATTAAATAAATTGGTTATTTTATTATTTAGATCTCTTAAATTTATTTTAGAATATAGGTCCTCAAAGTCAAATGTGTGTACTGTTTCAATATTTGTCCAATTGTTCATTAAATAATTAATGATTTTTTTATTTGAGTCGATAAATTTATAATTATATTTATTAGTTAATTTATTTATAATAAATTGTAGTGTTGAGGCTAATTGTATATCAATATTTTTTATGACTGAATTTATACCAGATGTGATTGTTCTGAAAGAAATAGGTTTTTTGTGTAGTTTAGGAATTATATAGAACTTTGGTATGTTTGGATTTTTGTGGTTATTATAAATTTTTAGTGAATTTTCAACATTTTTGATGTCTTTTTTGATTTTTGTGCCTGTAGTTCTAGCAAAAGTGTATTTATGATTATTATCAATTTCCTTTTTTAGTATATCGTGGTATAGATTTTTACAAATTAAAGATAAATTATTGGGACATTTATCTATAGGAGTGATAATATAGTCCTTCTGTAAATTAATTATATTTTCTTTGAAAGAAGGAATGTCTGAATTGGGTTTTGTGTATTTAAGTGTATTATTATAATAATTTAAAATTTCCTTTTTAATATTATGTTTCCATTCCAGAAAAGTAAATTCTGGAATACTGTATTTTATACTAGTTTTATTTATGAAAATATCTATATCTTTTAATATAGATTTAATTGTATTATTATAATTGTGTTTAATTTGAGGTATATATTTATACCCTTTATTTAAAATTTCTTGATATTCTGGATTTAAAAAAGAAAAGTTGCTAGTTAATATATGACCTGAGTACTTATATTTATCAATATAGTTGTTGCAATTACATTTAATTTTTTTAAAATTTGCCAAATTATTAATAAATTGGTTATAATTGCAAACTAAATTACCTATATTTTTATTGTATCTCCAGATTGTTTTAAAATTTAAATTTTTTATAGGGAAAAGATTATTGATGATTTGGTTATTAAAAATATCATTAAATTTAATATGATTAAATAAATTGTTATTAAATTTAATGATAATATTAATGTTATTAGTATTTTGTTTAATTTTTCTGTATTTAAAGATGTCGTGTGTGATATCTATTAATCTGTTAGTCAGATTATGAATTTTAATATATTCTATGAGTTTGATAAATTTATTATTATTTAGTTTAAATAATGTTTTAATAAATTTATCGACGAAGTTGTTAGTGTACATTTGTTTTGGGTCCAGTAATTCTTCAAATTCAATGTAACCTAATTTATTTGTAGTTTTACCTCTAGTTTTATTAGGTTTAGTTTTAAATTCATTTTTATATTTGCAACTGATTTCATAAGTTGAAATTTCTTCTGTTTGTGGTTTGTATGTGTAGTTTAATTCGTCGTTAAGTCCATAAGGGAATAATGTGTTGTGTTTATAAATGTAGTTGTTTTCTAATAATAGTCGTTGTTTTTTGTTTTGACATATGTCTAGTATTTCTATCTTAAAGTTGTTAAAAGTATGTAATTGATTGTGTTCTTTCATATATATATTACCAATTGATTTTTTAGCGTGGTTTCTATGTAGGTTTATTCGTATATTTAA